>CANTUR010000887.1:0-646921 GCA_947683625.1 Mallotus nudiflorus | reverse complement strand
ACCGAAAATATCCTTAAATCACAGAAATACATTTTATAGGTAAAAAATTACATAATTGACCTTGAAACACTATAAAAACCGATTAAAACTCATTTTATTAGAAAAACCGTATATTATATATATAATTGAAAATAATTCCCGAAAAATAGTTTTAATTAGTTAAAAATACTAAATAATTTGTAGAAACCATTTTTATACCTTAAATAAATATTAAAACCAATTAAATTACATTTTTAGACAATTTAGGGTAAAATTACCAAAATACCCATATATATATAAATATACTTAAATTACTTCAAAAATTCACCAAAAATCATAAAATTACCCAAAATTAATTTTCTCAATATATTTATCAATAATATCAATATTTAAACTCAATTAACCAATTAATTTCCATTAAAAAGACATTTAACCTAATTTTTCCAAAATTACATAAACTTCAATAATTAAAAATAAATACTTAGAAATTCATAAAAATTCCAAATAAATTCCTATAATTCATTTCAACACCTAATTTAACCATAAACTCCAATTTCATAATTTAAATAATTAATTTCCGAAAATTAGAAAATAATATTAAAATATTCAAAAATACCCAAAAATCCAAACAATCTCCAAAAATTCTACAAAAATTCATACATGAAGATTAAGCTACTAGGAACAACATTTGTGAAGGAAGTTTCCATGAATCATCCAATTTGAAGCTCAAAAAAATCGAAAACCCTAATAGGCCGAAATTTACAAATCGAAAACTAAGCAATTCTAGACCATTTTAGCTCAAACCAAAGCTAGAATCACACTCATCGGAGCTCAAGGAGAAGAAAGAGACCGGCGGGTGTCAAAAACGGTGGCCGGAATCGACGTGATCGATGGTGGGTTGATTTTCGGCTTCTTCGGCCAAAATTGTTCTCCCGACGCCGGAAACGGCCTCCTCAGGCGGCAAAACTGGTCAGGGAAGATGGTGGCACACCGGACGGCACACCCATGGTGAAGGAACGGCCGTGACAGACGGCAGAACGACGATGGGGAATCGGTCGGAGAAGAAGAAGAAGTCGGGGGCCAAAATGTAATTTTGCAAACTTTTGTAATTTTTAACAAATATATGTATATATATATACTTTATACTATATATTAAAATAATATTAAATTACACACATCAAATATACACCACACACATAAAAATATTAATATTTTAATAATTTATACAAATAAAATTAATTAAATAACAATTAAAAACAATTAAATACTTAATAAAATATTAGGGTATAATAAACCCTAATTAATTAAATATTCACACACAGGCTTTATTTAATAATTTAAAAATATGTATGAGTTCATGCAAGTCCGTAAATACATCTAAAATAATTAATAATAAATTGTTTACGTGAAAATTTCCCCGAAAATGCAAGTCCCGGGAAAATTTTACGTAAAACACTGGAAATAATACACAACAATTAAAATAGGTTTTAAATACATATTAACTCGTAAAAATATCATATAAAATACAGAAATTATTGACACTGCATATCCCGGTACAGTGTAAAAAATATTTTTAAAAACACGGGATATTACATTATCATCAGTTACGGATCAGTGAAGCCCATGTTCTTAAAATGATATTCCGCACTCGATATGGCCATTATGAGTTTCTGGTGATGTCTTTTGGCTTAACTAATGCACCAGTAGCTTTTATGGACCTAATGAACAAGGTATTCAGACCATTTATATATCAGTTTGTGGTAGTCTTCATTGATGATATACTAGTGTATTCAAGGAGTATGGAAGAACATGTATATCACTTGAGGATTGTACTGCAGACATTGAGGAGAACATCAGCTTTATGCTAAATTCTCGAAGTGTGATTTCTGGATGGAGAGTGTTGCATTTCTTGGACACATGGTGTCTAAAGAGGGTATCCAGGTGGATCTACAAAAGATTGAGGCAATGTCTGAGTGGCCTAGACCGACTTCAATTACTGAGATTCATAGTTTTCTAGGTTTAGATGGGTACTATAGGAGGTTTGCATAGGATTTTTCTAGAATTGCAACTCCTATGACTCGCTTGACTCAGAAGAATATGAGATTTGAGTGGTCAAAAGCTTGTGAGAATAGTTTTCAGATGCTGAAAGAGAGTTGACCAGGCTCCAGTTTTGGCTTTACCTAATGGAGAAGATAAGTTCACAATGTATTGTGATGCCTTTACAGTTGGCCTAGGTTGTGTGTTGATGCAGAATGGTAGGGTAATAGCCTATGCTTCGAGACAGTTGAAGAAGCATGAATAGAACTATCCTACTCACAACCTAGAGATGGCTACAGTGATCTTTGCTCTCAAGATCTGGAGACATTATCTATATTGGGTGACTTATGAGATTTTTACTGATCATAAGAGCCTTAAGTACATTTTCCAGTAGCGAGATCTGAATCTGAGGCAGAGGAAATGGTTAAAACTATTGAAAGATTATGACTATGAGATTTTATATCACCCAGGCAAGGCTAATGTGGTAGCAGAAGCCTTGAGTAGGAAGTCTTCAGGCAGTCTTGCTCACATCAGTGTGGAGAGGAGACTGTTGATCCAAGAGTTACATCAGTTAGTGGATTAAGGTCTGATGATGAAGGTGAGTAGATCAGGTGGACTGCTAGCTCAGTTTAAGGTGTGATATGTACTAAGAGATAGGATTAAGGTAGCTCAGAGCCAAGATCCTATTCTAGAAGAGCTTGTAGAGAATGTTCGAGCAAGGAAGTTCACTGATTTCACACTTGATGATGATGGTGTTTTGTGGATCAATAGTAGATTGTGTGTTCCTGATATGGATGATTTGAGAGAAGAGATCCTAGAGGAAGCACATTCTACAGCTTACAGCATACATCCAGGTGTCACTAAGATGTACCACATTATTAGAGACTTGTATTGGTGGGATGGACTGAAAAAGGATGTAGCTGATTATGTTGCTAAGTGTCTGACGTCTCAACAAGTGAAAGCTGAACATCAAAAACCTTCTGGGAAGCTTCAGCCTCTTCCTATTCCTGAGTGGAAGTAGGAAAGGATTGCTATGGATTTTATGGTTGGTTTACCTTATTCTAAGGATGGATACGATTCCATCTGGGTGATTGTGGACAGGTTGATTGTCACGACCCAAAACTAGGAGTCATGACTGACGCTAGGGAATGGGAATTCTTTCTAATCCAAAACCCGTAACAAGCCTTAGAAAAATAAAAACATGCATTACATAAATAAAAGCATGACTAAATTAAAATTTTTTGAATCAAAATATAAAAATAAATACTCAATATCTTTTCATAAATAAATATATATTCATACAGTGTTCAAATAAAATTCTCAGAGTACAAGTGTCAACAAAACTATACTTTTTTGATATAATAACACTACTATTGCAGTTTCTATAATACAAATCAGAGTTCAAAATATACATTTACATAAAATAGCCGGGATAGAAGAACACCAGTGAAGAACTCTACTACTAAGGTCTGACGATATGGGATCTCCTAAAAAAAATTAATTGAGGGGGGTCAGACCTCATTGAGTGAATTATTATACTATATATACATGTAGTCTAACCATATCCAGTCATATATATATACATATACATGCATTTCACACAAATGCCAACTTTGCTTTAATGAATATAATAATTATAGAAAACATTTATTTTAATACATGAAGGATCAAATAGATACCTTATTAATCGCAACCTCAATCAACCATATCATCACTGTAGCCATACAGGCTCACTTAAATCTAAATAGATCACTTATTCCATTTTGGACAGTAGACTGGCCCTGAGACACTAAGTCAACCGAGCTCCAGCAGTCTGACTGTCAATGTGATTGGCCCCGAGACACTTGGTCAACCGAGCTCCAGCAATCACACTATCAATCATATTACATCTCAAATCATAAATTAATCAAATCATCTCAACCTCAATCAAATCATAATTCACCATAAGTGATCCTCACTTAATCCTAAATCTATCGCACCGGTACGTACACAGTCCTAGTGCTGCCCACTAGGTAGCAAGTTCTATTGATATCCTTCATTTAAAAATAAATAATGTAGGATGACATTCATACTAGCAAAATAAACCATATATATACCAAAAATATACTTAAAATAAACTAAGTATATTTTAAGTATATATATGTAAAATAAATTCAAATCAATCATGAAATATACTAAAATAAACCCATAATATACTAAAAACATGCTATGTTTAAATCAATAATAAAACATGCAATTAT
This sequence comes from Mallotus nudiflorus, assembly GCA_947683625.1. Taxonomy (NCBI): domain Eukaryota; kingdom Viridiplantae; phylum Streptophyta; class Magnoliopsida; order Malpighiales; family Euphorbiaceae; genus Mallotus; species Mallotus nudiflorus. Next base: position 642,665 of record CANTUR010000887.1, on the reverse strand, counting down.
TTAGGGAGTATACCAAAAATATACTTAAAAACAATTTAAGTATAAATCAATAATATGACATGCATTTATTTAGGAATATATCTAAAATATACTAAGAATATATCTAAAGTATACTAATCATTTAATAAAACAATTATGAATAAATACACATTTAAAACATGTGTATATATACTAAAATATACTAAAAATAAACCTAATTACCTAGCATGTATATATCAAAAATAAACCCTAAATATACCAAAGATATCGTAAATGTATATAAAAAAATATGCAGACATATACATCAAAAATATACTAAAAATAAACTAAAATTATACCAAATCATATTATAATTTAAATCACTTTTAAAAGCATATAATGAAAATAAAAAAATCCTAAGTTATGCATCCTATATGCAATGCGTATATGTACAGTATAATAACTCACTGATTTGCGCTCCACGAGACAGACTCTAGGGCCTCGATCTCGGCGCAGCTAGAAAAATAAAATAATAATAATCATCAGAATAAACTTCTAACTCTATGCTTCTAGGATTACTATAGACAGACTCAATCGAAAATTCTAAAACTAGGACTGATTATCACGTTTTACAAGAAATCTACCAAAATTTCGGCAGAATCCCCTTTGCAAAATGGACATCTTCCTACAAAAACTAGGGTCGATCCTGCACGGAAAACACACTTCTAAAATCACAAAATACTCAACACCTCGGGTTGAGACTCCAAACTCCACAAATCCCAACTAAGGTTTACAATTCACAAATCAATAATATTAACAATAAAATAATAAAATCATCAAAAATCAAATAAAATATTTAAAAACCTTTATTTGCCAACTAAAACATAAAAGTCAAATTTAAATAATATTTGATAATAAAATTCATAAATGGAATAAAATCTCCATTTTACAATTAAATTAACATAAATTGTAAATAATATTTAAAATCACAATTTAGCATCATAAAAATAATAAAATACACATTTAATCTCAAAATAACAAATAAACTTATTATTTACATAATATTCAAAATTATCACAAATTAACTAATAAAATCTCAAATATTATATAATATTAATAAAAATTCAATTTTAGAATTATTCAACATAACATAATAAAATTCACATTTAATTGCAGAAATAGTTTAATTATATAATAAAATAAATTTAAAACCCATTTTATTTCCAAAATAATATATAATATATTATTTGAAAACAATTTTTGAAAAATAGTATTAATTAGTTAAAAATAGTAATTAATTTGTAAAAAATCGTTTTAATACCTTAAATAATTATAAAACCAACTAAAACATAATATTTAACTATAATTAACACAAAATTACATATTTAACCCTATTATACAAAATATCCAATATACTAAATAATTTCCTAAAAAATTATATAAAATCGTTTAAAATTATTTAATCAACATCTATTATACTAATATCAACCAAAACACATATTTATCCAACAATTTCTATAAAAATACATATTTAATCTAATAATTCAAAATACACATAAATTGTATAAAATTCCATAAAAATTATATAAATTTATAAAAATTATTTTATCAACAAATAACCTTCTAATATCAACTAAAACACAAAATTAAACCCTAAATTCAATCAAAATGCACATTTCATTCAATATTCCAAAATTTACATAAACTAAAAATATTTATAAAAATTATATAATAATCCAAAAATTAATTTCTAAAAACCAAAATTAATAAAAATATATAATAACAATAATTTAACCAAATTCATAATTTATATAATTTATTTTCAAAAATTCACTAAATAATAATAAAATATTCAAAAATTCACAAAAATTAAAAAAATCCCAAAAATTAAAACAAAAATATAGACATGTAGATTAAGCTACCAAGATCAACTTGTGTGAATCATCAAGATCAAGCTTAAAAAAAATGGAAAACCCTAAAACTCAAAAACTGAAATTCACAAAAACTCAAAAAATGGACGTTTTGAACTCAAATCGAAGCTAGATTAGTACTCACCGGTGTTAAAGGAGAAGAAAGAGACTGGAAACTCATAAAACGATGGCCGAAAGTGATAGAGGCACAGTGACAGGGGAAGAATCGAACAGTGCAAGGAGGAAGATGAAGTCTCTGTGAAATTTTTATTTTTGGCTCACGTTTCTTTTTTTTGTTTTTTTTTTTGTTTTGGTGTTTTAGTATATGTAATGTATGTATGTATGTGTTCATACATGGCATGCATGTGTGTGTTTGTGTGTATATATATATATATATATATATATACTATATATATATATATATATATATATATTATAAAACTTTATATTATAATAATAATACTTTATGTTAAATAATTCTTGTCATAACCATAGTTTTTAAATTGTTTTATTTTAAAATGAGATATGGAGTATTGATAAATTCAAAGTATATTTGATTATTTGATTATTTTGTGGTTAATATTTATTATTTTATATTAAATTATAATTTTCTACATAATATTTATTTCAAAACTTATTATTTTAGAAATTAATTCACATTATATTTACTACTTTGAAAAGAATTATTTTAATAATATTATTTTAAGCACTAATGTTATTTTATTGATTGACTTAAATTTGAGTATTATTTTATTATTTAATTATTTCATAATATTGTTTATTTTTTTTATCATCATCATCATTATTATTATTATTATTAAACTACATTATTTTGCATGGTTAGTTTATGTGAGTATATTTTTATGTGGTGGAGATTTGTTTACATAAAGTATTATTATTATAATATAAAATTTTATTAATATAATATATATATATGCACACATGCATGCATGCAAGACCCATACATACTCATGCATTCACTAACAAACACACTGCATAGAGAAAAAAAAAGAGAGTAACGTGAGCAAAGGAAGAAACAAACACAAGAGACTTTATCTCCTTCCTTCCTTGCACTGTCCGACTTTTATACTGTCATTGTGCCTCCATCACTTTCGGCCACCGTTTCTCAAGCTTCCGGTCTCTAATGACTCTCTAGGCTCCGGGTGAGCATGAATCTAAGCTTAGTTTAAGCTTTAAACTTCATTTTTTTGAGTTTTTGTTGATTTTTAGTTTATGGAACTTTAGGGTTTTTGAATTTTTTTAAGCTTGATCTTGATGAATCTTGAAAACTCCTTTCACAAACTTTGTTCCTGGAAGCTTAATCTACATGCTGTAATTTGTTTAGAATTTTTGGAATTTATTTTAATTTTTGTGAATTTTTGATTATTTTATTATTATTTTCTAATTTTCGAAAATAAATTAATTAAATTATGAAATTGTGTTTTATGGTGATTATAGGAGTTGAAATGAATTATAGAAATTTATTTGTAATTTTTGTGAATTTTTATGTATTTATTTGAATTTATTAAGCTTAGGTAATTTTGAAAAATAAGGTTAATTATGTGTTTAATGGAAATAAATTGGTAAATTGAGTATATTTATTGATATTATTGAATTATATGTTGAGAAATTAATTTTTGAGTAATTATATAATTTTTGGTGAATTTTGAACATTTATAGTGAATATATATATATAGGGGTATTTTGGTAAATTTTACACTAAATTGGGTTAAAAATGTAATTAAATTGGTTTTAATAGTTATTTAGGGTATAAAAAATGATTTCTGCAAATTTTTAGTATTTTTCACTAATAAAAACTATTTTTCGTAAATTATTTTCAAATATATATAATATACTATTTTTCTAAATAAATGGATTTTTATTGATTTTTAGTATGTTTTAGGGTTAATTACGTAATTTGGATTTATAAAATGTATTTTTATTATATAAGGGCATTTTCGATATTTTATAAATATTTTGTGTATTGTGAACCTCGATCGGTGAATTGTAATTTGGAGTCCGATCGAGGGATTTTGATTGTAATCCTGTGTTTATTCCGAAGTGCATTTCTTTGCAGGACCGGCTCTACTCTTTGAGTAGAGAGATGTCCGTTTTACAGGGGAGGTTCTGCCGGATTTTCGATAGAATTCTCGTAAAACGTGATGTCCGGTCAAATTCCTATTCTAATTTTGTGTCTAAAATTCTAGATCGAGTTTTTAGAATTTTCGTTAAATTTATTCTGATTTCATGTTATCATTTGTTTGTCTAGCTACGCCGAGACCGAGGCCTAACGGATCAGGCCCGCCGAGTTTGTCTCGTAGAGCGCTAACATGTGAGTTATTATACTGTATATATATGCACTGCATATAGGGTGCATTATTTTAAAATTTTTCATTTTCATTGTATGTTTTAAAGATGATTTAAATTATAATAATTTTTGGTATATCTAGGGTTGCATTTTTATATATATGCATATTAAATAATTTATGCATGTTAGTTTGATATATGCACATTAAACAATTAGGTTTAGGTTTAATACATTTGAGTAATATACACATGTTTTAAAATATACACTTAGACATAATTATTTTATTAAATGATTAGTATACTTTAGGTATAGTTTCAGTAGATTTTAGGTTTATTCTTAAATAATTTCATGTTAAATTATAAACCTACACTTAAATTATTTTTAAGTTTATTTTTGGTATATTTTTGATTTATTTTTGAATAAATAAATGTTTTATTATTAAATTAAACCTAATACATTAGTGGTATATTTAGGGTTTATTTTTTTGATATATGCATGCTAGATAATTAGGTTTATTTTTAGTATAAATTGCGAATATATGTTAAACACAAACACGATTTAAATGAATATTTATACATAAATGTTTTATTAAATGATTTGTGTACTTAGGGTATATCCTTTGCATATTTAAGTATATTTTTAAGATAATGCATGTTATATTATTGTTACTCATTTAAATTGTTTTTAACTATATTAATGATTTATCTTTAGTTTATTTCATATTTTATTTGACATATATATATATATACCTGAAATATACTGGGTATATTTTAGGTATATTTTTGGTATATATATATGGTTGGTTTTACTATTATGAATATTGTTCTACATTAATTATTTTTCGAATGAATGATTTATTCGAAGTGAAGGATATTAATAGAACGTGCTTCCTAGTGGGTAGCACTAGGACCGTGTACGTACCGGTAGATAGATAAGGATTGAGTGAGAGTTAAAATTGCATGACTATAATTGATTTAATTGATTTGACTAAGATTAATGGTATGTTAGATAGTGTGATTGCTGGAGCTCGGTTGACCAAGTGTCTCGGGGCCAATCACACTGATAGTCAAACTGTTGGAGCTCGGTTGACTTAGTGTCTCGGGGCCAGTCTACTGTCCATAAGTGAATTGAATGATCTATTGGGTTGATTGAGATGTGAGGTGATGGATAGTGTGATTGCTGGAGCTCGGTTGACCAAGTGTCTCGGGGCCAATCACACTGACAGCCAGACTGCTCGAGCTCGATCGACTTAGTGTCTCGGGGCAGTCTGTGTCCAGATTGGAATAAGTGTTCTATTTGGAATCAAGTGAGCCTGTATGGCTAGAGTGATGATGGGATTGTTTGAGGTTGTTATTATTTAGGGTTCTATGGATCCTTCATGAATTATAACAAACGTTTTCTACATTTAGTATATTTATAAAAGCAAAGTTTGGCATTCGTGTGAAATGTGTGTATATACATATATATATAAGAATGCCTGATTGTTATGGTTTAGTTTGCATGTATATATAGTATAATAATTCACTCAGTGAGGTCTGACCCCCTCAATTATTTTTTTTTCAGGAGATTCCATATCGTCAAACCTTAGTTGTAGAGTTCCTCGCCGGTGTTCTTCAGTCCCGGCTGTTTTATGCAAATGTATATTCTGAACTTTGAATTGTATTCTAGAAACTACAGTAGTAGTGTTATTATATTGGAAGTGTATTATTTTGTTTGGATATTATATACTCTGAGAATTTGTATTTGAATATTGTACGAATATGTATTCATTTATAAAAGGATTTGGAGTATTTATTTTATATATTGATTTAGAAAAATTTTAATTTGGTCGTACTTTTATTTAATTATTGCATGATTTTATTTTCTTAGGCTTGCTACGGGTTCCGGATTCGAAAGAATTCCCGTTCACTAGCGCCGATCATGACTCCTAGTTTAGGTCGTGACAAAGTTGGTATCAGAGTTGAGTTCTGTGTCAGGGCTTAGTTGTTTGAGTTGTGGCCCCTAGTTTTCAAAGTTGTGTTTTCTGTTAAACTATTGCAGTGAATTAGGTTTGGTCATGTCTTTGAAAAGTCTTCCTTGCATTAGGAATTCCGCATAACCGTTAGGGTGTCTGTTGATGTTTGTGATTGTTTGAACTATTTGTTTATTTTTGCTCCTTGTTGAATGCCTTGAGCGTGAGTCGCTCCATCGATCGATGAGATCGATGATAGTTGATCTTCTAAGCACGAGGTTCTATCCCCTATGCATCCTATTAGGCGTAAGGGTAGAGATGGATTTAGAAGGCCCTGATGATCACTGTTAACAATAGGAATAACTGAATGAGGAGTTGGTGGCTTAGCATTGCAATGATGTTGCTTCTGTAACAAGAGTTTTACAGGATGCGGTGCTGATACCTTCGATCATTCAGTAGATGTAATTTCTTTTTCAACCGAGAACTTGAGACATGACAATTCTGCGTGTATGTTATATTCTAAATTTTGTTGATTTCTATATCTTTTCAGCGCAGTGAATGTGAATTGTTTCTTCTCCAGAGACAATATTGATAATCAGTCTTTTTCAAGTTCAAGTTGTGGTTATAGTTCCAGCTCTGCTACACCTATCTAGTATAGGGGTAGGTTAGAGGCAACTATAACTCAAGGGTTAAGGTAGTCATTGTAAGCAGTACAAGCATTCTTTTGGACTTGAACTTGCAGCAATTGTGGCCAGGATAGCCGAGATTAATAAGAGCTTGATAGCATTTAGTCAAGTTTGGCAGTTGTTTGATATGCTTTGACGGGGGAATTGGAAAATGTCTAATGAAGACGAAGCACTCTTGTACTCTTTATGGCAAGCTGTCAGTTCTGACTGCAACACCATAATTTGAGTTAAAGGGGGATTTCTAAGATACTTCCATCCACCTTTAAGGAAGGATAATTACCTGTATCAGCTATTGCATAGAGTAAGGGAATAGCAATCAGTTGAGAAGATTACCTGTAAACCTTTCAATCTGATACGTCATGTTGAAGACGTAATACAGTATAAGAGGAGACTGGTGGAATTATATGTTACAGGATTAAGCATAATATATTGGCATCTGAACCGAGAATTGAGATTTAGAGAGTTATTATGAATTCAGTCTTTTGGGTGTAATTATTCTTGATGAGATGTGAAAGGGTTGTCAGGAATATCTGGCTCTAGTTGAGTATACTTCAGTGGAGAATTTGTCTCTCCCAGATGTTTTAATTGCCTGTGAGTTACCAGGTTTACCACTTTACAGAGATTGAATTATGTATCGATGTGGTTCCTGATATAACTCCTATTTCAACGTAGCCCTACAAATGACTTTTGCAGAGCTGTAGGAGCAATTACGAGAGCTGTATGACCAAGGTTTTGTCAGACCTTATGTTTCTCTTTGGGGTGCACTAGTCCTATTGTAAGGAAGAAGGATGGTACCTTGAGACTGTGCATTGACTGCAGAGAGATGAACAGGGTAACAGTGAAGGAAAAGTATCCTCTTTTGAGGATAAATGACCTGTCTGATCAGCTACAGGGTGCACAGTTCTTTTCTAAAGTTGACTTGAAGTCGGGTTATCATTAGTTATGGATCAGTTTGTAGTAGTCTTCATTAATGATATATTAGTGTATTTGAAGTGAATGAAAGGGCACTTATATCACTTGAGGACTATACTACAGACACTAAGAGAATGTCAGCTTTATGCTGAATTCAAGAAGTGTGATCATTGGGTGGAGAGTGTTGTTTTTCTTAGAATTATGACGTTTAAGGATAGAATTCGAGTTGATCCACAAAAGATCAAATAGCATCTGAGTGGCCCAGACTGACTGAATCCATTGAGATCTATAATTTTCTGGGTTTAATTGGGTATCATAGGAAATCTGAATAGAATTCTCTAGAATTACAGCTCCTATGACCCTCATAACTCAGAAGAATGGGAAGATTGTGTGAACAGATGTTTGTTAGAACAGCTTCTAAGTACTGAAGAAGATTGATTGTTATGAGGGTTATGTGAACTTTAGAGGATAAGACCTGATATCATTATAGCATTTCCTCATATCATCATAGCATCTCATTACATCATTTCATCCCGACATTTCATTCTAGCATTTCATCATAACATTTCATTATATCATCTCATCATGACATTTATCATAGCATGTCATCATGACATATCACCATAGAATGATCTGTTGATAGGAGATGCCCAAGTTAATGATGCAAGGTTGATGTTGTAATATGAGAAAGAGATTCTATATAAACTGTGGAAATGAACTTGCAATGTACATCCAAATGGTTACCAAGAATTATCACAGTATTCAGGATCAGTACTAGTGGGTTGGATTATAGAAGGATGTGACTGATTGTATTTCTAAGTGTTAAAATTACCAGTCGGTGAAAGCTGAATATCAGAAGTCTTCTGAGAAGTTTTGATCTCTTTTGAATTTGGGTGGAAATAAGAGAGAATTGTGATAATTTTTGTGGTTGGTTACCTCGTTCGAAGGGTGAATATGATTCCATTGGAATGATTGTAGACAAATTGACCAAGTCAGCTAATTTTTGGCCAGTGGAAGCCACTTATTCAGTAGCTAAGTAGGCTAAGTTGCATATGAAGCATATTATGTGCCTGCATGGACTACCTGTGTCCATTGTATATGGTAAAGGTACAGTGTTTACCTTTCAATTTTGGCAGAGATTATGGAGAGTAATAGACACCTGATTGGATTTCAATACTGCTTTTCATCCTCAGATAGATGACAGTCTGAGAGGATGATCCAGACACTAAACAGTATGTTGAAGATATGTGTTTTGGATCTAGAAGGTAGCTAGGTTGATTATATGCTACTTATAGAATTCACTTATAATAACAGCTACCATAGCAGTATTGGAATAACACCACCTGAAGCCTTTATGGAAAGAAGTCTTAACTAGATATGAGATGGTTCAAAATACAGCAGAGAAAGTTGTTGTGATCAGAAGAGGGATATGGATCCTAGATGCAGAGATATGGAGTTTCAGATCGAAGATTATAATTCTGAAGATGTCTCCGAAAAGTGGTGTGATGAGACTTAATGAACAATATAGAACTGAATGAAGACCTGAAGTTTGAGAAGGAATCAGTTGTGATTGTAAATTATCAAGCTCGATAGTTATGTTCGAACCAGTTTTCGATAGTCAAGATATTGTGGCGAAGCAACAATATGAAAGAGCTTACCTGAGAGATTGAAGTTGAGATACGAGCTTCTTACCCGTATCTCTTTCCTCCTTGATTCTTGTTTATTCTTTTCTTGAATTCGAGGACGAATTCCTATAAGGAGGGGAGACTGTAATAACCATAGTTTTTAAATTGTTTTATTTTAAAATGAGATATGGAGTATTGATAAATTCAAAGTTATATTTGATTATTTGATTATTTTGTGGTTAATATTTATTATTTTATATTAAATTATAATTTTCTACATAAATATTTATTTCAAAACTTATTATTTTAGAAATTAATTCACATTATATTTACTACTTTGAAAAGAATTATTTTAATAATATTATTTAAGCACTAATGTTATTTTATTGATTGACTTAAATTTGAGTATTATTTTATTATTTAATTATTTCATAATATTGTTTATTTTTTTTTATCATCATCATCATTATTATTATTATTATTAAACTACATTATTTTGCATGGTTAGTTTATGTGAGTATATTTTTATGTGGTGGAGATTTGTTTACATAAAGTATTATTATTATAATATAAAATTTTATTAATATAATATATATATATGCACACATGCATGCATGCAAGACCCATACATACTCATGCATTCACTAACAAACACACTGCATAGAGAAAAAAAAGAGAGTAACGTGAGCAAAGGAAGAAACAAACACAAGAGACTTTATCTCCTTCCTTCCTTGCACTGTCCGACTTTTATACTGTCATTGTGCCTCCATCACTTTCGGCCACCGTTTCTCAAGCTTCCGGTCTCTAATGACTCTCTAGGCTCCGGTGAGCATGAATCTAAGCTTAGTTTAAGCTTTAAACTTCATTTTTTTGAGTTTTGTTGATTTTTAGTTTATGGAACTTTAGGGTTTTTGAATTTTTTTAAGCTTGATCTTGATGAATCTTGAAAACTCCTTTCACAAACTTTGTTCCTGGAAGCTTAATCTACATGCTGTAATTTGTTTAGAATTTTTGGAATTTATTTTAATTTTTGTGAATTTTTGATTATTTTATTATTATTTTCTAATTTTCGAAAATAAATTAATTAAATTATGAAATTGTGTTTTATGGTGATTATAGGAGTTGAAATGAATTATAGAAATTTATTTGTAATTTTTGTGAATTTTTATGTATTTATTTGGAATTTATTAAGCTTAGGTAATTTTGAAAAATAAGGTTAATTATGTGTTTAATGGAAATAAATTGGTAAATTGAGTATATTTATTGATATTATTGAATTATATGTTGAGAAATTAATTTTTGAGTAATTATATAATTTTTGGTGAATTTTGAACATTTATAGTGAATATATATATATAGGGGTATTTTGGTAATTTTACACTAAATTGGTTAAAAATGTAATTAAATTGGTTTTAATAGTTATTTAGGGTATAAAAAATGATTTCTGCAAATTTTTAGTATTTTTAACTAATAAAAACTATTTTTCGTAAATTATTTTCAAATTATATATAATATACTATTTTTCTAAATAAATGGATTTTTATTGATTTTTAGTATGTTTTAGGGTTAATTACGTAATTTGGATTTATAAAATGTATTTTTATTATATAAGGGCATTTTTGATATTTTATAAATATTCTGTGTATTGTGAACCTCGATCGGTGAATTGTAATTTGGAGTCCGATCGAGGGATTTTGATTGTAATCCTGTGTTTATTCCGAAGTGCATTTCTTTGCAGGACCGGCTCTACTCTTTGAGTAGAGAGATGTCCATTTTACAGGGGAGGTTCTGCCGGATTTTTGATAGAATTCTCGTAAAACGTGATGTCCGGTCAAATTCCTATTCTAATTCTGTGTCTAAAATTCTAGATCGAGTTTTTAGAATTTTCGTTAAATTTATTCTGATTTCATGTTGTCATTTGTTTGTCTAGCTACGCCGAGACCGAGGCCTAACGGATCAGGCCCGCCGAGTTTGTCTCGTAGAGCGCTAACATGTGAGTTATTATACTGTATATATATGCACTGCATATAGGGTGCATTATTTAAAATTTTTCATTTTCATTGTATGTTTTAAAGATGATTTAAATTATAATATTTTTGGTATATCTAGGGTTGCATTTTTATATATATGCATATTAAATAATTATGCATGTTAGTTTGATATATGCACATTAAACAATTAGGTTTAGGTTTAATACATTTGAGTAATATACACATGTTTTAAAATATACACTTAGACATAATTATTTTATTAAATGATTAGTATACTTTAGGTATAGTTTCAGTAGATTTTAGGTTTATTCTTAAATAATTTCATGTTAAATTATAAACCTACACTTAAATTATTTTTAAGTTTATTTTTGGTATATTTTTGATTTATTTTCGAATAAATAAATGTTTTATTATTAAATTAAACCTAATACATTAGTGGTATATTTAGGGTTTATTTTTTTGATATATGCATGCTAGATAATTAGGTTTATTTTTAGTATAAATTGCGAATATATGTTAAACACAAACACGATTTAAATGAATATTTATACATAAATGTTTTATTAAATGATTTGTGTACTTAGGGTATATCCTTTGCATATTTAAGTATATTTTTAAGATAATGCATGTTATATTATTGTTACTCATTTAAATTGTTTTTAACTATATTAATGATTTATCTTTAGTTTATTTCATATTTTATTTGACATATATATATATATACCTGAAATATACTGGGTATATTTTAGGTATATTTTTGGTATATATATATATGGTCGGTTTTACTATTATGAATATTGTTCTACATTAATTATTTTTCGAATGAATGATTTATTTGAAGTGAAGGATATTAATAGAACGTGCTTCCTAGTGGGTAGCACTAGGACCGTGTACGTACCGGTACGATAGATAAGGATTGAGTGAGAGTTAAAATTGCGTGATTATAATTGATTTAATTGATTTGACTAAGATTAATGGTATGTTAGATAGTGTGATTGCTGGAGCTCGGTTGACCAAGTGTCTCGGGGCCAATCACACTGATAGTCAAACTGTTGGAGCTCGATTGACTTAGTGTCTCGGGGCCAGTCTACTGTCCATAAGTGAATTGAATGATCTATTGGGTTGATTGAGATGTGAGGTGATGGATAGTGTGATTGCTGGAGCTCGGTTGACCAAGTGTCTCGGGGCCAATCACACTGACAGCCAGACTGCTGGAGCTCGGTCGACTTAGTGTCTCGGGGCCAGTCTGCTGTCCAGATTGGAATAAGTGTTCTATTTGGAATCAAGTGAGCCTGTATGGCTAGAGTGATGATGGGATTGTTTGAGGTTGTTATTATTTAGGGTTCTATGGATCCTTCATGAATTATAACAAATGTTTTCTACATTTAGTATATTTATAAAAGCAAAGTTTGGCATTCGTGTGAAATGTGTGTATATACATATATATATAAGAATGCCTGATTGTTATGGTTTAGTTTACATGTATATATAGTATAATAATTCACTCAGTGAGGTCTGACCCCCCTCAATTATTTTTTTTCAGGAGATTCCATATCGTCAAACCTTAGTTGTAGAGTTCCTCGTCGGTGTTCTTCAGTCCCGGCTGTTTTATGCAAATGTATATTCTGAACTTTGAATTGTATTCTAGAAACTGCAGTAGTAGTGTTATTATATTGGAAGTGTATTATTTTGTTTGGATATTATATACTCTGAGAATTTGTATTTGAATATTGTACGAATATGTATTCATTTATAAAAGGATTTGGAGTATTTATTTTATATATTGATTTAGAAAAATTTTAATTTGGTCGTACTTTTATTTAATTATTGCATGATTTTATTTTCTTAGGCTTGCTACGGGTTCCGGATTCGAAAGAATTCCCGTTCCCTAGCGCCGGTCATGACTCCTAGTTTGGGTCGTGACAATTCTCCATTACATATTTTCAGACATATATAAATATAATAGACACACACACATCACATAATAATATAAACATAAAATAACACTTAAAAATAACATTTGAATAACCATGTACTAAATTAATGTTATTAAAATAATAGTATTTGAAAATAATAAATATTCACAATGGAATTTAAACATCCAAAATAATAAGTTCCAAAATAATATATTTACATTAAAACAATTCAATTAAATCTAAAATAATAATTATTAATCACAAAATAGTAAAATAATTAAATATAATTTTTAAATTTTATTAACACTGCATATCTCATTATTTAATAAAATAATTTAAAAACCAGGGTTATTACATTGACTAAGTCTTCACATTTCTTGCCTCTGAAAGCCACTTATTTTGTAGCTAGATTAGCGAAACTGTATGTGAAGCATATTGTGTGCCATCATGGAGTACCTACGTCTATCAATTAAAATTGAATATAAATATGGGAAAATAAATAATGCATAATTAAACATAATAACATTCATAATAATGAAATAAACCATATATATATACCAAAAATATACTAAATATATTTCAAGTATATATATGCTACATAAATCCAAAAGCAACCATAAATATACGAATACAAACCATGAATATACCAAAAACATCTTAAGTGTATATTGAAAATATAACATGCATACATGTTGAAATATACCAAAAATATACTAAAAATATACCTAACATATACTAAAACATTTAATGAAACAATTAATGTATAAATACATATTAAAAACGTGAATACTCAATACCATGCATCCTATATGCGATGTACATATAAGATAATAACTCACAATTCTATGCTTCTTGAGACTGGCTCGATGGGCCCGATCCGATAAGCCCCGACCTTGGCGCAACTAGAAAATAAATAATAATAAATCAGAATAAATCTAACTTATACTTCTAAAAGAGACTCGATCTAGGAATATAAAAACCAAACAAACACAGATCGACCCGATGTCACGTTACGAGAATTCTACCAAAAATTCAGCATAACCTCCTATGTAAAACGGACATCTCTTTACTAAAAAGTAGAGCCGATCCTGTAAGAAAAACACACTTCTAACACAGACTGCACAACGCCTCGGGTTGGGACCCTGAACTACATAATTTCCCAATCGAGGTTCACAATTCACCAAAAATTAAATAATATAATAAATATATAAAAAAATCATTAAATCCCATAAATATCCTCAAAATACCAAAATATAATATATTTAAATAATAAAACATCAAATACAATTATTTTCACAATAATTAAATAAAAATTTCAAATAATAATAATATAATATTAATAAAAATCCAATTTTTTCAATAATTCACTATAAAATAGTAAAAATTCACTTTTATATATTCAAATAGCTTAAATATGTAATAAAAATAATTAAAAATCCATTTAATCACCAAATTAGTAAATAATATATTATTTGAATATAATTTTTGAAAATTAGTATTAATTAGTTAAAAATAGTAAATAATTTATAAAAATTATTCTAATACTCTATAAAATTTTTAAAACCATTTAAAATATAATTTAACTATATTTTCAATCAAATTACATAATTACCCCAAAATTCTAATATTCACATAAGCATAATAATTCCTCAAAAATAATATAAATTTACTAAAAATAATTTTATTAACACAATAATTATTAACTTAATTTACTAACACTAAATAACTCAATATTCAACCTAAAAAATTAATTAACATAATTAACAAAAATTAAAATTTATATTATTAAAATATTCAAAAATACCCATAATTAAAATTAACTAAAATAATTTAAAATCAACTAATTACATATAGATCAACTCAAAAATCAACAAAATATTAAAAATAAATTAAGCAAAAATTATATTAATTAACTAAAAATTGAAATAAACACAATAACTAATAAAAAAAAACTAACAATTAAGGTAACAAAATCAACTAAACTAACCTAAAATAGAAATCTAGGATAGGGAGGGCTACTGCTGTCATTGATGTTGTTGTCCCTGTTATTCTTGTTGGTATTCTTGTTGTGGTTGTTGTCGTTAATGTTGTTCTTTTTGCTGTTGTCAGAGGAAGAAAGAAGTAGATGGTGGTGTGTTGCTATAAGGGAAGTAGGACAACGTGAAGAAGAAAGTAACAAGCGGTAGTGGCTGGAAAGGAAGAAAGCAGTGGGAGAGAAAGGAAGAAATGGGACAATAATGGGAAGAAAGCAACGAGAGAGAAACAAAGAAATGGGACAACAACAGAAAGAAAGGAAATGGCATGAGAAATGGGGAAAAAGGAAACGTGGGGTGGTTTTTTTATCTATTATATATATATATATATATATATATATATATATATATATATATATATATATATATATATATATATATATATATACCACTTACTATAAGCCACACAATATATATATATATATACACATACATAATACACATATATAACAATAATAATAATAACTCTAGTAAAAAAAATAATGCTATGAAAATAATAATATTCAATAATAATAATGCTATGTAAATAAAATGAGATACAAATAATAAATATATTAATAGTTTCCAAATATAATTTTAAATTTAGTAATTAAATTGCAATATCCCGTATTTTTAAATATTTTTACACTGTACCGGGATATACAGTGTTAATAATTTTTGTATATATATTACGATATTTTCACGAGTTGATATGTATTTAAAACCTATTTTAATTATTGTGTATTATTTTAAGTGCTTTACGTAAAATTTTCCCGGGACTTCCATTTTCGGGGAAATTTTCACGTAAATAATTTATTATTAATTAATTTAAATATATTTTCGGACTTGCATGAACTCATACGTATTTTTAAATTACTAAACACCGTGTATGTGTGCAATATTTATTTAATTAGGGTTTAATTAATATTACCCTAATATTTTATTATTTCTTTATTAATTTATTATTATTTAAGTATTTTTATTTATTTATTAAATTATTAAAATATTAAATTATATGTGTGGGTGTGATTTTTTTAAATATTTTATTAAAATTATTTTTTTATTATTTTTCTTTTTTCTTTTTCTTTTCTTTCTTTTTTTTCTTTTTCTTCTTCTTCTTCTTCTTCCTTTCCCTCCCGAGCGCCCGACCACCCCTCACCACCGTCTGTCACGCCGATCACCTACCGTCGGTGTGCCTCCCGACTTGCCACCGTCGTTCCCAGCCATCCCCCGCCGCCAACAGCTTCCTTCCCCGGCGCCGGCGAGCTATTTTTCCATTTTTGACCGAAATTCTTCTCCTCGCCGTCGACGATGATTCCGGCCACCATTTTCGACACCTCTGGTCTCTTTCTTCTCCTTAAGCTCCGGTGAGTGTGATTCTAGCTTTTGTTTGAGCTAAAATGGTCTAGATTTGCTTAGGTTTTGAATTTTCAATTTCGGTCACATTAGGATTTTTGATTTTTTTGAGCTTCGAATTGATTGATTTATAAAAACTCCCTTCACAAATGTTGTTTCTAGTAGCTTAATCTACATGTATGAATTTTTGTAGAATTTTTGGAGAATTTTTGGATTTTTGGGTATTTTTGAATATTTAATATTATTTTCTAATTTTCGGAAATTAATTATTTAAATTATGAAATTATGTTTTATGGTTAAATTAGGTGTTGAAATGAATTATAGGAATTTAATTGGAATTTTTATGAATTTCTAAGTATTTATTTTGAATTATTGAAGTTTATGTAATTTGAAAAATTAGGGTTAATTATGTTTTTGATTGAATTTAATTGGATAATTGAGTTTAATTATTGATATTATTGATAAATATGTTGAGGAAATTAATTTTGGATAATTGTATAATTTTTGGTGAATTTTTGAAGTAATTATAGTATATTTATATATATAAGGGCATTTTGGTAATTTTACACAAAATTGGCTAAAAATGTAATTTAATTGGTTTTAATAGTTATTTAAAGTATAAAAATGATTTCTACAAATTATTTGGTATTTTTAACTAATTAAAACTATTTTTCGTGAATTATTTTCAATTATATATATAATATACGGTTTTTCTAATAAAATGAGTTTTATCGGTTTTTATTGTGTTTAAAGGTTAATTATTTAATTTTTACATATAAAATGTATTTCTATGTTATAAGGATATTTTTGGTATTTCCTGAATTGTTCTGTGTTTGTGGACCCCGGTCGGTAGACTGTAGTTTGGAGTCCGATCGTGGGATTTTGATTGTGCTCTGTGTAGTTTTTCGAAGTGTATTTCCTTGCAGGGTCAGCTTTACTCTTTTGACTAGAGAGATGTCTGTTTTACAGGGCAGGTTCTGTCGAATTTTCGATAAAATTCTCATAAAACGTGATGTCCAGTCGAACCCTAATTCTATTTATGTGTTAAATATTCTAGATCGAATTCTAGGATTTCTGTTAGGTTTATTCTGATGTCTATTATTTATTGCTTGTTTAGTTGCGCCGAGACTGAGGGCTAGTGGACCAGGCCCGTCGGACCCGTCTCGTGGAGCGCACTAATTTGTGAGTTACTATACTATATATATATACTTTAGGATGCATGATTTAGAAATATACGTTTTATTTTGATTAAAATGCATAAATAATGTGATTTGTATTTAAGTATATTTTTGGTTTATTTTTGGTATATAATAAATTGTACACATGTTTTGTTAATAAAATATATTTAAAATGTTTTTAAATATATTTCTAGCTTAATTTATAATTTGATTGGATTTATTTGATGTATATATACTCGAAATATACCTGGTTTACTTTTGGTATATTTTCAGTATATATATGGTTTATATTGTTATTTTATTTAAATTCATGCATCATTTATTTATGAATGAATGTTTTATATTTATTAGTGAAGGATATCTATAGAACGTGCTACCTAGTGGGCAGCACTAGGACCGAGTACGTACCGGTACGCCTATAGTATTTAGGCTATATTACTAACTTATTTATGGATATTGATTTAATGTGATTATTGATGTGTGAGATATGGATTGGAGGTGTGATTGCTGGAGCTCGGTTGACCAAGTGTCTCGGGGCCAATCACACTGGCAGTCAGACTGCTGGAGCTCGGTTGACTTATTGTCTCGGGGCCAGTCTACTGTCTAAATGGATTAAGTGGATATATTTGGATTCAGTGAGCCTGTATGGCTAGAGTGTTGTCTAACACTATTTTTGAGGTTGCGACATTCTAGGGTTCTATGTGATCCTTCATAAAAGATGATTTTCAATAAAATATACATAAAATGATTTTATTGCATCTGTGTGAATTTGCCTGTATATATATATATTAGATATATATACTGTTGATTGTATGCATTGTCATTTAGTGTGTATGTATATATATTATAGTAATTCACTCAGTGAGGTCTGACTCCCCTTCGTTGACTATTTTTCAGGAGAGTCAACATCTTCAGACCTCAGTAGCAGGTCCATACGCCGAATTTCTTCCGCCCTGGCTTCTTTGTGTAAACTGCTTACTTGAGTCTTATTTTTATAATCTAGACACTGCAGTAGTTGTAAATTAATTGTGAGATATTATGTATTTTATTTATACGAGATGCATTTTAAGAATTTGAACTGGATTATATTAAAAAGATTTTATATATATGTGATGAGTTGAGATTTAAATTAAATCCAGTTGATGGAAATGTTATTATTATATTTACGATTTTTATTTCCGCTGCAAATTTGATATTGTTACTATTACTATTGCATATTTTATTTTATTTTTAGGCTTGCTACGGGTTCTAGATTCGAAAGAATTCCCGTTCCCTAGCGCCGGTCATGGCCCCTATTTTGGATCGTGACAAAGTTGGTATCAGAGCGGAGTTCTGTGTCAGGGCTTAGTTTTGTGAGCTGTGGCCCTAGTTTTAAAGTTGTGTTTTCTATTGGACTACTGCAGTGTATTAGGTTCGAGTATGTCTTGATGAGTATTCCTTGCTTAGTTTTCAGCGTTATTCCTCCGTTGTCTATCTTGTCTGAATCTTTTCGTTTGTCTTTTCAGTATGAGGAGGCGAGCGCGTGTCACTCCATTAGTCGTTGAGGCCGAGGATGATGAGTCTTTTCAGGATGAGGTTTTACCTCCTGAGTAGCCAGTTAGACGTAGAGGTCGTGGCAGAGGTAGACCTCGAGGAGTGGCAGGTCGCCGTAGGCAGAGAGAGTTACAGGATGAGGAGCCTGTTGAGCCTGAGTTTGATGTTCCTGTTCCTCCAGTTGTTCAGCCTATTCAGCCTGCCTATCAGGAAGGTATGTCTGACCCTGAGGCAGCTTTGTTCTATGCTCTCGAGTTGGCAGGATTGCTTTTGATGGTACTTCCGATCCATTAGATTTTCTGCATGCGATTGAGACTAGGACTCGGACTGCTCATACCGAGTATCAGCGGATCATGATCGTTGAGTTGTCTGTCGAGGGACCAGCTCTAGATTGGTTCATTCAGATGATCCAGCCCTATATGATGACGATGACGTGGGCTCAGTTTTGTGAGCGATTTATGAGGAGATTTTGTCCAGAGCCTCTTCGTTTGAGCTATCATCTTCGTTTGACCAGTATTTCTCGTGGAGATCGATCTGTAGAGGAGTACACCCGAGAGTTTCTTCGTCTGGGTAGATATGCAGAGGACCTGATACGAGATCAGTATTTTACGGTTACTACATACGTTACTGGTTTGGGTTCAGCTTTTGCTGGTATGCCTACAGCAGGCCTTACTCTTGAGTCTGTGATTGAGTTAGCCAAGGAGATTGAGCTAAGGGTAGTTAGGAAAGGAGCGATGCCTGATTATTACCAGTTACGAATTCAGTTGAGTGGATTGCAGGCTACTCCATATTCGAGTTTTTATGTTGGTTCGAGTAGTCAGCATCGAGGTCCGACTCAGCAGAGTCAGAGGCAGCAACAGCGAGTGCATCGGAGCAGTAGACATGGTCATGGAGGTCAGTGTAGACCATTCAGATTTGGGTCAGGTGCTTCGAGCAGCAGCAGTGGTCGCAGTTCTGAATCAGCTGCCAGCGTTTGTCAGACTTGTGGTAGAGTCCATCAGGGACCGTGTTATCTGACACCACTGACATGCTTCAGATACGGGCAGACAGGACATTTTGCTAGATCGTGTCCTTATTCCGGATATCAGCAGCCGTAGATTCCGTGATTCCCACAACAGTCGATTGCTAGTGTTGCACCCGTGCCATTTTAGTTACCATCAGTTCAGCATCAGAGTTCGACTCAGTTTGTTCCATAGTAAAGTCGTGGTAGAGGTACTAGAGGAGGTGCCAGAGGTATTGGCCAGGCTTCTACCAGTCAGCAGGGAGGTCGAGCTCAAGCCAGAGTTTTTCATCTCACTCAGCAGGATGCTCAGGCATCTAATGCAGTCGTGGTAGGTATTGTTTCTGTTTGTTACCTGGATGCTTGGGTTTTGTTTGATCCGGGTGCCACGCATTCGTTTGTTTCTCCTATTTTTGCTTTTAAATCTTATTGGCAAGCTTCGAGGATGGCTTTTCCTTTGTCTGTTGCCACTCCTCTGAGCAATTCTTTGGACATTGATATTGTTCTTTCTGGTTGTCCAGTTCTCGTGGGAGATAAAGAATTACCCACTGATTTGATTTTGTTGGATTTGATGGAGTTTGATGTTATTCTGGGAATGGATTGGTTATCTCAGCACTATGTCGTGGTAGATTGCAGGAATAAGGAGGTGACATTTAGAATTCCTGATGAAGTAGAATTTAAGTTTATTGGTGATAGGAGTTCAGCACCTCATAATCTTATTTCTGCTATTACGGCTAGGAAGATGTTGAGGAAAGGATGTCAGGGGTATTTGGCATTGGTTAGGGATACGTCGGTAGAGAAGTTATCACTCACAGATGTTCCTGTTGCTTGTGAGTTTCCTGATGTTTTTCTCGAGGAGTTGCCAGGTTTACCACCACATAGAGAGATTGAGTTCTGTATAGATGTGGTTCTAGGTACTACTCCTATATCTATGCCACCCTATCGTATGGCTCCTGCAGAGTTGAAAGAGTTGAAGGAGCAGTTGCAAGAGTTGTTAGATAAAGGTTTCATAAGACCTAGTGTTTCTCCTTAGGGTGCACCAGTCCTATTTGTGAAGAAGAAGGATGGTACCCTGAGACTGTGCATTGACTACAGAGAGCTTAATAAGGTAACAGTAAAGAACAAGTATCCTCTCCCGAGGATAGATGACTTGTTTGACTAGCTACAGGGTGCACAATTCTTTTCTAAGGTTGATTTGAGGTCGGGTTATCATCAACTACATATCAGTGAAGCTGATATTCCTAAGACAACATTCTGCACTCGATATGGCCATTATGAGTTTCTGGTGATGTCTTTTGGTTTGACTAATGCACCAGCAGCTTTTATGGACCTGATGAATAGGGTATTTAGACCGTATGTGGATCAGTTTGTGGTAGTCTTCATTGATGATATATTGGTATATTCGAGGAGTATGGAAGAGCATGTATATCACTTGAGGATTGTACTACAGACATTGAGAGATCATCAGCTTTATGCTAAATTCTCGAAGTGTGATTTCTGGATGGAGAGTGTTTCTTTTCTTAGAAATGTAGTGTCTAAAGAAGGTATCCAGGTTGATCCACAGAAGGTTGAGGCAGTGTCTGAGTGGCCTAGACCTACTTCTGTTATAGAGATTCAGAGTTTTCTGGGTTTAGCCGGGTATTATAGGCGGTTTGTGCAGGATTTTTCCAGGATAGCAGCCCTTATGACTCGCTTGACTCAGAAGAATGTTAGATTTGAGTGGTCAGAAGCTTATGAGAATAGTTTTCAGTTATTGAAGGAGAAGTTGACCACATCGCCAATATTAGCTTTGCCTAATAGTGTGGATAAGTTCACAGTTTACTGTGATGCCTCTAGAATTGGTCTTGGTTGTGTGTTGATGCAGAATGGAAGGGTGATAGCCTATGCTTCGAGGCAGTTGAAGAAGCATGAGCAGAACTATCCTACACATGATCTTGAGATGGCTGCAGTGATCTTTGCTTTGAAGATCTGGAGACATTATCTGTACGGGGTGACTTGTGAGAT
Organism: Mallotus nudiflorus; assembly: GCA_947683625.1. Lineage (NCBI taxonomy): Eukaryota > Viridiplantae > Streptophyta > Magnoliopsida > Malpighiales > Euphorbiaceae > Mallotus > Mallotus nudiflorus. The sequence goes on along the minus strand of CANTUR010000887.1, from coordinate 620,325 downwards.
ATTTACTGATCACAAGAGCCTTAAGTACATTTTCTAGCAGCGAGATCTGAATCTGAGGCAGAGGAGATGGTTGGAACTATTAAAGGATTATGATTGTGAGATCTTATATCATCTAGGTAAAGCTAATGTGGTAGCAGATGCCTTGAGTAGGAAGTCCTCAGGCAGTCTTGCTCACATCAATATTGAGAGGAGACCATTGATCCAGGAATTGCATCTGTTGGTGGATCAAGGTCTGATGATGAAGATTAGTAGATCAGGTGGACTGCTAGCTCAATTTAAAGTACGATCTGTGCTGAGGGATAGGATTAAAGCAGCTCAAAGCCGAGATCCTATTCTGGAAGAGCTTGTAGAGAATGTCAGAGCAGGGAAGTTCACTGATTTCACACTTGACGATGATGGTGTGTTGTGGATCAGTGGTAGATTGTGCGTTCCCGATGTGGATGACTTGAGAGAGGAGATTTTAGAGGAAGCACATTCTACAACTTACAGCGTTCATCCGGGCATTACCAAGATGTACCACAGTATCAGAGATCTATACTGGTGGGATGAATTGAAGAAAGATGTCGCTGATTATGTTGCGAAGTGCTTGACGTGTCAACAAGTGAAAGTCGAACATCAGAAGCCTTCTGGGAAGCTTCAGCCTCTTCCTATTCCCGAGTGGAAGTGGGAAAGGATAGCTATGGATTTTGTGGTCGGTTTACCTCGTTCGAAGGATGGATACGATTCCATCTGGGTGATTATAGACAGATTGATGAAGTCTGCACATTTCTTGCTTATGAAAGCCACATATTTTGTAGCTAGATTGGCGAAGTTGTATGTGAAACATATTGTGTGCCTTCATGGAGTACCTGTGTCCATTGTGTTAGATAGAGGTTCAGTGTTTACTTCTCGTTTTTGGCAGAAGTTACAGGAAGCGATGGGCACTAGGTTAGACTTCAGTATTGCTTTTCATCCTCAGACAGATGGTCAGTCTGAGAGGACGATCCAGACTCTGGAAGATATGTTGAGGATGTGTGTCCTGGATTTGGGAGGTAGCTGGGATGATCATTTGTCACTCGTTGAGTTTGCATATAATAACAGCTACCATAGCAGTATTGGTATGGCACCGTACGAGGCGTTGTATGGAAGGAAGTGTAGATCCCCATTGAGTTGGGATGAGATTGGTGAGAGAGCTTTGACTGGACCTGAGATGGTTCAGGATGCTGCAGAGAAAGTCACCGTGATCAAGCGCAGATTAGAGATCGCAATTAGTAGGCAGAAGAGTTATGCGGATCCTAGGCGCAGAGATGTGGAGTTTCAGGTAGGAGATTTCATTTTTCTGAAAGTATCTCCGATGAAGGGTGTGATGAGATTTGGCAGGAAGGGTAAGTTAGCACCGAGGTATATTGGACCGTTTGAGATTCTGGAGAGAGTTAGCACTATTGCATATCAGTTGGATTTGCCTTCGAGTATGTCACAGGTGCATCCATTATTTCATATCTTGATGTTGAGGAAGTATATCTCAGACCCTTCACACGTGTTACAGCCCGACAGTGTAGAAGTGAGTGAAGATTTGACATTTGTGGAAGAACCTGTGGCGATCGTTGATTTTCAAGTTCGACAGTTACGATCGAAGCAGATTCTGATGGTCAAGGTTTTGTGGCGTAGCGACAGAGTTGAGGAGCATACGTGGGAGACTGAAGCTGAGATGCGAGCTTCTTACCCGTATCTCTTTCCTTCCTGATCCTGTAATCTTTTCTTTCTAGAATTCGGGGACGAATTCTTGTAAGGGGGGAAGACTGTAATATCCCGTATTTTTAAATATTTTTACACTGTATCGGGATATACAGTGTTAATAATTTTTGTATATATATTACGATATTTTCACTAGTTGATATGTATTTAAAACCTATTTTAATTATTATGTATTATTTTAAGTGCTTTACGTAAAATTTTCCCGGGACTTACATTTTCGGGGAAATTTTCACGTAAATAATTTATTATTAATTAATTTAAATATATTTTTGGACTTGCATGAACTCATATGTATTTTTAAATTACTAAACACCGTGTATGTGTGCAATATTTATTTAATTAGGGTTTAATTAATATTACCCTAATATTTTATTATTTGTTTATTAATTTATTGTTATTTAAGTATTTTTATTTATTTATTAAATTATTAAAATATTAAATTATATGTGTGGGTGTGATTTTTTTAAATATTTTATTAAAATTATTTTTTTATTATTTTTCTTTTTTCTTTTTCTTTTTCTTTTTCTTTTCTTTCTTTTTTTTCTTTTTCTTCTTCTTCTTCTTCTTCCTTTCCCTCCTGAGCGCCCGACCACCCCTCACCACCGTCTGTCACGCTGATCACCTACAGTCTGTGTGCCTCCTGGCTTGCCACCGTCGTTCCCAGCCATCCCCCGCCGCCAGCAGCTTCCTTCCCCGGCACCGGCGAGCTATTTTTCCATTTTTGGTCGAAATTCTTCTCCTCACCGTCAACGACGATTTCGGCCACCATTTTTGACACCGCCAGTCTCTTTCTTCTCCTTAAGCTCCGGTGAGTGTGATTCTAGCTTTGGTTTGAGCTAAAATGGTCTAGATTTACTTAGGTTTCGAATTTTCAATTTCGATCACATTAGGGTTTTTAATTTTTTTGAGCTTTGAATTGATTGATTCATAAAAACTCCCTTCACAAATGTTGTTCCTAATAGCTTAATCTACATGTATGAATTTTTGTAGAATTTTTGGGTATTTTTGAATATTTAATATTATTTTCTAATTTTCGGAAATTAATTATTTAAATTATGAAATTATGTTTTATGGTTAAATTAGGTGTTGAAATGAATTATAGGAATTTAATTGGAATTTTTATGAATTTCTAATTATTTATTTTGAATTATTGAAGTTTATGTAATTTGAAAAATTAGGGTTAATTATGTTTTTGATTGAATTTAATTGGATAATTGAGTTTAATTATTGATATTATTGATAAATATGTTGAGGAAATTAATTTTGGATAATTGTATAATTTTTGGTGAATTTTTGAAGTAATTATAGTATATTTATATATATAAGGGCATTTTGTTAATTTTACACAAAATTGGCTAAAAATGTAATTTAATTGGTTTTAATAGTTGTTAAAAGGATAAAAATGATTTCTACAAATTATTTGGTATTTTTAACTAATTAAAACTATTTTTCGTGAATTATTTTCAATTATATATATAATATACGGTTTTTCTAATAAAATGAGTTTTATCGGTTTTTATTGTGTTTAAAGGTTAATTATGTAATTTCTACCTATAAAATGTATTTCTATGTTATAAGGATATTTTTGGTATTTCCTGAATTGTTCTGTGTTTGTGGACCCCGGTCGGTAGACTGTAGTTTGGAGTCCGATCGTGGGATTTTGATTGTGCTCTGTGTAGTTTTCAAAGTGTATTTCCTTGCAGGGTCGGCTCTACTCTTTTGAGTAGAGAGATGTCCGTTTTACAGGGCAGGTTCTGCCGAATTTTTGGTAGAATTCTCGTAAAACGTGATGTCCAGTCGAACCCTAATTCTGTTTCTGTGTTAAATATTCTAGATCGAATTCTAGGATTTCTGTTAGGTTTATTCTGATGTCTATTATTTATTGCTTGTTTAGTTGCGCCGAGACCGAGGGCTAGTGGACCAGGCCCGTCGGACCCGTCTCGTGGAGCGCACTAATTTGTGAGTTACTATACTATATATATATGCTTTAGGATGCATGATTTAGAAATATACGTTTTATTTTGATTAAAATGCATAAATAATGTGATTTGTATTTAAGTATATTTTTGGTATATAATAAATTGTACACATGTTTTGTTAATAAAATATATTTAAAATGTTTTTAAATATATTTCTAGCTTAATTTATAATTTGATTGGATTTATTTGACGTATATATACTCGAAATATACCTGGTTTACTTTTGGTATATTTTCAGTATATATATGGTTTATATTGTTATTTTATTTAAATTCATGCATCATTTATTTGTGAATGAATGTTTTATATTTATTAGTGAAGGATATCTATAGAACGTGCTACCTAGTGGGCAGCATTAGGACCGAGTACGTACCGGTACGCCTATAGTATTTAGGCTATATTACTAACTTATTTATGGATATTGATTTAATGTGATTATTGATGTGTGAGATATGGATTGGAGGTGTGATTGTTGGAGCTCGGTTGACCAAGTGTCTCAGGGCCAATCACACTGGCAGTCAGACTGCTGGAGCTCGGTTGACTTAGTGTCTCGGGGCCAGTTTACTGTCTAAATGGATTAAGTGGATATATTTGGATTCAGTGAGCCTGTATGGCTAGAGTGTTGTCTAACACTATTTTTGAGGTTGCGACATTCTAGGGTTCTATGTGATCCTTCATAAAAGATGATTTTCAATAAAATATACATAAAATGATTTTATTGCATCTGTGTGAATTTGCCTGTATATATATATTAGATATATATACTGTTGATTGTATGCATTGTCATTTAGTGTGTATGCATATATATTATAGTAATTCACTCAGTGAGGTCTGACTCCCCTCCGTTGACTATTTTTCAGGAGAGTCAACATCTTCAGACCTCAGTAGCAAGTCCATACGCCGGATTTCTTCCGCCCCGGCTTCTTTGTGTAAACTGCTTACTTGAGTCTTATTTTTATAATCTAGACACTGCAGTAGTTGTAAATTAATTGTGAGATATTATGTATTTTATTTATGCGAGATGCATTTTAAGAATTTGAACTAGATTGTATTAAAAAGATTTTATATATATGTGATGAGTTGAGATTTAAATTAAATTCAGTTGATGGAAATGTTATTATTATATTTACGATTTTTATTTCTGCTGCAAATTTAATATTGTTACTATTACTATTGCATATTTTATTTTATTTTTAGGCTTGCTACGGGTTCCGGATTCGAAAGAATTCCCGTTCCCTAGCGTCGGTCATGGCCCTTGTTTTGGGTCGTGACATAAATATAACATTTTTTTTTGTAATAATAATAACAACATATGATAAAAATTATTAATAACGTTGTAAACCTCGATATTTAATTATATAAAAAAAATTAAAAAAATTTGGGTTATTACATAAACACTGAGCCTCTATCAGATCCAATGGCCACAGGTGCTCCGTGAAGGCACACAATATGCTTAACATACAACTTCACCAACTTAGCTATAGAATAAGTGGCTTTCACAGGCAAGAAATGAGCAGACTTGGTCAACCTATCCACAATCACCAAGATGGAATCATAACCATCCTTAGAACAAGGTAACCCAACCATAAAATCCATAGCAATTCTCTCCCATTTCCACTCAGGAATAGGAAGTGGCTGAAGCTTCCTGGAAGGCTTCTGATGTTCAGCTTTCACCTGCTGACATGGCAAGCACTTAGTAACAAAATCAACTACATCCTTCTTCAATCCATCCCACCAGTTTTAGTCTCTGATACTGTGGTACATCTTAGTGACACTTGGATGTATGTTGTAGGCTGTAGAATGTGCTTCCTCAAGGATTTCTTCTCTCAAATTATCCATATCAGGAATGTACAACCTACCACTGATCCACAAAACACCATCCTCATCAAGTGTGAAATTAGTGAACTTCCCTGTATAAATATTCTCTGCAAGCTCTGCTAGAATAGGATCTTAGCCCTGAGCTACCTTAATCCTATCTCTCAGCATAGATCAAACTCTAAACTGAGCTAAAAGTTCACCAAATCTACTCATCTTCATCATCAGACCTTAATCCACTAACTGATGCAACTCTTGGATCAATGGTCTCCTCTCCACACTAATGTGAGCAAAACTACCTGAGGACTTCCTACTCAAGGCATCTGCAACCACATTAGCCTTGCCTGGATGATAAATAATCTCACAATCATGGTCCTTCAAGAGCTCTAACCATATGCTCTACCTCATATTCAAATCTCTTTGCTGAAAAATGTACTTCAGGCTCTTGTGATCTGCGAAAATCTCACAAGTCACCCCATACAGATAATGTCTCCAAATCTTGAGAGTAAATATCACTGCAACCATCTCTAAGTGGTGGGTAGGATAATTATATTCTTGCTTCTTCAACTTCCTCATAGCATAAGCTATCACCTACAATTCTGCATTAACACATAACCTAGGCCAACTCTAGAGGCATCACAATACATAGTGAATTTATCTACTCCATTAGGCAAAGCCAAAATTGGAGTTGTGGTCAACTTCTTCTTTGACAACTGAAAATTATTCTCACAAACATCTGACCACTCAAAATTCACCATTCTTCTGAGTCAAGCGAGTCATAGAAGCTATAATTCTAGAAAAATCCTATATAAATCTCCTATAATACCCAGGTAAACCTAAAAAATATGAATCTCAATGACCGTCATCGGTTTAGGCCACTCTAATACTGCCTCGATCTTCTATGGATCAACCTAAATACCATCTTTAGACACTACGTGTTCAATGAATGCAATACTCTCTAACTAGAAATCACACTTTGAGAATTTAGCACAAAACTGATGTTCTCTCAGTGTCTGTAGTACAGTCCTCAAATGATATACGTACTCCACTATACTCTTCAAATACACCAGTATATCATCAATGAAGACTACCACAAACTGATCCACAAATGGTCTAAATACCCTATTCATCAGATCCATAAAAGTAGTTGGTGCATTAGTCAACCCAAATGACATCACCAGAAACTCATAGTGGCCATAACGAGTGCGAAATGCCATTTTAGGAACATCGACTTCGCTGATCCACAACTGATGATGACCCAACCTCAAGTAAATCTTAGAAAATAACTATGCACCCTGAAGCTTATCAAATAAATGATCTATCCTCAAGAGAGGATACTTGTTCTTCACTATCAACTTATTAAGCTCTCTGTAATCTATGCACAGTCTCAGAATACCATCCTTCTTCCTCATAAATAGGATTGGTGCACCCCAAAGAGAAACACTGGGTTTGATAAAACCCTTATCAGTAATTTCTGCAACTGCTTCTTCAACTCTTTTAACTCTGCACGAGCCATTCTGTAAGGCGGCATCGAAATAGGAGTGGTGCCTGGAACCACATCTATATAGAACTCAATCTCTCTGTGAGGTAGTAAACCTGGCAACTCCTCAAGAAAAATATCAGGAAACTCACAGGCAACAAGAACATCTGTGAGTGACAGCTTCTCCACTGAAGTATCCTTGACTAATGCTAAATATCCCTGACAACCCTTCCTCAGCATCTTCTTGGTCGTGATAACGAAGATGAGATTCTGAGGTGCAAAACTCTTATCACCCACAAATTAAACTCTTCTTCATTAGGAATTATGAAAATCACCTCTTTACTCTGACAATCCATAATAACATAGTGCTGAGACAACCAATCCATACCCAAAATCACATCAAACTCCATCACATCCAACAATACCAATTCCACTGGCAGTTCTCTACCTTCGATAAACACTGGACAACTAGAAAGAATAACATCGGTGTCCAACGAATCACTTAGAGGAGTGGTAACAGACAAAGGAAAAGCCATCCTCGAAGCTTGTCAACACGACTTCCAAGCAAACATAGGGGATATGAAGGAATGTATGGCACCCGGATCAAATAAAACCTAAGCATCCATGTAACAAACAGGAATAATACCTACAACAACGGCATTAGATGCCTGAGCATCCTACTGAGTGAGGTGGAAAACCCTGGCTTGACCTTAACCTTCATGCTGACTGGTGGAAGATGTTAGTATAAGGTATGCCCTAGTGGCATTCTTATAAATATTTAGACAATGTATATAATCCCTGTGGTAATAAAATATTCTTTTAAATAAATATGTTGTTTTTTTTAGTATTTATCCTTTAGTATTATATTGAATAAATTTATTATCAAAGAGTTGATAACATGAGTTACAAATTTATTCAATACATTTACTATAAATTGTTCGTAGTCGATTAATTAATATTTGGATAATATTAATTGATTAGTGTGAGAAACTAATAGTGAGAGGTAGTGAATCTCATGCTACTTGATATGAGTGATCAGAATAGACATGTGGATACTCATTGGATGGGTTAATCGAACAGTGACATTAGTATTGTGATTGCAAGGATATTCACATATAATCAACAATTACAATCTAGATTATAATAGTGCATTTAGTCCTTTGACTTAAGGTGGTATAGTCATCCACATTTAGGTGGTTAGAGTTTGTTACCGCTTACATACTTGTGTTAATCATCATATGGGTATATAGCATGTGGCGGCTCTAATTAGTTAAATGTAGGGATGAATGTTTAACCAAGATGGGATTCATTACCTGGTGTGAACTGGGATAGATCTTATGCTATCTAAGTTTATTCTTAATGAATAAATTCCTGGCCAGTACAAATACAACACAACCTGAAAAAGAGTTTTAATACTAGAAAGAGTTCTAATATTTATTGTATTTTATCAAGAATTAAAACTTAAGATGAGGTCATATAATAAAGCTATTAGAGTTTGATAATACCTTGACTCTAGGCTATATTGGGATCTTTAATGAAAGGAATTTAGTGCATGGTAATTATGATCAGGTTCGTGTGAATCATAATATGTATTCATTTCTAATTGGGTAGCTATGATATCGATACTAGGGGTCACTCATAGCTTATGAGAACTAAATGTGAATAATTGGGATTTTCACATTTAGAATTAAAAAGAGTTTCAAATAATATTAAATGTTAATATTATATTTTCTCATTGCCATTTAGACATGAACCTAGTAAGTCACACCTAATAGAGTTTTATTTATTCACTATAGTATTAATCTAATTATTGATTAAAAGAGTTTAATCAATTAATCAAGATTAATAGAATTAGATTTATGTTTTGAACAATGATTCTAATATATCATGAAATCTAATTCAAATAAGAGTATTATTTATTAATTAATATTTAATTAATATTGGATATTAATTAATATATATTAAATTAATAAATATATATATGTTGTTATTTATTTATGGACTTATATTAATGGTCCAAATTGGTTTGTACATAGGCCAAAACTTATTTTGGACCAAAGTTTAATTAAAGTCCATATCTATGTATATGTATAATTTAATATATAAAATAATACATTTGATGTATACTTTACATACAAATTTATACATTAATATGTGTAGGTGGCAAGCTCAATTATTGAATTAAGCAAGGTGGCATATTAATTAAGTGGATATTTTTAAAGTATGCCTAAGGTGTCATTTTTAATCATTTAGATGGTTAGGTGTATACCTAACGTGACATACTTAATAATCACTTAATTAATTAATGCATACTTTTCCTTAATGGGAAATTACTACACATATATCTTTTGATATATCTAAGGTAAGTCAAGTGACTTGATAAGAGAAGGGAGAGGCAAAATAATGCTTAAGTGAGTTTTTGCTTAAAGAATTAAGAAAAATCACTAAGTAATTTTGGTTATGATAAGATCATAAACCAAAAATAAACACAACATATACTAAACATATACTCTATACTTGTGCTCTTAATTAAATTAGTACAAGTTACTAAGTTTAATTAACACAAGTAAATGATAGATAAGGCTTTGGTGTTTCAAACTAAAGGCCTTACATTTGGAGGGCTAAGCATTTGATTCAAGGAATTGAACAAAAGGAAGGCTTATTCTACAATAAGTAAGTTTACAAACTTATAATTATTTGTTGTATATTGCTTAATTTATTTAGCTGTGTATTTCAATGCAATTTGAATCCTGGGCAAATGAAATTCTTCATTTTATGAGGGGTTATGATGAGTAAATTTTTGAAATTTACTCTATTTAGACTTGTGCTTACAACACATGTGTTTATGTCTAAATACCATAACTGATTTCTAACAGAAGCCTGGCTAAAACCACTGGCACCTCCTCTGGTACTTCTGCTACATCCTGTAATATCCCGTATTTTTAAATATTTTAATACTGCATCGGGATATGCAGTGTTAATAATTTTTGCATAAATATTATGATATTTTTACGAGTCGATGTGTATTTAAAACCTATTTTAATTATTGTGTATTATTTAAAGTCCTTTACGTAAAATTTTTCCAGGACTTACATTTTCGGGGAAATTTTCATGTAAATATTTTATTATTAATTATTTTAAATAGATTTACGGACTTGCATGAACTCATACATATTTTAAAATATTAAACACCGTGTATACATGTAATTATTTATTTAATTAGGGTTTAATATTACCTTAATATTTTATTAATTATTTATTAGTTTTATTGTTATTTAATTATTTTTATTTAGTATAAATCATTAAAATATTAAATTATATATGTGTGGTGTATATTTAATGTGTGTAATTTAATATTATTTTAATATATAGTATAAAGTATATATATATACATATTATAAGTTAAAAACCAAAATATTTGGAAAATTACATTTTTGCCCCGATTTCTCTCTTCTTCCTCCCAATCGTTTCCCTCGTCGTTCGATGCTTGCAACTACCGATTCCTTGCCATTGGTGTGCCGTCCGGTGTGCCACCACCTTCCCCAGCCTCTTTCGCCGCCTGTAGCAGCCGTTTCCGGCGTCTGGAAGCCATTTTTGGCCGGAGAAGCCGAAAGTTGAACCACCATCGATCACGATGATTTCGGCCACCATTTTTGATACCGCTAGTCTCTTTCTTCTCCTTGAGCTCCGGTGAGCATGATTCTAGCTTTGGTTTGAGCTTAAATGGTCTTGATTTGCTTAGGTTTTGAATTTTTGATTTTGGCCATATTAGGATTTTTTATTTTTTTGAACTTTGAATTGATTGATTCATGAAAACTACCTTCACAAATGTTGTTCCCCTTAGCTTAATCTACATGCATGAATTTTTGTGGAATTTTTGGAGATTATTTTGATTTTTGGGTATTTTTGAATATTTTAATATTATTTTCTAATTTTCGGAAATTAATTAAATAAATTATGAAATTGTGTTTTATGATAAATATAGGTGTTGAAATGAATTATAGGAATTTATTTGGAATTTTTATGAATTTCTAAGTATTTATTTTGAATTATTTAATTTTATGTAATTTTGGAAAAATAGGGTTAATTATGTTTTTAATTGAATTTAATTGGTTAATTGAGTTTAATTATTGATATTATTGATAAATATGTTGAGAAAATTAATTTTGGATAATTATACTATTTTTGGTGAATTTTTGAAGTAATTTTAGTATATTTATATATATAAGGGCATTTTGGTAATTTTACACAAAATTGGCTAAAAATGTAATTAAATTGGTTTTAATAGCTATTTAAGGTATAAAAATGATTTCTACAAACTATTTAGTATTTTTAATTAATTAAAACTATTTTTCATGAATTATTTTCAATTATATATATAATATACGATTTTACTAATAAAATGAGTTTTTATCGGTTTTTATTGTGTTTAAAGGTTAATTATGTAATTTATACGTATGAAATGTATTTCTATGTTATAAGGGTATTTTTGGTATTTCTAAAATTATTCTGTGTTTGAGGACCCCGGTCGGTAGACTGTAGTTTGGAGTCCAACCGAGGGGTTGTGGATTTGTTTTGAGCTTATTTTTCAAAGTGTGTTTCTTTGCAGGGTCAGCTCTACTCTTTGAGTAGAGAGATGTCCGTTTTACAGGGGAGGTTCTGCCGAATTTTTGATAGAATTCTCATAAAACGTGATGTCCGGTTGAACCCTAATTTCGATTCTATGTTTAATATTCTAGATCGAGTTCTAGGATTTTCTGTTAGGTTTATTCTGATGTTTGTTATTATTGTTTGTTTAGTTGCACCGAGACCGAGGCCTAATGGACCAGGCCCGTCGAACCCATCTTGAGGAGCGCACTAAGTGTGAGTTGTTATTTTATATATATATGCTTAGGATGCATGATTTAGAAATGCATGTTTTATTTTGATTAAATATGCATAAATAATTTGATTATTAATTAAGTTTATATTTAGTTTATTGTTAGTTTATTTTTGGTATATATTAAATTATATGCATGTTTTGTTAATAAATTATACTTAAAATGTTTTTAAATATATTTCTAGCTTAATTTATAATTTGATTGGATTTATTTGACGTATATATACTCAAAATATACCTGGTTTACTTTTGGTATATTTCCAGTATATATATGATTTATGTTACTATTTATTTAAATTCATGCATCATTTATTTGTGAATGGATGTTTTATATTTATTAATGAAGGATATCAATAGAACGTGCTACCTAGTGGGCAGCACTAGGACCGAGTACATACTGGTACGCCTATAGCATTTAGGCTATATTACTAACCATTTGTGGATATTGACTGGATATGATTATTTGATGTGTGAGATATGATTTGGAGGTGTGATTGTTGGAGCTCGGTTGACCAAGTGTCTCGGGGCCAATCACACTGATAATCAGACTGCTGGAGCTCGATCGACTTAGTGTCTCTGGGCCAGTCTACTGCTTAAATGGATTAAGTGGATATATTTGGAATAAGTGAGCCTGTATGGCTAGAGTGTTGTCTAACACTGTTGAGGTTTCGATATCATAGGGTTCTATTTGATCCTTCATAAACGATGATTTTAAATAAAAATATATAAAATGATTTTATTGCATCTGTGTGTATTTGCCTGTATATATACATATTATATATATACTGTTGACTGTATGCATTGTCATTTAGTATGCATGTATATATATTATAGTAATTCACTCAGTGAGGTCTGACTCCCCTCCGTTGACTAATTTTTTTCAGGAGAGTCATCATCTTCAGACCTCAGTAGCAGGCATATACGCCGGATTTCTTCCGCCCCGACTTCTTTGTGTAAACTGCTTCTCTGAGTCTTGAGTTTATTTTATCTAGACACTGCAGTAGTCATTAAATATTTAAAGAGATGTTGTATTATATTTGAACTGGATTTGTATTAAATATTATATATATATGAAATGATGAGGATTGATTTAAATCCAGTTGGTGCTTATGCTATTATTATATTTATGATTTTTATTTCCGCTGCATTATATATTGTTATTATTATTGCATGTTTTATTTTATTTTTAGGCTTGCTACGGGTTCCGGATTCAAAAGAATTCCCGTTCCCTAGCGTCGGTCATGGCCCCTGTTTCGGGTCGTGACACATCCCTGCTGAGCAACAATCTGTGTCAAACTCAAGTGCTAAGATGGAGGCAACTGAAAAGGAACTGGTGCTGTAATGGCAATCGACTGTTGCGAAAACTATTGTGGCTGAAAACTAGAACAGGGACATTATCTGGCAAAGTGCCCCATCTGTCCGCATCGAAAACACGTCAGCGACACCATATAACATGGTCCTTGATGGACTTTACCACATGTTTGATAGGCGTTGGTTGCTGACCCTGAACTCCGACCACTACTGCTGCTAGAAGCACCTGACCTAAATTTGATCGGTCTATGTTGTCCCACATGGACATGTCTGCTACTCCTATGCACTCTTTACTATTGCCTCTAGCTCTATTTCATTGAGCCTCTCTGTTGACTATTCGAACCAATCTGAAAGGTCAAATACGGAGTAGTTTGGAATCCTCCTGACTGAATACCCAACTGGTAGTAATCAGGCATAGCTCCTTGCCTTACTAACCTCAACTCAATCTCCTTGGCTAAATCTATCACCGACTCCAAAGTAAGGGCCACAGTAGGCATCCCAGCAAATGCAGAACCCAGACCAGTGACGTACATCATGATAGCAAAATATTGATCTCGCATCAGATCCTTTGCATATCTGCTGTAATATCCCGTGTTTTTAAATATTTTAACATTGTATCGGGATATGCAGTGTTAATAATTTTTGTATATACATTACGATATTTTTACGAGTTGATATTTATTTAAAACCTATTTTAATTATTGTGTCTTATTTATAGTGCTTTACGTAAAATTTTCCCGAGACTTTTATTTTCGGGGAAATTTTCACGTAACTAATTTATTATTAATTATGTTAAATATATTTTCGGACTTGTATGAACTCATACGTATTTTTAAATTACTAAATAAAGCCTATGTGTATAACTATTTATTTAATTAGGGTTTAATATATTACCCTAATATTTTATTAATTATTTATTAGTTTTATTGTTATTTAATTATTTTTATTTAGTATAAATTATTAAAATATTAAATTATATGTGTGTGGTGCATATTTAATGTGTGTAATTTAATATTATTTTATTATATAGTATAAAGTATATATATATACATATAATATATCAAAAAACGCAACTTTTGGAAAATTATTGTTTTGCCCCCGACTACTTCTTCTTCCCCGATCTTCACCCTCACCGCTGTCCGACGCCTGCAACTGCCGATTCCTCGCCGTTGGTGTGCCACCACCTTCTCCAGCCTTCCTCGCCACCTGTAGCAGCGGATTCCGGCGCCTGGAAGCCATTTTTGACCGGAGAAGCCGAAAGTTGAGCTAACGTCGTTCACGACGATTCCGACCACCGTTTTTGACATCGCCGGTCTCTTTATTCTCCTTGAGCTCCGGTGAGTGTGATTCTAGCTTTGGTTTGAGCTTAAATGGTCTTGATTTGCTTAGGTTTTGAATTTTCCATTTCGGCCATATTAGGGTTTTTAATTTTTTTGAACTTCGAATTGATTGATTCATGAAAACTCCCTTCATAAATGTTGATCCTAGTAGCTTAATATACATTTTTGAATTTTTGTAGAATTTTTGGAGATTATTTTGATTTTTGGGTATTTTTGAATATTTTAATACTATTTTCTAATTTTCGGAAATTAATTAAATAAATTATGAAATTGTGTTTTATGGTAATTATAGGTGTTGAAATGAATTATAGAAATTTATTTGGAATTTTTATGAATTTCTAAGTATTTATTTTGAATTATTTGAGTTTATGTAATTTTGGGAAAATTAGGTTAATTATGTTTTTAATTGAATTTAATTGGTTAATTGAGTTTAATTATTAATATTATTGATAAATATGTTGAGAAAATTAATTTTGGATAATTATACTATTTTTGGTGAATTTTTGAAGTAATTTTAGTATATTTATATATATAGGGGTATTTTGGTAATTTTACACAAAATTGGATAAAAATGTGATTGAATTGATTTTAATAGTTATTTAAGGTATAAAAATGATTTCTACAAATTATTTGGTATTTTTAACTAATTAAAACTATTTTTCGTGAATTATTTTCAATTATATATATAATATACGATTTTTCTAATAAAATGAGTTTTTATCGATTTTTATTGTGTTTAAAGGTTAATTATGTAATTTCTATGTATAAAATGTATTTCTATGTTATAAGGGTATTTTTGGTATTTTTATAATTATTCTGTGTTTATGGACCCCGGTCGGTAGACTGTAGTTTGGAGTCCGACCGAGGGGTTATGGTTGAGTGTTGAGCTTGTTTTTCGAAGTGTGTTTCTTTGCTGGGTCGGCTCTACTCTTTGAGTAGAGAGATGTCCATTTTACAGGGGAGGTTCTGCCGAATTTTTAGTAGAATTCTCATAAAATGTGATATCCGGTCGAACCCTAATGTCGATTCTGTGTTTAATATTCTAAATTGATTTCTAGGATTTTTGGTTAGGTTTATTCTGATTTTTGTCGTTATTGTTTATTTAGTTGCACCGAGACCGAAGCCTAGTGGACCAGGCCCGTCGGATCTATCTCGTGGAGCGCACTAATTTGTGAGTTACTATACTATATATATATGCTTTAGGATGCATGATTTAGAAATATATGTTTTATTTTGATTAAAATGCATAGATAATGTGATTTGTATTTAAGTATATTTTTGGTTTATTTTTGGTATATATTAAATTATATGCATGTTTTATGAATAAATTATATTTAAAATGTTTCTAAATATATTTCTAGCTTACTTTATAATTTGATTGGATTTATTTGACGTATATATACTTGAAATATACCTGGTTTACTTTTGGTATATTTTTTTGTCTATATATGGTTTATATTGTTATTTTATTTAAATTCATGCATCATTTATTTGTGAATGAATGTTTTATATTTATTAATAAAGGATATCAATAGAACGTGCTACCTAGTGGGCAGCACTAGGACTGAGTACGTACCGGTGCGCTTATAGCATTTAGGCTATATTACTAACCTATTTATGGATATTGATTGATTATGATTATTTGATGTGTGTGATATGGTTTGGAGGTGTGATTATTGGAGCTCGGTTGACCAAGTGTCTCGGGGCCAATCACACTGGCAGTCAGACTGCTGGAGCTCGGTTGACTTAGTGTCTCAGGGCCAGTCTACTGTCTAAATGGATTAAGTGGATATATTTGGAATAAGTGAGCCTGTATGGCTAAAGTGTTGTCTAACACTGTTTGAGGTTTCAATATCATAGGGTTCTATTTGATCCTTCATAAACGATGATTTTCAGTAAAATATATATAAAATGATTTTATTGCACCTGCGTGTATTTGCCTGTATATATACATATTAGATATATATACTGTTGACTGTGTGCATTGGCATTTAGTATGCATGTATATATATTATAGTAATTCACTCAGTGAGGTCTGACTCCCCTCCGTTGATAATTTTTCAAGAGAGTCAACATCTTCAGACCTCAGTAGCAGGCCCATACACCGGATTTCTTTCGCCCTGGCTTCCTTGTGTAAACTGCTTACTTGAGTCATATTTTTATAATCTAGACACTGCAATAGTTGTAAAGTAATTGTGAGATTTTATGTATTATATTTATGTGAGATATTGTATTATACTTGAACTGGATTTGTATTAAAAGATTTATATATGGGAGATGGATATTATTTTGGATATTATGATTTTTATTTCCGCTGTATTTAATATTGTTATTATTACTATTGCATGTTTATTTTATTTTATTTTATTTTTTAGGCTTACTACGGGTTCCAGATTCGAAAGAATTCCCGTTCCCTAGCGCCCGTCATGGCCCCTGTTTTGGGTCGTGACATCTGCCAAGTTAGAGAAACTCTTTGGTATAGTCCTTGACAGATCTGTCTCCTCTAGTATGTCAATTGAAGTCTGTAACTCATCCAAAGTGGCTTTCGGCAAAATCTCCTCATAAATCTCTCTCTGAACTAAGCTCAAGTCATCATCGTCATGTATGGCTGAATCATTTAAATGAACCAATCCAGGGCTGGTCCCTCCATAAATAACTCAACTATCATGATCTGTTGGTACTCGATATGAGCAGTCCGAGTCCTCGTCTCAATCGTATATAGAAAGTCTAATGGATTCAATGTCCCATCGAAAGCTATCTTGCCGACTCTTGTGTAAAACAGTGTTGCCTCAGGGTTAGACATACCCTGCTGATAAGCAAGCTGAATTGGTGGTGCAACTAGAGGTATCACAGCTTCTTTGTATTCTGGCTCTATAGGTTCCTTATCCTATAGCTCATGCTGTCTACGGTGACCTGCCGCTCCTTGAGGTATACCTCTACCTCAACCTCTGTGCCTTTGTCATGACCTAAAACAGGGGCCATGACCGGTGCTAGGGAACAGGAATTCTTTCGAATCCAGAACCCGTAGCAAGCTTTAAAATAAAATAACAGCATGCAATAATAATAACATAAATAAAATATTTCACAGCTAAAATAAATCTCATAAATAAAATAAAATAATAATTCATCCTTAGATTTAACAACACAAATCCATCTCATATATAATATCTTTTAATATAAATCTCAGTTCAAATCTTTAAAATACATATCTCATACAAACATAGTACATAAATCTCACAACCGACTACAACTACTGCAGTGTCTAGATTATAAAATAAAATCAAGTGAGCAGTTTACATAGTAAAGTCAGGGCAGAAGAAATCCGGCGTAAGGGGTCTGCTACTGAGGTCTGAAGACGAAGACTCTCCTGAAAAATAGTCAACGGAGGGGAGTCAAACCTCACTGAGTTAATTGTTATAATATATATACATGCATAACTAAATGACAATGCACACATTCAATAATTTATATAATAAATATATATACAGGCAAAGTCACACAAATGTAGCAAAATCGTTTTATATAAATACTGAAAATAATATCCGATTATGAAGGATCAAATAGAACCTTAGAAAATCGCAACCTCAAACAGTGTTAGACAACACTCTAGCCATACATGCTCACTTATTTCAAATAAATTCACTTGTTCCATTTGGACAGTAGACACTAAGTCAACCGAACTCCAGCAGTCTAACTGTCAGTGTGATTGGCCTCGAGACACTTGGTCAACTGAGCTCCAGCAATCACACTCAAATCACATCTCACATCATATAAATCAATCCAATTAATATCCATAAATAGGTTAGTAATATAACCTAAATTCTATCATCGTACCGGTACGTACTCGGTCCTAGTGTTGCCCACTAGGTAGCACGTTCTATTGATAACCTTCATTTATATGTAAAACATACATTCATAAAATAAATGATGCATGACATTAATTAAAATAACAATATAAACCATAAATATACTAGAAATATACCAAAAATAAACCAGGGATATTTTGAGTATATATACGTCAAATAAATTCAATTTTATTATAAAATAAACTATAAATATACTCAAAAACATTTTAAGTATAAATTCATAACAAAACATGCATATAATTTAAAATATACCAAAAATATACTAAAAATAAACCTAAGCAATAATTAAACCATTTGTGCATAATTTATAAAATAAATCATACATTTCTAAAAGCATGCATCCCATATCACATATATATAAGATAACAACTCACAGTTATTGCGCTCCTCAAGACGGGTCCGATGGGCCTGGTCCACTAGGCCTCGGTCTCGGCGCAACTAAATAAACAAACGACAACATGAATCAAAATAAATCTATCAAAATTCCTAGAGACTCGATCTTAGAATACCAGACACAAAATCAGAATAAGAATTCGACCGGATGTCATGTTTTACGAGAATTCTACCGAAAATCCGATAGAACCTCCCTTGTAAAATGGACATCTCTCTACTCAAAGAGTAGAGTCGGTCCTACAAAGAAACACACTTCAAAAATATACAGCCCCAAAATCCCTCGGTCATACTTCTAAACCACAATTCCACCGACCGAGGTTCATAATTCACGAGATAATTACAAAATACATTAAAATGCCAAAAATGCCCCTTATAAATCAAAATATAACAAATTAGAGATTTAAATGCTAAAAATAATTATTTTACTGATAAATACATAAAAACCCTAATTTTGATAAAATATTATTAAAAATTGATAATTCTCAATAAATTCATAAATATTGACCAAAATACATTTTAAAACTCCAAATTACATAATTAACCCTAAAACATATCATAAATCAATAAAAACTCATTTATTTAGAAAAATAGTATATTATATTTAATTTGAAAATAATTTACGAAAAATAGTTTTAATTAGTTAAAAATGCTAAATAATTTGTAGAAATCATTTTTATACCTCAAATAACTATTAAAATCAATTTAATTATATTTTTAGCCAATTTAGTGCCAAACTACCAAAATACCCCTACTATATATAAATTCACTATAATTATTCAAAAATTCACTAAAAATAATATAATTACTCAAAAATTAATTTCTCAACATATAATTCAATAATATCAATAATTATACTCAATTAACCAATTAATTTCAATAAAACACATAATTAATCTAATTTTCCAAAAATCACATAAACTAAATAAATTCATAATAATTATATAAAAATCACAAAAATTACAAATAAATTTCTAAAATTCATTTTAACACCTATAAACACCATAAATCACAATTTCATAATTTAATTAATTAATTTACAAAAATTAGAAAATATTAATAAAATAATCAAAAATTCACAAAAATCAAAATAATTCCCAAAAATTCCACAAAAATTACCACATGCAGATTGAGCTACTAGGATCAATCTTTGTGAAGGAAGTTTGCTTGAATCATTGAAATTGAAGCTCAAAAAATTCAAGAACTCAAGTTCGTCGAAAATGAAAATTCAAAACCTAGGGAAATCTAGACAAAATTAAGTGAAACAAAGCTTGGAAATGGACTCACCGGAGCTCAAGGAAAAGATAGAGACCGGTGGCACTCCAAATGGTGGCCAGAACAGTTGTGATCGGCGATGGAAGCAACTTTCGATTTCTTGAAGAAAATTCAGCCAAACAACGCCGGAAAAGTAAGCTATGGGCGGTAGGAAGGGCTGGAGGTGGAGGAGGAAGGCTGAGAGGCACACCGGCGGTGAAGAAATGGAGTTGCAGACGCCGGAACAGGGAAGGGGGTGATCGGGAATGAAGATGGTGATGTTGATGGCACAATTGTAATTATGGGGAACTTTTTGTTTTGGTAAAGATATATGAATATATATGTACATATATATAACTATATTTTATATTATTTTAATATTTAATTATTATATTCAAATTAATATACACCACACACTCAAATAATAATATATATATATATATATATATATATATATATATATATATATATATATATATATATATATATATATATATATATATATATATATATATATACATATACATATATATACACATTTAATTATTATTAAAACTATATAATATAATACAATTTAATTAAAATAAACCCTAATTTAATTTAAATGCGCATATATGCATGTATATTTATATATTTTTATTCGACACTTAAAAATCATGTGTGGACTCATGCAAATTCACAAAACCGTTTAAAATAATTAATATTTATTTATTTACGTCTTAATTTCCCCGAAAATAAAATTCTTGACAAAATTTTACGTAAAAGACTTAAAATAATTATACATAATTAAAAATGACTTTTATAATAACAAACTAATTAAATAATCATAAATATATATTAAAATTATTAACACTGTATATCCCGATGCAGTTTAAAATTATTTAAAAACTCAGGATATTACAGTCTTCTCCCCTTACAAGAATTCATCCCCGAATTTTAGAAAAAGAATAAATACAAGATCAAGAAGGGAAGAGATACGGGTAAAAAGCTCGTATCTTAGCTTCAGTTTCCCACGTATGCTCCTCTACCCTATTGCTATGCCATAAAACTTTGACCATCGGAATTTGCTTCGATCGCAACTGTTGAACTTAATAATGAACGATCGCCACAGGTTCTTCTACAAACGTCAGATCTTCGTTCACTTCCACACTGTCAGGCTGCAACACGTGTGAAGGGTCTGAGACATACTTCCTTAGCATCGAGATATGAAACACTGGATACACTTGAGACATACTCGGGGGCAAAGCCAACCGATATGCAACAGTGCCAACTCTCTCCAGAATCTCAAATGGTCCAATATATCTCGGTGCTAACTTACCATTTCTGCCAAACCTCATAACACCCTTCATCAGAGACACCTTTAGAAAAATAAGGTCTCCAACCTGAAATTCCACATCCCTGCACCTAGGATCTGCATAGCTCTTCTACTTGCTAACTGCGGTCTCTAGTCTGCTCTTGATTACAACGACTTTCTCTATAGCATCCTGAACCATCTCAGGTTCAGTCAAAGCTCTCTCACTAATCTCATCCCAACTCAGAGGGGATCTACACTTCCTTCTATACAATGCCTCATACGGTGCCATGCCAATACTGCTATGATAGCTATTATTATATGCAAACTCCACGAGTGACCAATGATCATCCCAGCTGCCACCCAAATCCAAAACACACATCCTTAACATATCGTCCAGTGTTTGGATCGTCCTCTCAGACTGACCATTTGTCTGAGGATGAAAAGCAGTACTAAAATCCAACCTAGTGCCCATCGCATCCTGTAACTTTTACCAAAAATGAGAGGTAAACACTAAACCTCTGTCTGACACAATGGACACAGGTACTCCATGAAGGCACATAATATGCTTCACATACAGCTTCGCCAATCTAGCTATAGAGTAAGTGGCTTTAACAGGGAAGAAATGCACAGACTTAGTCAACCTGTCTATAATCACCCAGATGGAATCATATCCATCCTTAGAACAAGGTAAACCAACCACAAAATCCATAGCTATCCTTTACCATTTCCACTCAGGAATAGGAAGAGGCTGAAGCTTCCCCGAAGGCTTCTGATGTTTAGCTTTCACTTGCTAACACGTCAAGCACTTAGCAACATAATCAGTGACATCCTTCTTTAGTCCGTCCCACCAGTATAAGTCTATGATACTATGGTGCATCTTAGTGACACCCAGATGTATGCTATAAGCTATAGAATGTGCTTCCTCTAGGATCTCTTCTCTCAATTATCCACATCAGGACACATAATCTACCACTGATCCATAATACACCATCATCATCGAGTGTGATATCAATGAACTTCCCTGCTCAAACATTATCTGCAAGCTCTTCTAGAATAAGATCTCGGCTCTAAGCTGCCTTAATCCTATCTCTCAGTATATCGCACCTTAAACTGAGCTAGCAGTCCACCTGATCTACTAAGCTTCATCATCAAACCTTGATCCACCAACAATGAAACTCCTGGATCAATGGTCTTCTCTCCACACTGATATGAGCAAGACTGCCTGAGGACTTCCTACTCAAGGCATCTGCTACCATATTAGCCTTGCCCGAATGATATAAATCTCACAGTTATAATCTTTCAACAATTCCAACCATCTCCTCTACCTCAGATTCAGATCTCTCTGCTAGAAAATGTACTTTAAGGCTCTTGTGATTAGTAAAAATCTCATAAGTCACCCCGTACAGATAATGTCTCCAGATCTTTAGAGCAAAGATCACTACAGCCATCTTAAGGTCATGTGTAGGATAATTTTGCTCATGCTTCTTCAACTGTCTCGAAGCATAGGCTATCACCCTACCATTCTGCATCAACACACAACCAAGGCCAACTCTAGAGGCATTATAATATACTGTGAACTTATCCACACCATTAGGTAAAGCTAGCACTGGAGCTGTAGTCAACTTCTCCTTCAACAACTGAAAACTGTTCTCACAAGCTTCTGACCACTCAAATCTTACATTCTTCTGAGTCAAGTGAGTCATAGGGGCTACAATTCTAGAAAAATCCTATACAAACCTCCTATAGTACTCGGCTAAACCCAAAAAACTACGAATCTCTATAACAGAAGTTAGTCTAGGCCACTCAGACACTGCCTTAATCTTCTGTGGATTAACCTGGATACCTTCTTTAAACACCACGTGTCTAAGAAATGCAACACTCCCCATCCAAAAATCACACTTTAAGAATTTAGCATAAAACTGATGTTCTCTCAGTGTCTATAGTATAGTCCTCAAGTGATATACATGCTCCTTCATACTCCTCGAATACACTAGTATATCATTGATGAAGACTACCACAAACTGACCCACATATGGTTTACATACCCTGTTCATTAGGTCCATAAAAGCTGCTGGTGCATTAGTCAAGCCAAAAGACATCACCAAAAACTCATAATGGCCATATCGAGTGCGAAAGGCCGTTTTAGGAACATCGGCTTCACTAATCCACAACTGATGATAACCCGACCTCAGATCAATCTTAGAAAAGAACTGTGCACCCTGTAGCTGATCAAACAAGTCATCTATCCTCGGGAGAGGATACTTGTTCTTCACTGTCACCTTGTTCAGCTCTCTATAGTCAATGCACAGTCTCAGGGTACCATCCTTCTTCTTCACAAATAGGACTGGTGCACCCTAAGGAGAAACACTGGGTCTGATGAAAACCTTATCCAAAAACTTTTGCAACAGCTCCTTCAACTCTGCAGGAACCATTATGTAGGGTGGCATAGATATAGGAGTAGTTCCTGCAACCACATCTATACAGAACTCAATCTCTCTGTAAGGTGGTAAACTTGGTAACTCCTCAGGAAAAATATCAGGAAACTCACAGGCAACAGGAACATTTGTGAGTGACAACTTCTCCACTGAAGTATCCCTGACCAATGCAAAATATCCCTCAGCAACTTCCTAACCGTAATAGCAGAAATGAGATTCTAAGGTGATGAACTCCTATCACCCACAAACTTAAATTCTTCTTCACTAGGAATTTTGAAAGTCACCTCTTTACTCTGACAATCCACCACGGTATAGTGCTGAGATAACCAATCCATACCCAGAATAATATCGAACTCCATCACATTCAACAGAAAAATCAGCAGATAATTCTCTACATCCCACGAGAATTGGACAACCTAAAAGAACAATATCGGTGTCCAAAGAATCACTTAGAGGAGTGGCGATAGACAAAGGAAAAGCCATCCTCGAAGCTTGCCAACAAGACTTGAAAGTAAAAACAGGAGAAATGAACGAATGCGTGGCACTCGGATCAAACAAAACCCATGCATCCAGGTAACAGACAGAAACAATACCTGCCACGACTGCATTAGATGCCTAAGCGTCCTGCCGAGTAAGATGGAAGACTCTGGCCTATCCTCGACCTTCCTGCTGGCTGGTAGAAGCCTGGCCAACACCTCTGGCACCTCTACCATGACCCTGCTGGGGAACAAGCTGAGTAGAACTCTGATGCTAGGCTGGAGGCAACTAGAAAGGAACGGGTGCAGCACTAGCAATCGACTGCTGAGGAAATCGCGAAATCTGCGGTTGCTGATACCCGGAATAAGGACACGATCTGGTATAATGTCTTGTTTGCCCGCATCTAAAGCATATTAGCGGTGTCATGTAACATGGTCCCTGATGGACTCTGTCGTAGGTCTGGCAAACAATGGCAGCTGATCCAGAACTCCAACCACTGTTGCTACTCAAAGCACTTGACCCGAGTTTGAATGGTCTACGTTGACCTCCACGGCCATGTCTATTGCTCCGATGTACCCACTGCTGATGTCTCTAACTCTGCTGAGCTGGTCCTCTTTGTTGACTACTCGATCCAATCTGGAAACTCGAGTACGAAGTAGTTAAATAAATTCAATTTAATTATAAAATAAACTATAAATATACTCAAAAACATTTTAAGTATAAATTCATAATAAAACATGCATATAATTTAAAATATACCAAAAATATACTAAAAATAAACCTAAGCAATAATTAAACCATTTGTGCATAATTTATAAAATAAATCATACATTTCTAAAAACATGCATCACAGATCATGTATATATAAGATAACAACTCACAGTTATTGCGCTCCTCGAGATGGGTCCGACGGGCCTGGTCCACTAAGCCTTGGTCTCGGCTCAACTAAATAAATAAATGACAATATGAATCAAAATAAATCTATCGAAATTCCTAGAGACTCGATCTAAGAATACCGGACACAGAATCAAAATAAGAATTTTATCGGATGTCATGTTTTATAAGAATTCTATCAAAAATCTGGCAACACCTCCCCTGCAAAATTGACATTTCTCTACTCAAAGAGTAGAGCCGATCCTGCAAAGAAACACACTTTAAAAATATACAGCCACAAAATCCCTCGGTCAAACTTCCAAACTATAATTCCACCGACCGAGGTTCATAATTCACGAGATAATTACAAAATACATTAAAATGCCAAAAATACCAAAAATGCCCTTTATAAATCAAAATATAACAAATTAGAGATTTAAACGCTAAAAATAATTATTTTACCGATAAAT
This sequence comes from Mallotus nudiflorus, assembly GCA_947683625.1. Taxonomy (NCBI): domain Eukaryota; kingdom Viridiplantae; phylum Streptophyta; class Magnoliopsida; order Malpighiales; family Euphorbiaceae; genus Mallotus; species Mallotus nudiflorus. The sequence continues at coordinate 594,728 of CANTUR010000887.1, read as the reverse complement.
ACATAAAAACCCTAATTTTGATAAAATATTATTAAAATCGATAATTCTCAATAAATTCATAAATATTGATCAAAATACATTTTAAAACTCCAAATTACATAATTAACCCTAAAACATATCATAAATCGATAAAAACTCATTTATTTAGAAAAATAGTATATTATATTTAATTTGAAAATAATTTACGAAAAATAGTTTTAATTAGTTAAAAATGCTAAATAATTTGTAGAAATCATTTTTATACCTCAAATAACTATTAAAATCAATTTAAATATATTTTTAGCCAATTTAGTGCCAAATTACCAAAATACCCCTACTATATATAAATTCACTATAATTATTCAAAAATTCAATAAAAATTATATAATTACTCAAAAATTAATTTCTCAACATATAATTCAATAATATCAATAATTATACTCAATTAACCAATTAATTGCAATAAAACACATAATTAACCTAATTTTCTAAAAATCACATAAACTAAATAAATTCATAATAATTATAAAAAAAATCACAAAAATTACAAATAAATTTCTAAAATGAATTTTAACACCTATAAACACCATAAATCACAATTTCATAATTTAATTAATTAATTTATGAAAATTAGAAAATATTAATAAAATAATCAAAAATTTACAAAAATCAAAATAATTCCCAAAAATTCCACAAAAATTACCACATGTAGATTGAGCTACTAGGATCAATATTTTTGAAGGAAGTTTGCTTGAATCATTGAAATTGAAGCTCAAAAAATTCAAGAAATCAAGTTGGCTAAAAATGAAAATTCAAAACCTAGGGAAATCTAAACGAAATTAAGTGAAAAAAAGCATGGAAATGGACTCACTAGAGCTCAAGGAAAAGATAAAGACCGGTGCCACTCCAAATGGTAGTCGGAATGGTTGTGATCGGCGATGGAAGCAACTTTTGGTTTCTTGAAGAAAAGGAAGCTAGGGGCGACGGGAAGGGCTGGAGGTGGAGGAGGAAGGCTGAGAGGCACACCAGCAGTGAAGAAATGGAGTTGCTGATGCCGGAATGGGGAAGTGGGTGATCGGGAATGAAGATGGTGATGTTGATGGCACAATGGTAATTATAGGGAACTTTTTGTTTTGGTAAAGATATATGTATATATATGTATATATATATAACTATATTTTATATTATTTTAATATATAATTATTATATTCAAATTAATATACACCACACACTCAAATAATAATATATATATATATATATATATATATATATATATATATATATATATATATATATATATATATATATACATACATACATACATATATATACACATTTAATTATTATTAAAACTATATAATATAATACAATTTAATTAAAATAAACCCTAATTTAATTTAAATATGCATATATGCATGTATATTTATATATTTTTATTTGACACTTAAAAATCATGCATGGACTCATGCAAATTCACAAAACCATTTAAAATAATTAATATTTATTTATTTACATCTTAATTTCCCCGAAAATAAAATTTCTGGGAAAATTTTACGTAAAAGACTTAAAATAATTAAAAATAATTAAAAATGACTTTAATAAATAAAAAAACTAATTAAATAATCATAAATATATACTAAAATTATTAACACTGTATATCCTGATGCAGTTTAAAATTATTTAAAAACTCGAGATATTACAGCCTTACTGGCGGCTCAAGAGGTAAAACCTCATCCTAAAAGGACTCATCATTCTCGGCCTCATTGATCGATAGACCGACACGTGCTCGCCACCTCATTCTAAAAAGACAAAACCAAAGGAATTCAGACAAAATAGACAATATAAGGATTATGCAGAATAATAAATCAAGGAAAACTTATCAAAGACATACTCAAACCTAATTAAACTACAATAGTTTCAAAGAAAACACAACTCTGAAAACCTAAGTCCACAACTTTAATAACCTAAGGCTCTGATACCAACTTTGTCACGATCCAAATCGAGAGTCAAGACCGGCTAGGGAACAGGAATTTTTTTAAATTCGAAACCCGTAGCAAGCCTTAAAAAATAAAAGTGTAATATCCCGTGTTTTTTTTTTAAAATATTTTTACACTGTACCGGGATATACAGTGTCAATAATTTTTATGCATTGTACGATATTTTTATGAGTTGATATGTATTTTAAACCTATTTTAATTACTGTCTATTATTTTTAGTATTTTACGTAAAATTTTCCCGGGACTTTCATTTTCGGGGAAATTTCCACGTAAACAATGTATTATTAATTATTTTAAATGTATTTACGGGTTTGCATGAACTCATACATATTTTTAAATTATTAAATAAAGCCTGTGTGTGTATATTTATTTAATTAGGGTTTATTATTACCCTAATATTTTATTATTTATTTATTATTATTTGATTATTTTATTTATTATTAAATTATTAAAATTTATTATTTTATTATTAATTATTTATTAATATTTAATTATTTTAATTTACTTTATTTTTTTTCTTTTTCTTTTTTTTTCTTTTCCTTTTTCTTTCTTTTTCTTTTCCTTTCTCTTTCCTTTTTCTTTCTTTTTCTTTTTCTTCTTCTTCTTCTTCTTCTTCTTCTCCCGCGCGTCGGCCACCACAATTTCTCACCGCCGTTTCTCCCTCCTCCGGCCACCGTTTTCGACACCGCCGGTCTCTATCTTCTCCTTGAGCTCCGGTGAGTGTTATTCTAGCTTTGGTTTGAGCTAAAATGGTCTAGAATTGCTTAGGTTTTGATTGGAAGTTTTCGGCCACTTTTGGTTTTCGATTTTTTTGAGCTTCGATTTGGATGATTCATGGAAACTTCCTTCACAAATGTTGTTCCTGGTAGCTTAATCTTCATGTATGAATTTTTACAGAATTTTTGGAGATTGTTTGGATTTTTGGGTATTTTTGAATATTTTAATATTATTTTCTAATTTTCGGAAATTAATTATTTAAATTATGAAATTGGAGTTTATGGTTGAATTAGGTGTTGAAATGAATTATAGGAATTTATTTGGAATTTTTATGAATTTCTAAGTATTTATTTTTAATTATTGAAGTTTATGTGATTTTGTAAAATTAAGTTAATTGTGTTTTAAATTGAATTTAATTGGTTAATTAAGTTTAATTATTGATATTATTGATAAATATGTTGAGAAAATTAATTTTGGATAATTGTATGATTTTTGGTGAATTTTTGAAGTAATTTAGGTATATATATATATATAGGGGTATTTTGGTAATTTTACCCTAAATTGTCTAAAAATGTAATTTAATTGGTTTTAATATTTATTTAAGGTCTAAAAATGATTTCTACAAAATATTTAGTATTTTTAACTAATTAAAACTATTTTCCGGGAATTATTTTCAATTATATATATAATATACGGTTTTTCTAATAAAATGAGTTTTAATCGATTTTTACAGTGTTTCAAGATTCATTATGTAATTTCTACGTATGAAAGGTATTTTTATGATTTAAGGATATTTTTGGTATATTTGAATATATATATTCTGTGTTTGTGGACCCCGGTCGACAGATTGTAGTCTGGAGTCCGACCGAGGGGTTGTGATTGATTGTGGTGTTTATTTTTGAAGTGTATTTCTTTGCAGGGTCGGCTCTACTCTTTTGAGTAGAGAGATGTCTGTTTTATAGGGGAGGTTCTGTCGGATTTTCGGTAGAATTCTCGTAAAACGTGATATCCAGTCGAACCCTAATTCTGTTTCTGTATTTGAATACTCTAGATTTAATTCTAGGATTTCTGTTAGGGTTATTCTGATGTCGATTAATTATTTCTTGTTTAGTTGCGCCGAGACCGAGGGTTAGTGGACCAGGCCCGTCGGACCTGTCTCGTGGAGCGCATTAGGTGAGTTACTATATTATATATATATGCTTAGGATGCATGATTTAGAAAATGCATGTTTTATTTTGACTAAATATGCATAAATAACATGATTTATATTCAAGTATATTTTTGGTATATTTTTGGTATATAATAAATTATATACATGTTTTATTAATAAAATATATTTAAAATGTTTTTAAAAATATTTTTAGTTTAATTCATGATTTGATTGGATTTATTTGACATATATATACTCAAAATATACCTGGTTTATGTTTGGTATATTTTCGGTATATATATGGTTTATATTGCTATTTCATTTATATCCATGCATCATTTATTTTTGTGAATGAATGTTTTATATTTAAGAATGAAGGATATCAATAGAACGTGCTACCTAGTGGGCAGCACTAGGACCGAGTACGTACCGGTACGCCTATAGTATTTAGGCTATATTACTAACTTATTTGTGGATATTGAATTGATTATGATTATTGATATGTGTGAGATGTGGTTTGTGGGTGTGATTGCTGGAGCTCGGTTGACCAAGTGTCTCGGGGCCAATCACACTGGCAGTCAGACTGCTGGAGCTCGGTTGACTTAGTGTCTCGGGGCCAGTCTACTGTCCATATGGATTAAGTGGATATATTTGGAATCAGTGAGCCTGTATGGCTAGAGTGTTGTTTAACACTATTTTCTGAGGTTGCGATATTCTAGGGTTCTATGTGATCCTTCATAAAAGTTGATTTTCAGACAAATATATAAAATGATTTTTCTGCATCTGTATGAACTTGCCTGTATATATACATATTACTCATATACTGTTGACTGTATGCATTATCACTTAGAGTGTATGTATATATATTATAGTAATTCACTCAGTGAGGTCTGACTCCCCTCCGTTGACTATTTTTCAGGAGAGTCAACTTCCTCAGACCTTAGTAGCAGGTCGATACGTCGGATTTCTTCCGCCCCGGCTTCTTTATGTAAATTGTCTACTTGAGTCTTATTTATTTTATCTAGACACTGCAGTAGTTGTGAAATAAAGTATTGGATTTTATGTACTTTGTTTTAAAGAGATGTATTATAGTAAAACTGGATTTGTATAAAGATTATACATTTATGAGATTATATATGCGATGTGATGAGTTTTGAATTAAATCCAGTTGATATGGATGATATTGTAATATTTATGATTTTTATTTTCCGCTGCATATTATATATTTTTATGGTTATTATTGCATATTTATTTTATTTTTAGGCTTGCTACGGGTTCCAGATTCGAAAGAATTCCCGTTCCCTAGCGCCGGTCATGGCCCCTGTTTTGGGTCGTGACAAAGTTGGTATCAGAGCGAAGTTCGTATCTGAGTGGAGTTCTGTGTCAGGGCTTAGTTATCTGAGTTGTGGCCCTAGTTTTAAAGTTGTGTTTTCTGTTGGACTACTGCAGTGTATTAGGTTCGAGTATGTCTTGATGAGTATTCCTTGCTATAGTTTTCAGCGTTATTCCTCCGTTGTCTGTTTTGTCTGAATCTTTCCGTTTGTCTTTTCAGAATGAGGAGGCGAGTGCGTGTCGCTCCACCGGTCGTTGAGGCCGAGGATGATGAGTCTTTTCAGGATGAGGTTTTACCTCCTGAGCAGCCAGTTAGACTTAGAGGTCGTGGCAGGGGTAGACCTCGAGGAGCGGCAGGTCGCCGTAGGCAGAGAGAGTTACAGGACGAGGAGCCTGTTGAGCCTGAGTTTGATGTTCCTGTTCCTCCAGTTGTTCAGCCTGTTCAGCCTGCCTATCAGCAGGGTATGTCTGACCCTGAGGCAGCTTTGTTCTATGCCAGAGTTGGCAGGATTGCTTTTGATGGTACTTCTGATCCTTTAGATTTTCTGCATGTGATTGAGACTAGGACTCGGACTGCTCATACCGAGTACCAGAGGATCATGATCGTTGAGTTGTCTGTTGAGGGATCAGCCTTGGATTGGTTTATTCAGATGATCCAGCCCTATATGATGACGATGACGTGGGCTCAGTTTCGAGAGCGATTCATGAGGAGATTTTGTCCAGAGCCTCTTCGTTTGAGCTATCGTCTCCGTTTGACTAGTATTTCTCGTGGAGATCGATCAGTAGAGGAGTATACCCGAGAGTTCCTTCGTCTGGGTAGATATGCTGAGGATCTGATGCGAGATCAGTATTTCGCTGTTACTACCTATGTTACTGGTTTGGGTTCAGCTTTTGCTGGTATGCCTACAGCAGGCCTTACTCTGGAGTCGGTGATTGAGCTAGCTAAGGAGATCGAGTTGAGGTTAGTTAGGCAGGGAGCGATGCCTGATTATTACCAGTTGGGAGTTCAGTCGAGTGGATTGCAGGCTACTCCATATTCGAGTTTTCATGTTGGTTCGAGTAGTCAGCAGCGAGGTTCGACTCAGCAGAGTCAGAGACAGCAGCAGCGAGTGCATCGGAGCAGTAGACATGGTCGTGGAGGTCAGCGTAGATCGTTCAGATTTGGGTCAGGTGCTTCGAGCAGCAGCAGTGGTCGTAGTTCTGGATCAGCGGCCAGTGTTTGTCAGACTTGTGGTAGAGTCCATCAGGGACCGTGTTATCTGACACCGTTGACATGTTTCAGATGCGGGCAGACAGGACATTTTGCCAGATCGTGTCCTTACCCCGGATATCAGCAGCAGCAGATTCCGCGATTCCCACAGCAGTCGATTGCTAGTGCAGCACCCGTGCCATTTCAGTTACCACCAGCCCAGCATCAGAGTTCTACTCAGTTTGTTCCACAGCAGAGTCGTGGTAGAGGTACTAGAGGAGGTGCCAGAGGTGTTGGCCAGGCTTCTACCAGTCAGCAGGGAGGTCGAGGCCAGGCGAGAGTTTTTCATCTGACTCAGCAGGATGCTCAGGCATCTAATGCAGTCGTGGCAGGTATTCTTTCTGTTTGTTACCTGGATGCTTTGGTTTTGTTTGATCCGGGTGCCACGCATTCGTTTGTTTCTCCTGTTTTTGCTTCTAAATCTTGTTGGCAAGCTTCGAGGATGGCTTTTCCTTTGTCTGTTGCCACTCCTCTGAGTGATTCTTTGGACGCCGATATTGTTCTTTCTGGTTGTCCAGTTCTCGTGGGAGATAGAGAATTACCCGCTGATTTGATTTTGTTGGATGTGATGGAGTTTGATGTTATTTTGGGAATGGATTGGTTATCCCAGCATTATGCCGTGGTTGATTGCAGGAATAAGGAGGTGATTTTCAGAATTCCTGGTGAAGTAGAATTTAAGTTTGTTGGTGATAGGAGTTCAGCACCTCAGAATCTTATTTCTGCTATTGCAGCTAGGAAGTTGTTAAGGAAAGGTTGTCAGGGGTTTTTGGCATTGGTCAGGGATACGTCAGTGGAGAAGTTGTCACTCAGAGATGTTCCGGTTGCTTGTGAGTTTCCTGATGTTTTTCCCGAGGAGTTGCCAGGTTTACCACCTCATAGAGAGATTGAGTTCTGTATAGATGTGGTTCCAGGTATTACTCCTATATCTATGCCACCCTATCGTATGGCTCCTGCAGAGTTGAGAGAGTTGAAGGAGCAGTTGCAAGAGTTGTTGGATAAGGGTTTTATCAGACCTAGTGTTTCTCCTTGGGGTGCACCAGTCCTGTTTGTGAAGAAGAAGGATGGTACCCTGAGACTGTGCATTGACTACAGAGAGCTTAATAAGGTGACAGTGAAGAACAAGTATCCTCTCCCGAGGATAGATGATTTATTTGATCAGCTCCAGGGTGCACAGTTCTTTTCTAAGGTTGACTTGAGGTCGAGTTATCATCAGCTGCGGATTAGTGAAGCTGATATTCCTAAGACAGCATTCCGCACTCGTTATGGTCATTATGAGTTTCTGGTGATGTCTTTTGGTTTGACTAATGCACCAGCAGCTTTTATGGACCTGATGAACAGAGTATTCCGACCGTATGTGGATCAGTTTGTAGTAGTCTTCATTGATGATATACTGGTATATTCGAGGAGTATGGAAGAGCATGTATATCATTTGAGGATTGTACTACAGACACTGAGAGATCATCAGCTTTATGCTAAATTCTCGAAGTGTGATTTCTGGATGGAGAGTGTTTCTTTTCTTGGACACGTAGTGTCTAAAGAAGGTATTCAGGTTGATCCACAGAAGGTTGAGGCAGTATCTGAGTGGCCTAGACCTACTTCAGTTACTGAGATTCGGAGTTTTCTGGGTTTAGCCGGGTATTATAGGCGGTTTGTGCAGGATTTTTCCAGGATTGTAGCCCCTATGACTCGCTTGACTCAGAAGAATGTTAGATTCGAGTGGTCAGAAGCTTGTGAGAATAGTTTTCAGTTGTTAAAGGAGAAGTTGACCACAGCGCCAGTATTAGCTTTGCCTAATAGTGTGGATAAGTTCACAGTTTACTGTGATGCCTCTAGAATTGGTCTTGGTTGTGTGTTGATGCAGAATGGAAGGGTGATAGCCTATGCTTCGAGGCAGTTGAAGAAGCATGAGCAGAACTATCCCACACATGATCTAGAGATGGCTGCAGTGATCTTTGCTTTGAAGATTTGGAGACATTATTTGTACGGGGTGACTTGTGAGATATTTACTGATCACAAGAGCCTTAAGTACATTTTTCAGCAGCGAGATTTGAATTTGAGGCAGAGAAGATGGTTGGAACTGTTGAAGGATTATGATTGCGAGATTCTTTACCATCCGGGTAAAGCTAATGTGGTAGCAGATGCCTTGAGTAGGAAGTCCTCAGGTAGTCTTGCTCACATCAGTGTTGAGAGGAGACCATTGATCCAGGAATTGCATCTGATGGTGGATTAAGGTCTGATGATGAAGATCAGTAGATCAGGTGGACTGTTAGCTCAGTTTAAAGTACGATCTGTACTGAGGGATAGGATTAAAGCAGCTCAGAGCCGAGATCCTATTCTAGAAGAGCTTGCAGAGAATGTTCGAGCAAGGAAGTTCACTGATTTCACACTCGATGACGATGGTGTGTTGTGGATCAGTGGTAGATTGTGTGTTCCTGATGTGGATGATTTGAGAGAAGAGATTTTAGAGGAAGCACATTCTACAGCTTACAGCGTTCATCCTGGTGTCACTAAGATGTACCACAGTATCAGAGATCTATACTGGTGGGATGGATTGAAGAAGGATGTTGCCGATTATGTTGCTAAGTGCTTGACGTGTCAGCAAGTGAAAGCCGAACATCAGAAGCCTTCTGGGAAGCTTCAGCCTCTTCCTATTCCCGAGTGGAAGTGGGAAAGGATAGCTATGGATTTTGTGGTAGGTTTACCTCGTTCGAAGGATGGATACGATTCCATCTGGGTGATTGTAGACAGGTTGACGAAGTCTGCACATTTCTTGCCTGTGAAAGCCACATATTCAGTTGCTAGATTGGCGAAGTTGTACATGAAGCATATTGTGTGCCTTCATGGAGTACCTGTGTCCATTGTGTCAGACAGAGGTTCGGTGTTTACTTCTCGTTTTTGGCAGAAGTTGCAGGAAGCGATGGGCACTAGGTTGGATTTCAGTACTGCTTTTCATCCTCAGACAGATGGTCAGTCTGAGAGGACGATCCAGACACTGGAAGATATGTTGAGGATGTGTGTCTTGGATTTGGGAGGTAACTGGGATGATCATTTGTCACTTGTTGAGTTTGCATATAATAACAGCTACCATAGCAGTATTGGTATGGCACCATATGAGGCGTTGTATGGAAGGAAGTGTAGATCCCCGTTGTGTTGGGATGAGATTGGTGAGAGAGCTTTGACTGGACCAGAGATGGTTCAGGATGCTGCAGAGAAAGTCGCCGTGATCAAGCGCAGGTTAGAGACCGCAGTTAGCAGACAGAAGAGTTATGCGGATCCTAGGCGTAGAGATGTGGAGTTTCAGGTTGGAGATTTCGTTTTTCTGAAAGTATCTCTGATGAAGGGTGTGATGAGATTTGGCAGGAAGGGTAAGTTAGCACCGAGATATATTGGACCGTTTGAGATTCTGGAGAGAATTGGCACTGTTGCATATCGGTTGGATTTGCCTCCGAGTATGTCACAGGTGCATCCAGTATTTCATATCTCGATGTTGAGGAAGTATATCTCAGATCCTTCACACGTGTTGCAACCTGACAGTGTGGAAGTGAGTGAAGATTTGACGTTTGTGGAAGAACCTGTGGCGATCGTAGATTTTCAAGTTCGACAGTTGCGATCGAAGCAGATTCCGATGGTCAAGGTTTTGTGGCGTAGCGACAGAGTTGAAGAGCATACGTGGGAGACTGAAGCTGAGATGCGAGCTTCTTACCCGTATCTCTTTCCTTCCTGATTCTGTAATCTTGTTTTTAGAATTCGGGGACGAATTCTTGTAAGGGGGGAAGACTGTAATATCCCGTGTTTTTTTTTTAAATATTTTTACACTGTACCGGGATATACAGTGTCAATAATTTTTATGCATTGTACGATATTTTTATGAGTTGATATGTATTTTAAACCTATTTTAATTACTGTCTATTATTTTCAGTATTTTACGTAAAATTTTCCCGGGACATTCATTTTCAGGGAAATTTCCACGTAAACAATGTATTATTAATTATTTTAAATGTATTTACGGGTTTGCATGAACTCATACATATTTTTAAATTATTAAATAAAGCCTGTGTGTGTATATTTATTTAATTAGGGTTTATTATTACCCTAATATTTTATTATTTATTTATTATTATTTGATTATTTTATTTATTATTAAATTATTAAAATTTATTATTTTATTATTAATTATTTATTAATATTTAATTATTTTAATTTACTTTATTTTTTTTCTTTTTCTTTTTTTTTTCTTTTCCTTTTTCTTTCTTTTTCTTTTCCTTTCTCTTTCCTTTTTCTTTCTTTTTCTTTTTCTTCTTCTTCTTCTTCTTCTCCCGCGCGCCGGCCACCACAATTTCTCACCGCCGTTTCTCCCTCCTCCGGCCACCGTTTTCGACACCGCCGGTCTCTATCTTCTCCTTGAGCTCCGGTGAGTGTTATTCTAGCTTTGGTTTGAGCTAAAATGGTCTAGAATTGCTTAGGTTTTGATTGGAAGTTTTCGGCCACTTTTGGTTTTTGATTTTTTTGAGCTTCAATTTGGATGATTCATGGAAACTTCCTTCACAAATGTTGTTTCTGGTAGCTTAATCTTCATGTATGAATTTTTACAGAATTTTTGGAGATTGTTTGGATTTTTGGGTATTTTTGAATATTTTAATATTATTTTCTAATTTTCGGAAATTAATTATTTAAATTATGAAATTGGAGTTTATGGTTGAATTAGGTGTTGAAATGAATTATAGGAATTTATTTGGAATTTTTATGAATTTCTAAGTATTTATTTTTAATTATTGAAGTTTATGTGATTTTGTAAAATTAAGTTAATTGTGTTTTAAATTGAATTTAATTGGTTAATTAAGTTTAATTATTGATATTATTGATAAATATGTTGAGAAAATTAATTTTGGATAATTGTATGATTTTTGGTGAATTTTTGAAGTAATTTAGGTATATATATATATATATAGGGGTATTTTGGTAATTTTACCCTAAATTGTCTAAAAATGTAATTTAATTGGTTTTAATATTTATTTAAGGTCTAAAAATGATTTCTACAAAATATTTAGTATTTTTAACTAATTAAAACTATTTTTCGGGAATTATTTTCAATTATATATATAATATACGGTTTTTCTAATAAAATGAGTTTTAATCGATTTTTACAGTGTTTCAAGATTCATTATGTAATTTCTACGTATGAAAGGTATTTTTATGATTTAAGGATATTTTTGGTATATTTGAATATATATATTCTGTGTTTGTGGACCCCGGTCGACAGATTGTAGTCTGGAGTCCGACCGAGGGGTTGTGATTGATTGTGGTGTTTATTTTTGAAGTGTATTTCTTTGCAGGGTCGGCTCTACTCTTTTGAGTAGAGAGATGTCTGTTTTATAGGGGAGGTTCTGTCGGATTTTCGGTAGAATTCTCGTAAAACGTGATATCCAGTCGAACCCTAATTATGTTTCTGTATTTGAATACTCTAGATTTAATTCTAGGATTTCTGTTAGGGTTATTCTGATGTCGATTAATTATTTCTTGTTTAGTTGCGCCGAGACCGAGGGTTAGTGGACCAGGCCCGTCGGACCTGTCTCGTGGAGCGCATTAGGTGAGTTACTATATTATATATATATGCTTAGGATGCATGATTTAGAAAATGCATGTTTTATTTTGACTAAATATGCATAAATAACATGATTTATATTCAAGTATATTTTTGGTATATTTTTGGTATATAATAAATTATATACATGTTTTATTAATAAAATATATTTAAAATGTTTTTAAAAATATTTTTAGTTTAATTCATGATTTGATTGGATTTATTTGACATATATATACTCAAAATATACCTGGTTTATGTTTGGTATATTTTCGGTATATATATGGTTTATATTGCTATTTCATTTATATCCATGCATCATTTATTTTTGTGAATGAATGTTTTATATTTAAGAATGAAGGATATCAATAGAACGTGCTACCTAGTGGGCAGCACTAGGACCGAGTACGTACCGGTACGCCTATAGTATTTAGGCTATATTACTAACTTATTTGTGGATATTGAATTGATTATGATTATTGATATGTGTGAGATGTGGTTTGTGGGTGTGATTGCTGGAGCTCGGTTGACCAAGTGTCTCGGGGCCAATCACACTGGCAGTCAGACTGCTGGAGCTCGGTTGACTTAGTGTCTCGGGGCCAGTCTACTGTCCATATGGATTAAGTGGATATATTTGGAATCAGTGAGCCTGTATGGCTAGAGTGTTGTTTAACACTATTTTCTGAGGTTGCGATATTCTAGGGTTCTATGTGATCCTTCATAAAAGTTGATTTTCAGACAAATATATAAAATGATTTTTCTGCATCTGTATGAACTTGCCTGTATATATACATATTACTCATATACTGTTGACTGTATGCATTATCACTTAGAGTGTATGTATATATATTATAGTAATTCACTCAGTGAGGTCTGACTCCCCTCCGTTGACTATTTTTCAGGAGAGTCAACTTCCTCAGACCTCAGTAGCAGGTCGATACGCCGGATTTCTTCCGCCCCGGCTTCTTTATGTAAATTGTCTACTTGAGTCTTATTTATTTTATCTAGACACTGCAGTAGTTGTGAAATAAAGTATTGGATTTTATGTACTTTGTTTTAAAGAGATGTATTATAGTAAAACTGGATTTGTATAAAGATTATACATTTATGAGATTATATATGCGATGTGATGAGTTTTGAATTAAATCCAGTTGATATGGATGATATTGTAATATTTATGATTTTTATTTTCCGCTGCATATTATATATTTTTATGGTTATTATTGCATATTTATTTTATTTTTAGGCTTGCTACGGGTTCCGGATTCGAAAGAATTCCCGTTCCCTAGCGCCGGTCATGGCCCCTATTTTGGGTCGTGACAAAAAGCATGCAATAAATAAATAAAAATACACCAGAATTTAAACTTAAATCAATATAAAAATAAATACTTAATGTCATATCATAAAATAAAATATTTTATACAATATTCAGAGAAAGGTCTCTGATATAAAAACCACATTCTACATATACAAACACTACTACTACTACAATTTTTTATAGTACAATAAAAGTCAGATAACTAATTTATATAAACTAGCCAGGGCTGAAGAAGTTTGGCGTATAGGCCTACTACTGAGGTCTGAAGATGAAGAATCTCCTGAAAAATAAACAACTGAGGGGAGTTAGACCTCATTGAGTGAATTATTATATTATATATACATGCACCTCCTAATGTCATATGCAATCAAACATTAGTATATACATATATATATATATATGTTGAAAAAATGTTTATTTATATGAAGGATAAAATAGAACCCTAATTATTCACAACCTCAACCAAAAATATCTCTCTAGTCATTAAGCTCACTTAATTCCAAATTAATTTGCTTATTCCATTTTGGATAGTAGATTAGCCCCAAGACACTAAGTCAATCGAGCTCCAGCAATCTCACTGTCAGTGTGACTGGCCCCAAAACACTAGGTCAACCGAGCTCCCACAATCACACTACTCAATCACATCAATCTTAAATAATCAAATAAATGTCACCTCAAGCTATTTTATAACTCAACCCTAAATCTATCGTACCGGTACGTACATGATCCTAGTGTTGCCCACTAGGTAGCACGTTATATTGATATCCTTCAAATAAAATTGAATATACATATGGGAAATCAAAAATGCATAATTAAACATATTAACATTCATAACAACGAAATAAACCATATATATACCAGAAATATACTGAAAATATCTAAATATATTTCAAGTATATATATGCTACATATAACCAAAATCAACCATAAATGTACTGAACATAAACCATGAATATACCAAAAACATACTAAGTGTATATTGAAATCTAATAAGCATATATATTGAAATATACCAAAAATATAATAAAAATATACCTAACATATACTAAAACATTTAATAAAATAATTCATGTATAAATACATATAAAAAACATGAATACTCAATATCATGCATCCTATATGCAATGTATATATAAAATAATAATTCATAATTATGTGCTCCTCGAGACTGGCTCAATGGGCCCAGTCCGATAGGCCTTAATCTCGCGCAACTACAAATTAAAATAATAATACAAATCAGAATAAATTCCTAACTTATACTTCTAAAGGAAACTTGATCTAGAAATATAAAACTCAGATAGACATAGAAATTCAGAATCAACCTGACGTAACGTTTTACAAGAATTCTACCAAAAATTTGACAAAACCTCCTCTGTAAAACGGACATCTCTCTACTAAAAAGTAGAGCCGATCCTACAAGAAAAATGCACTTCTAAAACAAATTGCACAACGCCTCGACTTAAGACCTCGAACTGCATAATTTCCCAATCGAGGTTCACAATTCACCAAAAATACAAATAAAATAATAAATATATTAAAAATCAATAAATTCCATAAATATCCTCAAAATAAAAAAATATAATATATTTAAACATTTAAAACACTAAATACAATTATTTACACAATAATTAATTAAAAATCTCAAATTATAATATAATATTAATAAAAATCAAATTTTTTTAATAATTCAATATCAAATAGTAAAAATTCACTTTCATATATTCATGTAGCTTAAATAGCCTAAATATATAATAAAATTAATTAAAAATCCATTTAATCACCAAAACAATAAATAATATATTATTTGAATATAATTTTTAAAAATTACTATTAATTAGTTAAAAATAGTAAATAATTTATAAAAATCATTTTAATACCCTATATAATTCTAAAATCATCTAAAACATATTATTTAACTATAATTTCCATAAAATTGCACAGTTAACTCAATAATACAAAATATACATAATATAATTAATATTCTCAAAAATTCTATAAATTCACCAAAAATTATTTTAATAATTCTAAATCATTAACTCACATTACAAACACAAATTCAACTAAATTTCCATTAAAAATAATTAATTAATATAATTATCAAAAATTCAATATTTAATATTAAAATAATAAAAAATTACCCAAAATTCAAATTAATTCAAAAAAATATATAAAAGAACCTTAAGCTACCACAATCAATATTTCTTAAGCAAGTTTGCATGAATCAAACAATATTAAGTTCAAAAAAATAAAAACCCTAAAACACATAAACTAAAAATTTGAAGATATCTAAAAATCTAGAGGATTTGAGCTCAAAAATGGACTTATTGGAGGAAAAGCTTTCAAAAGAGTCTGATTTAGAGTGATGGGGTGGCCGAAATCTCGGCAGCATGAGGAAGCTCCCACTTTCGACTTCTTTGATTTTCGATGCTCCGACGATGATCTGACGACTGTTGGTGACGTCTGGGAGAAGCCGGAGGTGGCGCTGCTTAGTGGTGGCAGTTGGGCGGCTCCGACAGTAGCTATGAGTGACAGTCCAAGAAGAAGAAGAAAAAAAAGAGAGAATAAGGAGTCTGACCCGTTCTACTTTTTGACTTTTTCTATTTTATTTTATTTTATTTTATTAATTTATGAAATTACCATATTGCCCTTCCATCAAATTTAATAATAATAATAATAACAATAATGATAATGTTAACAATAATAATAAAAATAATAATATCAGTAATAATGATAATAATAATAATAATAATAATACTATTAACTTTAATACTATCAAATAATCCCACGTTAAATAAATTATTTTTATATAAATAACTTCTTAGAATAAATACGTAAATAATTTCTTAGAATAAATACGTAAATAATATTAGCAATTAACGATAATAATATACAAATAACATTTATAATTATTAACACTGCATATCTCAAAATAATATTATTTTATTTAAAATATTGGGTCATTACACTCTCATCCTCACTATCACTTGAGCATCGCCTGGAGCATGCCGAAGCCGTTGAAGCCGATGGTGACCGTGAGACTACCATTTTTTCCAATAGCTTTTCTAGCCACCTCAGCTCCTCATTCTGGTGTTGATCGACTCTTCTTGGACCAATGAGTCCATATCTAAGCTCCTTGTAAGCTTAAAATCTCTAGATTTTAAGTTATGTCCAAGTTTAGTTTAGGTGACATTAGGGTTTCGAATTTTTTTTTAAAATTGTTGACTTTGATTCATGAATTTTCTCTTTGAGAATGTGTTTTTGTATAGCTCAATCTACTCAAATATAATTTTAGTTTATTTGCTTGAATTAATTTGAATTATGGGTATTTTTTATTATTTTAATATTAAAATATTGAATTTTTTATAATTATGTTAATAAATTATTTTTAATGGAAATTTAGTTAAATTAGTGTTATTAATTTGATTTAATAATTTTAGAATTTATAAAATAATTTTTAGTGAATTTATATAATTTTTGAGAATATTATTAGTATTATGTGAATTTTGTATATATAGGTTAATTGTGTATTTTTGTTGAAATTATAGTTAAATAATATGTTTTAAATGATTTTAGAATTTTATAAGGTATTAAAATGATTTTTGTAAATTATTTACTATTTTTAACTAAATAATACTAATTTTTGAAAATTATATTCAATTAATATATTATTTACTATTTTGGTGATTAAATGGATTTTTAATTACTTTTATTATATAATTAAGTTATTTGAGTATATAAAAGTGAATTTTATTATTATATGTGGAATTATGGAAAAATTAGATTTTTATTAATATTATATTATTATTTGAGATTTTATTTAATTATTGTGAAAATAATTGTATTTAGTGATTTAATGTTTAAATATATTATATATTGGTATTTTATGGATATTTATGGAATTTAATGATTTTTTTTATATATTTATTATTATATATTGACTTTTGGTGATTTGTGAACCTCGGTTGGGAATTTGTGCATTTCGGAGTCCCAACCTAAGGTGTTGAGCTTTGTGGTATTGGAAGTGTGTTTTTCCTTGCAGGATCGACTCTACTGCCAATAGAGAGATGTCTGTTTTATAGAGGAGTTTTTGCCAAATTTTTGGTAGAATTCTTGTAAAACATGACATCGGGTCAATCCTGAATTTCTATGTTTGTCTGAGTTGTAAATTCATAGATTAAGTCTCTTTTTAGAATTTTTAGAAGTATAAGTTAAAAATGTATTTTGATTTGTTATTATTGTTTATTTTCTAGCTACACCGAGACCGAGGCCTATCAGACAAGGCCCATCAAGTCAGTCTCAAGGAGCACAAACTTGTGAGTTATTATTCTATTTATGCATTGCATATAGAACGCATGAATAAAGATTTTCACATTTTTATTATATGTTCATACATGATTTATTTCATTATATGATTAGTATATTTTTAGTATATTTTGATATATATGCAATATATGAATGCATGTTGAAATTTTCAATATATTCCTGGTATATTCATGGTTATTTGAGTATATTATGACATATATACTTGGTATATGTTTAGTATACATTTAGTATACTTTTGGTATTCTTTTGGTATATATTTGGTATGCTCCTCTTTAAATGAATGCTATTATATTTGTATTTTACATTTATTATTTTTAATAATTATAAGAATGATTTTGAAGGATAGTAGTATAACATGCTACCTAGTGGGCTACGCTAGGACTATTGCACGACAGTACAGTAGAATTAGGTTGAGAATCTGATATTGTTATTGAAATATTGGTTTTGGGAAGGGCTGACTATGGATTCTTAGTTGACAGAGTGTACTCAGGGCCAGTCAAGCCGGTAGTGAGATTGCGGAACCTCGGTTGACTTAGTGTACTCGGGGCCAATCTACTACCTTAAGTTGGAAAAAAAATTAATACTTAGAGTTTGATTAAGCCTATTAGCTATTAATTATTTATGATCGAGGCAGCAAAATGTTAGGGTTCTGCTCTGGCCCTTCAATTAAAATAATTTTATTCATTTATTATATATATAAAATGAAATTTTGTATCTATGTGAAATGCCTATATATATTTATAGCTATAATGATGCTTGACTATATATGAGTTAGATTGCATGTATATATATTATAATAATTCACACAGTGAGGTCTGACTCTCCTCAATATTTTTTTCAGGAGATTTCTCATCGTCAGACCTCAATAGTAAACCTCTACGTTGGACTTCTTCAGCCCTAGCTAGATTGTGTAAATTATTTATCTGAACTTCGTTGTATTTTAAAAAACTGCAGTAGTAGTGCTTTGTATCTGTAGAATGTTATTTTTTTAGTATGAGACCTTTCTCTGAATATTGTATGAAAATATTTTTACTTTATGAAATGACATTTAAGTATCTATTTTTATATAGACTTAAGTTTTAATTCCGATGTATGTTATTTATCTATTGCATGCTTTTTATTTCTAAGGCTTGCTATGGGTTTCGGATTCGAAAAAATTCTCATTCCCTAGTGTCGGTCATGACTCATCGGTTTGGGTCATAACAAAAATATCGAGTCATTACAATTATTTTATGATTAAATGAATTTTTAGCTATTTTATTATATATTTGAACAATTTAAATAATTATTTGTAATTTGTGCTATTTAATTTTGAATATTTGAAAAATGGATTTTTATTAATATTATTTAATTATATTTGAGATTTTATTAATTAATTTGAAAATAAATATCTTTGACGTTTTTATTGTTTAAATTGTTGAGTTTGGTATTTTATTGATTTTTATGGATTTTAGTGATTTTTAATATTTATTATTATATTATTAATTTTTGTGTATATTAGTTCTCGGTTGGACAATTTGTGTAGTTAGGGGCTCAACTGAGAAGTTGAGCATTTGAGAATATTTAAAGTATGTTTGCATGCAGAATTGGCTCTACTTTTAGTAGAGAGACGTCCATTTTACAAAGGAAACTCTGCCAAATTTTTGGTAGAATTCTCATAAAACGTGAAATCGGGTCGATCCTGAGTTTTTAATTTTGATCAAGTTGTGTCATAGATTGAGTCATTCTTTAGAATTTTTAGAAGTTTAAAATTAGGATTTTGATTATAATAATATTATTATTATTTATTTATTTTTATAGTTGCACCAAAATTAAGGCCTACAGGACCAAGCCAGTCTAGTTTTTTTAGAGAAGCGCACAACTGTGAGTTTTTATCTCATATATACATTGAATGTAGGTTAATATTATGATCACTCATATATGTTAATAAATATGAATTTAATTATGCTCATTTCCTTAAACCATATTTATTATTATTGTTAATATTCATATATATAATTTTGTCATGACCCAAAACTAGGAGTCATGACCGGCACTAGGGAACACGAATTCTTTTTAATCCGGAACCCATAGCAAGCCTTAAAATAAAAGCACATGCAGAAAATAAATAATGAGTATGACTGAATTAAAATTTTTTGAATTGATATGTAAAAATATAAATACTCAATATCCTTTCACAAATAAATAAATATATTCATACAATATTCAAATACAACTCTCTGAGTACAAAGTATCAAAACAAAACAATACTCTTCTGATACAATAACACTACTACTGCAGTTTCTAGAATATAAATCAGAGTTCCAAATGTAATATCCCGTGTTTTTAAATATTTTAATACTGCATCGGGATATGCAGTATTAATAATTTTTAAATATGATATTGATATTTCATAAGTTATTGATTAATTAAAATTGAATTTTAATTGTTTATTATTATTTTAAGTGCTTTACGTAAAATTTTCCCGGACTTGCATTTTCGGGGAAATTTTCATGTAAATAATTTATTATTAATTATATTAAATATATTTTTGGACTTGCATGAACTCATACGTATTTTTAAAATACTCAATAAAGCCTATGCGTGTAAATATTTATTTAATTAGGGTTTAATATATTACCCTAATATTTTACTAATTAATTAATTATTTTATTGTTATTTAATTATTTTTAATTAATATTAAATTTTAAAATATTAAATATTAAGTGTGTGGATGTGATTTTTTCAAATATTTTATTAAAATTATTTTTTATTATTTTATTTTTTCTTTTTCTTTTCTCTTTCTTTTTCTTTTCTTTTTCTTTTCTTTTCTTTTCTTTTCTTCTTCCCTTCTCGTCTTCCTTCCCGTGCCCGATCACCCACCACCGCTGCAACTGCCATTCCCCTACCATCGATGTGCCGCCAGCAGCTCCGCCTTCCCCAGCCAGCTACTCCGCTGTAATATCCCGTGTTTTTAAAAATATTTTTACATTGTACCGGGATATGCAGTGTTAATAATTTCTATATATTATATGATATTTTTATGAGTTGATATGTATTTAAAACCTATTTTAACTACTGTGTATTATTTTCAGTGTTTTACGTAAAATTTTCCCGGGACTTGCATTTCCGGGGAAATTTTCACGTAAACAATGTATTATTAATTGTTTTAAATGTATTTACGGACTTGCATGAACTCATACATATTTTTAAATTATTAAATAAAGCCTGTGTGTGTATAATTATTTAATTAGGGTTTATTATTACCCTAATATTTTATTAAGTATTTATTTATTTTATTGTTATTTAATTAATTTTATTTAGTATAAAGTATTAAAATATTAATATTTTATGTGTGTGGTGTATATTTGGTGTGTGTAATTTAATATTATTTTAATATATAGTATAAAGTATATATATATACATATATTTGTCAAAAATCAAAAAGTTTGGAAAATTACAAAACTGCCCCCGACTTCTTCTTCTTCCTCCCGATTCTTCCCTTCTCCATTTCCGATCGCTACCGTGCTGTTTCTTCACCGTGGGTGTGCCGTCCGGTGTGCCACCGTCTTCCCCGACCAATTTCGCCGCCTGAGGAGGCCGTTTCCGGCGTCTGGAGATCGATTTTGGCCGGAGAAGCCGAAAATCGATCCACCGTCGATCACGTCGATTTCGGCCACCGTTTTCGACACCGCTGGTCTCTTTCTTCTCCTTGAGCTCCGGTGAGTGTGATTCTAGCTTTGGTTTGAGCTAAAATGGTCTAGAATTGCTTAGGTTTCGATTTTGTCAATTTCAGCCTATTAGGGTTTTTGATTTTTTTGAGCTTTGAATTGGATGATTCATGAAAAATTCCTTCACAAATGTTGTTCCTAGTAGCTTAATCTACATGTATGAATTTTTGTAGAATTTTTGGAGATTTTTTGGATTTTTGGGTATTTTTGAATATTTTAATATTATTTTCTAATTTTCGGAAATTAATTATTTAAATTATGAAATTTGAGTTTATGGTTGAATTAGGTGTTGAAATGAATTATAGGAATTTATTTGGAATTTTTATGAATTTCTAAGTATTTATTTTGAATTATTGAAGTTTATGAAATTTTGAAAAAATTAGGTTAAATGTGTTTTTATTTGAATTTAATTGGTTAATTGAGTTTAAATATTGATATTATGGATAAATATGTTGAGAAAATTAATTTTGGATAATTGTATAATTTTTGGTGAATTTTTGAAGTAATTTAAGTATATTTATATATATAGGGGTATTTTGGTAATTTTACCCTAAATTGTCTAAAAATGTAATTTAATTGGTTTTAATAATTATTTAAGGTATAAAAATGATTTCTATAAATTATTTAGTATTTTTAACTAATTAAAACTATTTTTCGTGAATTATTTTCAATTATATATATAATATACGGTTTTACTAATAAAATGAGTTTTAATCGGTTTTTATAGTGTTTCAAGGTTAATTATGTAATTTTTACCTATGAGATGTATTACTATGTTGTGAGGATATTTTTATTATATCTGGAATTATTCTGTGTTTGTGGACCCCGGTCGACAGATTGTAGTCTGGAGTCCGACCGAGGGGTTGTGGATTTTTGTTGAGCTTGTATTTCGAAGTGTATTTTCTTTGCAGGGTCGGCTCTACTCTTTTGAGTAGAGAGATGTCCGTTTTACAGGGGAGGTTCTGCCGGATTTTCGGTAGAATTCTCGTAAAATGTGATATCCAGTCGAACCCTAATTCTGTTTCCGTATTTTAATACTCTAGATTGAATTCTAGGATTTCTGTTAGGTTTATTCTGATGTCGATTATTTATTTCTTGTTTAGTTGCGCCGAGACCGAGGGCTAATGGACCAGGCCCGTCGGACCTGTCTCGTGGAGCGCATTAGGTGAGTTACTATACTATATATATATGCTTAGGATGCATGATTTAGAAATGCATGTTTTATGTTGATTAAATATGCATAAATAATTTGATTATTTCTTAAGTTTACATTAAGTATATTTTTGGTTTATTTTTGGTATATAATAAATTATATGCATATTTTGTGAATAAAATATATTTAAAATGTTTTTAAATATATTTCCAGCTTAAGTTATAATTTGATTGAATTCATTTGACATATATATACTTGAAATATACCTGGTTTACTTTTGGTATATTTTTGGTATATATATGGTTTATATTGTTATTTCATTTATATTCATGCATCATTTATTTTTGTGAATGAATGTTTTATATTTAAGAATGAAGGATATCAATAGAACGTGCTACCTAGTGGGCAGCACTAGGACCGAGTACGTACCGGTACGCCTATAGCTTTAGGCTATATTAATAACTTATTTGTGGATATTGATTTGATTATGATTATTGATATGTGAGATGTGGTTTGTGGTGTGATTGCTGGAGCTCGGTTGACCGAGTGTCTCGGGGCCAATCACACTGGCAGTTAGACTGCTGGAGCTCGGTTGACTTAGTGTCTCGGGGCCAGTCTACTGTCCAAATGGATTAAGTGGATATATTTGGAATAAGTGAGCATGTATGGCTTGAGTGTTGTTTAACACTATTTTTTGAGGTTACGATATTCTAGGGTTCTATGTGATCCTTCATAAACTGGGATTTTTCAGTAAAAATATATAAAAAATGATTTTTCTGCATCTGTATGAATTTGCCTGTATATATACATATTATATATATACTGTTGACTGTATGCATTATCACTTAGTGTGTATGTATATATATTATAGTAATTCACTCAGTGAGGTCTGACTCCCCTCCATTGACTATTTTTCAGGAGAGTCAACTTCTTCAGACCTCAGTAGCAGGTCGATACGCCGGATTTCTTCCGCCCCGGCTTCTTTATGTAAATTGTCTACTTGAGTCTTATTTATTTTATCTAGACACTGCAGTAGTTGTGAATTAAAGTATTGGATTTCATGTATTTTATTTAAAGAGATGTATTATATTGAAACTGGATTTTTATTAAAGACTATATATATGTGATGAGATGAGTTTTGAATTAAATCCAGTTGATATGGATGATATTATGATATTATGATTTTTATTTTCCATTGCATATTATACTGTTACTGTTATTATGGCATGTTTTATTTTATTTTTTTAGGCTTGCTACGGGTTCCGGATTCGAAAGAATTCCCGTTCCCTAGCACCGGTCATGGCCCCTGTTTTGGGTCGTGACATCCGTCGCCCCAAGCTCCTTCCCCGGCGCCGGCTAACCCCATTTAGCCGAAACTTCCTCTCCTTGCCGTCGACCACGATTCCGGCCACCGTTTTTGACACCGCTGGTCTCTTTCTTCTCCTTGAGCTCCGGTGAGTATAATTCTAGCTTTGGTTTGAGCTTAAACGGTCTTGATTTGCTTAGGTTTCGAATTTTTGATTTCGGCCATATTAGGGTTTTTGATTTTTTGTGAGCTTCAAATTGATTGATTAATGAAAACTCCCTTCACAAATGTTGATCCTAGTAGCTTAATCTACATGTATGAATTTTTGTGGAATTTTTGGAGATTATTTTGATTTTTGGGTATTTTTGAATATTTTAATATTATTTTCTAATTTTCGGAAATTAATTATTTAAATTATGAAATTTTGTTTTATGGTAATTATAGGTGTTGAAATGAATTATAGGAATTTATTTGGAATTTTTATGAATTTCTATGTATTTATTTTGAATTATTGAAGTTTATGTAATTTTGGGAAATTAGGGTTAATTATGTTTTTAATTGAAATTAATTGGTTAATTGAGTTTAATTATTGATATTATTGATAAATATGTTGAGAAAATTAATTTTGGATAATTTTATAATTTTTGGTGAATTTTTGAAGTAATTTTAGTATATTTATATATATAGGGGTATTTTGGTAATTTTACCCTAAATTGGCTAAAAATGTAATTTAATTGGTTTTAATAGTTATTTAAGGTATAAAAATGATTTCTATAAATTATTTAGTATTTTTAACTAATTAAAACTGTTTTTCGTGAATTATTTTCAAATATATATATATAATATACAATTTTTCTAATAAAATGAGTTTTTATCGGTTTTTACAGTGTTTTAAGGTTAATTATGTAATTTCTACTTATAAAATGAATTTTTATGTTATAAGGATATTTTTGATATTTCTGGAATTGTTCTGTGTTTTTGGATCCCGGTCGGTAGATTGTAGTTTGGAGTCCGACCGAGGGGTTGTGGTTGAGTGTTGAGCTTGTTTTTCGAAGTGTGTTTCTTTGCAGGGTCGGCTCTACTCTTTGAGTAGAGAGATGTCCATTTTATAGGGGAGGTTCTGCCGAATTTTCGATAGAATTCTCGTAAAACGTGATATCCAGTCGAACCCTAATCTCAATTCTGTGTCTAATATTCTAGATCGATATTCTAGGATTTCTGTTAGGGTTATTCTGATGTCTATTATTTATTGTTTGTTTAGTTACACCGAGACCGAGGCCTAGTGAACCAGGCCCGTCGGATCTATCTCGTGGAGCGCACTAATTTGTGAGTTGCTATTATATATATATATGCTTAGGATGCATGATTTAGAAATGCATGTTTTATTTTTATTAAATATGCATAAATAATTTGATTATCACTTAGGTTTATATTTAGTTTATTTTTGGTTTATTTATGGTATATATTAAATTATATGCATGTTTTATAAATAAATTATATTTAAAATGTTTTTAAATATATTTCTAGCTTAATTTATAATTTGATTGGATTCATTTGACGTATATATGCTCAAAATATACCTGGTTTACTTTTGGTATATTTCCAGTATATATATGATTTATGTTGTTGTTTTATTTAAATTCATGCATCATTTATTTGTGAATGAATGTTTTATATTCATTAATGAAGGATATCGATAGAACGTGCTACCTAATGGGCAGCACTAGGACCGAGTACGTACCGGTACGCCTATAGTATTTAGGCTATATTACTAACCTATTTATGGATATTGATTGATTATGATTATTTGATGTGTGTGATGTGGTTTGGAGGTGTGATTGCTGGAGCTCAGTTGACCAAGTGTCTCAGGGCCAATCACACTTGCAGTCAGACTGCTGGAGCTCGGTTGACTTAGTGTCTTAAGGCCAGTCTACTGTCTAAATGGATTAAGTGGATATATTTGGATTAAGCGAGCCTATATGGCTAGAGTGTTGTCTAACACTGAATGAGGTTTCGATATCATAGGGTTCTATTTGATCCTTCATAAACAGTGATTTTTAATAAATATATATAAAATGATTTTATTGCATCTGTGTGTAATTGCCTGTATATATATTAGATATATATATTGTTGATTGTATGCATTGTCATTTAGTGTGTATGTATATATATTATAGTAATTCACTCAGTGAGGTCTGACTCCCCTCCGTTGACTATTTTTCAGGAGAGTCAACATCTTCAGACCTCAGTAGCAGGCCTGTACGCCGGATTTCTTCCGCCCCATCTTCTTTGTGTAAACTGCTTACTTGAGTCTTATTTTTATAATCTAGACACTACAGTAGTGGTGAATTAAATTATGGGATTTTATGTATTTTATTTATGTGAGATATTGTATCATGTGAACTGGATTTGTATTAAAAGATTTATATATATGAGATGAGATTTAATTTAAATCCAGTTGGTGAAAATACTATTATGATATTTATGATTTTCATTTCCGCTGCATTTGATATTGTTATTATTATTATTACATGTTTTATTTTATTTTTAGGCTTGCTACAGGTTCCGGATTCGAAAGAATTCCCATTCCCTAGCGCCGGTCATGGCCCTGTTTTGGGTCGTGACACAAATATACATTTACATAAAATAGCTGGGACGAAAGAACGCCGACAAAGAGCTCTACTACTATGGTCTGACGATATAAGATCTCCTATAAAAAATGATTGAGGGCGGTCAGACCTCACTGAGTGAATTATT
Source organism: Mallotus nudiflorus (assembly GCA_947683625.1). Classification (NCBI taxonomy): domain Eukaryota; kingdom Viridiplantae; phylum Streptophyta; class Magnoliopsida; order Malpighiales; family Euphorbiaceae; genus Mallotus; species Mallotus nudiflorus. The sequence continues at coordinate 568,156 of CANTUR010000887.1, read as the reverse complement.
ATACTACATATACATGCAATTTAAACCATAACAATCAGGCACCCGTATATATATATATATATATATATATATATATATATATAATAATTGTAGAAAACATTTATTTTATTGAAGGATCAAATAAAACCTTATTAAATCGCAACCTCAATCAACCATAGCATCACTCTAGCCATACAGGCTCACTTAATTCCAAATAAATTCACTTAAATCCAAATGGATAGTAGACTGGCCTCGAGACACTAAGTCAACTGGCTCAAGTAATCTGATTGTCAGTATGATTGGCCCGAGACACTTGGTCAACCGAGCTCCAGCAATCACATAATCAATCATATCAATCTCAATCATATCATTCTCAAATAATTCATAATACCACAAACGATTCTCACTCAACCCTAAATATATCACACCAGTACATACACGGTCCTAGTGCTACCCATTAGGTAGCATGTTCTATCGATATCCTTCATTTAAAATAAATCATTCATATGAGAAAATAAATAATGTAGAATGACATTCATAATAGCAAAATAAATCATATATATACCAGAAATATACTTAATATAAACTAAGTACATTTCAAGTATATATATGTCAGATAAATTCAAATTAAACATGAAATATACCAAAAATAAACCAATGATATACTTAAAAACAATTTAAGTATATATCGAAAGTAAAACATGCATTTATTTCAAAATATACTGAAAATATACTAAAACTATACCTAAGATATACTAAACATGCTAAGTCTATAACAAAGATAAAACATGCATTTAATTTGAACATATGTCAAAAATATACCTAATTATATAACATGCATATATCAAGATAAAATCTAGATATTTCAAGATATAGTAAATGTATATTGAAAATATGCAAACATATATATATCAAGATATACTAAAAATAAACCGAAAATATACCAAATTATATTATAATTTAAATCACTTTTAAATAATATAAGGAAAATGAAAAATCCTAAGTCATGCATCCTAAATTAAATATATATATATATATATATATATATATATATATATATATATAGTATGTGTCATGACCCAAAACTAGGAGTCATGATCGGTGCTAGGGAACGGGAATTCTTTCGAATCCGAAACCCATAGCAAGCCTTAGAAAAATAAAAACATGCAATAAATAAATAAAAGTATAATTGAATTAAAATTTTTTGAATCAATATATGAAAATGAATACTCATTATACTTTTCGTAAATAAATATATATTCATACAGTATTCAATTAAAATTCTCAACGTACAAGTATCAAATGAAACTATACTCTTCTGATACATAAACACTACTACTGCAGTTTCTACAATACAAACCAGAGTTCAAAATATACATTTAATAAAATAGCTGGGACGGAAGAACACCGACGAAGAACTATACTACTAAGGTCTGACGATATAGGATCTCCTGAAAAAAAAATAATTAAGGGGGGTCAAACCTCACTGAGTGAATTATTATACTATATATACATGCAATCTCACCATATCCAATCAAGCATTCTTATATATATATGCATATACATGCATTTTACACAAATGCCAAACTCTACTTTAATAAATATAATAAGTGTAGAAAAAATTTCTTTTAATACATGAAGGATCAAATAGAACCCTATTAATCGCAACCTCAATCAACCATATCATCCCTCTGGCAATACAGGCTCATTTAAATCCAAGTAAATTACTTATTCCATTTTGGACAGTAGACTGTCCCCGAGACACTAAGTCAACTGAGCTCCAGCAGTCTGACTGTCAGTATAATTGGCCCCGAGACACTTGGTCAACCGAGCTCCAACAATCACACCATCAATCACATCACATCTCAATCAAATCATTATTAATCAATTATAATCACCACAATTAATTCTCACTCAACCCTTATCTATCGCACCGATACATACACAATCCTAGTGTTGCCCACTAGATAGCACGTTTTATCGATATCCTTCATTTATAATAAATCATATATTCAAAAAACAAATAGTGTAGAATAACATTCATAATAGCGAAATAAACCATATATATACCAAAAATATACTTAAAATAAACTAAGCATATTTCAAGTATATATATATGTAAAATAAATTCAAATTAATCATAAAATATACTAAAATAAACCCATAATATATTAAAAAACATTGTTATGTTTTAAATCAATAATAAAACATGCATATATTTGAAAATATATCAAAAATATACCAAAGATATATTTAAAAACAATTTAAGTACAAATCAATAATATGACATGCATTTATTTAGGAATATACATAAAGTATACTAATCATCTAATAAAACAATTATGAATAAATATACACTAAAACGTGTATATATACTAAGATATACTAAAAATAAACCTAATTACCTAATATGCATATATCAAGAATAAACCCTAAATGTATATAGAAAATATGCACACGTATACATTAAGATATACTAAAAATAAACTAAGATTATACCAAATCATATTATAATTTAAATCACTTTTAAAAGCATATAATGAAAATGAAAAACCCTAAGTCATGCACTCTATATGCAATACACACACACACACACACACACACACACACACATATATATATATATATATATATATATATATATATATAGTATAATAACTCACTGATTAGCACTCCACGAGACAGACTCGGCTGGCCTGGTCCGTTAGGCCTCGGTCTCAACGCAGTTAGAAAAAAATAAAATAATAATAATCATCAGAATAAACTTCTAACTCTACGCTTCTCGGATTACTATAGAAAGACTCAATTAAAAATTCAAAACTAGACTTGGATCAATTGTCACGTTTTACGAGAAATCTACCAAAATTTCGATAGAGTCTCCTTCATAAAACGGACATATCCCTACAAAAATAGGACCGATCCTACACAGAAAACACACTTCTAAAATCTCAAAGCACAATACCTCGGGTTGGGATCCCAAACTCTACAAATCCCGAACCGAGGTTCACAATTTACAAAACAACAATATTAAACAATAAAATAATAATAATCATAAAAAACCCAATAAAAATATTTAAAAACCTTTATTTTCCAATTAAAACACAAAAGTTTAATTTAAATAATATTTGAAAATAAAATTCATAAATGAAATAAAATTCCCATTTTATAATTAAATTAACATAAATTGTAAGTAATATTTAAAATCATAATTTAACATCACAAAAATAATAAAATACACATTTAGCCTCAAAATAATAAATACATTTATTATTCATATAATATTCTAAAATTATCACAATTAACTATTAAAATTTCAAATATTATATAATATTAATAAAAATTCAATTTTTTTATAATTATTCAACATAACATAATAAAATTCACATTTAATTGTTTAAATAGCTTAATTATATAATAAAATTAGTTTATAACCCATTTTGTTTCCAAAATAATATATATAATATATTATTTGAAAACAATTTTTGAAAAATAGTATTAATTAGTTAAAAATAATAATTAATTTGTAAAAATCATTTTATTACCTTAAATAATTATAAAATCAACTAAAATATAATATTTAACTATAAGTAACACAAAATTACACATTTACCCCTATAACAAAAATATCCAATATACTAATATCAACCAAAACACATATTTAACCAATAATTTCAACAACAAAAAAATACTTATAATTCAAAATACACATAAATTATATAAAATTCCATAAAAATTATATAAATTCATAAAAATTATTTTATCAATAAATAACCTTCTAATATTAACTAAAACACAAAATTAAACTTTAAATTCAAACAAAATGCACATTCAATTCAATATTCAAAAATTTACATAAACTATAAATATTCATAAAAATTATATAATAATTCCCAAAAATTAATTTCTCAACATTATAATTACTAACAATATATAACAACAATAATTTACCCAAATTCGAAAATAAAATAATTAATTAACAAAAAAATTTAATAATTAATAATTAAATATAAAAATAGCCAAAAATTAACCAAAATAACTTAGATCAACTCAAAATTAACCAATAATCAAACTAAATATTGAATAATTAAATAAATAATATTTAAGTTAACTAAAACTCAAAATCAACCTAAAAACTACCAAAAACAACCACTTAACAACTAATATAATTAATACTAACACACACTTACCAAGCAAGAAGATCAAAGACAGAAGGATGCTACAAGTGCTGGAGCTGCTACCATGTCCAGTGACAGCAGGTGGCGGTGGTGGCGGAGCTGGGATTCAAGGCAAAAGGCGACGGCAGCTAATAGTCTTCACGCGAGGAGAAGCTGCTGCAGCTTGTGCTACTGTCCCATGGCTTCAACAACCCTCTCCAGTGGTTGCCGACATCCAGAGGAAAGAGGAGATGCTGGTGCCGGTGAGAGGCAATCTGGCGAGAGGCACACCGATAAGGGAGGTCGGGACAGTGACGCACAGGGAGGGAGGAAAGAAGAGCTCTGCAACTTGTTTTCTTGCTTTTGCTAAAAAAAATTGTGTGTGTGTGTGTGTGTGTGTGTATATATATATATATATATATATATACTTTTAATAAACTTTAGGTTAGAAAATAATATTATTTTATGTCTAAAAATTTCCCACCACACAAAAAAATAAATAATATTTTATTCATATATATCTATATATACATATATACACACACATAATCTCACACCCACATAAAATATCATTTAAAAATAACAATAATAAAAACCATAATTATTAAATAATTAATAATACAAATAATGTATATTTAATAAAATAAAAATAATAGAAATAATAATACTCATAAACTAGTGTTATTAAAATAATACTAATGATAAAAATAAAATAGTAACCGTCATAATAATAACACAGCACAATTGTTATTAAACAAATAATATTTATGAAATAATTTAATTATGCAATAATGTAAATCAATAAAAATAAAATAATTGTGATGTACTCAAGATATTAATATTAAAATAATAATGTGATAATAATATCACACGATAATTATAATAATAACTCACATAAAATAATAATGAAAATAATGACATTAATAATGGTAGTGGAATACTTTAAAAATATTAATAATATTCAAATCACGTCAATTAATAAAATATGTTAGTACTTAAAAATAATATTAAAATATCCATGCACTAAATTAATGCATATAAAATAATAGTATTCGAAAATAATAAATATACACAATGAAATTTAAACGTCCAAAATAATATATTTACGTAAAAAATTCAATTAAACATAAAATAATGATAATAAATCACCAAATAGTAAAATAATTAAATATAACTTTTAAATTTTATTAACACTGTATATCTCATTATCTAATAAAATAATTTAAAACTAGGGTTATTATAATATAATAACTCACTTATTCGCACTCCACAAGACAGACTCAACGGGCCTAATCCGATAGGCCTCGATCTCGGCGTAGCTAGAAAAATAAAATAATAACAACAATCAGAATAAACTTCTAACTACATGCTTCTAGGATTACTATAGAAATACTCAATCAAAAATTTCAAAACTAAACTCGAACCGATTGTCATATTTTACGAGAAATCTACCGAAATTTTGGCAGAATCTCCTTTGTAAAATGGACATCTTCCTACAAAAGTAGGGCCGATCCTGCACAAAAATCACACTTCTAAAATCACAAAGCGCAACACCTTGGGATGAGACCCCAAACTCCATAAACTCCCAATAGAGGTTCACAATCCGCAAACCAACAATATTAAACAGTAAAATAATAAAAATCATCAAAAACCCATAAAAATATTTAAAAACCTTTATTTTTCAACTAAAACATAAAAGTCTAATTTAAATAATATTTGATAATAAAATTCATAAATGGAATAAAATCCCCATTTTACAATTAAATTAACATAAATTGCAAATAATTATTAAAAATCACAATTTAACATTACAAAAATAATAAAATACCCATTTAGTCTCAAAATAATAAATACATTTATTATTTACACAATATCCTAAAATTATCACAATTAACTAATAAAATCTCAAATATTATATAATATTAATAAAAATTCAATTTTACAATTATTCAACATAACATAATAAAATTCACATTTAATTGCTTAAATAGTTTAATTATATAATAAAATTAGTTTAAAACCCATTTTTATCACCCAAATAATAAATAATATATATTTGAAAATAATTTTTGAAAATTAGTATTAATTAGTTAAAAATAGTAAATAATTTGTAAAAATCATTTTAATACCTTAAATAATTATAAAACCAACTAAAACATAATGTTTAACTATAATCTTAACAAAATTACATATTTAACCCTATAATACTGTCACGACCCAAAACAGGGGCCATGACCGGCGCTAGGGAACGGGAATTCTTTCGAATCCGGAACCCGTAGCAAGCCTAAAAATAAAATAAAACATGCAACAATAGTAGCAATATATAATGCAGCGGAAATGAAAATCATAAATATCACAATATTCATTTCACTAACTGGATTTAAATCAAATCTCATCTCATATATATAAATCTTTGAATACAAATCCAGTTTTAAATATAATACAATATCTCACATAAATAAAATACATAAAATCCCATAATTAATTTACAACTACTACAGTGTCTAGATTATAAAAATAAGACTCAAGTAAGCAGTTTACACAAGGAAGCCGGGGCGGAAGAAATCCGGCGTACAGGCCTGCTACTGAGGTCTGAAGATGTTGACTCTCCTGAAAAATTATCAACGGAGGGGAGTCAGACCTCACTGAGTGAATTACTATAATATATATACATACACACTAAATGACAATGCATACAGTCAACAGTATATATATAGTATGTAAATATATATATGCAAATTCACACAGATGCAGAAAAATCATTTTTATATATTTTTATTGAAAATCACAGTTTATGAAGGATCACATAGAACCCTAGAATATCGCAACCTCGAAAACAGTGTTAGACAACACTCTAGCCATACAGTCTCACTTATTCCAAAATATATCCACTTAATCCATTTGGACAGTAGACTGGCCTCGAGACACTAAGTCAACCGAGCTCCAGCAGTCTGACTGCCAGTGTGATTGGCCCCGAGACACTTGGTCAACCGAGCTCCAGCAATCACACTTCCAATCCATATCTCACACATCAATAATCACATTCAATCAATATCCACAAATAAGTTAGTATTATAGCCTAAATACTATAGGCGTACCGGTACGTACTCGGTCCTAGTGCTGCCCACTAGGTAGCACGTTCTATCGATATCCTTCATCATTGATAATATAAAACATTCATTCATAAAAATAAATGATGCATGAAGTTCAATAAAATATCAACATAAACCATATATATACTAGAAATATACCAAAAATAAACCAGGTATATTTTGAGTATATATACGTCAAATAAATCCAATCAAATCATAAATTAAACTAGAAATATATTTAAAAACATTTTAAATATAATTTATTTACAAAACATGTATACAATTTAATATATACCAAAAAAATAAACTAAAAATAAACCAAAAATTTACTTAAATACAAATCACATTATTTATGCATTTTTAATTAAGATAAAACGTATATTTCTAAATCATGCATCCTAAGGCATATATAAATAGTATAGTAACTCACCCTAGTGCGCTCCACGAGACGGGTCCGACGGGCCTGGTCCACTAGCCCTCAGTCTCGGTGCAACTAAACAAGCAATAAATAATCGATATTAGAATAAGCCTAATAGAAATCCTAGAATTCGATCTAGAGTATTAAACATAGAATCGATATCAGGGTTCGACCGGATATCACGTTTTACGAGAATTCTATCAAAAATTCAGCAGAACCTCCCCTGTAAAATGGACATCTGTCTACTCAAAAGAGTAGAGCCGACCCTGCAAGGAAATACACTTCGAAAAACTACACAGAGCACAATCAAAATCCCACGGTCGGACTCCAAACTATAGTCCACCGACCGGGGTCCGCAACTCACAGAATAATTTTCAGAAATACCAAAAATATCCTTATAACATAGAAATTCATTTTATAAGTAGAAATTACATAATTAACCTTTAAACACAATAAAAACCGATAAAAACTCATTTTATTAGTAAAACCGTATATTATATATATAATTGAAAATAATTCACGAAAAATAGTTTTAATTAATTAAAAATACTAAATAATTTGTAGAAATCATTTTTATACTTTAAATAACTATTAAAACCAATTAAATTACATTTTTAGCCAATTTAGGGTAAAATTACCAAAATACCCCTATATATATAAATATACTAAAATTCATTCAAAAATTCACCAAAAATAGTATAATTATCTAAAATTAATTTTCTCAACATATTTATCAATAATATTAATAATTAAACTCAATTAACCAATTAAATTCAATTAAAAACATAATTAGCCCTAATTTCCCAAATTACATAAACTTCAATAATTCAAAATAAATACTTAGAAATTCATAAAAATTCCAAATAAATTCCTATAATTCATTTCAACACCTAATTTAACCATAAAACACAATTTCATAATTTAAATAATTAATTTCCGAAAATTAGAAAATAATATTAAAATATTCAAAAATACCCAAAAATCCAAAAAATCTCAAAAAATTCCACAAAAATTCACACATGTAGATTAAGCTACTAGGATCAACATTTGTGAAGGTATTTTCCATGAATCAATCAATTCAAAGCTCAAAAAAAATCAAAAACCCTAATATGGGCGAATTCGAAAAATCGAAACCTAAGCAAATCAAGACCATTTAAGCTCAAACCAAAGCTATAATCACACTCACCAGAGCTCAAGGAGAAGAAAGAGACCGGCGGTGTCAAAAATGGTGGTCGGAATCGTCGTGATCGACGGTGGAAGGAAATTCAGCTTCTCCGACCAAAATCCACTTCCAGACGCCGGAAACGGCTACAACAGGTGGTGAAAGAGGTTAAGGAAGGTGGTGGCACACCGGAAGGCACACCAACGGCAAGGGAATGGGACGGCAGCGACCGGAACGGCGAGGGAAGGTGATCGGGGAAGAAGATGTATATGGGGGCAAAATGGTAATTTTTCAAAAGTTTTGATTTTTGATGTATTATATGTATATATATATACTTTATACTATATATTAAAATAATATTAAATTAGACACATTAAATATACACCACACACATATAATTTAATAATTTATACTAAATAAAAATAATTAAATAACAATAAAACTAATAAATAATTAATAAAATATTAGGGTAATATTAAACCCTAATTAAATAAATAATTACACACATTGGCTTTATTTAGTAATTTACAAATACATATGAGTTCATGCAAGTCCGAAAATATATTTAAAATAATTAATAATAAATTATTTACGTGAAAATTTCCCCGAAAATGCAAGTCCCGGGAAAATTTTACGTAAAGCACTGTAAATAAGACACAGTAATTAAAATAGATTTTAAATACATATCAACTCGTAAAAATATCATAATATATATACAAAAATTATTAACGCTGCATATCCCGGTACAGTGTAAAAATATTTTAAAAACACGGGATATTACAAATACAAAATATCCAATATACTAAATAATTTCCTCAAAAATTATATAAAATCATTAAAATTATTTAATCAACATATAATATATTAATATCAACCAAAACACATATTTATCCAATAATTTCAACAAAGATACATATTTAACCTAATAAGTCAAAATACACATAAATTATATAAAATTCCATAAAAATTATATAAATTCAGAAAAATTATTTTATCAACAAATAACATTCTAATATCAACTAAAACATACAATTAAACTCTAATTTCAACCAAAATACACATTTAACTCAATAATACAATATTTATATAAACTAAAAATATTCATAAAAATTATATAAAAATCCCAAAAATTAATTTCTCAACACCAAAATTAGTAACAATAATTTAACCAAATTCATGCTAAAAAAATTTAAAAAAAAAAAGAAATTAGAAATAAACTAAAATTACATAAAACTCACCAACGAATAACTTTGAGCTTCGATCAAGCTCAGAATAATCTTCCCCTCAACTCAAGGAGTCGATCGAGCCAAGGAAGTCAAGCTCTCACTGTCACGACCCAAAACTAAGAGTCATGACCAGCACTAAGGAACGAGAATTCTTTTAAATCCGAAATTCGTAGCAAGCCTTAAAAAAATAAAAACATGCAGTAATAATAATAAAATAAATATGCATCATAAATTAAAATAAAAAATCAATGTAATAAAAATAATCTCTTTCATATCATAAATAAATATCTTAATACAATATTCAGAGAGAACCTCTGAATTAAATTCACATACAATAAATATAAAATACAACTCACTACTGATATAAAATATGACTACTGCAGTTTTCTAGAGTACAATATAAAATCAAATAGATAATTTACATAAAAGAGTTGGGGCAAAAGAAGTCCGACGAATGGGTATACTGCTGAGGTCTGAAGAAGAAGACTCTCTTGTAAAAATATCAACTGAGGGGAGTCAGACCTCACTGAGTGAATTGTTATAATATATATACATGCATTTACTATATGTCAAATGCAATTAGTCATCAGTATATATAATAAATATATATACAGGCATATACACACAGGTGCTAAAAATCACTTTATATATAATAATACTGAAAAATCATAATTTTATGAAGGATCAAATAGAACCCTATTAAATCGCAACCTCAATTAACCATAATATCACTCTAGCCATACAGGCTCACTTAATTCTAAATAAATTCACTTAATCCATATGGACAGTAGATTAGCCTCGAGACACTAAGTCAACTGAGCTCCAGCAGTCTGACTGTCAGTGTGATTGGCCCCGAGACACTTGGTCAACTAAGCTCCAGCAATCACACTGTTATAACCTGAGTTTTAGATTATTTTATTTTAAATCGGGATATGCAGTGTTAATAATTTTAAAACTATATTTGATTATTTTACTATTTTGTGAATAATTGTTATTACTTTTACGTTTAATTAAAAATTCTCTACGTAAATAATTATTTTAAAGCCTATTATTTTAGGAATTTAATTATGTCATATTTAAGTACTAAGGTTATTTTATTTTAAAATGATGTTTATTTTTATCATTTTTATCATAATCATTATTATTATTAAATACATTATTTTTACATGATTATTTATTGTGATATTATACATACATATATATATATATATATATAAACCTAAAAAAAAAAAAACCTATTTTCTTCTTCCTCTATTCCCGATCATCACCCTTTCTGCTCTGCTACGCCGACTAGCAACTGTCGATGTGCCTCCCGGACATCCATCTCCTCCTCCAGCAGCTCTGCCACCTCCAGTCACCTTCCCCGACGCCGGCAACAGCTGAATTTCCATTTTTGGCTAAAATTTGTTTCTCCCACGTTCCTCAGGATTTCGACCTCCATTTTTTATACCGCCGGTCCCATTCTCTTCCTTTCTTGCCGGGTGAGTGCAAATACAAGCTTCCTTTTATCTAAAAATTCAATTTGGTTGGGTGGTGACCAAGTTTTCATTTTTGGCCATTTTTGCTTTTTGATTTTTTTAAACTTCATTCCTTATAATTCATGAAAAGTTCATTCACAAATATTGTTCCCCTTAGCTTAATCTACTTCCATGAATTTTTGTGTGATTTTTGGAATTTATTTTGATTTTTTTAAATTTTTTATTATTTTATTATTTTTGTAAATTAATTAAATAAATTGTGAAATTGTGATTTTTAGTGTTTTTGATGGTTGATATTAATTTTAGAAATTAATTTATAATTTTTGTGATTTTTTTGTAATTTTTGTAATTATATTTAGTTTATGTCAATTTTGGAATTATAGGTTATATATGTATTTTGTTAAAAATATTTGGTTAATTGACTATATTTGTTGATTTTATTGAATAATATGTTGAGAAAATAATTTTTGAGTATTTATATAATTTTTATTGAATTTTTTAATATTATTAGTATTTTATGTGTATTTATATATATTAGGGGTATTTTGGTAATTTGATGATGATTTTGGTTAAATATTAAATTTAATTGGTTTTAATAATAATTTGAGGTATAAAAATGATATTTACAAATTATTTTCTAATTTTAACTATTTAATACTATTTTTTCAAAAATTATTTTCAAATTATATATAATATACTATTTTTGTAAATAAATGGATTTTTAGTAAATTTTAATATTTTTTTGGACTAATTAAGCAATTTGGATTTATAAAATGAAATTTTATTAATATTGGTGTATTTATCATGAAATATTGATTTTTAATAATATTATATTAATATTATGGTTTTTAAGCAATTGTCGGTAAAATAATTACTTTTGGTGTTTTTAATATTTAAATTACTATATTTTGGTACTTAAAGGGCATTTTTGGTATTTATGAAATTTTAATATATTTTGTGTATTTTGTTGTGAATTGTGGACCTCGATCGGGGGAATTTGTGGTTTGGGGTCCCGACCGAGGAGTTGTGAGAATTCTATTTCGAAGTGTATTTTTCTTGTAGGACCAGCTCTACTTTTTAAATAGAGAGATGTCCATTTTACAGAGGAGGTTCTATCAAATTTTCAATAGAATACTCATAAAACATGACATCCGATCAAATTCCTATTCTCTGTCTGTGTTTAGAATTCTAGATCGAGTCTCTAGAAGTTAAGTTAGAATTAAGCTAATTTTTGTGTTATTATTTTATTGTTAGTTGTGCCAAGACCAAGGTCTAGTGGACCAGGCCCATTAGACCTATCTCGAGGAGCGCACAACTGTGAGTTATTATAATATACATGCATTGCTTAAGTTGCAAATTTTAGAATTCTATGTGAAAGAGTCCTAGAGGGGGGATGAATAGGACTATCAAACAAAAATGGGAAATTAAAGGAATTCTTTGCAAGAAGTGAGTAAGAATAGAGAAGGAAGAGTGAAGAACACAAATATTTAAGGAGTTCGGATTCAACAATAATCCTACGTCTCCACCTAACTTATCCCCAAGATAGGATTTTTTAATCACCCACAATCTTATTAACAAGATTGAGAATACACAAGAGTTTTATGGCTCACTCTTACAACCTTGCAACTTGAGTTTTCAAGGCTCACTCAAAAACTAAATTCCCAAGTGTTTTAATGGCTAAACACTTAAACCAATTCCTTTAGAATAGAATCTCACTTCCTGTTTTCCAAACTCAGAAAATAAAAGAATAAGAATGTCTATTCTAATCACTCACCAACTCTCATAAGAGTTATACACAAAGAATTTGTTTGAAAGAAAGTTCTAGAGCTCAATTGAATGTTTAAGAAAATGATGAATGATAAACAAGTTTTCTTAACCTTTCAATTGAATTTTAAGTTGTGTTTATATATACAAACACTCAAAAATGTAGTTTTTGGATGTATCAATCATGTCTCCAATGTTTAGAATTGATTTTGAATCAATTCTTGGACTTTTGGTAGCTCAAGGGTTGCTCACGAGTGAACAGTGCTTGTGAGGGGTGAAATTATAGTCGTTGCATTCAAAAACTCCCGTTGGAATGCTATCAAGGGTTTGCTCATGATCAGCTCATGAGCCAACAGCTCGTGAGGGGTGCTGCCAATTTTTGGCAAAAACGTGCTCCAAAGGCTGCATTGAAGGATAACTTGTGACCACTTCAAAAGATGCTCATGAATGGGACTGAAGATGATCGATTCAAATAAAACATTCTTCATAAAAGTTGTAGATAATTTTCTTATATTTCCATAAAAATTTGAATCACCTCAATTGAACATTTGTAGATCAAGATATTTCTGAAATACCAAGAGCTATGCAAACTGAAATGCAAGCTACATATGCTGACTTCGACTGAAGATTTTCATACTCAAATGAACTTGGATTTTGATAAGAAAGCACAATCTGGAAAGCTTAAGATGTCTACTTAAAAATTTAAGAAGCTTATTTTCTCATTTAAGAGCTCTAAATAAGTCAAAAGCCTTCTTAAATCTCAAAGGTTTAATCAGCCCAAAAAGTCACTATTCGCCCAAAAGTGTATATGCTTGGTATATGTTTGGTATATAATTCCCTACACACTTAATTGAAATTATTAGTATAAAAATTGTTTGTCAAAGTCCAAAATTAGGAGTTTGATCATGCAAATGGTCAACACTATGTGTCTCGGGGCCAATCACACTAACAGTCAGACTGTTGGAGCTCGGTCGACTTAGTGTCTCGGGGCCAGTCTACTGTCCATATGGATTAAATGAATGTACTTGGATTTAACTGAGCCTATATGGCTAGAGTACTTTCTATTGGTATTGAGGTTGCGGTTATTCAGGGTTTTATTTGATCCTTCATAATTGATGATTTTCAATATTATTATAAAAAATGATTTTCGTTGCATCTGTGTGTATTTGTCTGTATATATATATTTATTATATATAATTTTGAGTGTCTAAATTTGACATTTAGCTATGCATGTATATATATTATAATAATTCACTCAGTGAGGTCTGACCCCCTCAGTTGATGTTTTTACACGAGAGTCCTCATCTTCAGACCTCAGTAGTAGACCTGTCTGCCAGATTTCTTCTGCTTCAGCTTTATTATGTAAATCGCTTACTTGAGTTTTACTTTGTACTCTAGACACTACAGTAATGGTTGTATTTGACTTTGTCTAGATTTGTTTTTGTATTTATGCATGTGTGAGGATTTTAATTCAGAGTGTTTCTCTAAAGGTTGTATTTAAAGAATTTATTTATGATATGAGGTATGATTTTATTTTATTAAAGGATGATGAGGAATTTATTTTATTAATTAAGATTTAATTTCTGATGAATAATATTTTATTTATTTTATTTTACTGCATACTTTTCTTTAAGGCTTGCTATGGGTTCCGGATTCGAAAGAATTCTCGTTCCCTAGCACCGGTCATGGCCCCCTATTTTGGGTCGTGACACACACCATCAATCACATCACATCTCAATCAAATCAATCATATCAATTTTTCCACAAATAAGTTAGTAATTCAATCCTATAATCTATCACACCGGTACGTACTCAGTTCTAGTGCTGCCCATTAGGTAGCACGTTCTATCGATATCCTTCATTTAAAAATAATCATACATACTATCATTCAAAATGATAAATTAAATCATATATATACCAGAAATATACCTAAAATAAACTAAGTATATTTCAAGTATATATATGTCAGATAAATTCAAATCAAATGTGAAATATTCCAAAAATAAACCAATAGTATACTAGAAACATGCTAAGTAAAAATCAATAAAAATAACATGCATTTATTTAGAAATATACCTAAAATATACTAAAAATATACCTAAAGGATACTAATCATTTAATAAAACAATTATGAACAAATATACATTTAAAACATGTATTTTCTAAAACATGCAACTTAAGTGCGATGTATATATAAAATAACAACTCACAGGTTTGTGCTCCACGAGACTGGTCTCATGGACCCGGTCCCACTATGCCTCAATCTTAGCGCAACTAAACAAATAAAATAATTACAGAATCATAATAAATCTAACTTAATTTCTAGAGACTCGATTTAGGATAACATAATGCATCAATCAGAATTGACCCCGGGTGTCACGTTTTACGAGAATTCTACCAAAAATTTGATAGAACCTCCTTTGTAAAACAGACATCTCTCTACTAAAAAGTAGAGCTGGTCCTGCAAAAAAAAACATACTTCAAAAACCCAGAATTCACACAACCCTTGATTGGAATCCCAAACTGCACAATTCCCTAATCGAGGTTCACAATTCACTAAAAATACAAATAATTCAATAAATATATTAAAAATTGATAAGTACCATAAATATCCTCAAAATATCAAAATATGTAAATATCCCCCAGTATGATCTAAGGGGACACAGCAGATCAGATTAATCACAATGAAGTAGGTTAATCCCAATGTGTAAATGCAAAAAATGTCTCACGATGCACGGTCTCACGCTCCAGCTAAACATGGAGGTTACCGTACCAAAATGCAAACAAGATTTCACAGAGTTTCTGATGTGCAGGATCCTAATTTCTTAGGCAAGCACAGAGCATACATTCTGTTACTTAAATAATTAAAAGCGAAAATTGTAGAAGATAAAAGAAAGCTTTAAATAAAATAAATAAAAGACATTAAAGCAATAGAGATCTTTGAAACTTAAACTTACAAGAGTTTGTTATATAAAAAGTCCTTTATATTCCAAGTAGAGGGAGATACAATGGTTCAAATATTCATAATGCAGAGGCTTACAGAAATATTTTCTACATATATATTTATTTTGTTACTGGAGAGTTACAAATTTTATAACAAATCTTTCATTAGGTAAAGAGGAAGAAAGAGGCAGAAGGTGTTTTTCCTAAAAATTTTCTTCTTTCTAAAAAGCTCTCCCCCTTGAAAGTAAGAGGAGGGTTCCTTATATAGAGGACAAAGGCTTTATAAACATATGGAGAGTAGGACAAGTGGGGTACAGAGGAGCATGAATTCCTGAAGGAATCAGGGTGACTTGTTTTACTGTCTGCCAATTATCTTTCACAACCACCACCTGGTGACTTAAAATAATTACTGATTATTTTATCCTGATAGTGGAAAGTGGGTCTCCATCCTTGAGGAGGAACAGAGAGAAGTGGGATGGCAGCTGAAGGTGGAGCCGAGTATTTGACATAGTAGTTGAATTTTCCTGAAGGTTGTCCGAGAAGGTCCCATTCATGAGAAGAATAGGTCCCTGCCAAAAAGAAAATATATTAAAATACTTTTTTTTTAATTAACCCTAACTTTTGCATGGGCCGCCTTATACAAGGTTTTCAACCCATCGAGCTTATAATTACAACTACAGACATATTTTTACAAAGAAAATATTTACAAATAAAGAGGTCCTATAAGCTTTTGGGCTATGGGCCTTTGGGCTTGATAGGAGAGAGAATCCCAAAACAATCATCCTTATTGTCATTACCCAAATCGACTAAAGGTTTTGAGTTTTTGGAGCTGTTGGATAGAGTTGCAGAGGAAGAGGCTTCAGATTGAAGGAGTTGCTGCATAATCTTGAAATATTCTTCTTTAGTTTTGGCAGCTGCAAAGAGGGCACTAGCATGGGACTTTTGAGCCAGAAAGGAAGTTTGTGCCAAGTTCTAAGATTCAGAAGATCCAAGGAAACCTTGCTGTTGAAGCCAAGAGGAGACAGCAGATTGGGAGATCTTATCTATTTTATTATAAGAGTTCCACCATTTAACCTTGAATCTTCTCTGGAGAACTGTAATACCATTTTTAGAACAAAAGTCGAGGTACCATTAAGATACCCAAGGAACAAAGAATTTAGAGCAATATAGGGTAAGGAAGGCAAATTTCTTTTCAGGTTAGGAAGGTCGATAATGGGAGCAAAAGAGGTCAAAACCCTGTCGAATTTTAGAGGGAAGAATATCAGGGATTGGTCCATAGTTATTCCACCATCTGGTGAACCATACAGGAAACTCATAAATATTAGCATGATCACTTAGGAAGAATAGCCAGGAATGGGTATTAAAATGGTTTTGGATAAGGAAGGTATTAAACCATGCCTGTTCATAATCCCAGTATGAGTATGTATGGCAGAAGTCTATCTTTACTAAGAAGTTTACAGGGAAAGTTTTGGGTTTAAAGAGTTCTTGTCCCCAAGCAGATGGGTGGAGGACTTTAAGAATTTTACAGGTTGAGTAAGAAGGTTTGGGGTATCCTTTATGGTAAAACCAGTAACTTCCAAAATAGTTTGATAATATTCTTGGGGTTTTGAAAGATCCCAAGGTTTGAAAAACCAATTTGGAGGAAAATGATTTTGCATAGTCAAAAATGGGTCTTTATTAAAAAATCCATTTTCTATAGTCAAATTTTTTTGAATAGAATTCTTTACGAGAAAATCAAAAGAAGTTTTTTATTATGTACAGACAACCTGTGAACTACTTGGAGTAGCCACAACTTTTAAATCTTCTTGAGAAATAGTTTTTTGAGAAGAAGAAGATTCACCTTTTTCAATTTTAGAAATGGGAAGAGGAGCCTTACCAAGTACACCTTTGTCTGAAGGAATGATCGCCTGGTTTATTTCTGGGGCTGAAGGAAGAGGGATAAGAGTATTTTGGATAGCTTTAAAGAGTTCTGGGGGGTGTTGGAGATAGAATCAATCCATTGCTAAATCTGGGTTGTTTTATTAGAATCATTTGATTCTTCTTGGTTTACTATATCGAACCATGATTTTATGGGTTTAGAAGTGGAGGGAAGAGGAGGATCAGGCTTGTCAGCCTTTTCTTTCTTTGTTTTTTTAGGCATCTTTATCTATTTTGCAAAAATTCTCTGGTCAGAAAGTCTGGCAAAGAATTTGATTCTCCCTTTATATATTCTATATCAAAATCAAAAATATTAAGTATAGCTTGCCACTTTGCAAAAATTTGCTTTGAAGCAATATTTTGGACATCTTTTTGTAAAACATCTTTTGCAGATTTGCAATCAACACGAAGCAAAAAAAAAAATTATTTAGTAAATCAGATTGAAACTTTGTGATGCACATGACAATGGAAAGAATTTCTTTTTTGATGGTAGAATAGTTTTGAGTATCATTCCAGTGACCTGAAGTATACTGGACTATAACTTCTTTGCTATTCTGAACTTGTTTAAGAATCCCCCCGTATCCAAGATCACTAGCA
The DNA here is from genome assembly GCA_947683625.1 of Mallotus nudiflorus. NCBI lineage: Eukaryota > Viridiplantae > Streptophyta > Magnoliopsida > Malpighiales > Euphorbiaceae > Mallotus > Mallotus nudiflorus. The sequence goes on along the minus strand of CANTUR010000887.1, from coordinate 549,426 downwards.
TCTGTTTCTATAATCTTAGGAAGACTGGGATCAGCTAAGTGGAGACAGGGAATATTAAGAATAAATTTCTTTACGTGTTGGACTGTTTTGGTATGTTCATCTGTCCAGGGAACAGGGTTTTCTTTAGTCTATCATGTAGAGGTTTTACTAGCCTATTTATATTGGGATAAAAATCTAATATATAATTTAGACTTCCTAAAAATCTTTGAAGCTGAGTTTTGTCAAAAATCCTATCAGGGAATTTGTTTCCAAATTCTAAGGTTCTTTCTATAGGGACAATGGTTCCACAGTATATATAGTGTCCTAGGAATCTAACTCTAGTTTAGAAAAGAGATATCTTTTTTTCTGAAACAACATGACCATTATTCTTAACAGTGCAGAAAAAAATATTAAGGTGCTTGAAGTGTTGTTCAATAGATTTAGAGAAGATAAGAACATCATCTATGCAAACAATACAGAATTCAGAATAGGGATTGAATATGTCATTCATTATTCTTTCAAATTCTGAAGGAGCATTCTTTAAACCAAATGGCATGACATTCCACTCGTATTGACCAAATGGGATAGTAAAAGCAGTTTTGTAATGATGATCTTTATGAATTTGTATTTGCCAAAATCCTGATTTCATATCAAACTTTGAAAAAATAAAAGCAGAATGAAGTTTTGAAGAAGATCTTTTTTGTTAGGAATAGGATACCTTATCCATTGGAGGGCTGTGTTCAGAGGTTTATAATTTATGACAAGTCTAGGAGTACCTCTTTCTATTTCAGAAGCTTTATTAACATAGAAAGCAGCACAGCTCCAAGGGGATCTAGATTTTGAAATCAATCCTTTAGACTCAAGGTCCTGGATTTCCCTTCTACAGTGTTGTTCCAATTCAGCATTCATTTGAATTGGTCTAGCCTTAGTAAGGATATTTTTTTATCAAATCCTAGTTTATAAGGCAAATCAACAATATGTCTTTTTCTATTCCAGAAAGCATTTGGTAAATTAGAACAAAGTTCAATTTTTATAAACTCTAGAAGGGAAGAAATTTTATATTTTAAAACATCAGACTTTAATTGTTATTCAATTTTTTGAGAATAAACATTTTGCTTTAAATCACGCAGATCAGTTTCTTTTCCTTTGATTAGAAGATTTATTTCATTTTTATAAATGGAGTGAGCTTTAACCAGATTGAGCTGTCTGGTTCTAGGCTTTTCAAGAAAGGGAAAGGATATGAGAATTGTATCATCTTTATAATCAATAGAATGGTGATTGATAAAGTAGGGGGTAATTAAATTAATGAATGGTGTTCTTAAGATTACAGTGTAATGCATGTCAGAAACAAGGAGAAAGGAAGTTTTTAATAAGAAATCACTATTTAAAACATTGGCTTCTATTTTTCCTTCAATGTTCATTTTTTAATTGTTGGCAGAAGAAAGTGTTTCAATGGTTTTTTCTTGAACACGTTTTGGAACAACATGAGTCTTTATACAATTTAAATCAGCTCCGGTATCAAACAGAGCTATAGTGTCAATATGAAAATCTTTATCAAACACAATAGTAACCTTTATAATATATTTTCTTGAAGTGACTTTATTAAGAGCATAGAGGAAATCTATAAGAATTTTTTCGAGGTTGGCTAAGGACTGAGGTTCTAGGTTCTTGGTTTCATCACTATCTCTAGAGTCTTCAATAAGTTTAGTGATAAGGAACTGGATTAGATCAGAATCTTTTTGCTATTTTTCTTTAAGTTGCTTTATATCTGACTTTATGGTTTTTATTTCTCCCTGGAGTTCTTGAATTTCTCCTATTGGTCTTTTTCCTTGCTTCGTTCTTCCTAGGATGATAGTCAGGTCATACATACTTGTACTGGTGGAAGGTAGCTCTGGAGTTTCAGGGTCTTCTTCTAAGGAGTGCCTTAATTGTTCTAGATATTTTTTCTAAACATCATGATCAGTTATGTGCTAGATGACATCTAGAATTAAGGTTTGTTCTTCGGTTAGCATATTAATATGCTTCCTCGAAGAGACAGAGGAGGTATCTATATCGGAGGAAGAGGAGGAGGCTATTTCATCTGTCTGAAGATTTTTTAGGAAATTAACAGAATTAGTTTCAGACTCAAACTCAGAAGTTTCTATAAGAAGGGCAAAAAGCTTTTCTAGGTTTTTCTCTTCTAGATTTAATTCCTAAACTTTTCTAAAGATACGACAGTATTTAAAGATATGACCCCTTTTTGCCACATTGATAGCAGGTGACATCTTTGAGACCTGTTTTCTGAGTTTTAGAAGAAGAGGCTTTATGTTTTGATGATTTTTTATGAGGTTTTTTGTAATAAGGTTCTTCAGATTCCTTTTTGTTTGAGAATTTCTTATAATTTTGGGAAATTCTCTTAGACGAAGGTTTCAAAGACTTCTTACTGCAATTACCTTTACAAGAATTGTTCTGAGTATAACTATAATCAAACTATTTACAGAAAGATCCTAATTCTTTTTTGGACCTTTTTAGTTCCCATTTTAAATGTTTTTGGAGTTTTAAGTCCTGACAGATCTTAAGACCTTCCTTTTGGGTAGTACTTATAAGTTCGCCATAGGTAAGCTTATCGTAGGGAATGATGTGGGATCCTGTGGATTGTCTAATGGCATTTCTAACTCTTTCTCCTAGGAGGGTAGGGAGACCTGTAAGGAATTTTTCTTTCCAGAAAGGTTGGTTAGAATCTTCTCTGAGCATGACTCTAGTAAGGAAAGTCGATCTATACCATTGGAAATCACTTAGATTTTTGCATCTGAGATTAGATAGGAGATCAGCATTTTTATCTTTAAGATGGGAAGAATCTCCAATGAAATGGAGTGCTATGGTCAATATGAGGGTAGAAACAGCATCTTAAATGGGGCTTCCTGATTGATCTAGAATGGGTGTATTATCATCATTTTTCTGGATAGCATAAAGGATATCTAGTTATTGGGGCTTAGTGAGATGAAAATCCCACCATCCTTTCAATTGTCCAGAAAATCCAGCTATAATGAGTTCTGCAACAGATCTATCAGAAGTTCCTGTTTGGGCTTTATAGGCATTAGAGGCCATAGTCATTTGTTGGAGAAGACTAAGGATCTGATATTCAGACATGCCATTGATGTTCCATTCATATATGGAATTGGCACTTAACTTAGATTGGACAAGCATATTAGGGTGAGAACCTATTTTAAGTTTTGGTAATCTAGAGTGAATATAAGTAGGATTGGAAGAGTGAGGAATGATAGGCCAATGAATTTTTGCTATCTTAGGAGATTCTCCCTGAAAATCACCATCTTCAGAAGAGGTTTCTATATCTTTATTGAGAACACTAATACTTTGATTGACAGACTGAGCAGAGTCAGGAATAACTTGTCCTGGGGTTCCACTAGAAGAAGGACTGACTTTACTAAGCTGTTGTCTAACAGCCTCTAGGAATTCAGACCTATTACTTTTAATTTCTTGTTGAGCATTGGAGGATATCTGAAAGGGTTTAAACATGGGGTTCTTAAGTTTTTCAGAAGGAACAGAGATAGAAAATTCCATAGACTTTTAGGATCTGTTTTCTATTTTAGACAACTGTTTACCTATGCTATTAAGGCGAGCATTGGTGAAGTTGTTTTGAACTATTATATTTTTTAGGTTCTGAGAATCACTATCCTAGGGCTTTTTATAGGGGCTGGCATCAATAGTGTCATTTCCTACAGAGATCTTTATTTGCCTAAGAGGAGGATGATCAGACCCAATTTCCTGACCATTGGCTATTTCCCAAACACTTTTCTTCTTTCTAACAATGACAGGATGAAGAACTTTAAAAGGATGTGAAATATTATTTTCTGATGCATATATTTCAAACCATTCAAAAAATGATATATTTACTTTATTCTTGTAAACAAAATCATAAAATTCCTTTTGAATTTTTTCTCTTATATGTAGGAAATTTGTAAAGAACCATGTTCTTCTTTCCAAATTATAAAATGCATAAAAGTCTTTATGTAAAGATTCTTTATCAGGAAGAAATTCTTTATCTAAAACATTCAATTCATGTGCAATGTTTTCTATTATAGCTGAAGCAGTAGGAGAAGCAGGAGGAGAAGGGGACTTAGCTTCTGTTTGAGGGTTGTTGTAGATTGGTCTAGCCACATTAGTAATATAGTCTACATTTCTTAATGTAGATGAAGGGAGATCAGAGGTGGAATATCTAGCTGGGACGTTATATGGTAGGTTTATGATAGGAGGTAGATTTGGATGTAGGTCTTCTTGGTTTATGAAAGGTATTTCTATAGTTCTAGGAGGGTTTTATGGTAGTTCTCTGTGGTACGAGAGATTTATTATAGATGGTATTTAAGATAATCTTCCCAAGTCAATAGATTCTATTGATGAGGTGTCTGAGAATCTAGAACTGGATGCTGCAGATCTATCAAAACTGAGTTTTACTCTACCATCTTGGAACTGGGTGATATTCTTTATTTGGGTGTTTGGAGGTTGAGGTTCGGGTTTTTCTAGTTCTAGATTTGCTACATTTTCCAAGATCCATTCCTGAGGAAGGGTTATTTGGTTCCATTGGATAGGTTTAGGGATAACGACATTGGCTTTAGTCATATCTGTTTGAAGCAAAAGTGTTTCTCCCTTTTTACTATGAAATCGACTCTTAGTATTAAAAGCAAACATCATGGCTTTATAATGAACTTTAAATATTAATGCAATTGGGATAGATCCATCGTCCATTTTGTAATTATGGGTCTGGATTTGTAAAACCAAAGACTTTAAAAGATTTATATCATTAAGAGAAACAGTGAAGTTTGGGTAATTGTCAAATAATATAGGACCTTTACAAAGACTAGATTCTATAGTTCCTAAAAGAGAATTGTCAAAGTTCTTAAACCTCATATCTCTAAGAGCTGCAAGGACAGAAGTATTAAGACCTTCTCTATTTAGGGGTTTAATGCCAACCTGAACAAAACCAATATGGATGTAACAAAAACCTTTTGCTTTATGTTTATCTATAGAAGAGGAAGAAAGAAGCTTTATCTCATTCTTTGCTTTATTTCAATTTTTATAGACTCTAGAAGGGAAGAAATTTTATGTTTTAAAACATCAGACTTTAATTGTTGTTCAATTTTTTGAGAATAAACATTTTGCTTTAAATCACGCAAATCAGTTTCTGTCTTTGTTCCTTCTGAAAAACTTAAGAACCCCATGTTTAAACCCTTTCAGATATCCTCCAGTGCTCAACAAGAAATTAAAAGTAATAGGTCTGAATTCCTAGAGGCTATTAGACAACAGCTTAGTAAAGTCAGTCCTTCTTCTAGTGGAACCCCAGGACAAGTTATTCCTGACTCTACTCAGTCTGTCAATCAAAGTATTAGTGTTCTCAATAAAGATATAGAAATCTCTTCTGAAGATGGTGATTTTCAGGGAGAATCTCCTAAGATAGCAAAAATTCATTGGCCTACCATTCCTCACTCTTCCAATCCTGCTTATATTCAGTCTAGATTACCAGAACTTGAAATAGGTTCTCACCCTAATATGCTTGTCCAATTTAAGTTCAGTGCCAATTCCATATATGAATGGAACATCGATGGCATGTCTGAATATCAGATCCTTAGTCTTCTCCAATAAATGACTATGGCCTCTAATGCCTATAAAGCCCAAACAGGAACTTCTGATAGATCTGTCATAAAACTCATTATAGCTGGATTTTCTGGACAATTGAAAGGATGGTGAGATTTTCATCTCACTAAGCCCCAACAACTAGATATCCTTCATGCTATCCAGAAAAATGATGATAATACACCTATTCTAGATCAATCAGGAAGCCCCATTCAAGATGTTGTTTCTACCCTCATATTGACCATAGCACTCCATTTCATTGGAGATTCTTCCCATCTTAAAGATAAAAATGCTGATCTCCTGTCTAATCTCATATGCAAAAATCTAAGTGATTTCCAATGGTATAGATCGACTTTCCTTACTAGAGTCATGCTCAGAGAAGATTCTAACCAGCCCTTCTGGAAAGAAAAATTCCTTGCAGGTCTCCCTACCCTCCTAGGAGAATTAGTTAGAAATACCATTAGACAATCCACCGGATCCCACATCATTCCCTATGATAAGCTAACCTATGGCAAACTTATCAATACTACCCAAAAGGAAGGTCTTAAGATCTGTCAGGACTTAAAACTCCAAAAATATTTAAAATGGGAACTAAAAAGGTCCAAAAAAGAATTAGGATCTTTCTGTAAACAGTTTGATTATAGTTATACTCAGAACAATTCTTGTAAAGGTAATTGCAGTAAAAAGTCTTTGAATCCTTCGTCTAAGAGAATTTCCCAAAATTATAAGAAATTCTCAAAGAAAAAGGAATCTGAAGAACCTTATTACAAAAAACCTCATAAAAAATCATCAAAACATAAAGCCTCTTCTTCTAAAACTCAGAAAACAGGTCTTAAAGATGTCACTTGCTATAAATGTGGCAAAAAGGGTCATATCTCTAAATACTATTGTATCTTTAGAAAAGTTCAGGAATTAAATCTAGAAGAGAAAAACCTAGAAAAGCTTTTTGCCCTTCTTATAGAAACTTCTGAGTCTGAGTCTGAAACTAATTCTGTTAATTTCCTGAAAAATCTTCAGACAAACGAAATAGCCTCCTCCTCTTCCTCCGATATAGATACCTCCTCTGTCTCTTCGGGGAAGCATATTAATATGCTAACCAAAGAACAAACCTTAATTCTAGATGTCATCCAACACATAACTGATCCTGATGTTTAGAAAAAATATCTAGAACAATTAAGGCACTCCTTAGAAAAAGACCCTGAAACTCCAAAGCTACCTTCCACCAATACAAGTATGTATGACCTGACTATCATCCTAGGAAGAACAAAGCAAGGAAAAAGACCAATAGGAGAAATTCAGGAACTCCAGGGAGAAATAAAAACCATAAAGTCGGATATAAAGCAACTTAAAGAAAAACAGCAAAAGGATTCTGATCAAATATAGTTCCTTATCACTAAACTTATTGAAGACTCTAGCGATAGTGATGAAACCAAGAACCTAGAACCTCAGTCCTTAGCCAACCTCGACAAAATTCCTGTAGATTTCCTCTATGCTCTTAATAAAGTCACTTCAAGAAAATATATTATAAAGGTTACTATCGTGTTTAATAAAGATTTTCATATTGACACTATAGCTCTGTTTGATACCGGAGCTGATTTAAATTGTATAAAGACTCATGTTGTTCCAAAATGTTTTCAAGAAAAAACCACGGAAACACTTTCTTCTACCAACAGTTCAAAAATGAACATTGAAGGAAAAATAGAAGCCAGTGTTTTAAATAGTGATTTCTTATTAAAAACTTCCTTTCTCCTTGTTTCTGACATGCATTACATTGTAATCTTAGGAACACCATTCATTAATTTAATTACCCCCTACTTTGTCAATCACCATTCTATTGATTATAAAGATGATACAATTCTCATATCCTTTCCCTTTCTTGAAAAGCCTAGAACCAGACAGCTCAATCTGGTTAAAGCTCACTCCATTTATAAAAATGAAATAAATATTCTAATCAAAGGAAAAGAAACTGATCTGCGTGATTTAAAGCAAAATGTTTATTCTCAAAAAATTGAACAACAATTAAAGTCTGATGTTTTAAAATATAAAATTTCTTCCCTTCTAGAGTCTATAAAAATTGAACTTTATTCTGATTTACCAAATGCTTTCTGGAATAGAAAAAGACATATTGTTGATTTCCCTTATAAACCAGGATTTGATGAAAAACAAATATCCCTACTAAGGCTAGACCAATTTAAATGAATGTTAAATTGGAATAACACTGTAGAAGGGAAATCCAGGACCTCGAGTCTAAAGGATTGATTTCAAAATCCAGATCCCCTTGGAGCTGTGCTGCTTTCTATGTTAATTGTCACGACCCAAAATAGGGGCCATGATCGGTGCTAGGGAACAGGAATTCTTTCGAATCCGGAACCCGTAGCAAGCCTAAAATAAAATAAAACATGCAATAATAATAATAACAGTATTTAATACAGCGAAAATAAAACCATAAATATCAAACTAATAATTCCGTCAAATGAAATTAAATCGAATTCTCATATCATATATAAATAAATCCTTTAATACACGTTTCAGTTCAAATTCTTAAAAATACATAACTCACACAAATATAATACATAAAACCCTCAATTTATTTACAACTACTGTAGTGTCTAGATTATAAGAATAAAACTCAAGACTCAGATAAGCAGTTTACATAAAGAAGCTAGGGCGGAAGAAATCCGGCGTACAGGCCTGCTACTGAGGTCTGAAGACGATGACTCTCTTGAAAAATAGTCAACGGAGGGGAGTCAGACCTCACTGAGTGAATCACTATAATATATATACATGCATACTAAATGACAATGCATACAATCAACAGTATATATCTAATATGTATATATATACAAGCAAATACACACAGATGCAATAAAATCCTTTTATATATTTTTACTGAAATTCACAGTTTATGAAGGATCAAATAGAACCCTAGAATATCGCAACCTCAAACAGTTTTAGACAACACTCTAGCCATATAGGCTCACTTATTCCAATATATTCACTTATTCCATTTGGACAGTAGACTGGCCCTGAGACACTAAGTCAATCGAGCTCCAGCAGTCTGATTGTCAGTGTGATTGGCCCCGAGACACTTGGTCAACCGAGCTCCAGCAATCACACTCCCAAATCATATCATACATCAAATAATCATATCCAATCCATATCCACAAATGGTTAGTAATATAGCCTAAATGCTATAAGCATACCGGTACGTACTCGGTCCTAGTGCTGCCCACTAGGTAGCACGTTCTATCGATATCCTTCATTAATAAATTTAAAACATACATTCACAAATAAAGGATGCATGAATTTGAAATAAATAGCAACATAAATCATATATATACTAGAAATATACCAACAGTAAACCAGGTATATTTCGAGTATATATTCGTCAAATAAATCCAATATAATCGTAAAATAAACTAAATATATATTTAAAAACATTTTAAATATAAATGTTTAATAAAGCATGCATATAATTTAAGATATACCAAAATATACCGAATATAAACTAAAGATAAACTTAAATACCAAATGAATTATTTATGCATAATTAATCAAAATGACATACATTTCTAAATCATGCACCCTAAACATATATATATAAAATAGTAACTCACACTTAGTGCACTCCTCGAGATGGGTCCGACAGGCCTGGTCCACTAGGCCTCGGTCTCGGTGCAACTAAACAAACAATAAATAACAGACATCAAAATAAACCTAACAGAAAATCCTAGAAACTCGATCTAGAATATTAGGCACAAAATCAAAATTAGGGTTTGACCGGACATCACGTTTTATGAGAATTCTACCAAAAATCCAGCAGAACCTCCCCTGTAAAATGGACATCTCTCTACTCAAAGAGTAGAGTCGGCCCTGCAAAGAAACACACTTCGAAAAACAAACACAGAAACAAATCCACAACCCCTCGGTCGAACTCCAAATTACAATCTACCGACCGGGGTCCACAATCACAGAATAATATAAAAATACTAAAAATGCCCTTATATCACCAAAATACATTTTATAAGTAGAAATTACTTAATTAACCTTAAAACACAGTAAAAACCAATAAAAACTCATTTTATTTGGAAAAATCGTATATTATATATGTAATTGAAAATAAGTCATGAAAAATAGTTCTAATTAATTAAAAATACTAAATAATTTTTAGAAATCATTTTTATACCTTAAATAACTATTAAAACCAATTTAATTACATTTTTAGTCAATTTAGGATAAAATTACCAAAATACCCCTATATATATAAATATACTAAAATTCATTCAAAAAATTCACCAAAAATAGTATAATTATCCAAAATTAATTTTCTCAACATATTTATCAATAATATCAATAATTAAACTCAATTAACCAATTTAATTCAATTAAAAACATAATTAACCTAATTTTACAAAATTACATAAACCTAATTAAATTCAAAATAAATACATAGAAATTCATAAAAATTCCAAATAAATTTATATAATTCATTTCAACACCTATATTTATCATAAAACACAATTTCATAATTTAATTAATTAATTTCCAAAAATTAGAAAATAATAATAAAATATTCAAAACTACCCAAAAATCAAAATAATCTCCAAAAATTCTACAAAAATTCACACATATAGACTAAGCTACTAGGATCAACATTTGTTAAGGGAATTTTCATGAATCAATCATTTGAAGCTCAAAAAAAATCAAAAACCCTAAGATGGCCGAATTGAAAATTTGAGAAAAACCATACCAAATCAAGTTTTAAGCTTAAAAAAAGCTTGGAATCATCTTCTATGGCTTCAGGGGAGTCCAATAACACCAGAATGAAGGAATTTGGTGGCCGGAATAGCGAGGGAGGAAGAAAAATGGAACTTTCGATTTTTCGACGATGACAGAGGCAAACGGCTCCAGAGAAGAGAAAGAAAGGTGGCGAAGCTGCTGGCTGGGAAGGGAGGAGTTGCTGGCAGCACACCAACGGCCTGAGAATGGAAGTATCAGTGACTGGAGGAAGAAGGAGACGATCGGGAAGAGGAAGGAAGAGGGAGGGGCAGAAATGGTAATTTGCCAAAAGAATTTGATTTTTGACATATTATATGTATATATATATATATACTTTACACTATATATTAAAATAATATAAAATCACACACATTAAATATACACCACACACATATGAATTTAATATTTTAATAATTTAATACTAAATAAAAATAATTAAATAACAATAAAATTAATAAACAAATAATAAAATATTAGGGTAATTAATTAAACCCTAGTTAAATAAATAAATACACATATATACATTATTTAGTACTTTAAAATATATATGAGTTCATGCAAGTCCGTTAATCTATTTAAAATAATTAATAGTAAATTATTTACGTGAAAATTTCCCGAAAATACAAGTCCCCGGGAAAATTTTACGTAAAGCACTTAAAATAATACACAATAATTAAAATAAGTTTTAAATACATATTAAGTCATAAAATCTCATAATTATATACAAAATTATTAACACTGCATATCCCGATGCCAGTATTAAAATATTTAAAAGTACGGGATATTACAGTCTTCCCCCCTTACAAGAATTCATCCCCGAATTCCAGAAAGAAAATGATCACAAGATCAAGAAGGGAAGAGATACGGGTAAGAAGCTCGCATCTCAGCTTCAGTCTCCCACGTATGCTCCTCGACTCTGTCGCTTCGCCATAGAACCTTGACCATCGGAATCTGCTTCGACCGTAACTGTCGAACTTGATAATCAACGATCGCCACAGGTTCTTCCACAAACATCAAATCTTCACTTACTTCTACACTGTCGGGCTGCAACACATGAGAAGGGTCTGAGACATACTTCCTCAGCATCAAGATATGAAATACTGGATGCACTTGTGACATACTCAGAAGCAAATCCAACCAATATGCAACAGTGCCAACTCTCTCCAGAATCTCAAATGGTCCGATATATGTCGGTGCCAACTTACCCTTCCTACCAAATCTCATAACACCCTTCATCGGAGATACCTTCAAAAAAACAAAATCTCCAACCTGAAACTCCACATCTCTGCGCCTAGTATCCGCATAGCTCTTCTGCCTACTAACTGCGGTCTCTAATCTGCATTTAATCATGCGACTTTCTCTGCAGCATCTGAACCATCTCAGGTCCATTCAAAGCTCTCTCACCAATCTCATCCCAACTCAAAGGGGATCTACACTTCCTTCCATACAAAGCCTCGTACGGTGCCATGCCAATACTGCTATGGTAGCTGTTATTATATGCAAACTCAACGAGTGGCAAATGATCATCCCCAGCTACCTCCCAAATCCAGGACACACATCCTCAACATATCTTCCAGTGTCTGGATCATCCTCTCAGACTGACCATCTATCTAAGGATGAAAAGCAGTACTGAAGTCTAACCTAGTGCCCATCGCTTCTTGCAACTTTTGCCAAAAACAGGAAGTAAACACTGAACCTCTATCTAACATAATGGACACAGGTACTCCATGAAGGCACACAATATGCTTCACATATAACTTCGCCAATCTAGCTACAGAATAAGTGGCTTTCACAGGCAAGAAATGTGTAGACTTCGTCAACCTGTCTACAATCACCTAGATGGAATCGTATCCATCCTTAGAACGAGGTAAACCGACCATAAAATCAATAGCTATCCTTTCCCACTTCCACTCAGGAATAGGAAGAGGCTGAAGCTTCCCATAAGGCTTATGATGTTCAGCTTTCACTTGCTGACACGTCAGGCACTTAGCAATATAATCAGCGACATCCTTCTTCAATCCGTCCCACCAGTATAAGTCTCTAATACTATGGTACATCTTAGTAACACCTGGATGTACGCTATAACCAGTAGAATGTGCTTCTCTAGGATCTCTTCTCTCAAATTATCCACATCAGGAATACACAATCTACCACTAATCCACAACACACCATCATCATCAAGTGTGAAATCAGTGAACTTCCCTGCTCTGACATTCTCTGCAAGCTCCTCTAGAATAGGATCTCAGCTCTGAGCTGCTTTAATCCTATCCCTTAGTACATATCGTACCTTAAATTGAGCTAGCAGTCCACCTGACCTACTGATCTTCATCATTAGACCTTGATCCACCAACAGATACAACTCCTGGATCAATGGTCTCCTCTTAACACTGATGTGAGCAAGACTGCCTGAGGACTTTCTACTCAAGGCATCTGCTACCACATTAGCTTTACCCGAATGATATAGAATCTCACAGTCATAGTCCTTTAATAATTCCAACCATCTCCTCTGCCTCAAATTTAGATCTCGCTGCTAGGAAAATGTACTTAAGGCTCTTGTGATCAGTAAATATCTCACAAGTCACCCCGTACAAATAATGTCTCTAAATCTTCAAAGCAAAGATCACTGCAGCCATTTCAAGGTCATATGTAGAATAGTTCTGCTCATGCTTCTTCAACTGCCTCAAAGCATAGGCTATCACCCTTTCCATTCTGCATCAACACATAACCAAGGCCAACTCTAGAGGCATCACAATAAACTGTGAACTTATCCACATTATTAGGCAAAGCTAACACTGGCGCTGTGGTCAATTTCTCCTTTAACAACTGAAAACTGTTCTCACAAGCTTCTAACCACTCAAATCTAACATTCTTCTGAGTCAAGCAAGTCATAGGGGCTGCTATTCTAGAGAAATCTTGCACAAACGGCCTATAATACCCGGCTAAACCCAAAAAACTCTGAATCTCAATGACAGGATTCGGTCTAGGCCACTCAGACACTGCTTTAATCTTCTGTGGATCAACTTGGATACCTTCTTTAGACACCACGTGTCCAAGAAAAGAAACACTCTCCATCCAGAAATCACACTTTGAGAATTTAGCATAAAGCTGATGGATCTCTCAGTGTCTGCAGTACATCCTCAAGTGATATACATGCTCCTCCATACTCCTTGAATAAACTAGTATATCATCAATGAAGACTACCACAAACTGATCCACATATGGTCTGAATACCCTATTCATCAGGTCCACAAAAGCTGTTGATGCATTAGTCAAACCAAAAGACATCACCAGAAACTCATAATGGCCATATCGAGTGCGGAATGTCGTTTTAGGAATATCAGCTTCACTAATCCATAACTGATGATAACCCGACCTCAGTCAATCTTAGAAAAGAACTGTGCACCCTGTAGCTGATCAAACAAGTCATCTATCCTTAGGAGAGGATACTTGTTCTTCACTATCACATTATTCAGCTCTCTGTAGTCAATGCACAGTCTCAGGGTACCATCCTTCTTCTTCACAAATAGGACTGGTGCACCCCAAGGAGAAACACTGGGTCTGATAAAACCTTTATCCAACAACTCTTGTAATTGCTCCTTCAACTCTTTCAACTCTGCAGGAGCCATTCTATAGGGTGGCATAGATATAGGAGTAGTGTAATATCCCGTGTTTTTAAAAATATTTTTACAACTGTACCGGGATATGCAGTGTCAATAATTTGTATATATATTATGATATTTTTATGAGTTGATATGTATTTTAAACCTATTTTAATTACTGTCTATTATTTTCAATATTTTACGTAAAATTTTCCCGAGACTTGCATTTTCGGGGAAATTTTCACGTAAACAATGTAATATTAATTATTTTAAATATATTTACGGACTTGCATGAACTCATGCGTATTTTTAAATTATTAAATAAAGCCTGTGTGTGTATATTTATTTAATTAGGGTTTATTATTCTCCCTAATATTTTATTAATTATTTATTATTTTATTGTTATTTAATTATTTTTATTTAGTATAAATTATTAAAATATTAATATTTTATGTGTGTGGTGTATATTGATGTGTGTAATTTAATATTATTTTAATATATAGTATAAAGTATATATATATATACATATATTTGTCAAAAATCAAAAGAATTTAGAAAAATTACACTTTTGCCCCCGACATCTCCTTCTTCCTCCCGATCCTTCCCCTTCGCGTCCGGGCGTCTGTCACGCCGTTCCTTCACCGTGGGTGTCCCGTCCGGTGTGCCACCATCTTCCCCGACCTATTTCGCCGCCTGAGGAGGCCGTTTCCGGCGTCGGGAGATCGATTTTGGCCGGAGAAGCCGAAAATCGATCCACCGTCGATCACGACGATTCCGGCCACCGTTTTCGACACCGCCGGTCTCTTTCTTCTCCTTGAGCTCCGGTGAGTGTGATTCTACCCTTTGGTTTGAGCTAAAATGGTCTAGAATTGCTTAGTTTTTGATTTTTTTGAGCTTCGAATTGATTGATTCATGGAAACTTCCTTCACAAATGTTGTTCCTAGTAGATTAATCTTCATGTATGAATTTTTGTAGAATTTTTTGGAGATTTTTTGGATTTTTGGGTATTTTTTTAATATTTTAATATTATTTTCTAATTTTCGGAAATTAATTATTTAAATTATGAAATTTGAGTTTATGGTTTAAATTAGGTGTTGAAAATGAATTATAGGAATTTATTTGGAATTTTTATGAATTTCCTAAGTATTTATTTTGAATTATTGAAGTTTATGGAATTTTGGAAAAATTAGGTTAATGTGTTTTTATTTGAATTTAATGGTTAATTGAGTTTAATTATTAATATTATTGATAAATATGTTGAGAAAATTAATTTTGGATAATTGTATGATTTTTGGTGAATTTTTGAAGTAATTTAAGTATATTTATATATATAGGGGTATTTTGGTAATTTTACCCTAAATTGTCTAAAAAATGTAATTTAATTGGTTTTAATATTTATTTAAGGTGTAAAAATGATTTCTACAAAATATTTAGTATTTTTAACTAATTAAAACTATTTTTCGTGAATTATTTTCAATTATAAATAAAATATACGGTTTTTCTAATAAATGAGTTTTAATCGGTTTTGTAGTGTTTCAAGGTTAATTATGTAATTTCTACGTATAAAATGTATTTCTGTGATTTAAGATATTTTTATTATATCTGGAATCATTCTGTGTTTGTGGACCCCGGTCGGTGGGCTGTAGTTTGGAGTCCGACCGAGGGGTTGTGGATTTTGTTGAGCTTGTATTTCGAAGTGTGTTTCTTTGCAGGGTCGGCTCTATCTTTTGAGTAGAGAGATGTCCGTTTTACAGGGGAGGTTCTGCCGGATTTTCGATAGAATTCCTCGTGAAACGTGATGTCCAGTCGAACCCTAATTCTGTTTTCGTATTTTAATACTCTAGATTGAATTCTAGGATTTCTATTAGGGTTACTCTGATATCGGTTATTTATTTCTTGTTTAGTTGCGCCGAGACCGAGGGCTAGTGGACCAGGCCCGTCGGACCTGTCTCGTGGAGCGCATTAGGTGAGTTACTATATTATATATAAATGCTTAGGATGCATGATTTAGAAATGCATGTTTTATGTTGATTAAATATGCATAAATAATTTGATTATTTCTTAAGTTTATATTAAGTATATTTTTTGTTTATTTTTGGTATATAATAAATTATATGCATGTTTTGTGAATAAAATATATTTAAAATGTTTTTAAATATATTTTCAGCTTAAGTTATAATTTGATTGAATTCATTTGACATATATATACTCGAAATATACTTGGTTTATGTTTGGTATATTTCCGGTATATATATGGTTTATATTGTTGTTTTATTTAAATTCATGCATCATTTAATTGTGAATGAATGATTATATATTATTAATGAAGGATATCAATAGAACGTGCTACCTAGTGGGCAGCACTAGGACCGAGTACGTACCGGTACGCCTATAACTTTAGGCTATATTACTAACTATTTGTGGATATTGGTTTGATTATGATTATTGATATGTGTGAGATGTGGTTTGGGTGTGATTGCTGGAGCTCGGTTGACCAAGTGTCTCGGGCGCAATCACACTGGCAGTCAGACTGCTGGAGCTCGGTTGACTTAGTGTCTCGGGGCCAGTCTACTGTCCGAATGGATTAAGTGGATATATTGGAATAAGTGAGCCTGTATGGCTAGAGTGTTGTTTTAACACTATTTTCTGAGGTTGCGATATTCTAGGGTTCTATGTAATCCTTCATAAAAGATGATTTTCAGATAAATATTAAAAATGATTTATTGCATCTGTGTGTAATTGCCTGTATATATACATATTATATACACTGTTGATTGTATGCATTATCACTTAGTGTGTATGTATATATATTATAGTAATTCACTCAGTGAGGTCTGACTCCCCTTCGTTGACTATTTTTCAGGAGAGTCAACTTCCCTCAGACCTCAGTAGCAGGTCGATACGCCGGATTTCTTCCGCCCCCGGCTTCTTTATGTAAATTGTCTACTTGAGTCTTATTTATTTTATCTAGACACTGCAGTAGTTGTAAATTAAAGTATTGGATTTCATGTACTTTATTTTAAAGAGATGTATTACTTTGAAACTAGATTTGTATTTAAAGATTATATATATGTGATGAGATGAGTTTTGAATTTAATCCAGTTGATATGGATGATATTACGATATTATGATTTTATTTTCCGCTGCATATTATATTGTTATTGATATTATGGCATGATTTATTTTATTTTTAGGCTTGCTATGGGTTCCGGATTCGAAAGAATTCTCGTTCCCTAGCGCCCGGTCATGGCCCCCTGTTTTGGGTCGTGACAAGTAGTACTTGGTACCAACTCTATACAGAACTCAATCTCTTTAGAGGTGGTAAACCTGGCAACTCCTCAGGAAAAACATCAGGAAACTCACAAGCAAACTGGAACATCTGTGAGTAACAACTTCTCCACTGAAGTATCCCTGACTAATGCCAATATCCCTGACATCCTTTCCTCAATAACTTCTTAGCCGTAATAGTAGAAATAAGATTCTGAGGTGCTGAACTCCTATCACCCACAAACTTAAAATCTTCTTCATCAGGAATTCTGAAAGTCACCTCTTTATTCCTGTAATCTACCACGGCATAGTGCTGAGATAACCAGTCCATTCCCAGAATAACATCAAACTCCATCACATCTAACAAGATTTAAAAGCAAAAATAGGAGAAACAACGAATGTGTGGCACCCGGATCAAACAAAACCCATGCATCCAGGTAACAGATAGATAACAATACCTGCCACGACTTCATTGGATGCCTGAGCATCTTGCTGAGTAAGATGAAAAACTCTAACCTGTCCTCGACCTCCCTGCTGGCTGGTAGAAGCCTGGCCAACACCTCTGGCACCTCCTCTAGTACCTCTACCACGACTCTGCTGTGGAATAAGCTAAGTGGAACTCTGATGTTGGGCTGGAGGTAACTGAAATGGCACAGGTGTAGCACTAGCAATCGACTGCTGTGGAAATCACAAAATCTGCGGCTGCTGATAACCCGGAGTAAGGACACGATCTAGCAAAATGTCTTGTATGCCCGCATCTGAAGCATGTCAATGGTGTCAGATAACACAGTCCCTGATGGACTCTACCGTAGGTCTAGCATACACTGGTAGCTAATCCAGAACTACGACCACTGCTGCTGCTCGAAGCACCCTGATCCGAATCTGAACGGTCTACTCTGACCTCCACGCATGTCTACTGCTCGATGCACTCGCTGCTGCTACCTCTGACTCTGTTGAGTCGGACCTCGCTGCTGACTACTCGAACCAACATGAAAACTCAAATATGGAGTAGTCTGCAATCCACTCGACTGAACTCCCAGCTTGTAATAATCAGGCATCGCTCCCTGCCTAACTAGCCTCAACTCAATCTCCTTGGCTAACTCAATCACAAACTCCAGAGTAAGCCTACTGTAGGCATACCAACAAATGTTGAACCCAATCCGATGACATATGCCAGTGACAGTGAAATACTGGTCTCGCATTAGGTCCTCTATAAATCTACCCAGCCGAAGAAACTCTCAGGTGTACTCCTATACAGATCGATCACCGTGAGAAATGCTGGTCAGTCGGAGATGATAGCTCATACGAAGAGGCTCTGGACAGAATCTCCTCATAAACGCTCTCGAAATTGAGCTCAGGTCATCGTCATCATATAGGGTTGGATCATCTGAATAAACCAATCTAGAGCTGGTCCCTCGACAGACAGCTCGACGTCATAATCCGCTGGTACTCGATATGAGCAATCTGAGTCTGAATCTCGATCGTATGCAGAAAGTCTAATGGATCAGAAGTCCCATCGAAAGTAATCCTGCCAACTCGGGCATAGAACAAAGCTACCTCAGGGTCAGACATACCCTGCTGATAGGCAGGCTGAACAGGCGGAACAATTGGAGGTACAGGAACATCAATTCAGGCTCAACAGGCTCCTCGTCCTGTAACTCTCCTCTGCCTACGACGACCTGCCGCTCCTCGAGGTCTACCTCTGCCACGACCTCTACGTCTAACTGGCTGCTCAGGAGGTAAAACCTCATCCTGAAAAAGACTCATCATCCTCGGCCTCAACGACCGATGGAGCGACACGCGCTCGCCTCCCTCATTCTGAAAACACAACAAAATGATTCAAACAAAACAGACAATGGAGGAATAACGCAGAAAACTAAAGCAAGGAATACTCATCAAGACGTACTCGAACCTAATTCACTGCAGTAGTGACCAAAAGAAAACACAACTTGAAAACTAGGGTCACAACTCAAACAACTAAGCCCCTGACACAGAACCTCTGCTCTGATACCAACTTTGTCACGACCCAAAACAGGGGCCATGACCGGCGCTAGGGAACGGGAATTCTTTCGAATCCGGAACCCGTAGCAAGCCTAAAATAAAATAAAACATGCAATAATAATAATAACAGTATTTAATACAGCGAAAATAAAATCATAAATATCAAAATAATAATTCCGTCAAACGAAATTAAATCGAATTCTCATATCATATATAAATAAATCATTTAATACACGTTTCAGTTCAAATTCTTAAAAATACATAACTCACACAAATATAATACATAAACCCTCAATTTATTTATAACTACTGCAGTGTCTAGATGTAATATCCCGTGTTTTTTTAAAATATTTTTACACTGTACCGGGATATGCAGTGTTAATAATTTCTGTATTTTATATCATATTTTTATGAGTTAATATGTATTTAAACCTATTTTAATTACTGTGTATTATTTTCAGTGTTTTACGTAAAATTTTCCCGGGACTTGCATTTTCGGGGAAATTTTCACGTAAACAATGTAATATTAATTATTTTAAATATATTTTCAGACTTGCATGAACTGCATACATATTATAAATTATTAAATAAAGCCTGTGTGTGTATATTTATTTAATTAGGGTTTATTATTACCCTAATATTTTATTAAGTATTTAATTATTTTATTGTTATTTAATTAATTTTATTTAGTATAAATTATTAAAATATTAAATTTTATGTGTGTGGTGTATATTTGAGGTGTGTAATTTAATATTATTTTATTATATACTGTAAAGTATATATATATACATATATACATTAAAATTTTGTCAAAATTACAAAAGTTTGGAAAATTACACATTTGCCCCCCCGACTATCCCTTTCTTCCCCGATCGATTCCCTTCTCCGTTCCCGGTCTCTGCCGTGCCGTTTCTTCACGTGGGTGTGCCGTCCAGTCTGCCACCGTCTTCCCCGACCAATTCCGCCCGCCTGAGGAGGCCGTTCTCCCCGGCGCCTGGAAGTCAATTTTGGCCGGAGAAGCCGAAAATCGATCCATCGTCGATCACGCCGATTCCGGCCACCATTTTTGACACCCGCCGGTCTCTTTCTTCTCCTTGAGCTCCGGTGAGTGTGATTCTACCTTTGGTTTGAGCTAAAATGGTCTAGAATTGCTTAGGTTTCGATTTTGTCAATTTCAGCCTATTAGGGTTTTTTGATTTTTTTGAGCTTTGAATTGATTGATTCATGAAAACTCCCTTCACAAATGTTGTTTCTAGTAGCTCAATATACATGTATGAATTTTTGTAGAATTTTTGGAGATTTTTTTGGATTTTTGGGTATTTTTTAATATTTTATTATTATTTTCTAATTTTCGGAAATTAATTATTTAAATTATGAAATTGGAGTTTATGGTTGAATTAGGTGTTGAAATGAATTATAGGAATTTATTTGGAATTTTTATGAATTTCTAAGTATTTATTTTGAATTATTGAAGTTTATGTGATTTTGAGAAATTAGGGTTAAATGTGTTTTTATTTGAATTTAATTGGTTAATTGAGTTTAATTATTAATATTATTAATAAATATGTTGAGAAATTAATTTTGGATAATTTTATAATTTTTGGTGAATTTTTGAAGTAATTTAAGTATATTTATATATATAGGGGTATTTTGGTAATTTTACCCTAAATGTCTAAAAATGTAATTTAATTGGTTTTATTAGTTATTTAAGTATAAAAATGATTTCTATAAATTATTTGATATTTTTAACTAATTAAAACTATTTTTCGTGAATTATTTTCAATTATATATATAATATACGGTTTTTCTAATAAAATGAGTTTTTATTGGTTTTTACAGAGTGTTTCAAGGTTAATTATGTAATTTCTACCTATGAGATGTATTTCTAGATTTTAAGGATATTTTTGGTATATCTGGAATTATTCTGTGTTTGTGGACCCCGGTCGGTCGGACTGTAGTTTGGAGTCCGACCGTGGGATTTTTGATTGTGTTGAGCCTATTTTTCGAAGTGTATTTCTCGGCTCTACTCTTTTGAGTAGAGAGATGTCCGTTTTACAGGGGAGGTTCTGCCGAATTTTCGGTAGAATTCTCGTAAAACGTGATATCCAGTCGAACCCTAATTTTTGTTTCCGTACTTAAATACTCTAGATTGAATTCTAGGATTTCTGTTAGGGTTTATTCTGATGTCGATTATTTATTACTTGTTTAGTTGCGCTGAGACCGAGGGCTAGTGGACCAGGCCCGTCGAACCTGTCTCGTGGAGCGCATTAGGTGAGTTACTATACTATATATATATATATATGCTTAGGATGCATGATTTAGAAATGCATGTTTTATGTTGATTAAATATGCATAAATAATTTGATTATTTCTTAAGTTTATATTAAGTATATTTTCGGTTTATTTTTGGTATATATTAAATTGTATGCGTGTTTTGTAAATAAAATATATTTAAAAATGTTTTTAAATATATTTCCAGCTTAATTTATAATTTGATTGAATGTATTTGATATATATATACTCGAAATATACCTGGTTTACTTTTGGTATATTTCCGGTATATATATGGTTTATATTGTTATTTTATTTAAATTCATGCATCATTTATTGTGAATGAATGTTTTATAATTAATGATGAAGGATACCAATAGAACGTGCTACCTAGTGGGCAGCACTAGGACCGAGTACGTACCGGTACGCCTATAGTATTTAGGCTATATTACTAACTTATTTGTGGATATTGATTTGATTATGATTATTGATGTGTGAGATATGGTTTGGAGGTGTGATTGCTGGAGCTCGGTTGACCAAGTGTCTCGGGGCCAATCACACTGGCAGTCAGACTGTTGGAGCTCGGTTGACTTAGTGTCTCGGGGCCAGTCTACTGTCCAAATGGATTAAGTGGATATATTTGGAATAAGTGAGCCTGTGTGGCTTGAGTGTTGTTTAACACTATTTTCTGAGGTTGCGATATTCTAGGGTTCTATGTGATCCTTCATAAAAGATGATTTTCAAATAAAGTATATAAAAATGATTTTATTGCATCTGTGTGTAATTGCCTGTATATATATACATATTATATATACTGTTGACTATATGCATTATCACTTAATGTGTATGTATATATATATTATAGTAATTCACTCAGTGAGGTCTGACTCCCCTCCGTTGACTATTTTTCAGGAGAGTCAACTTCTTCAGATCTCAGTAGCAGGTCGATACGTCGGATTTCTTTCGCCCCGGCTTCTTTATGTAAATTATATAGTTGAGTCTTATTTATTTTATCTAGACACTGCAGTAGTTGTGAATTACAGTGTTGGATTTCATGTATTTTATTTAAAGAGATGTATTATATTGAAACTGGATTTGTATTAAAGATTATATATATCTATGTGATGAGATTTTGATTTAAATCCAGTTGATGTGGATAATATTATGATATTATGATTTTTATTTTCGCTGCATATTATACTGTTACTGTTATTATGGCATGATTTATTTTATTTTTAGGCTTGCTACGGGTTCCGGATTCGAAAGAATTCTCGTTCCCTAGCGCCGGTCATGGCCCCTGTTTTGGGTCGTGACAAAGTTGGTATCAGAGCAGAGTTTTGTGTCAGGGCTTAGTTATGTGAGTTGTGGCCCTAGTTTTAAAGTTGTGTTTTTCTGTTGGACTACTGTAGTATATTAGGTTCGAGTATGTCTTGATGAGTATTCCTTGCTGTAGTTTTTAGCGTTATTCCTCCGTTGTCTGTTTTGTCTGAATCTTTTCGTTTGTCTTTTCAGAATGAGGAGGCGAGCGCATGTCGCTCCACCGGTCATTGAGGCCGAGGATGATGAGTCTTTTCAGGATGAGGTTTTACGTCCTGAGCAGCCAGTTAGACGTAGAGGTCGTGGCAGAGGTAGACCTCGAGGAGCGGCAGGTCGCCGTAGGCAGAGAGAGTTACAGGACGAGGAGCCTGTTGAGCCTGAGTTTGATGTTTCTGTTCCTCCAGTTGTTCAGCCTGCCTATCAGTAGGGTATGTCTGACCCTGAGGCAGCTTTATTCTATGCCCGAGTTGGCAGGATTGCTTTTGATGGGACTTCTGATCCTTTAGATTTTCTGCATGCGATTGAGACTAGGACTCGGACTGCTCATACCGAGTACCAGCGGATCATGATCGTTGAGTTGTCTGTCGAGGGACCAGCCTTAGATTGGTTCATTCAGATGATCCAGCCTTATATGATGGCGATGACCTGGGCTCAGTTTCGAGAGCGATTCATGAGGAGATTTTGTCCAGAGCCTCTTCGTTTGAGTTATCGTCTTCGTTTGACTAGTATTTCTCGTGGAGATCGATCTGTAGAGGAGTATACTCGAGAGTTTCTTCGTCTGGGTAGATATGCTGAGGATCTGATGCGAGATCAGTATTTCACGGTCACTACATACGTTACTGGTTTGGGTTCAGCTTTTGCTGGTATGCCTACAGCAGGTTTTACTCTGGAGTCCGTGATTGAGTTAGCTAAGGAGATTGAGCTGAGGTTAGTTAGGCAGGGAGCGATGCCTGATTATTACCAGTTGGGAGTTCAGTCGAGTGGATCACAGGCTACTCCATATTCGAGTTTTCATGTTGGTTCGAGTAGTCAGCAGCGAGGTTCGACTCAGCAGAGTCAGAGACAGCAGCAGCGAGTGCATCAGAGCAGTAGACATGGTCGTGGAGGTCAGCGTAGATCATTCAGATTTGGGTCAGGTGCTTCGAGCAGCAGCAGTGGTCGTAGTTCTGGATCAGCTGCCAGTGTTTGTCAGACTTGTGGTAGAGTCCATCAGGGACCGTGTTATCTGACACCGCTGACATGCTTCAGATGCGGGCAGACAGGATATTTTGCCAGATCGTGTCCTTATTCCGGGTATCAGCAGCAGCAGATTCCACAATTCCCACAGCAGTCGATTACTAGTGCAGCACCCGTGCCATTTCAGTTACCACCAGCCCAGCATCAGAGTTCCACTCAGTTTGTTCCACAGCAGAGTCGTGGTAGAGGTACTAGAGGAAGTGCCAGAGGTATTGGCCAGGCTTCTACCAGTCAGCAGGGAGGTCGAGGTCAGGCCAGAGTTTTTCATCTGACTCAGCAGGATGCTCAGGCATCTAATGCAGTCGTGGCAGGTATTGTTTCTGTTTGTTACCTGGATGCTTGGGTTTTGTTTGATCCGGGTGCCACGCATTCATTTGTTTCTCCTGTTTTTGCTTCTAAATCTTATTGGCAAGCTTCGAGGATGGCTTTTCCTTTGTCTGTTGCCACTCCTCTGAGCGATTCTTTGGACACCGATATTGTTCTTTCTGGTTGTCCAGTTCTCGTGGGAGATAGAGAATTACCCGCTGATTTGATTTTGTTGGATGTGATGGAGTTTGATGTTATTTTGGGAATGGATTAGTTATCTCAGCACTATGCCATGGTAGATTGCAGGAATAAGGAGGTGACTTTCAGAATTCCTGATGAAGTAGAATTTAAGTTTGTTGGTGATAGGAGTTCAGCACCTCAGAATCTTATTTCTGCTATTTCAGCTAGGAAATTGTTGAGGAAAGGTTGTCAGGGGTTTTTGGCATTGGTTAGGGATACGTCAGTGGAGAAGTTGTCACTCACAGATGTTCCTGTTGCTTGTGAGTTTCCTGATGTTTTTCCCGAGGAGTTGCCAGGTTTACCACCTCACAGAGAGATTGAGTTCTGTATAGATGTGGTTCTAGGTACTACTCCTATATCTATGCCACCCTATCGTATGGCTCCTGCAGAGTTGAGAGAGTTGAAGGAGCAGTTGCAAGAGTTGTTGGATAAGGGTTTTATTAGACCTAGTGTTTCTCCTTGGGGTGCACCAGTCCTGTTTGTGAAGAAGAAGGATGGTACCCTAAGACTGTGCATTGACTACAGAGATTTGAATAAGGTGACAGTGAAGAACAAGTATCCTCTCCCGAGGATAGATGATTTGTTTGATCAGCTATAGGGTGCACAGTTCTTTTCTAAGGTTGACTTGAGGTCGGGTTATCATCAGTTGCGGATCAGTGAATCCGATATTCCTAAGACAGCGTTCCGCACTCGATATGGCCATTATGAGTTTCTGGTGATGTCTTTTGGTTTGACTAATGCACCAGCAGCTTTTATGGACCTGATGAACAGAGTATTCAGACCATATGTGGATCAGTTTGTGGTAGTCTTCATTGATGATATACTAGTATATTCGAGGAGTATGGAAGAGCACGTATATCATTTGAGGATTGTACTACAGACACTGAGAGATCATAAGCTTTATGCTAAATTCTCGAAGTGTGATTTCTGGATGGAGAGTGTTTCTTTTCTTGGACACGTAGTGTCTAAAGAAGGTATTCAGGTTGATCCACAGAAGGTTGAGGCAGTATCTGAGTGGCCTAGACCTACTTCTATTACAGAGATTCGGAGTTTTCTGGGTTTAGCCGGGTATTATAGGCGGTTTGTGCAGGATTTTTCCAGGATTGCAGCCCCTATGACTCACTTGACTCAGAAGAATGTTAGATTCGAGTGGTCAGAAGCTTGTGAGAATAGTTTTCAGTTATTGAAGGAGAAGTTGACCACAGCGCCAGTATTAGCTTTGCCTAATAGTGTGGATAAGTTCACAGTTTACTATGATGCCTCTAGAATTGGTCTTGGTTGTGTGTTGATGCAGAATGGAAGGGTGATAGCCTATGCTTCGAGGCAGTTGAAGAAGCATGAGCAAAACTATCCTACACATGATCTTGAGATGGCTGCAGTGATCTTTGCTTTGAAGATTTGGAGACATTATTTGTACGGGGTGACTTATGAGATATTTACTGATCACAAGAGCCTTAAGTACATTTTCCAGTAGAGAGATCTGAATTTAAGGCAGAGGAGATGGTTGGAATTGTTGAAGGATTATGATTGTGAGATTCTTTACCATCCGGGTAAAGCTAATGTTGTAGCAGATGCCTTGAGTAGGAAGTCCTCAGGTAGTCTTGCTCACATCGGTGTTGAGAGGAGACCATTGATCCAGGAATTGCAATTGGTGGTGGATCAAGGTCTGATGATGAAGATTAGTAGATCAGGTGGACTGCTAGCTCAATTTAAAGTACGATCTGTACTGAGGGATAGGATTAAAGCAGCTCAGAGTCGAGATCCTATTCTAGAAGAGCTTGCAGAGAATGTCAGAGCAGGGAAGTTCACTGATTTCACACTCGATGATGATGGTGTGTTGTGGACCAGTGGTAGATTGTGTGTTCCTGACGTGGATGACTTGAGAGAGGAGATTTTAGAGGAAGCACATTCTACAGCTTACAGCGTTCATCCAGGTGTTACCAAGATGTACCACAGTATCAGAGATCTATACTGGTGGGATGGATTGAAGAAGGATGTTGCCGATTATGTTGCTAAGTGCTTGACGTGTCAGCAAGTGAAAGCTGAACATCAGAAGCCTTCTGGGAAGCTTCAGCCTCTTCCTATTCCCGAGTGGAAGTGGGAAAGGATAGCTATGGATTTTGTGGTCGGTTTACCTCGTTCGAAGGATGGATACGATTCCATCTGGGTGATCGTAGACAGATTGACGAAGTCTGCACATTTCTTGCCTGTGAAAGCCACATATTCAGTTGCTAGATTGGCGAAGTTGTATGTGAAGCATATTGTGTGCCTTCATGGAGTACCTGTGTCCATTGTGTCAGATAGAGGTTCAGTGTTTACTTCTCATTTTTGGCAGAAGTTGCAAGAAGCGATGGGCACTAGATTGGATTTCAGTACTGCTTTTCATCCTCAGACAGATGGTCAGTCTGAGAGGACGATCTGGACACTGGAAGATATGTTGAGGATGTGTGTCCTGGATTTAGGAGGTAGCTGGGATGATCATTTGCCACTTGTTGAGTTTGCATATAATAACAGCTACCATAGTAGTATTGGCATGGCACCATACGAGGTGTTGTATGGAAGGAAGTGTAGATCCCCGTTGAGTTGGGATGAGATTGGTGAGAGAGCTTTGACTGGACCAGAGATGGTTCAGGATGCTGCAGAGAAAGTCACCGTGATCAAGCGCAGATTAGAGACCGCAGTTAGCAGACAGAAGAGTTATGCGGATCCTAGGCACAGAGATGTGGAGTTTTAGGTAGGAGATTTCATTTTTCTGAAAGTATCTCCGATGAAGGGTGTGATGAGATTTGGCAGGAAGGGTAAGTTAGCACCGAGATACATTGGATCGTTTGAGATTCTGGAGAGAGTTGGCACTGTTGCATATCGGTTGGATTTGCCTCCGAGTATGTCACAGGTGCATCCAGTATTTCATATCTCGATGTTGAGGAAGTATATCTCAGACCCTTCACACATGTTGCAACCTGACAGTGTGGAAGTGAGTGAAGATTTGACGTTTGTGGAAGAACCTGTGGCGATCGTTGATTATCAAGTTCGACAGTTACGATCGAAGCAGATTCCGATGGTCAAGGTTTTGTGGCGTAGCGACAGAGTTGAAGAGCATACGTGGGAGACTGAAGCTGAGATGCGAGCTTCTTACCCGTATCTCTTTCCTTCTTGATCTTGTTTTCTGGAATTCGGGGACGAATTCTTGTAAGGGGGGAAGACTGTAATATCCCGTGTTTTTTTAAAATATTTTTACACTGTACCAGGATATGCAGTGTTAATAATTTCTGTATTTTATAAGATATTTTTATGAGTTAATATGTATTTAAAACCTATTTTAATTACTGTGTATTATTTTCAGTGTTTTACGTAAAATTTTCCCGGGACTTGCATTTTCGGGGAAATTTTCACGTAAACAATGTAATATTAATTATTTTAAATATATTTTCGGACTTGCATGAACTCATACATATTTTTAAATTATTAAATAAAGCCTGTGTGTATATTTATTTAATTAGGGTTTATTATTACCCTAATATTTTATTAAGTATTTAATTGTTTTATTGTTATTTAATTAATTTTATTTAGTATAAATTATTAAAATATTAAATTTTATGTGTGTGGTGTATATTTGATGTGTGTAATTTAATATTATTTTATTATATACTGTAAAGTATATATATATACATATATACATTAAAATTTTGTCAAAATTACAAAAGTTTGGAAAATTACACATTTGCCCCCGACTATCCCTTTCTTCCCCGATCGATTCCCTACTCCGTTCCTGGTCGCTGCCGTGCCGTTTCTTCACCGTGGGTGTGCCGTTCGGTGTGCCACCGTCTTCCCCGACCAATTCCGACGCCTGAGGAGGCCGTTTCCGGTGCCTGGAAGTCGATTTTGGCCGGAGAAGCCGAAAATCGATCCATCGTCGATCACGTCGATTCCGACCACCATTTTTGACACCGCCGGTCTCTTTCTTCTCCTTGAGCTCCGGTGAGTGTGATTCTAGCTTTGGTTTGAGCTAAAATGGTCTAGAATTGCTTAGGTTTCGATTTTGTCAATTTCGGCCTATTAGGGTTTTCGATTTTTTTGAGCTTCGAATTGATTGATTCATGAAAACTCCCTTCACAAATGTTGTTCCTAGTAGCTCAATCTACATGTATGAATTTTTGTAGAATTTTTGGAGATTTTTTGGATTTTTTGGGTATTTTTGAATATTTTAATATTATTTTCTAATTTTCGGAAATTAATTATTTAAATTATGAAATTGGAGTTTATGGTTGAATTAGGTGTTGAAATGAATTATAGGAATTTATTTGGAATTTTTATGAATTTCTAAGTATTTATTTTGAATTATTGAAGTTTATGTGATTTTGAGAAATTAGGGTTAAATGTGTTTTTATTTGAATTTAATTGGTTAATTGAGTTTAATTATTAATATTATTAATAAATATGTTGAGAAAATTAATTTTGGATAATTTTATAATTTTTGGTGAATTTTTGAAGTAATTTAAGTATATTTATATATATAGGGGTATTTTGGTAATTTTACCCTAAATTGTCTAAAAATGTAATTTAATTGGTTTTATTAGTTATTTAAAGTATAAAAATGATTTCTATAAATTATTTGATATTTTTAACTAATTAAAACTATTTTTCGTGAATTATTTTCAATTATATATATAATATACGGTTTTTCTAATAAAATGAGTTTTTATTGGTTTTTACAGTGTTTCAAGGTTAATTATGTAATTTCTACCTATGAGATGTATTTCTAGATTTTAAGGATATTTTTGGTATATCTGGAATTATTCTGTGTTTGTGGACCCCGGTCGGTGGACTGTAGTTTGGAGTCCGACCGTGGGATTTTGATTGTGTTGAGCCTATTTTTCGAAGTGTATTTCTTTGCAGGGTCGGCTCTACTCTTTTGAGTAGAGAGATGTCCGTTTTACAGGGGAGGTTCTGCCGGATTTTTGGTAGAATTCTCGTAAAACGTGATATCCAGTCGAACCCTAATTTTTGTTTCCGTACTTAAATACTCTAGATTGAATTCTAGGATTTCTGTTAGGGTTTATTCTGATGTCGATTATTTATTACTTGTTTAGTTGCGCCGAGACCGAGGGCTAGTGGACCAGGCCCGTCGAACCTGTCTCGTGGAGCGCATTAGGTGAGTTACTATACTATATATATATATATATGCTTAGGATGCATGATTTAGAAATGCATGTTTTATGTTGATTAAATATGCATAAATAATTTGATTATTTCTTAAGTTTATATTAAGTATATTTTCGGTTTACTTTTGGTATATATTAAATTGTATGCGTGTTTTGTAAATAAAATATATTTAAAAATGTTTTTAAATATATTTCCAGCTTAATTTATAATTTGATTGAATGTATTTGATATATATATACTCGAAATATACCTGGTTTACTTTTGGTATATTTCTGGTATATATATGGTTTATATTGTTATTTTATTTAAATTCATGCATCATTTATTGTGAATGAATGTTTTATAATTAATGATGAAGGATACCAATAGAACGTGCTACCTAGTGGGCAGCACTAGGACCGAGTACGTATCGGTACGCCTATAGTATTTAGGCTATATTACTAACTTATTTGTGGATGTTGATTTGATTATGATTATTGATGTGTGAGATATGGTTTGGAGGTGTGATTGCTGGAGCTCGGTTGACCAAGTGTCTCGGGGCCAATCACACTGGCAGTCAGACTGCTGGAGCTCGGTTGACTTAGTGTCTCGGGGCCAGTCTACTGTCCAAATGGATTAAGTGGATATATTTGGAATAAGTGAGCCTGTGTGGCTTGAGTGTTGTTTAACACTATTTTCTAAGGTTGCGATATTCTAGGGTTCTATATGATCCTTCATAAAAGATGATTTTCAAATAAAGTATATAAAAATGATTTTATTGCATCTGTGTGTAATTGCCTGTATATATATACATATTATATATACTGTTGACTGTATGCATTATCACTTAGTGTGTATGTATATATATATTATAGTAATTCACTCAGTGAGGTCTGACTCCCCTCCGTTGACTATTTTTCAGGAGAGTCAACTTCTTCAGACCTTAGTAGCAGGTCGATATGCCGGATTTCTTTCGCCCCGGCTTCTTTATGTAAATTATATACTTGAGTCTTATTTATTTTATCTAGACACTGCAGTAGTTGTGAATTACAGTGTTGGATTTCATGTATTTTATTTAAAGAGATGTATTATATTGAAACTGGATTTGTATTAAAGATTATATATATCTATGTGATGAGATTTTGATTTAAATCCAGTTGATGTGGATAATATTATGATATTATGATTTTTATTTCCGCTGCATATTATACTGTTACTGTTATTATGGCATGATTTATTTTATTTTTAGGCTTGCTACGGGTTCCGGATTCGAAAGAATTCTCATTCCCTAGCGCCGGTCATGGCCCCTGTTTTGGGTCATGACACTAGATTATAAGAATAAAACTCAAGACTCAGATAAACAATTTACATAAAGAAGCCGGGGCAGAAGAAATTCGGCGTACAGGCCTGCTACTGAGGTCTAAAGATGATGACTCTTTTGAAAAATAGTCAACGGAGGGGAGTCAGACCTCACTGAGTGAATCACTATAATATGTATACATGCATACTAAATGACAATGCATACAATCAACAGTATATATCTAATATGTATATATATACAGGCAAATACACACAGATGCAATAAAATCCTTTTATATATTTTTACTAAAATTCACAGTTTATGAAGGATCAAATAGAACCCTAGAATATCGTAACCTCAAACAGTGTTAGACAACACTCTAGCCACACAGGCTCACTTATTCCAATATATTCACTTATTCCATTTGGACAGTAGACTGGCCCCGAGACACTAAGTCAACCGAGCTCCAGTAGTCTGACTGTCAGTGTGATTGGCCCCGAGACACTTGGTGTCAACCGAGCTCCAGCAAATCACACTCCCAAATCATATCACACATCAAATAATCATATCCAATCCATATGTAATATCTTGAATTTTAAATATTTTTATACTGCATCGGGATATGCAGTGTTAATATTTTTGTATATATATTTATGATATTTATGAGTTTGTTGTTTGTTTAAAGCTAATTTTAATTATTTTATATTATTTTAAGTACTTTACGTAAAAATTTTCCGGAAATTATACTTTCGGGGAAATTGACACGTAAATAAATTAATACTATTTATTTTGACTAGTTTTATGAATTTGCATGAACTCATATATAATTTTAAAGTGCATAAATAAAATGTATATATGTGTATTTATTTAAATTAATTAGAGCTTAATTAATTTCCTTAATTTTATTATTTAATTTTTGTATTAATTAATTTTAAGTTTATAAATTATTAAACATATTAAAATATGGTGTGGTGTATATTTAATGTGTGTGAAATTTTATATTATTATAATATATAGTGTAAATATATATATATATACATATATACATAAATTTTTATCAAAAAAAACCAAAACTTTCATTTATTTACAGTTTTGCCCCTCCTTCATCTTCTTCCTCCCAAAACGTTTTCTTCATTTTCCAGCCACTTTCAAGCTGGTTTTCTTCCTGTTACTATGCCTCTCAGCCTTCCTCTTCCACCTCCAACCATTTCCACCACCTAAAACACTCTTTCTCCGGTGAGTTTTGGCCGGATTTTCTTCAAAGAGCAAAATTCAACTTAACTCCGACCAAGCACTTTCCGGCCACCAAATTTGATGCTTTCAGTCTCTATCTTCTCCTTGAGCTCTGGTGAGTGTGATTCCAAGCTTTTTTTTCACTTGATTTGGTTTAGAATTGCTTAGGTTTCAATTTCTTCAAATCAGCCATTTGGGTTTCGAATTTTTTTCAGCTTCAATTTGATTGATTCATGACAAATTCCTTCACAAACTTTGTTCCTGGAATCTTAATCTACATGCTGTAATTTTTTTAGAATTTTTGGAATTTATTTTAATTTTTGTGAATTTTATGATTATTTTATTATTATTTTCTAATTTTCGAAAATTTATTAATTAAATTATGAATTGTGTTTTTATGGTGATTATAGGAGTTGAAATGAATTATAGAAATTTATTTGTAATTTTTGTGAATTTTTATGTATTTATTTGGAATTTATTAAGTTTAGGTAATTTTGAAAAATAGGGTTAATTATGTGTTTAATTGAAATAAATTGGTAAATTGAGTATATTTATTGATATTATTGAATTATATGCTGAGAAATTAATTTTTGAGTAATTATATAATTTTTGGTGAATTTTTGAACATTTATAGTGAATATATATATATAGGGGTATTTTGGTAATTTTACACTAAATTGGTTAAAATGTAATTAAATTGGTTTTAATAGTTATTTAGGGTATAAAAATGATTTCTGCAAATTTTTAGTATTTTTAACTAATTAAAACTATTTTTCGTAAATTATTTTCAAATTATATATAATATACTATTTTTCTAAATAAATGGGTTTTTATTGATTTTTAGTATGTTTTAGGGTTAATTACGTAATTTGGATTTATAAAATGTATTTTTATTATATAAGGGCATTTTCGGTATTTTATAAATATTCTGTGAATTGTGAACCTCAGTCGGTGAATTGTAGTTTGGAGTCCGACCGAGGGATTTTTGATTGTAATCCTGTGTTTATTCCGAAGTGTATTTCTTTGCAGGACCGGCTCTACTCTTTGAGTAGAGAGATGTCCGTTTTACAGGGGAGTTTTGCCGAATTTTCGGTAGAATTCTCGTAAAACGTGATGTCCGGTCAAATTCCTATTCTAAAGCTGTGTCTAAAAATTCTAGATCGAGTCTTTAGAATTTTTGTTAAATTTATTCTGATTTCATGTTGTCATTTATTTGTCTAGCTGCGCCGAGACCGAGGCCTAACGGATCAGGCCCGCCGAGTTTGTCTCGTGGAGCGCTAACATTTGAGTTATTATACTGTATATATATGCACTGCATATAGGGTGCATTATTTAGACTTTTTCATTTTCATTGTATGTTTTAAAAATGATTTAAATTATAATATTTTTGGTATATCTAGGGTTGCATTTTTATATATATGCATATTAAATAATTATGCATGTTAGTTTGATATATGCACATTAAACAATTAGGTTTAGGTTTAATACATTTGAGTAATATACACATGTTTTAAAATGTACACTTAGACATAATTATTTTATTAAATGATTAGTATACTTTAGGTATAGTTTCAGTAGATTTTAGGTTTATTCTTAAATAATTGCATGTTAAATTATAAACCTACACTTAAAGTATTTTTAAGTTTATTTTTGGTATATTTTTTTATTTATTTCCGAATAAATAAATGTTTTATTATTAAATTAAACCTAACACTTAGTGGTATATTTAGGGTTTATTTTTTATATATGCATGCTAGATAATTAGGTTTATTTTTAGTATATTTGTGAATATATGTTAAACACAAACATGTATTTAAATGAATATTTATACATAAATGGTTTATTAAATGATTTGAGTACTTAGGGTATATATTTTGCATATTTAAGTATATTTTTTAAGATAATGCATGTTATATTATTGTTACTCATTTAAATTGTTTTTAACTATATTAATGATTTATCTTTAGTTTATTTCATATTTTATTTGACTATATATATATATATATACTTGAAATATACTGGGTATATTTTAGGTATATTTTTGGTATATATATATGGTTGGTTTTACTATTATGAATATGGTTCTACATTAATTATTTTTTCGAATGAATGATTTATTCGAAGTGAAGGATATCAATAGAACGTGCTTCCTAGTGGGCAGCACTAGGACCGTGTACGTACCGGTACGGTAGATAAGGATTGAGTGAGAGTTAAAATTGGGTGATTATAATTGATTTAATTGATTTGACTAAGATTAATGGTATGTTAGATAGTGTGATTGCTGGAGCTCGATTGACTAAGTGTCTCGGGGCCAATCACACTGACAGTCAGACTGCTGGAGCTCGGTTGACTTACGTGTCTCGGGGCCAGTCTACTGTCCATAAGTGAATTGAATGATCTATTGGGTTGATTGAGATGTGAGGTGATGGATAGTGTGATTGCTGGAGCTCGGTTGACCAAGTGTCTCGGGGCCAATCACACTGACAGCCAGACTGCTGGAGCTCGGTCGACTTAGTGTCTCGGGGCCAGTCTGCTGTCCAGATTGGAATAAGTGTTCTATTTGGAATCAAGTGAGCCTGTATGGCTAGAGTGATGATGGGAATTGTTTGAGGTTGTTATTATTTAGGGTTCTATGGATCCTTCATGAATTAAAACAAACGTTTTCTACATTTAGTATATTTATAAAAGCAAAGTTTGGCATTCGTGTGAAATGTGTGTATATACATATAATATATATATATATATATATATATATATATATATATATATATATATATATAAGAATGCCTGATTGTTATGGTTTAGTTTGCATGTATATATAGTATAATAATTCACTCAGTAAGGTCTGACCCCCCTCAATTATTTTTTTTCAGGAGATTTCATATCGTCAGACCTTAGTTATAGAGTTCCTTGTCGGTGTTCTTCAGTCCCGCTGTTTTATACAAATGTATATTCTAAACTTTGAATTGTATTCTAGAAACTGCAGTAGTAGTGTCACTATATTGGAAGTGTATTATTTTGTTTGGATATTAAATACTCTGAGAATTTGTATTTGAACATTGTACGAATATGTATTCATTTATAAAAGAATTTGGAGTATTTATTTTATATATTGATTCAGAAAAAATTTAATTTGGTCGTACTTTTATATAATTATTGTATGATTTTATTTTCTAAGGCTTGCTACGGGTTCCGGATTCGAAAGAATTCCCGTTCCCTAGCGCCGGTCATGACTCCTAGTTTGAGTCGTGACACCATATCCACAAATGGTTAGTAATATAGCCCTAAATGCTATAAGCGTACCAATACGTACTACCGATCCTAGTGCTGCCCACTAGGTAGCACGTTCTATCGATATCCTTCATTAATAAATATAAAACATACATTCACAAATAAATGATGCATGAATTTGAAATAAATAGCAACATAAATCATATATATACTAGAAATATACCAAAAGTAAACCAGGTATATTTCGAGTATATATTCGTCAAATAAATCCAATATAATCGTAAAATAAACTAAATATATATTTAAAAAATTTTAAATATAAATATTTAATAAAGCATGCATATAATTTAAGATATACCAAAATATACCAAATATAAACTAAAGATAAACTTAAATACAATTGAATTATTTATGCATAATTAATCAAAATAACATACATTTCTAAATCATGCACCCTAAACATATATATATAAAATAGTAACTCACACTTAGTGCGCTCCTCGAGATGGGTCTAACAGGCCTGGTCCACTAGGCCTCGGTCTCGGTGCAACTAAACAAATAATAAATAACAGACATCATAATAAACCTAACAGAAAATCCTATAAACTCGATGTAATATCCCGAGTTTTAAATATTTTTATACTGTATCGGGATATGCAGTGTTAATAATTTTTGTATATATATTTATGATATTTTATGAGTTTGTTGTTTTTTTAAAGCTAATTTTAATTAATTTATATTATTTTAAGT
This sequence comes from Mallotus nudiflorus, assembly GCA_947683625.1. Lineage (NCBI taxonomy): Eukaryota > Viridiplantae > Streptophyta > Magnoliopsida > Malpighiales > Euphorbiaceae > Mallotus > Mallotus nudiflorus. The sequence goes on along the minus strand of CANTUR010000887.1, from coordinate 513,147 downwards.
ACTTTACGTAAAATTTTCCAGGAAATTGTATTTTCGGGAAAATTGACACGTAAATAATTTAATACTATTTATTTTGACTAGTTTTATGAATTTGTATGAACTCATATATAATTTTAAAGTGCTAAAATAAATTGTATATATGTGTACTTATTTAACTTAATTAGAGCTTAATTAATTTCCTTAATTTTATTATTTAATTTTTGTATTAATTAATTAATTTTAAGTGTATAAATTATTAAATATATTAAAATATTTGTGTGGTGAGTATTATTTGTGTGTGGGAATATATATATTACTATAATATAGTGTGGACATATATATATATATATACATATATACACAAATTTTAATAAATAAAAAAACAAAAGTTGTCTTAATTACAGTTTTGCCCCTCCTTCATCTTCTTCCTCCCAAAACGTTTTCAGCCATTTCAAGCTGGTTTTCCTTGCTGTCATTGTGCTTTCCCGGTGTGCCACCTTCCCTTCCAGCCATTCCCGACGTCCCAAGCTCCCATTTCCGGCATTGTTTGGCCAGATTTTTATCAAGAAGCCAAAAACCGACTTAGCTCCGATCAAGAACTTTCCGACCACCAAATTTGATGCCGTCGGTCTCTATCGTCTCCTTGAGCTCTGGTGAGTGTGATTCCAAGCTTTGTTTCACTTGATTTGGTCTAGAATTGCTTAGGTTTCAATTTCTTCAAATCAGCCATTTTGGGTTTCAAATTTTTTTTAGCTTTAATTAGATTGATTCATGAAAAATTCCTTCATAAACTTTGTTCCTGGAAGCTTAATCTACATGTGTAATTTTTTAGAATTTTTGGAATTTATTTTAATTTTTGTGAATTTTTTATTATTTTCTAATTTTCAAAAATTAATTAATTAAATTATGAAATTGTGTTTTATGGTGATTATAGGAGTTGAAATGAATTATAGAAATTTATTTGTAATTTTTGTCAATTTTTATGTAATTATTTGGAATTTATTAAGTTTATGTAATTTTGAAAAATAGGGTTAATTATGTGTTTAATTGAAATAAATTGGTAAATTGAGTATATTTATTGATATTATTGAGAAATTATATAAAATACATGTTGAGAAATTAATTTTTGAGTAATTATATAATTTTTGGTGAATTTTTGAACATTTATAGTGAATATATATAGGGGTATTTTGGTAATTTTATACTAAATTGGCTAAAAATATAATTAAATTGGTTTAAATAATTATTTGAGCTATAAAAATGATTTCTGAAAATTTTTAGTATTTTTAACTAATTAAAACTATTTTTCATAAATTATTTTCAAATTGTATATAATATACTATTTTTCTAAATAAATGGGTTTTTATTGATTTTTAAGTATGTTTTAGGATTAATTACGTAATTTGAATTTATAAAATGTATTTTTATTATATAAGGGCATTTTCGGTATTTTATAATTATTCTGTGAATTGTGAACCTCGATCGGTGAATTGTAGTTTGGAGTCCGACCGAGGGATTGTGATTATAATTCTGTGTTTATTCCGAAGTGTATTTCTTTGCAGGACCGGCTCTACTCTTTGAGTAAAGAGATGTTCGTTTTACAGGGGAGGTTCTGTCGAATTTTCGATAGAATTCTCATAAAACGTGATGTCCGGTCAAATTCCTAGTCTAATTCTGTGTCTAAAATTCTAGATCGAATCTTTAGAATTTTCGTTAAATTTATTCTGATTCATGTTGTCATTTGTTTGTCCAGCTGTGCCTAGACCGAGGCCTAACGGATCAGGCCCGTCGAGTTTGTCTCGTGGAGCGCTAACATGTGAGTTATTATACTGTATATATATGCACTGCATATAGGGTGCATTATTTAGAATTTTTCATTTTCATTATATGTTTAAAAAGGGATTTAAATTATAATATTTTTGGTATATCTAGGGTTGCATTTTTATATATATGCATATTAAATAATTATGCATGTTAGTTTGATATATGCACATTAAACAATTAGGTTTAGGTTTAATACATTTGAGTAATATACACATGTTTTAAAATGTACACTTAGACATAATTATTTTATTAAATGATTAGTATACCTTAGGTATGGTTTCAGTAGATTTTAGGTTTATTCTTAAATAATTGCATGTTAAATTATAAACCTACACTTAAATTATTTTTAAGTTTATTTTTGGTATATTTTTTATTTATTTCCAAATAAATAAATGTTTTATTATTAAATTAAACCTAGCACATTAGTGGTATATTTTGGGTTTATTTTTTATATATGCATGCTAGATAATTAGGTTTATTTTTAGTATATTTGTGAATATATGTTAAACACAAACACGTATTTAAATGAATATTTATACATAAATGTTTTATTAAATGATTTGTGTACTTAGGGTATACCTTTTGCATATTTAAGTATATTTTTAAGATAATGCATGTTATATTATTGACACTCATTTAAATTGTTTTTAACCATATTAATGATTTATCTTTAGTTTATTTCATATTTTATTTGACATATATATACCCGAAATATACTGGCTATATTTTAGGTATATTTTTGGTATATATATATGGTTGATTTTATTATTATGAATATCATTCCACATTAATTATTTTCAGAATGAATGATTTATTCTAAGTGAAGGATATCAATAGAACGTGCTTCCTAGTGGGCAGCACTAGGACCGTGTACGTACCGGTACGATAGATAAGGATTGAGTGAGAGTTAAAATTGGGTGATTATAATTGATTTAATTGATTTGACTAAGATTAATGGTATGTTAGATAGTGTGATTGCGGGGCCAATCACACTGATAGTCAGACTGCTGGAGCTCGGTTGACTTAGTGTCTCGGGGCCAGTCTACTGTCCATAAGTGAATTGAATGATCTATTGGGTTGATTGAGATGTGAGGTGATAGATAGTGTGATTGCTGGAGCTCGGTTGACCAAGTGTCTCGGGGCCAATCACACTGACAACCAGACTGCTGGAGCTCGGTCGACTTAGTGTCTCGGGGCCAGTCTGCTGTCCAGATTAGAATAAGTGTTCTATTTGGAATCAAGTGAGCCTGCATGGCTAGAGTGATGATGGGGTTGTTGAGGTTGTTACTATTAGGGTTCTATGGATCCTTCATGAATTTAATCAAACGTTTTCTACATGTAGTATATTTATAAAAGCAGAGTTTGGCATTCGTGTGAAATGTGTGTATATACATATATATATAAGAATGTCTGATTGTTATGGTTTAGTTTACAAGTATATATAGTATAATAATTCACTCAGTGAGGTCTGACCCCCCTCAATTATTATTTTTTCAGGAGATCCTATATCGTCAAACCTTAGTTGTAGAGTTCCTCGCCGGTGTTCTTCAGTCCCGGCTATTTTAAGCAAATGTATATTCTGAACTTTGAATTGTATTCTAGAAACTGCAGTAGTATTGTTATAATTTTTGGAAGTGTACTATTTTGTTTGGATATTAAATACTCTGAGAAATTGTATTTGAACATTGTACGAATATGTATACATTTATGAAAGGATTTGGAGAATTTACTTTAATATTGATTTGAAAAATTTTAATTCTGTCGTATTTTTATTTAATTATTGCATGATTTTATTTTCTTAGGCTTGCTACTGGTTCTGAATTCGAAAGAATTCCCGTTCTCTAGTGCCGGTCATGACTCCTAGTTTGGGTCATGACACTCGATCTAGAATATTAGGCACAGAATCAAAATTAGGGTTTGACCGGACATCACGTTTTACAAGAATTCTACCAAAAATTCGACAGAACCTCCCCCGTAAAATGGACATCTCTCTACTCAAAGAGTAGAGCCGGCCCTGCAAAGAAACACACTTCGAAAAATAAACACAAAACAAAATCCATAGCCCCTCGGTCGGACTCCAAACTACAATCTACCGACCGGGGTCCATAATCACAGAATAATATAACAATACCAAAAATGCCCTTATATCACCGAAATACATTTTATAAGTATAAATTACTTAATTAACCTTAAAACACAGTAAAAACCAATAAAAACTCATTTTATTTGGAAAAATCGTATATTATATATATAATTGAAAATAATTCACGAAAAATAGTTCTAATTAATTAAAAATACTAAATAATTTGTAGAAATCATTTTTATACCTTAAATAACTATTAAAACCAATTTAATTACATTTTTAGTCAATTTAGGGTAAAATTACCAAAATACCCCTATATATATAAATATACTAAAATTCATTCAAAAAATTCACCAAAAATAGTATAATTATCCAAAATTAATTTTCTCAACATATTTATCAATAATATCAATAATTAAACTCAATTAACCAATTTAATTCAATTAAAAACATAATTAACCTAATTTTACAAAATTACATAAACCTAATTAAATTCAAAATAAATACATAGAAATTCATAAAAATTCCAAATAAATTTCTATAATTCATTTCAACACCTATATTTATCATAAAACACAATTTCATAATTTAATTAATTAATTTCCAAAAATTAGAAAATAATAATAAAATATTCAAAAAAACCCAAAAATCAAAATAATCTCCAAAAATTCTACAAAAATTCACACATGTAGATTAAGCTACTAGGATCAATATTTGTTAAGGGACTTTTTATGAATCAATCATTTGAAGCTCAAAAAAAATAAAAAACCCTAAGATGGCCGAATTGAAAAATTGAGAAAAACCATACCAAATCAAGTTTTGAGCTTAAACAAAGCTTGGAATCATCTTCTATGGCTTCAGGGGAGTCCAACAACATTGGAATGAAGGAATTTGGTGGCCGGAATCGCGAGGGAGGAAGAAAAATGGAACTTTCGATTTTTCGGTCATGATAGAGGCAAACAGCGTCGGAAAAGAGAAAGAAAGGTGGCAGAGCTGCTGGCTGGGAAGGGCGGAGCTACTGGCAGCACACCAACGGCCTGAGAACGGAAGTATCAGTGACCGAAGGAAGAAGGAGACGATCGGGAAGAGGAAGGAAGAGGGGGGGGCAGAAATGGTAATTTGCTAAAAGAATTTGATTTTTGACATATTATATGTATATATATATATATATATACTTTACACTGTATATTAAAATAATATAAAATCACACACATTAAATATACACCACACACATATAATTTAATATTTTAATAATTTAATACTAAATAAAAATAATTAAATAACAATAAAACTAATAAATAAATAATAAAATATTAGGGTAATTAATTAAACCCTAGTTAAATAAATAAATACACATATATATATTATTTAGTACTTTAAAAATATATATGAGTTCATGCAAGTCCGTCAATCTATTTAAAATAATTAATAGTAAATTATTTACGTGAAAATTTCCCCGAAAATGCAAGTCCCCGGGAAAATTTTACGTAAAGCACTTAAAATAATACACAATAATTAAAATAAGTTTTAAATACATATTAACTCATAAAATCTCATAATTATATACAAAATCATTAACACTGCATATCCCGATGCAGTATTAAAATATTTAAAAATACGAGATATTACATTAATAAAGCTTCTGAAATAGAAAGAGGTACTCCCAGACTTGTCATAAATTATAAACCTCTAAACACAACCCTCCAATGGATAAGGTATCCTATTCCTAATAAAAAAGATCTTCTTCAAAAACTTCATTCTGCTTTTGTTTTTTCAAAGTTTGATATGAAATCGGGATTTTGGCAAATACAAATTCATAAAGATCATCGTTACAAAACTGCTTTTACTGTCCCATTTGGTCAATACGAGTGGAATGTCATGCCATTTGGTTTAAAGAATGCTCCTTCAGAATTTCAAAGAATAATGAATGACATATTCAATCCCTATTCTGAATTCTGTATTGTTTACATAGATGATGTTCTTATCTTCTCTAAATCTATTGAACTGTAATATCCCGTGTTTTTAAAAATATTTTTACACTGTACCGGGATATGCAGTGTTAATAATTTCTGTATTTTATATGATATTTTTATGAGTTAATATGTATTTAAAACCTATTTTAATTACTGTGTATTATTTTCAGTGTTTTACGTAAAATTTTCCCGGGACTTGCATTTTCGGGGAAATTTTCACGTAAACAATGTATCATTAATTATTTTAAATGCATTTACGGACTTGCATGAACTCATGCGTATTTTTAAATTATTAAATAAAGCCTGTGTGTGTATATTTATTTAATTAGGGTTTATTATTTCCCTAATATTTTATTAAGTATTTATTTGTTTTATTGTTATTTAATTAATTTTATTTAGTATAAATTATTAAAATATTAAATTTTATGTGTGTGGTATATATTTGATGTGTGTAATTTAATATTATTTTAATATATAGTATAAAGTATATATATATACATATATTTGTCAAAAAATCAAAAAGTTTGGAAAATTACAAAACTGCCCCCGACTTCTTCTTCTTCCTCCCGATTCTTCCCTTCTCCGTTTCCGGTCACTGCCGTGCCGTTTCTTCACCGTGGGTGTGCCGTCCGATGTGCCACCATCTTCCCCGACCAATTCCGCCGCCTGAGGAGGCCGTTTCCGGCATCTGGAGGTCGATTTTGGCCGGAGAAGCCGAAAATCGATCCACCGTCGATCACGCCGATTCCGGCCACCGTTTTTGACACCACCAGTCTCTTTCTTCTCCTTGAGCTCCGGTGAGTGTGATTCTAGCTTTGGTTTGAGCTAAAATGGTCTAGAATTGCTTAGGTTTCGATTTTGTCAATTTTGGCCTATTAGGGTTTTCGATTTTTTTGAGCTTCGAATTGGATGATTCATGGAAACTTCCTTCACAAATGTTGTTCCTAGTAGCTCAATATACATGTATGAATTTTTTTAGAATTTTTGGAGATTTTTTGGATTTTTGGGTATTTTTGAATATTTTAATATTATTTTCTAATTTTCGGAAATTAATTATTTAAATTATGAAATTGGATTTTATGGTTAAATTAGGTGTTGAAATGAATTATAGGAATTTATTTGGAATTTTTATGAATTTCTAAGTATTTATTTTGAATTATTGAAGTTTATGTGATTTTGAGAAATTAGGGTTAAATGTGTTTTTATTTGAATTTAATTGGTTAATTGAGTTTAATTATTAATATTATTGATAAATATGTTGAGAAAATTAATTTTGGATAATTTTATGATTTTTGGTGAATTTTTGAAGTAATTTAAGTATATTTATATATATAGGGGTATTTTGGTAATTTTACCCTAAATTGTCTAAAAATGTAATTTAATTGGTTTTAATAATTATTTAAGGTATAAAAATGATTTCTACAAAATATTTGGTATTTTTAACTAATTAAAACTATTTTTCGTGAATTATTTTCAATTATATATATAATATACGATTTTTCTAATAAAATGAGTTTTTAATCGGTTTTTATAGTGTTTAAAGGTTAATTATGTAATTTCTACCTATAAAATGTATTTCTAGGTTTTAAGGATATTTTTGGTATATCTGGAATATGTCTGTGTTTGTGGATCCCGGTCGGTGGACTGTAGTCTGGAGTCCGACCGAGGGGTTGTGGATTTGTGTTGAGCTTATTTTTCGAAGTGTATTTCTTTGCAGGGTCGGCTCTACTCTTTTGAGTAGAGAGATGTCCATTTTACAGGGGAGGTTCTGCCGGATTTTCGATAGAATTCTCGTAAAACGTGATATCCAGTCGAACCCTAATTTCCGATTCTGTGTTTAATACTCCTAGATTGAATTCTAGGATTTCTGTTAGGTTTATTCTGATATCGGTTATTTATTTCTTGTTTAGTTCCGCCGAGACCGAGGGCTAGTGGACCAGGCCCGTCGGACCTGTCTCGTGGAGCGCATTAGGTGAGTTACTAACTACTATATATATATGCTTAGGATGCATGATTTAGAAATGCATGTTTTATGTTGATTAAATATGCATAAATAATTTTGATTATTTCTTAAGTTTTACATTAAGTATATTTTTGGTATATACTAAATTATATGCATATTTTGTGAATAAAATATATTTAAAATGTTTTTAAATATATTTCCAGCTTAATTTATATTTGATTGAATGTATTTGATATATATATACTCGAAATATACCTGGTTTATGTTTGGTATATTTCCGGTATATATATGGTTTATATTGTTATTTTATTTAAATTCATGCATCATTTATTGTGAATGGATGTTTTTATATTTAATGATGAAGGATATCAATAGAACGTAGCTACCTAGTGGGCAGCACTAGGACCGAGTACGTACCGGTACGCCTATAGTATTTAGGCTATAATACTAACTTATTTGTGGATATTGATTTGATATGATTATTTGATATGTGAGATGTGGTTTGGGTGTGATTGCTGGAGCTCGGTTAACCAAGTGTCTCGGGGCCAATCACTACTGGCAGTCAGACTGCTGGAGCTCGGTTGACTTAGTGGTCTCGGGGCCAGTCTACTGTCCAAATGGATTAAGTGGATATATTTTGGAATAAGTGAGCCTGTATGGCCAGAGTGTTGTTTAACACTATTTTCTGAGGTTGCGATATTCTAGGGTTCTATGTGATCCTTCATAAAAGATGATTTTCAGATAAAATATATAAAAATGATTTTATTGCATCTGTGTGTAATTGCCTGTATATATACATATTATATATACTGTTGACTGTTATGCATTATCACTTAGTGTGTATGTATATATATTATAGTAATTCACTCAGTGAGGTCTGACTCCCCTCCTTGACTATTTTTCAGGAGAGTCAACTTCCTCAGACCTCAGTAGCAGGTCGATACGCCGGATTTCTTCCGCCCCGGCTTCTTTGTGTAAATTGTCTACTTGAGTCTTATTTATTTTATCTAGACACTCGCAGTAGTTGTGATTAAAGTATTGGATTTCATGTATTTTATTTTAAAGAGTTGTACTATATTGAAACTGGATTTGTATTAAAGATTATATATTTATGAGATGGGATTTTGATTAAATCCAGTGATGAAAATGATATTATGCTATTATGATTTTTTTTATTTCCGCTGCATATTATATGATTACTGTTATTATTGCATGCTTTATTTTATTTTTAGGCTTGCTACGGGTTCCCGGATTCGAAAGAATTCCCGTTCCCTAGCGCCGGTCATGGCCCCTGTTTTGGGTCGTATTGAACAACACTTCAAGCACCTTAATATTTTTTTTCGCACTGTTAAGAATAATGGTCTTGTTGTTTCAGAAAAAAAGATATCTCTTTTCCAAACTAGAGTTAGATTCCTAGGACACTATATATTACTGTGGATAACCATTTGTCCCTATAGAAAGAACCTTAGAATTCGGAAATAATTCCCTGATAGGATTTTTGACAAAAACTCAGCTTCAAAGATTTTTTAGGAAGTCTAAATTATATATTAGATTTCTGTCCCAATATAAACAGGATAGTAAAACCTCTACATGATAGACTAAAGAAAAACCCTATTCCCTGGACCTGATGAACATACCAAAACAGTCCAACACGTAAAGAAATTTATTCTTAATATTCCCTGTCTCCACTTAGCTGATCCCAGTCTTCTTAAGATTGTAGAACAGATGCTAGTGATCTTGGATACGGGGGCATTCTCAAACAAGTTTAGAATAGTAAAGAAGTTATAGTCCAGTATACTTTAGGTCATTGGAATGATACTCAAAACTATTCTACCATCAAAAAAGAATTCTTTCCATTGTCATGTGCATCATAAAGTTTCAATCTGATTTACTAAATAAAAAATTTTTCCTTCGTGTTGATTATAAATCTGCAAAAGATGTTTTACAAAAAATGTCCAAAATATTGCTTCAAAGTAAATTTTTGCAAGGTGGCAAGCTATACTTAGTATTTTTGATTTTGATATAGAATATATAAAGGGAGAATCAAATTCTTTGCCAGACTTTCTGACCAGAGAATTTTTGCAAAACAGATAAAGATGCCCAAAAAAATAAAGAAAGAAAAGGCTGACAAGCCTGATCCTCCTCTTCCCTCCACTTCTAAACCCATAAAAATCATGGTTCGATATAGTAAACTAAGAAGAATTAAAACAACTCAGATTCAGTAATGGATTGATTCTATCTCCAACACCCCATAACTCTTTAAAGCTATCCAAAATACTCTTATCCTTCTTCCTTTAGCCCCCAGAAACAAACCAGGCGATCATTCCTTCAGACAAAGGTGTACTTGGTAAGGCTCCTCTTCCCATTTCTAAAATTGAAAAAGGTGAATCTTCTTCTTCTCAAAAAATTATTTCTCAAGAAGATTTAAAAGTTGTGGCTACTCCAAGTAGTTCACAGGTTGTCTATACACAATCAAAAACTTCTTCTGATTTTCTCATAAAGAATTCTATTCAAAACATTTTGACTATAGAAAATGGATTTTTCAATAAAGGACGCATTTTTGACTATGCAAAATCATTTCTCCTCCAAATTGGTTTTTCAAACCTTGGGATCTTTCAAAACCCCAAGAATATTATCAAACTATTTTGGAAGTTTACTGGTTCTGTAGAATTCAAACACTTTTACCATAAAGGATACCCCCAAACCTTCTTACTCAACCTACAAAATTCTTAAAGTCCTCCACCCATCTGCTTGGGGACAAGAACTCTTTAAACCCAAAACTTTCCCCCTATAAACTTCTCAGTAAAGATAGACTTCTGCCATACATACTCATACTGGGATTATGAACAGGCATGGTTTAACACCTTCCTTATCCAAAACCATTTTAATACCCATTCTTGGCTATTCTTCCTAAGTGATCATGCTAATATTTCTGAGTTTCCTGTATGGTTCGCCAAATGGTGGAATAACTATGGACCAATCCCTGATATTCTTCCCTTTGAAATTCAATAAGATTATGACCTCTTTTGCTCCCATTATCGACCTTCCCAACCTGAAAAGAAATTTGCCTTCCTTACCCTATATTGCTCTAAATTCTTTATTCCTTGGGTATCTCAATGGTACCTCTACTTTTGTTCTAACAATGGTATTACAGTTCTCCAGAGAAGATTCAAGGTTAAATGGTGGAACTCTTATAATAAAACAGATAAGATTTCCCAATCTACTGTCTCTTCTTGGCTTCAACAGTAAGGTTTCCTTGGATCTTTTGAATCTCAAAACTTGGCACAAACTTCCTTTCTGGCTCAAAAGTCCCATGCTAGTGCCCTCCTTGTAGCTGCCAAAACTAAAGAAGAATATTTCAAGATTTTACAAGAGCTCCTTCAATTCTGTAATATCCCGTGTTTTTTTAAAAATATTTTTACACTGTACCGGGATATACAGTGTCAATAATTTTTATGCATTGTACGATATTTTTATGAGTTGATATGTATTTTAAACCTATTTTAATTACTGTCTATTATTTTCAGTATTTTACGTAAAATTTTCCCGGGACTTTCATTTTCGGGGAAATTTTCACGTAAACAATGTATTATTAATTATTTTAAATGTATTTACGGGTTTGCATGAACTCATACATATTTTTAAATTATTAAATAAAGCCTGTGTGTGTATATTTATTTAATTAGGGTTTATTATTACCCTAATATTTTATTATTTATTTATTATTATTTGATTATTTTATTTATTATTAAATTATTAAAATTTATTATTTTTTTTCTTTTTTCTTTTTTTTTTTCTTTTTCTTTTCCTTTTTCTTTCTTTTTCTTTTCCTTTCTCTTTCCTTTTTCTTTCTTTTTCTTTTTCTTCTTCTTCTTCTTCTTCTTCTTCCCGTGGGTGCCCGACGCCACCACTATTCCTCACCGTCGTTTCTCTCCCTCATCCCGGCCACCGTTTTCGACAACCGCCGGTCTCTATCTTCTCCTTGAGCTCCGGTGAGTGTTATTCTAGCATTGGTTTGAGCTAAAACGGTCTAGAATTGCTTAGGTTTTGAGTTGAATATTTCGGCCACTTTTGGTTTTCGATTTTTTTGAGCTTCAATTTGGATGATTCATGGAAACTTCCTTCACAAATGTTGTTCCTGGTAGTTTTAATCTTCATGTATGAATTTTTGTAGAATTTTTGGAGATTGTTTGGATTTTTGGGTATTTTTGAATATTTTAATATTATTTTCGAATTTTCGGAAATTAATTATTTAAATTATGAAATTGGAGTTTATGGTTGAATTAGGTGTTGAAATGAATTATAGGATTTTATTTGGAATTTTTATGAATTTCTAAGTATTTATTTTTAATTATTGAAGTTTAGGTGATTTTGTAAAATTAAGTTAATTGTGTTTTAAATTGAATTTAATTGGTTAATTGAGTTTAATTATTTATATTATTGATAAATATGTTGAGAAAATTAATTTTGGATAATTGTATGATTTTTGGTGAATTTTTGAAGTAATTTAGGTATATATATATATAATATAGGGGTATTTTGGTAATTTTAACCCTAAATTGTCTAAAAATGTAATTTAATTGGTTTTAATATTTATTTAAGGTATAAAAATGATTTCTACAAAACATTTAGTATTTTTAACTAATTAAAACTATTTTCCGGGAATTATTTTCAATTATATATATAATATACGGTTTTTCTAATAAAATGAGTTTTAATCGATTTTTTACAGTGTTTCAAGATTTATTATGTAATTTTCTACGTATGAAATGTATTTTTATGATTTAAGGATATTTTTGGTATATTTGAATATATTTTCTGTGTTTGTGGACCCCGGTCGACAGATTGTAGTCTGGAGTCCGACCGAGGGGTTGTGATCGATTGTGGTGTTATTTTTGAAGTGTATTTTCTTTGCAGGGTCGGCTCTATTCTTTTGAGTAGAGAGATGTCCGTTTTACAGGGGAGGTTCTGCCGGATTTTCGATAGAATTTCCTCGTAAAACGTGATATCCAGTCGAACCCTAATTTCCGATTCTGTGTTGAATACTCTAGATTGAATTCTAGGATTTCTGTTAGGGTTATTCTGATGTCGGTTATTTATTGCTTGATTAGTTACGCCGAGACCGAGGGCTAGTGGACCAGGCCCGTCGGACCTGTCTCGTGGAGCGCATTAGGTGAGTTACTATATTATATATATATGCTTAGGATGCATGATTTAGAAAATGCATGTTTTATTTTGACTAAATATGCATAAATAACATGATTTATATTCAAGTATATTTTTGGTATATTTTTCGTATATAATAAATTATTATACATGTTTTATTAATAAAATATATTTAAAATGTTTTTAAATATATTTTTAGTTTAATTCATGATTTGATTGAATTTATTTGACGTATATATACTCAAAATATACCTGGTTTATGTTTGGTATATTTCGTATATATATGGTTTATATTGTTGATTTATTTAAATTCATGCATCATGTATTTGTGAATGAATGTTTTATTATTTATTACTGAAGGATATCAATAGAACGTGCTACCTAGTGGGCAGCACTAGGACCGAGTACGTACCGGTACGCCCTATAGTTTTAGGCTTTATTACTAACTTATTTGTGGATATCGATTTGATTATGATTATTGATATATGTGAGATGTGGTTTGGGTGTGATTGCTGGAGCTCGGTTGACCAAGTGTCTCGGGGCCAATCACACTGGCAGTCAGACTGCTGGAGCTCGGTTGACTTAGTGTCTCGGGGCCAGTCTACTGTCCATATGGATTAAGTGGATATATTTGGAATCAGTGAGCCTGTATGGCTAGAGTGTTGTTTAACACTATTTTTCTGAGGTTGCGATATTCTAGGGTTCTATGTGATCCTTCATAAAAGTTGATTTTCAGTCAAAATATAATAAAATGATTTTTCTGCATCTGTATGAACTTGCCTGTATATATACATATTATATATATACTGTTGACTGTATGCATTATCACTTAGAGTGTATGTATATATACTATAGTAATTCACTCAGTGAGGTCTGACTCCCCTCCGTTGACTATTTTTCCAGGAGAGTGAACTTCCTCAGACCTCAGTAGCAGGTCGATACGCCGGATTTCTTCCGCCCCGGCTTCTTTATGTAAATTGTCTACTTGAGTCTTATTTATTTTATCTAGACACTGCAGTAGTTGTAAATTAAAGTATTGGATTTTATGTATTTGTTTTAAAGAGATGTATTATAGTAAAACTGGATTTGTATAAAGATTATACATTTATGAGATTATATATGCGATGTGATGAGTTTTGAATTATATCCAGTTGTTATGGATGATATTGTAATATTTATGATTTTATTTTCCGCTGCATATATATTTTTATTGTTGTTATTGCATATTTATTTTATTTTTAGGGCTTGCTACGGGTTCCGGATTCGAAAGAATTCCCGTTCCCTAGCACCGGTCATGGCCCCTGTTTTGGGTCGTGACAAAGTTGGTATCAGAGCGAAGTTCGTATCAGAGTGGAGTTCTGTGTCAGGGCTTAGTTATGTGAGTTGTGGCCCTAGTTTTAAAGTTGTGTTTTCTGTTGGACTACTGCAGTGTATTAGGTTCGAGTATGTCTTGATAAGTATTCCTTGCTGTAGTTTTCAGCGTTATTCCTCCGTTGTCTGTTTTGTCTGAATCTTTCCGTTTGTCTTTTCAGAATGAGGAGGCGAGCGCGTGTCGCTCCACCGGTCGTTGAGGCCGAGGATGATGAGTCTTCTCAGGACGAGGTTTTACCTCCTGAGCCGCCAGTTAGACGTAGAGGTCGTGGCAGGGGTAGACCTCGAGGAGCGGCAGGTCACCGTAGGCAGAGAGAGTTACAGGACGAGGAGCCTGTTGAGCCTGAGTTTGATGTTCCTGTTCCTCCAGCTGTTCAGCCTGCCTATCAGCAGGGTATGTCTGACCCTGAGGCAGCTTTGTTCTATGCCAGAGTTGGCAGGATTACGTTTGATGGTACTTCTGATCCTTTAGATTTTCTGCATGCGATTGAGACTAGGACTCGGACTGCTCATACCGAGTACCAGAGGATCATGATCGTTGAGTTGTCTGTCGAGGGACCAGCCTTGGATTGGTTTATTCAGATGATCCAGCCTTATATGATGACAATGTCATGGGCTCAGTTTCGAGAGCGATTCATGAGGAGATTTTGTCCAGAGCCTCTTCGTTTGAGCTATCGTCTTCGTCTGACCAGTATTTCTCGTGGAGATCGATCTGTAGAGGAGTATACCCGAGAGTTTCTTCGTCTGGGTAGATATGCTGAGGATCTGATGCGAGATCAGTATTTTGCTGTTACTACGTATGTTACTGGTTTGGGTTCAGCTTTTGCTGGTATGCCTACAGCAGGTCTTACTCTCGAGTCGGTGATTGAGCTAGCTAAGGAGATTGAGCTGAGATTAGTTAGGCAGGGAGCGATGCCTGATTATTACCAGTTGGGAGTTCAGTCGAGTGGATTGCAGGCTACTCCGTATTCGAGTTTTCATGTTGGTTCGAGTAGTCAGCAGCGAGGTTCGACTCAGCAGAGTCAGAGACAGCAGCAGCGAGTGCATCGGAGCAGTAGACATGGTCGTGGAGGTCAGCGTAGATCATTCAGATTTGGGTCAGGTGCTTCGAGCAGTAGCAGTGGTCGTAGTTCTGGATCAGCGGCCAGTGTTTGTCAGACTTGTGGTAGAGTCCATCAGGGACCGTGTTATCTGACACCGTTGACATGCTTCAGATGCGGGCAGATAGGACATTTTGCCAAATCGTGTCCTTACCCCGGATATCAGCAGCAGCAGATTCCGCGATTCCCACAGCAGTCGATTGCTAGTGCAGCACCCGTGCCATTTCAGTTACCCCCAGCTCAGCATCAGAGTTCTACTCAGTTTGTTCCACAGCAGAGTCGTGGTAGAGGTACTAGAGGAGGTGCTAGAGGTGTTGGCCAGGCTTCTACCAGTCAGCAGGGAGGTCGAGGCCAGGCCAGAGTTTTCCATCTGACTCAGCAGGATGCTCAGGCATCTAATGCAGTCGTGGCAGGTATTCTTTCTGTTTGTTACCTGGATGCTTTGGTTTTGTTTGATCCGGGTGCCACGCATTCGTTTGTTTCTCCTATTTTTGCTTCTAAATCTTGTTGGCAAGCTTCGAGGATGGCTTTTCCTTTGTCTGTTGCCACTCCTCTGAGTGATTCTTTGGACACCGATATTGTTCTTTCTGGTTGTCCAGTTCTCGTGAGAGATAGAGAATTACCCGTTGATTTGATTTTGTTGGATGTGATGGAGTTTGATGTTATTTTGGGAATGGATTGGTTGTCTCAGCACTTCGCCGTGGTTGATTGCAGGAATAAGGAGGTGATTTTCAGAATTCCTGGTGAAGTAGAATTTAAGTTTGTTGGTGACAGGAGTTCAGCACCTCAGAATCTTATTTCGGCTATTGCAGCTAGGAAGTTGTTGAGGAAAGGTTGTCAGGGGTTTTTGGCATTGGTTAGGGATACGTCAGTGGAGAAGTTGTCACTCACAGATGTTCCTGTTGCTTGTGAGTTTCCTGATGTTTTTCCCGAGGAGTTGCCAGGTTTACCACCTCATAGAGAGATTGAGTTCTGTATTGATGTGGTTCCAGGTATTACTCCTATATCTATGCCACCCTATCGTATGGCTCCTGCAGAGTTGAGAGAGTTGAAGGAGCAGTTGCAAGAGTTGTTGGAGAAGGGTTTTATCAGACCTAGTGTTTCTCCTTGGGGTGCACCAGTCTTGTTTGTGAAGAAGAAGGATGGTACCCTGAGACTGTGCATTGACTACAGAGAGTTGAATAAGGTGACAGTGAAGAACAAGTATCCTCTCCCGAGGATAGATGATTTGTTTGATCAGCTCCAGGGTGCACAATTCTTTTCTAAGGTCGACTTGAGGTCGGGTTATCATCAGCTGCGGATCAGTGAAGCTGATATTCCTAAGACAGCATTCCGCACTCGTTATGGTCATTATGAGTTTCTGGTGATGTCTTTTGGTTTGACTAATGCACCAGCAGCTTTTATGGACCTGATGAATAGAGTATTCCGACCGTATGTGGATCAGTTTGTGGTAGTCTTCATTGATGATATACTGGTATATTCGAGGAGTATGGAAGAGCACGTATATCATTTGAGGATTGTACTACAGACACTGAGAGATCATCAGCTTTATGCTAAATTCTCGAAGTGTGATTTTTGGATGGAGAGTGTTTCTTTTCTTGGACACGTAGTGTCTAAAGAAGGTATTCAGGTTGATCCACAGAAGGTTGAGGCAGTATCTGAGTGGCCTAGACCTACTTCAGTTACTGAGATTCGGAGTTTTCTGGGTTTAGCCGGGTATTATAGGCGGTTTGTGCAGGATTTTTCCAGGATAGCAGCCCCTATGACTCGCTTGACTCAGAAGAATGTTAGATTCGAGTGGTCAGAAGCTTGTGAGAATAGTTTTCAGTTGTTGAAGGAGAAGTTGACCACAGCGCCAGTATTAGCTTTGCCTAATAGTGTGGGATAAGTTCACAGTTTACTGTGATGCCTCTAGAATTGGTCTTGGTGTGTGTTGATGCAGAATGGAAGGGTGATAGCCTATGCTTCGAGGCAGTTGAAGAAGCATGAGCAGAACTATCCTACACATGATCTTGAGATGGCTGCAGTGATCTTTGCTTTGAAGAATTTGGAGACATTATTTGTACGGGGTGACTTGTGAGATATTTACTGATCACAAGAGCCTTAAGTACATTTTCCAGCAGCGAGATTGAATCTGAGGCAGAGAAGATGGTTGGAACTGTTGAAGGATTATGATTGCGAGATTCTTTACCATCCGGGTAAAGCTAATGTGGTAGCAGATGCCTTGAGTAGGAAGTCCTCAGGTAGTCTTGCTTACATCGGTGTGGAGAGGAGACCATTGATCCAGGAATTGCATCTGATGGTGGATCAAGGTCTGATGATGAAGATCAGTAGATCAGGTGGACTGTTAGCTCAGTTTAAAGTACGATCTGTACTAAGGGATAGGATTAAAGCAGCTCAGAGCCGAGATCCTATTCTGGAAGAGCTTGCAGAGAATGTCAGAGCAGGGAAGTTCACTGATTTCACACTCGATGATGATGGTGTGTTGTGGATCAGTGGTAGATTTGTGTGTTCCTGGATGTGGATGATTTGAGAGAAGAGATCCTAGAGGAAGCACATTCTACAGCCTACAGCGTTCATCCCTGGTGTTACTAAGATGTACCACAGTATCAGAGATCTATACTGGTGGGATGGATTGTAGAAGGATGTTGCTGATTATGTTGCTAAGTGCTTGACGTGTCAGCAAGTGAAAGCCGAACATCAGAAGCCTTCTGGGAAGCTTCAGCCTCTTCCTATTCCCGAGTGGAAGTGGGAAAGGATAGCTATGGATTTTGTGGTCGGTTTACCTCGTTCGAAGGATGAAAAGCAGTTCAGTATGAAATCCAACCTAGTGCCCATCGCTTCCTGCACACTTCTGGCCAAAAACGAGAAGTAAACACCGAACCTCTATCTGACACAACTGGGACACAGGTACTCCAAGAAGGCAGTACCTGTGTCCATTGTGTCAGATAGAGGTTCGGTGTTTACTTCTCGTTTTTGGCAGAAGTTGCAGGAAGCGATGGGCACTAGGTTGGATTTCAGTACTGCTTTTCATCCTTAGACAGATGGTCAGTCTGAGAGGACGATCCAGACACTGAAGATATGTTGAGGATGTGTGTCTTGGATTTGAGAGGTAGCTGGGATGATCATTTGTCGCTTGTTGAGTTTGCATATAATAACAGCTACCATAGCAGTATTGGCATGGCACCATATGAGGCGTTGTATGGAATGGAAGTGTAGATCCCCGTTGAGTTGGGATGAGATTGGTGAGAGAGCTTTGACTGGACCAGAGATGGTTCAAGATGCTGCAGAGAAAGTCACCGTGATCAAGTGCAGGTTAGAGACCGCAGTTAGCAGACAGAAGAGTTATGCGGATCCTAGGCGCAGAGATGTGGAGTTTCAGGTTGGAGATTTCGTTTTTCTGAAAGTATCTCCGATGAAGGGTGTGATGAGATTTGGCAGGAAGGGTAAGTTAGCACCGAGATATATTGGACCGTTTGAGATTCTGGAGAGAGTTGGCACTGTTGCATATCGGTTGGATTTGCCTCCGAGTATGTCACAAGTGCATCCAGTATTTCATATCTCGATGTTGAGGAAGTATATCTCAGATCCTTCACACGTGTTGCAACCTGACAGTGTGGAAGTGAGTGAAGATTTGACGTTTGTGGAAGAACCTGTGGCGATCGTAGATTTTCAAGTTCGACAGTTGCGATCGAAGCAAATTCCGATGGTCAAGGTTTTTGTGGCGTAGCGACAGAGTTGAAGAGCATACGTGGGAGACTGAAGCTGAGATGCGAGCTTCTTACCCGTATCTCTTTCCTTCCTGATTCTGTAATCTTGTTTTAGAATTCGGGGACGAATTCTTGTAAGGGGGGAAGACTGTAATATCCCGTGTTTTTTTTAAAAATATTTTTACACTGTACCGGGATATACAGTGTCAATAATTTTTATGCATTGTACGATATTTTTATGAGTTGATATGTATTTTAAACCTATTTTAATTACTGTCTATTTATTTTTCAGTATTTTACGTAAATTTTTCCCGGGACTTTCATTTTCGGGGAAATTTTCACGTAAACAATGTATTATTAATTATTTTAAATGTATTTACGGGTTTGCATGAACTCATACATATTTTTAAATTATTAAATAAAGCCTGTGTGTGTATATTTATTTAATTAGGGTTTATTATTACCCTAATATTTTATTATTTATTTATTATTATTTGATTATTTTATTTATTATTAAATTATTAAAATTTATTATTTTTTTTCTTTTTTCTTTTTTTTTTTCTTTTTCTTTTCCTTTTTCTTTCTTTTTCTTTTCCTTTCTCTTTCCTTTTTCTTTCTTTTTCTTTTTCTTCTCTTCTTCTTCTTCTTCTTCCCGTGGGTGCCCGACGCCACCACTATTCCTCACCGTCGTTTCTCCCTCATCCGGCCACCGTTTTTCGACCCACCGCCGGTCTCTATCTTCTCCTTGAGCTCCGGTGAGTGTTATTCTAGCATTGGTTTAAGCTAAAACGGTCTAGAATTGCTTAGGTTTTGAGTTGAATATTTCGGCCACTTTTGGTTTTCGATTTTTTTGAGCTTCAATTTGGATGATTCATGGAAACTTCCTTCACAAATGTTGTTTCCTGGTAGTTTAATCTTCATGTATGAATTTTTGTAGAATTTTTGGAGATTGTTTGATTTTTGGGTATTTTGAATATTTTAATATTATTTTTGAATTTTCGGGAAATTAATTATTTAAATTATGAAATTGGAGTTTATGGTTGAATTAGGTGTTGAAATGAATTATAGGAATTTATTTGGAATTTTTATGAATTTCTAAGTATTTATTTTTAATTATTGAAGTTTAGGTGATTTTGTAAAATTAAGTTAATTGTGTTTTAAATTGAATTTAATTGGTTAATTGAGTTTAATTATTTATATTATTGATAAATATGTGAGAAAATTAATTTTGGATAATTGTATGATTTTTGGTGAATTTTTGAAGTAATTTAGGTATATATATATATATATAGGGGTATTTTGGTAATTTTACCCTAAATTGTCTAAAAATGTAATTTAATTGGTTTTAATATTTATTTAAGGTATAAAAATGATTTCTACAAAACATTTAGTATTTTTAACTAATTAAAACTATTTTCCGGGAATTATTTTCAATTATATATATAATATACGGTTTTTCTAATAAAATGAGTTTTAATCGATTTTTTACAGTGTTTCAAGATTTATTATGTAATTTCTACGTATGAAATGTATTTTTATGATTTAAGGATATTTTTGGTATATTTGAATATATATTCTGTGTTTGTGGACCCCGGTCGACAGATTGTAGTCTGGAGTCCGACCGAGGGGTTGTGATCGATTGTGGTGTTATTTTTGAAGTGTATTTTCTTTGCAGGGTCAGCTCTACTCTTTTGAGTAGAGAGATGTCCGTTTTACAGGGGAGGTTCTGCCGGATTTCCGGTAGAATTCTCGTAAAACGTGATATCCAGTCGAACCCTAATTCCGATTCTGTGTTGAATACTCTAGATTGAATTCTAGGATTTCTGTTAGGGTTATTCTGATGTCGGTTATTTATTGCTTGATTAGTTGCGCCGAGACCGAGGGCTAGTGGACCAGGCCCGTCGGACCTGTCTCGTGGAGCGCATTAGGTGAGTTACTATATTATATATATATGCTTAGGATGCATGATTTAGAAAATGCATGTTTTATTTTGACTAAATATGCATAAATAACATGATTTATATTCAAGTATATTTTTGGTATATTTTTCGTATATAATAAATTATATACATGTTTTATTAATAAAATATATTTAAAATGTTTTTAAATATATTTTTAGTTTAATTCATGATTTGATTGAATTTATTTGACGTATATATACTCAAAATATACCTGGTTTATGTTTGGTATATTTTCGGTATATATATGGTTTATATTGTTGATTTATTTAAATTCATGCATCATGTATTTGTGAATGAATGTTTTATTATTTATTACTGAAGGATATCAATAGAACGTGCTACCTAGTGGGCAGCACTAGGACCGAGTACGTACCGGTACGCCTATAGTTTTAGGCTTTATTACTAACTTATTTGTGGATATCGATTTGATTATGATTATTGATATATGTGAGATGTGGTTTGGGTGTGATTGCTGGAGCTCGGTTGACCAAGTGTCTCGGGGCCAATCACACTGGCAGTCAGACTGCTGGAGCTCGGTTGACTTAGTGTCTCGGGGCCAGTCTACTGTCCATATGGATTAAGTGGATATATTTGGAATCAGTGAGCCTGTATGGCTAGAGTGTTGTTTAACACTATTTTTCTGAGGTTGCGATATTCTAGGGTTCTATGTGATCCTTCATAAAAGTTGATTTCAGACAAAATATATAAAATGATTTTTCTGCATCTGTATGAACTTGCCTGTATATATACATATTATATATATACTGTTGACTGTATGCATTATCACTTAGAGTGTATGTATATATACTATAGTAATTCACTCAGTGAGGTCTGACTCCCCTCCGTTGACTATTTTTCAGGAGAGTGAACTTCCTCAGACCTCAGTAGCAGGTCGATACGCCGGATTTCTTCCGCCCCGGCTTCTTTATGTAAATTGTCTACTTGAGTCTTATTTATTTTATCTAGACACTGCAGTAGTTGTAAATTAAAGTATTGGATTTTATGTATTTGTTTTAAAGAGATGTATTATAGTAAAACTGGATTTGTATAAAGATTATACATTTATGAGATTATATATGCGATGTGATGAGTTTTGAATTATATCCAGTTGTTATGGATGATATTGTAATATTTATGATTTTATTTTCCACTGCATATTATATTTTTATTGTTGTTATTGCATATTTATTTTATTTTTAGGCTTGCTACGGGTTCCGGATTCGAAAGAATTCTCGTTCCCTAGCGCCGGTCATGGCCCCTGTTTTGGGTCGTGACAAATTCGAAGCCTCTTCCTCTACAGCGATATCCAGCAGCTCCAAAAACTCAAAACCTTTAGTCGATTTGGGTAATGACAATGAGGATGATTGTTTTGGGATTCTCTCTCCTATCAAGCCCAAAGGCCATAGCCCAAAAGCTTATAGGACCTCTTTATTTGTAAATATTTTCGTTGTAAAAATATGTCTGTAGTTGTAATTATAAGCCCGATGGGTTGAAAACCTTGTATAAGGCAGCCCATGCAAAAGTTAGGGTTAATTAAAAAAATATATTTTAATATATTTTCTTTTTGGCAGGGACCTATTCTTCTCATGAATGGGACCTTCTCGGACAGCCTTCAAGAAAATTCAACTACTACGTCAAATACTCGGCTCCACCTTCAGCTGCCATCCCACTTCTCTCTATCCTCCTCAAGGATGGGGACCCACTTTCCACTATCAGGACAAAATAATCAATAATTATTTCAAGTCGCCAGGTGGTGGTTGTGAAAGATAATTAGCAGACAGTAAAATAAGTCACCCTGATTCCTTCAGGAATTCACGCTCCTCTGTACCCCACTTGTCCTGCTCTCTATATGTTTACAAAGCCTCTGTCCTCTATATAAGGAACCCTCCTCTTGCTTTCAAGGGGGAGAACTTTTTAGAAATAAGAAAATTTTTAGGAAAAACACCTTCTGCCTCCTTCTTCCTCTCTACCTAATGAAAGATTTCTTATGAAATTTGTAACTCTCCAGTAACAAAATAAATATATATGTAGAAAGATTTCTGTAAGCCTCTGCGTTCTGAATATTTGAACCATTGTATCTCCCTCTACTTGGAATATAAATGACTTTTTATATAACAAACTCTTGTAAGTTTAAGTTTCAAAGATCTCTATTGCTTTAATGTCTTTTATTTATTTTCTTTAAAGCTTTCTTTTATCTTCTGCAATTTTCACTTTTAATTATTTAAGTAACAGAACGTATGCTCTGTGCTTGCCTAAGAAATTAGGATCCTGCACATCAGAAACTCTGTGAAATCTTGTTTGCATTTTGGTACAGTAACCTCCATGTTTAGCTGGAGCATGAGACTGTGCATCGTGAGACATTTCTGCATTTACACATTGTGATTAACCTACTTCATTGTGATTAATCTGCTCTGCTGTGTCCCCTTAGATCATAACTGGGCCATCGTGGTATATATATATGTAATATCCCGAGTTTTTAAATATTTTTATACTGCATCGGGATATGCAGTGTTAATAATTTTTGTATATGTATTTATGATATTTTATGAGTTTGTTGTTTGTTCAACGCTAATGTTAATTATTTTATATTATTTTAAGTACTTTACGTAAAATTTTCCCTGAAATTATATTTTCGGGGAAATTGACACGTAAATAATTTAATACTATTTATTTTGACTAGGTTTTAATTTGTATGAACTCATATATAATTTTAAAGTGCTAAAATAAATTTAATACATGTGTACTTATTTAACTTAATTAGAGCTTAATTAATTTCCTTAATTTTATTATTTAATTTTTGTATTAATTAATTAAATTTAAGTGTATAAATTATTAAATAATATTAAAATATTTGTGTGGTGAGTATTATTTGTGTGTGGGAATATATATATTACTATAATATAGTGTGGACATATATATATATACATATATACACAAATTTTAATCAAAAAAAAAACAAAAGTTGCCTTATTTACGATTTTACCCCTCCTACATCTTCTTCTTCCCAATGCCATTTTCACCATTTCCAGCCACTTTCAAGCTGGTTTTCTTGCTGTTACTATGCCCCTCAGCCTTCCTCCTCCACCTCCAGCCATTTTCCACCACCTGAAACACTCTTTTCGGCAAGTTTTGGCCGGATTTTCATCACGGAGCCAAAAATCGACTTAGCTCCGACCAAGTACTTTCCGGCCACCAAATTTGATGAATTCAGTCTCTATCTTCTCCTTGAGCTCTGTTGAGTGTGATTCCAAGCTTTGTTTCACTTGATTTGGTCTAGAATTGCTTAGGTTTCAATTTCTTCAAATCAGCCATTTTGGGTTTCAAATATTTTTTAGCTTCAATTTGATTGATTCATGAAAACGTCCTTCACAAAATTTGTTCCTAGAAGCTTAATCCACATTTTGTAATTTTTTTAGAATTTTTGGAATTCATTTTAATTTTTGTGAATTTTTTATTATTTTATTATTATTTTCTAATTTTCGAAAATTAATTAATTAAATTATGAAATTGTGTTTTATGGTGATTATAGGAGTTGAAATGAATTATAGAAATTTATTTTTAATTTTTGTGAATTTTTATGTATTTATTTGGAATTTATTAAGTTTATGTAATTTTGAAAAATAGGGTTAATTGTGTGTTAAATTGAAATTAATTGGTTAATTGAATATATTTATTGATATTATTGAGATATATGTTGATAGAAATAATTTTGAGTAATTATATTATTTTTGGTGAATTTTTGGATTTATTTTAGTAAATTTATATATAGAGGGGTATTTTGGTAATTTTACACTAAATTTGCTAAAAATATAATTAAAATGATTTTAATAATTATTTGAGCTATAAAAATGATTTCTGCAAATTTTTTGTATTTTTAACTAATTAAAACTATTTTTCGTAAATTATTTTCAAATTATATATAATATACTATTTTTCTAAATAAATGAGTTTTTATCGGTTTTTAACATGTTTTAGGGTTAATTACGTAATTTGGATTTATAAAATGTATTTTTATTATATAAGGGCATTTTCGATATTTTATAATTATTTTGTGAATTGTGAACCTCAGTCGGTGAAATGTACTTTGGAGTCCGACCGAGGGATTGTGGTTGTAATTCTATGTTTATTCCGAAGTGTATTTCTTTGCAGGACCGGCTCTACTCCTTGAGTAGAGAGATGTCCGTTTTACAGGGGAGGTTCTACCGGATTTTCGGTAAAATTCTCGTTCATTACCTATGATCTCCTTCATTAATAAATATAAAACATTCATTCACAAATAAATGATGCATGAATTCAAATAAAATAACAATATAAACCACATATATACCGAAAATATAACCAAAAATAAATCAGGTATATTTTGAGTATATATACGTCAAATAAATCCAATCAAATTATAAATTAAGCTAGAAATATATTTGAAAACATTTTAAATATAATTTTATTAACAAAACATGCATATAATTTAATATAAACTAAAAATAAACTAAATATAAACTTAAGTAATCATTAGATCATTTATGCATATTTAGTCAAGATAAAACATATATTACTGAAATTATGCATCCTAAAGCACATATATATAAAATAGTAACTCACATTTAGTGTGCTCCTCGAGATGGATCCGACAGGCCTGGTCCACTAGGCCTTGGTCTCGGCGCAACTAAACAAACAATAAATAACAGACATCAGAATAAATCTAACAGAAAATCCTAGAAACTCAATCTAGAATATTAAACGCAGAATCGAAATTAGGGTTTGACCGGATATCACATTTTACGAGAATTCTATCGAAAATTCGACAGAGCCTCCCCTGTAAAATGGACATCTCTCTACTCAAAGAGTAGAGCCGACCCTGCAAAGAAACACACTTCAAAAAATAGGCACAACAACAAATCCACAACCCCTCGGTCGGACTCCAAACTACAGTCTACCGATCGAGGTCCACAATTCACGGAACAATTTTAGAAATACCAAAAATACCCTTATAACATAGAAATTCATTTTATAGGTAAAAATTACATAATTAAAATTTAAATACAATAAAAACCGATAAAAACTCATTTTATTAGTAAAATCGTATATTATATATATAATTGAAAATAATTCACGAAAAATAGTTTTAATTAATTAAAAATACTAAATAATTTGTAGACATCATTTTTATACCTTAAATAACTATTAAAATCAATTAAATTACATTTTTAGCCAATTTTGTGTAAAATTACCAAAATACCCCTATATATATAAATATACTAAAATTCATTCAAAAATTCACCAAAAATAGTATAATTATCCAAAATTAATTTTCTCAACATATTTATCAATAATATTAATAATTAAACTCAATTAACCAATTCAATTCAATTAAAAACATAATTAACCTAATTTTCCCAAAATTACATAAATTCAAATAATTCAAAATAAATATATAGAAATTCATAAAAATTCCAAATAAATTCCTATAATTCATTTCAACACCTATAATTACCATAAAACATAATTTCATAATTTATTTAATTAATTTCGAAAATTAGAAAATATTAATAAAATATTCAAAAATACCCAAAAATCAAAATAATCTCCAAAAATTCTACAAAAATTCATAAATGTAGATTAAGCTAAGAGGAACAACATTTGTGAAGGGACTTTTCATGAATCAATCAATTCGAAGCTCAAAAAAATCAAAAACCCTAATATGGCCGAAATCGAAAATTCAAAACCTAAGCAAATCAAGACCATTTAAGCTCAAACCAAAGCTAGAATCACACTCACCGGAGCTCAAGTAGAAGAAAGAGACTGGCGGTGTCGAAAATGGTGGCCGAAAAGTTAGTGAACGGCGAGGAGGGAAGTTTCGGCCAAAATGGGGAAAATGGGAGCTAACCGGCGCCGGGGAAGAAGGTTAGGGGCGGCGGAGCGGCTGGAGAAGACGACGACACGTAGGGGAGGCACTCTGACGGCCGGTGATCGGAGTAGCAGCGGGGAGAGGAAGATGGAGGAGGGTCGGGCTCGGGAAGGAAGAAAAGAAAAGAAAAGAAAAAGAAAAGAAAAAGAAAAAGAAAAGAAAAGAAAAGAAAAGAAACAGAAAAGAAAAAAGAAAAAAGAAAAATAAATAAAAAATAATTTTAATAAAATATTTGGGAAAAATTACACACCACAAACTTAATATTTATAATTTAATAATAAATAAAATAATTAAATAACAATAAAATTAATAAACAAATAATAAAATATTAGGGTAATAAATTAAACCCTAATTAAATAAATATATACACACATAGGCTTTATTTAGTAATTTAAAAATACGTATGAGTTCATGCAAGTCCGTAAATATATTTAAAATAATTAATAATAAAATATTTACGTGAAAATTTTCCCGAAAATGCAAGTCCTGAGAAAATTTTACGTAAAGGACTTTAAATAATACACAATAATTAAAATAGGTTTTAAATACACATCAACTCATAAAAATATCATAGTATATATACAAAAATTATTAACACTGTATATCCCGATACAGTGTAAAAATATTTAAAAATACGGGATATTACAGTCAGACATACCCTGCTGATAGGCAGGCTGAACAGGCTGAACAACTGGAGGCACAGGAACATCAAACTCAGGCTCTACAGGCTCCTCATCCTATAACTCTCTCTGCCTACGGCGACCTGCCGCTCCTCGAGGTCTACCTCTACCACGACCTCTACGTCTAACTGGCTGCTCAGGAGGTTAAACCTCGTCCTGAAAAGATCCATCATCCTCGGCCTCAACGACCGGTGGAGCGACACGCACTCGCCTCCTCATTCTAAAAGGACAAACGAAAAGATTCAGACAAAACAGACTATGGAGGAATAACGCAGAAAACTAAAACAAGGAATACTTATCAAGACGTACTCGAACCTAATTCACTGCAGTAGTTCAACAGAAAACACAACTTTAAAACTAGGGCCACGACTCACACAACTAAGCCCTGACACAGAACTACGTTCTGATACCAACTTTGTCACGACCCAAAACAGGGGCCATGACCGGCGCTAGGGAATGGGAATTTTTTTGAATCCGGAACCCGTAACAAGCCTAAAAATAAAATAAAACATTCACTAATAATAACAATATATAATGCAGCGGAAATAAAAATCATAAATATCACAATAACATTTTCACCAACTGGATTTAAATTAAATACGCATCTCATATATATATAAACTCTTTTGATACAAATCCAGTTCAAATATAATACAACATCTCTTTAAATATTTAATAACTACTGCAGTGTCTAGATAAAATAAAGCCAATACTCAGGGAAGCAGTTTACATAAAGAAGCCGGGGCGGAAGAAATCCGGCGTACAGGCCTGCTACTGAGGTCTGAAGAAGATGACTCTCCTGAAAAATTAGTCAACGGAGGGGAGTCAGACCTCACTGAGTGAATTACTATAATATATATACATGCACACTAAATGACAATGCATACAATCAACAGTATATATCTAATATGTATATATACAGACAAATACACATAGATGCTGAAAAATCATTTTATATATATTTTACTGAAAATCATCGTTTATGAAGGATCACATAGAACCCTAGAATATCGCAACCTCGAAAATAGTGTTAAACAACACTCTAGCCATACAGGCTCACTTATTCCAAAATATTCACTTATTCCATTTAGACAGTAGACTGGCCCTGAGACACTAAGTCAATCGAGCTCCAGCAGTCTGACTGTCAGTGTGATTGGCCCCGAGACACTTGGTCAATCGAGCTCCAGCAATCACACTCCCAATTCACATCACACATCAGATAATCAAATTCAATCAATATCCTCAAACAGGTTAGTGATATAGCCTAAATGCTATAAGCGCACCGGTACATACTCGGTCCTAGTGCTGCCCACTAAGTAGCACGTTCTATTGATATCCTTCATTAATAAATATAAAACATTCATTCACAATTAAATGATGCATGAATTTAAATAAAATAACAATATAAACCATATATATACTGGAAATATACCAAAAGTAAACCAGGTGTATTTCGAGTATATATTCGTCAAATAAATTCAATCAAATTACAAATTAAGCTAGAAATATATTTAAAAACATTTTAAACATAATTTATTTATAAAACATGCATATAATTTAATATATACCAAAAATAACCAAAAGTAAACTAAAAATAAACTTAGGTATTAACCAAATTATTTATGCATATTTAATCAAAATGAAACATATATTTCTAAAATCATGCATCCTAAAGCACATATATATAAAATAGTAACTTACACTTAGTGCGCTCCACGAGATGGGTCTGACGGGCCTGGTCCACTAAGCCTCGATCTCGGCGCAACTAAACAAACAATAAATAACAGACATCAAAATAAACTTAATGGAAAATCCTAGAAACTTGATCTAGAATATTAAACACATAATCGAAATTAGGGTTCGACCGGACATCATGTTTTACGAGAATTCTACCAAAAATTCGGCAGAACCTCCCCTGTAAAATGGACATCTCTCTACTCAAAGAGTAGAGCCGACCCTGCAAAGCAACACACTTTGAAAAATAGGCTCAACCACACAACCACAACCCTTCGGTCGGACTCCAAACTACAGCCTATCGAACGGGGTCCACAATCACAGAACAATTTTAGTAATACCAAAAATACCCTTATAACACAGAAATACATTTAATAAATAGAAATTACATAATTAACCTTAAAACACAGTAAAAATCGGTAAAAAACTCATTTTATTAGTAAAATCGTATATTACATATATAATTGAAAATAATTCACGAAAATTAGTTTTAATTAGTTAACAGTACTAAATAATTTTTAGAAATCATTTTTATACCTTAAATAATTATTAAAACCAATTTAATTACATTTTTAGTCAATTTAGGGTAAAATTACCAAAATACCCCTATATATATAAATATACTAAAATTCATTCAAAAATTCACCAAAAATAGTATAATTATCCAAAATTAATTTTCTCAACATATTTATCAATAATGTCAATAATTAAACTCAATTAACCAATTAAATTCAATTAAAAACATAATTAACCTAATTTTCCCAAAATTACATAAACTTAAATAATTCAAAATAAATACTTAGAAATTCATAAAAATTCCAAATAAATTCCTATAATTCATTTCAACACCTATAATTATCATAAAACACAATTTCATAATTTAATTAATTAATTTCCGAAAATTAGAAAATAATATTAAAATATTCAAAAATACCCAAAAATCAAAATAATTCCCAAAAATTCTACAAAAATTCACATATGAAGATTAAGCTAAGGGGAAAAACATTTGTGAAGGAATTTTTCATGAATCAATCAAATTGAAGTTCAAAAAATTCAAGAACCCTAATAGGCCGAATTCAAAAAATCGAAACCTAAGCAAATCAAGACCATTTAAGCTCAAACCAAAGCTAGAATCACACTCACCGGAGCTCAAGGAGAAGAAAGAGACTAGCGGTGTCAAAAATGATGGCCAAAAACGTCGTGATCGATGGTGAAGAGGAATTCAGCTTCTCCGGCCAAAATCAACCTCCAAATATTGGAAACGGCTGCTACAGGCGGCGAGGAAGGCTAGGGAAGGTGGTGGCACGCCGGACGACACACCAACGACAAGGAATCGATGTGACAGGCGACGAACAGTAAGGGAAACGGTCGGGGAGTGAGAGGAAGGAGATAATGGCTATTTGGTAAATAAGTTAAACTTTATAATTTGTTTAATATTAAATGTATATATGTATATATATATATACTTTATACTATATAATAAAATACACACATTAAATATACACCACACACTTAATATTTAATATTTTAAAATTTAATAATAAATAAAAATAATTAAATAACAATAAAATTAATAAATAATTAATAAAATATTAGGGTAATATTAATTAAACCCTAATTAAATAAATATATACACACATAGGCTTTATTTAGTAATTTAAAAATACGTATGACTTCATGCAAATCCGTAAATCTATTTAAAATAATTAATAGTAAATTATTTACGTGAAAATTTTCTTGAAAATAAAAATCTCGGAAAAATTTTACGTAAAGTACTTAAAATAATAATAAAAAATTAAAATTCAATTTAAATTAAATGAAAGCTCATGAAATATCAATATCATATTTAAAAATTATTAACACTGCATATCCTGATATAGTATAAAAATATTTAAAAACACAGGATATTACAGTTTATTTTTGATATATGCATGCTAGATAATTAGGTTCATTTTTTAGTTTATTTTTGAATATATGTTAAACACAAACACGTATTTAAATGAATATTTATACATAAATGTTTTATTAAATGATTTGTGTACTTAGGGTATATCTTTTGCATATATAAGTATATTTTTAAGATAATGCATGTTATATTATTGTTACTCATTTAAATTATTTTTAACTATATTAATTATTTATCTTTAGTTTATTTCGTATTTTATTTGACACATACATATATATATATACTTGAAATATACTGGGTATATTTTAGGTATATTTTTGGTATATATATATATATATATATGGTTGGTTTTACTATTATGAATATTGTTCTACATTAATTATTTTCCGAATGAATGATTTATTCTAAGTGAAGGATATCAATAGAACGTGCTTCCTAGTGGGCAGCACTAGGACCGTGTACGTACTGGTACAATAGATAAGGATTGAGTGAGAGTTTAAATTGGGTGATTATAATTGATTTAATTGATTTGACTAAGATTAATGGTATGTTAGATAGTGTGATTGCGGGGCCAATCACACTGACAGTCAGACTGCTGGAGCTCGGTTGACTTAGTGTCCCGGGGCCAGTCTACAGTCCATAAGTGAATTGAATGATCTATTGAGTTGATTGAGATGTGAGGTGATAGATAGTGTGATTGTTGGAGCTCGATTAACCAAGTGTCTCGGGGCCAATCACACTGACAGTCAGACTGTTGGAGCTCGGTTGACTTAGTGTCTCAAGGCCAGTCTGTTGTCCAAATTGGAATGAGTGTTCTATTTGGAATCAAGTGAGCCTGCATGGCTAGAGTGATGATGGGGTTATTAAGGTTGTTATTGTTAGGGTTCTATGGATCCTTCATGAATTTAATCAAACGTTTTCCTACATTCTGTATATTTATAAAAGCAGAGTTTGGCATTCGTGTGAGATGTGTGTATATACATATATATATATATATATATATATATATATATATATATATATATATATATATATATATATATATAAGAATGCCTGATTGTATGGTTTAGTTTGCATGTATATATAGTATAATAATTCACTCAGTGAGGTCTGACCCCCCTCAATTATTTTTTTTCAGGAGATTCCATATCGTCAGACCTTAGTTGTAGAGTTCCTCGCCAGTGTTCTTCAATCCCGACTATTTTATGCAAATATATATTCTGAACTTTGAATTGTATTCTAGAAATTGCAGTAGTAGTGTTATAATTTTTGGAAGTGTATTATTTTGTTTGGATATTAAATACTCTGAGAATTTGTATTTGAACATTGTACGAATATGTATTCATTTATAAAAGGATTTGGAGTATTTATTTTATATATTGATTCAAAAAATTTTAATTATATCATACTTTTTATTTAATTATTGCATGATTTTATTTCCTAAGGCTTGCTACGGGTTCCGGATTCAAAAGAATTCCCATTCCCTAGCGCCGATCATGACTCATAGTTTGGGTCGTGACAATATATATATATATATATATATATATATATATATATATATATATATATATATATATATATAATTTGTAAAAAAAATTACAAAACCTACCCTCACCCCTAACCTCATCTCCCGACATCCCCTTCCCCTCTCATCACTGCGCACGCCAGCCACCTACCGTCACTGTGCCTCCCACCGTGCCACCTCCTTCCTCTAGCCATTCTACCACCTGTAGACTTCCCTTCCGGCATCGGTGATGTCACGACCCAAAACAGGGTCCATGACCGGCGCTAGGGAACGAGAATTCTTTCGAATCCGGAACCCGTAGCAAGCCTAAAAATAAAATAAACATGCAATAATAATAATAACAATATCAAATGCAGTGAAAATGAAAATCATAATTATCACAATAGTATTTTCACCAACTGGATTTAAATCAAATCTTCATCATGTATATATAAACTCTTTTAATACAAATCCAGTTCAAATATAATACAACATCTCACATAAATAAAATACATAAAATCCCACAAATTAATTTACAACTACTGCAATGTCTAGATGATATAAAAATAAGACTCAAGTAAGTAGTTTACATAAAGAAGCTGGGGCGGAAGAAATCCGGCGTATGGGCCTGCTACTGAGGTCTGAAGATGTTGACTCTCCTGAAAAATAGTCAACGGAAGGGAGTTAGACCTCACTGAGTGAATTACTATAATATATATACATGCATACTAAATGACAATGCATACAGTCAAAAGTATATATATAAATATATATACAGGCAAATACACACAGATGCAATAAAATCATTTTATATATTTATTGAAAATCACTGTTTATGAAGGATCAAATAGAACCCTATGATATCGAAACCTCAATCAGTGTTAGACAACACTCTAGCCATACAGGCTCACTTAATCCAAATATATCCACTTGATCCATTTAGACAGTAGACTGGCCCCGAGACACTAAGTCAACCGAGCTCCAGCAGTCTAACTGCCAATGTGATTGGCCCCAAGACACTTGGTCAACCGAGCTCCAGCAATCACACCCCCAAATCACATCTCACACATCAAATAATCATAACCAATCAATATCCACAAATGGTTAGTAATATAGCCTAATGCTATAAGCGCACCGATACGTACTCGGTCCTAGTGCTGCCCACTAAGTAGCACGTTCTATTGATATCCTTCATTAATAAATATAAAACATTCATTCACAAATAAATGATGCATGAAATTAAATAAATAACAATATAAACCATATATATACTGAAAATATACCAAAAGTAAACCAGGTATATTTCGAGTATATATACGTCAAATAAATCCAATTAAATCATAAATTAAGCTTGAAATATATTTAAAAACATTTTAAATATAATTTATTCATAAAACATGCATATAATTTAATATATACCAAAAATAAACCAACAATAAACTAAATATAAACTTAAGTAATAATCAAATTATTTATGCATATTTAATCAAAATAAAACATGCATTTCTAAATCATGCATTCTAAGCATATATATATAAAATAGCAACTCACAAATTAGTGCGCTCCACGAGATGGATCCGACGGGCCTGGTCCACTAGGCCTCGGTCTCGGTGCAACTAAACAAACAATAATAACAGACATCAGAATACCTACCAGAAAATCCTAGAATTCGATCTAGAATATTAATCACAGAAACAGGATTAGGGATCGACCGGACATCACGTTTTACAAGAATTCTACCAAAAATTCGACAGAACCTCCCCTGTAAAACGGATATCTCTCTACTCAAAGAGTAGAACCGACCCTGCAAAGAAACACACTTCGAAAAACAGGCTCAATAATAAATCCACAACCCCTCGGTCGGACTCCAAACTACAGTCTACCGATCGAGGTCCACAAACACAGAACAATTCTAGAAATACCAAAAATATCCTTATAACATAGAAATCCATTTTATAAATAGAAATTACATAATTAATCTTAAAACATAGTAAAAACCGATAAAAACTCATTTTATTAGAAAAATCGTATATTATATATATAATTGAAAATAATTCACGAAAAATAGTTTTAATTAGTTAAAAATACCAACTAATTTGTAGAAATCATTTTTATACCTTAAATAACTATTAAAACCAATTAAATTACATTTTTAGCAAATTTTGTGTAAAATTACCAAAATACCCCTATATATATAAATATACTAAAATTACTTCAAAAATTCACCAAAAATTATACAATTATCCAAAATTAATTTCCTCAACATATTTATCAATAATATCAATAATTAAACTCAATTTACCAATTAATTTCAATTAAAAACACATTTAACCCTAATTTTCCAAAATTCCATAAACTTCAATAATTCAAAATAAATACATAGAAATTAATAAAAATTCCAAATAAATTCCTATAATTCATTTCAACACCTAATTTAATCATAAAAAAATTCATAATTTAAATAATTAATTTCCGAAAATTAGAAAATAATATTAAAATATTCAAAATTACCCAAAAATCCAAAAAATCTCCAAAAATTCTAAAAAAATTCATACATGCAGATTAAGCTACTAGGATCAACATTTGTGAAGGGAGTTTCATGAATCAATCAATTTGAAGCTCAAAAAAATCAAAAACCCTAATATGGCCGAAATTGAAAATTCGAAACCTAAGAAAATCAAGACCATTTAAGCTCAAACCAAAGCTAGAATCACACTCACCGGAGCTCAAGGAGAAGAAAGAGACTGGCGGTGTCAAAAATGGTGGTCGGAATCGTGGTCGACGGCGAGGAGAGGAAGTTTTGGCCAAATGGGGAAAATGGGAGCTAACCGGTGCCGGGGAAGGAGCTTGGGGCAGCGGAGTAGCTGGCTGAGGAAGGTGGAGCTGCTGGTGGCACACCGACGATAGGGGAACGGTAGTTGCAGTGGTGGTGGGTGGTCGGGCACGGGAAGGAAGAAGAGAAAGGAAGAAGAAAAGAAAAGAAAAAGAAAAAGAAAAGAAAAAAATAAATAAATAAAATAATTTTAATAAAATATTTGAAAAAAATCACATCCACACACTTAATATTTAATATTTTAAAATTCAATATTAATTAAAAATAATTAAATAACAATAAAATAATTAATTAATTAGTAAAATATTAGGGTAATATATTAAACCCTAATTAAATAAATATTTACGCACATAGGCTTTATTTAGTAATTTAAAAATACGTATGAGTTCATGCAAGTTCGAAAATATATTTAATATAATTAATAATAAATTAGTTACGTGAAAATTTCCCCGAAAATGCAAGTCCTGGGAAAATTTTACGTAAAGCACTATAAATAAGACACAATAATTAAAATAGGTTTTAAATACTTATCAACCTCGTAAAAATATTGTAATATATATATATAAATTATTAACACTGTATATCCCCGTACAGTATTAAAATATTTAAAAACACGAGATATTACAGGTGAAGTGTGTTTTGGTGTTTTGGCCGAGAGTTGGCCTTTTCTTCCTTCCTCACGTTTCTGGCCACCAAATCCCCTTTTCTGGTGCCGTTGAACTCCTCTGAGGACATAGAAGATGATTCTAAGCTTCCTTTAAGCTTAAAACTAGATTTGATAAGGTTTTTGTCAATTTTTCTAATTCGGCCATAATTGATTTTCAAATTTTTTTTGAGCTTTTCTTTATGATTCATGAAAAATTCCTTCACAAACTATGATCCTAGTAGCTTAATATTCATGTGTGAATTTTTGTAGAATTTTTGGAATTTATTTTGATTTTTGGGTATTTTTTATTATTTTATTAATATTTTATAATTTTTGAAAATTAATTATGAAATTGTGTTTTATGGTAATTATAGGTGTTAAAATGAATTATATAAATTTATTTGGGATTTTTGTGAATTTTTATGTATTTATTTTGAATTTATTTAGTTTATGTAATTTTGATAAAATAGGGTTAATTATGTGTTTAATTGAAATTAATTGGTTAATTGAGTATATTTATTGATATTATTGAAATATATGTTGAGAAAACTAATTTTGTGCAATTATATTATTTTTGGTGAATTTTTGGATTAATTTTAGTATATTTATATATATGTGGGTATTTTGGTAATTTTACCCTAAATTGGCTAAAAATGTAATTAAATTGGTTTTAATAGTTATTTAGGGTATAAAAATGATTTCTAAAAATTATTTAGTATTTTTAACTAATTAAAACTATTTTTCGTAAATTATTTTCAATTATATATATATTATACGATTTTTCTAATAAAATGAGTTTTTATCGGTTTTTATTGTGTTTTAGGGTTAATTACGTAATTTCTACTGATAAAATGTATTTTTATTATATAAGGGCATTTTTGATATTTTGTAAATATTTTGTGAATTGTGGACCTCGGTCGGTGAGTTGTAGTTTAGGGCCCGACCGAGGGATTGTGGTTGTAATTCTGTGTTTATTTTCAAAGGGCGTTTCTTTGCAGGGCTGGCTCTACTCTTTGAGTAGAGAGATGTCCGTTTTACAGGGGAGGTTCTATCGGATTTTCGATAGAATTTTCGTAAAACATGATGTCCGATCGAATTCTGATTTAATTCTGTCTCTAGTATTCTAGATCGAGCCTTTAGAACTTCTGTTAGATTTGTTCTGATTCCTATCATTTTTGTTTGTTTAATTGCACCAAGACCGAGGCCTAGTGGACCAGGCCCATCGGACCCATCTCGTGGAGCACAATAAGTGTGAGTTGCTATTTTATATATATGTGCTCTAGGGTGCATGATTTTAGAAATATACGTTCTATTTGGATTAAATATGCATAAATGGTTTAATTAATACTTAAGTTTATTTTTAGTTTATTTTCAATATATTTTAAACTATATGCATGTTATTAACGAATTATGTTTAAAATATTTTCAAATACTTTTCTAGTTTATTTTGTAATTTAATTGGATTTATTTGACGTATATATACTCGAAATATACTTGGTTTAATTTTGGTATATTTCTAGTATATATATGGTTATTGTTGCTATTATATTTAAATTCATGCATCATTTATTTTTATGAATGTATATTTTATATTTAAAATGAAGGATATCAATAGAACGTGCTACCTAATGGGCAGCACTAGGACCGAGTACGTATCGGTACACTGATAGGATTTAGGTTATATTACTAACCATTTGTGGATATTGATTGGATATGATTATTTGATGTGTGAGATATGATTTGGGAGTGTGATTGCTGGAGCTCGATTGACCAAGTGTCTCAGGGCCAATCACACTGACAGTCAAATTACTGGAGCTCGGTTGACTTAGTATCTTGGGGCCAGTCTACTGTCCAAATAGAATAAGTGAATATATTTGGAATAAGTGAGCCTATATGGCTAGAGTGTTGTCTAACACTATTTTGAGGTTGTGATTTTCTAGGGTTCTATTTGATCCTTCATAAACAGTGATTTTTAATAAAAATATATAAAATGATTTTATTATATCTGTGTGTATTTGCTTGTATACATACATATTATATATACTTTTGATTGTGTGCATTGGCATTTAGTATGCATGTATATATACTATAGTAATTCACTCAGTGAGGTTTGACTCCCCTCCGTTGACTATTTTTTAGCAGAGTCATCTTCGTCATACCTCAGTAGCAGGCCTGTATGCCGGATTTCTTCCGCCCCGGCTTTACTATATAAACTGCTCACTTGAGTTTTATTTTATGATCTAGACACTGTAGTAGTCGTAAAATTGTTAAAAGATGTTGTATTATATTTGAACTGGATTTGTATTAAAAGTTTATTTATATATGAGATGAGGATTTGATTTAATTTCATTTGGTGGAAATATTATTTTGATATTTATGATTCTATTTCGCTGCATAATATTTTACTTAATTGTGTTGTTATTATTACTATTGCATGTTTTATTTTATTTTAGGCTTGCTATGGGTTCCAGATTCGAAAGAATTCTTATTCCCTAGCGCCGGTCATGGCCACTATTTTAGGTCATGACAACATTTATTTTAAAACATGAAGGTTCAAATAGAACCCTATTAATCGCAACCTCAATCAATCATATCATCTCTAGCCATACAGACTCACTTAAATCCAAATAGATCACTTATTTCATTTTGTACAGTAAATTGGCCCCGAGACTTAAGTCAACCGAACTCCAGCAGTCTGACTGTCAGTGTGATTGACCCCGAGACACTTGGTCAACTGAGCTCCAACAATCACACTATCAATCATATCACATCTCAAATCATAAATCAATCATATCATCAATCTCAACCAAATCATAATTCACCACAAGTAATCCTCACTCAATCATAAATCTATTGCATTGGTACGTACACGATCCTAGTACTGCCCACTAGGTAGCACGTTCTATTGATATCCTTCATTTAAAAATAAATAAATAAATCATCCATACGAGAAAATAAATAATGCATAAAATCATTTAAAATGATAAAATAAACCATATATATACCAGAAATATACCTAAAATAAACTAAGTATATTTCGAGTATATATATGTCAAATAAAACATGAAATATGCCAAAGATAAACCAATAATATACTTAAAAACAATTTAAGTCTAAATCAATAATATAACATGCATTTATTTAAAAATATACCTAAAATATACTAAAAATATACATGAAGTATACAAATCATTTAATAGAATGGTTATGAATAAATTTACATTCAAAACATGTATTTAATTTGACATATATCCAAAAATGTACTAAGAATAAACCTAATTATCTAACATGCATATATAAAAAATAAACCCTAAATATACCAAAGATATAGTAAATGTATATAGAAAATATGCATACATATACATCAAAATATACTAAAAATAAACTGAAAATATACCAAATCATATTCTAAATTAAATTACTTTTTTAAAACATATAATGAAAATGAAAAAAATCCTAAGTCATGCATCCTATATGCAATGCATATATATATTTATAATAACTCACTGATTCGTACTCTATGAGACAGACTCAAACGGCCTAGTCCGTTAAGCCTCGGTCTCAGCGCAGCTAAAAAAATAAAATAACAACAACCATCAAAATAAATTTCTAACTCTATGCTTCTAGGATTACTATAGAAAGACACAATCAAAAATTCAAAACTAGACTCAGACCGGTTGTGTAATATCCCGAGTTTTAAATAATTTTAAACTGTATCGGGATATGCAGTGTTAATAATTTTGAAATTTATATTTGATTTTTTTACTATTTATGAATTATTATCGCTATTATCTTATGTTTAATTAATGCATATTTTATGTAAACATGTCTTTAAATCATTTTTATTTCAGGAAATAGTATTTTATTTAACCTTTAAATTAGGGTATTTATATTTTAATATATTATTTTAATGAATTATATTATAGGTCTAAAATTTGTGAATTATGCATTATTTTTGCATGCATGAATAATATTAGGGTTAATAATTATATAATGTGTTTTATTTGTGTTATATATATATATATATATATATATATATATATATATATATATATACAAAAAAAAAATCAACAAACCTCATTTCTTCTTCCCCATCATGTCCCTCACCCTCACCATCTCCCTCACCGCTGTAACTCCGACCGACTACCGTCGATGTGCCTCCCGGCGTGCCACCTCCTTCCTTCAGTAGCTCCGTCGCCTGCTAACATCCCCTCCGGCGCCGATGAAGTGGAAGTTGGTGTTTTCACCGAAAGTTGGCCTCTTCTTCCTCTCTCACATTTTCGACCACCAAATCATGTGATTCTAGTGTCGTTGAACTCCGTAGACTCCATAGAAGACGATTTCAAGCTTCCTTTTAGCTTAAAACTTGAATTGGTAAGGTTTTTAGCTAGTTTTTATTTTCAGCCATTTAGGGTTTTTGATTTTTTTTTTAGCCATGATTTGAATGATTCATACAATCTTCCTTCACAAACATTAATCCTAGTAGCTTAATCTACCTCTGTGAATTTTTGTGGAATTTTTGGGAATTATTTTGATTTTTGTGAATTTTTTATTATTTTATTAATATTTTCTAATTTTCAAAAATTAATTAAATAAATTATGAAATTCTGTTTTATGGTATTTATAGGTTTTTAAATTAATTTTAGAAATTTATTTGTAATTTTTTTGAATTTTATATATTTATTTTGAATTTATTTAGTTTATGTAATTTTTGGAAAATTAAGTTAATTATGTGTTTTATTGAAATTAATTGGTTAATTGAGTATATTTACTGATATTATTGAATTATATGTTGAGAAATTTAATTTTGAGTAATTATACTATTTTTGGTGAATTTTTTATTAATTTTAGTGAATTTACGTAACTAGGGGTATTTTTGTAATTTGACACTAAATTGGCTAAAAATATAATTAAATTGGTTTTACTAGTTATTTAAGGTGTAAAAATGATTTTTACAAGTAATTTAGCATTTTAACTAATTAAAACTATTTTTCATAAATTATTTTTAAATTATATATAATATACGATCTTTCAAAATAAATGAGATTTTATTGATTTTTAATATGTTTTAGGGTTAATTATGTAATTTGGATTTATAAAATGTATTTTGGTCAATATTTATGAATTTATTGAGAATTACCGATTTTTAATAACATTTTATAAAAATTAGGGTTTTTATGCATTTATCGGTAAAATAAATATTTTTAGTGTTTAAATATCTAAATTGCTATATTTTGAGTGTTGAAGGGCATTTTTGGTATTTTCTGAAATTTTCATGTGTTTTATATTATTTCGTGAATTGTGGACCTCAGTTGGTGAATTGTAGTTTGGAGTCCGACCGAGGGATTGTGTTCTACGTATATTCAAAGTGTATTTCTTTGCAGGACCGATTCCACTCTTTAAGTAGAGAGATGTCCGTTTTACAGGGGAGGTTCTGCAGAATTTTCAGTAGAATTCTCATAAAACGTAATGTCCAATCAAATTCCTGTTCTAATTCTGTGTCTAAGATTATAGATCGAGTCTTTAAAATTTCCGTTAGAATTATTCTGATTTCCTGTTATCATTTGTTTGTTTAGTTGCGTCGAGACCGAGGCCTACTGGACCAGGCCCATCGGACCCGTCTCGTGGAGCGCTATAACAGTGAGTTTTTATTTTATATATACGTGTTTAGGATGCATGTTTTTAGTAATGTATGAATTATTTTAGTAAATTATGCATAAATGATTTAATTATTGCTTAGGTTTATTTTTGGTATATGATTGGTATATTTTTGATATATTTTAAATTATATGCATGTTTTATTATGAGTTTATACTTAAAATGTTTTTAAGTATATGTATAGTTTATTTTGTAAATAAATTGAATTTATTCGACATGTATATACTCCAAATATACCTGGTTTATTTTTGGTATATTTCTAGTATATATATGGTTTATGTTGCTATTTTATTTAATATCATGCATCATTTATTTTATGAATGTATGTTTTATATTTTAATGAAGGATATCAATAGAACGTGCTACCTAGTGGGCAGCACTAGGACCAAGTACGTACCGGTACAACGATAGAATTTAAGTTAAATTACTAACCTATTTGTGGATATTGATTGGATTGATTTATTTGATGTGTGATATGATTTGAGAGTGTGATTACTAGAGCTCGATTGACCAAGTGTCTCGGGGCCAATCACACTGACAGTCAGACCTGCTGGAGCTCGGTTGACTTAGTGTCTCGGGGCCAATCTACTGTCCAAATCGAACAAGTGAAATTATTTGGAATAAGTGAGCCTGTATGGCTAGAGTGTTGTCTAACACTGTCTAAGGTTACGATTTTCTAGGGTTCTATTTGATCCTTCATATACGGATGTATTTCTTAATATTTTTATAAAATGATTTTGCTGCATCTGTGTCATTTTGCCTATATATATATTTATTATATATACTATTGAATGTGTGCATTGTCATTTAGCTATGCATGTATATATATTATAACAATTCACTCAGTGAGGTCTAACTTCCCTCCGTTGATTATTTTTTAGGAGAGTCTACGTCTTCAGACCTTAGCAGACCCATACGTCGAATTTCTTCTGCCCCGGCTTCACTATGTAAACTGCTTACCTGAGTTTATTTTATAATCTAGACACTGCAGTAGTTATGGTCGATTGTGAGATTTATGTATTATGTTTGTAAGAAATATGTATTTTAAATATTTGAACTGAGATATGTATTAAAAGATTATTTATATATGAGATGGATCTGTATTGTTAAATCCCTTGACGGATTATTATTTTGTTTTATTTATGAATTTTATTTCCACTGCAAGTTATTTTATTTATGTTCTTATTATTATTGCATGTTTTTATTTTTAAGGCTTGCTACGGGTTTTGGATTTGAAAGAATTTCTGTTGCCTAGTGCCGGTCATGGCCCCAATTTTGGGTTGTGACAGGTTGTCACATTTTACGAGAAATTTACCGAAATTTTGGCAGAGTCTCCTTTGTAAAACGGACATCTCCCTACAAAAGTAGGGCTGATCCTGCACAGAAAACACACTTCTAAAATCACAAAGCGCAACACCTCGGGTTGGGGCCCCCAAACTCCACAAATCCCCAACCGAGGTTCACAATTTACAAAACAACAATATTAAACAGTAAAATAATAAAAATAATCAAAAACCCATAAAAATATTTAAAAACCTTTATTTTCCAACTAAAACATAAAAGTCTAATTTAAATAATATTTGATAATAAAAATTCATAAATGGAATAAAAATTCCCATTTTAACAATTAAATTAACATAAATTGTAAATAATATTTAAAATCACAATTTAACAACATTTAAAATAATAAAATACACATTTAGCCTCAAAATAATAAATACACGTATTATTTACATAATATTTTAAAATTATTACAATTAACTAATAAAATCTCAAACATTATATAATATTAATAAAAATTCAATTTTTTACAATTATTCAACATAACATAATAAAATTCACATTTAATTCTTAAATAGCTTAATTATATAATAAAATTAGTTTAAAACCCAATTTATTTCCAAAATAATATATAATATATTATTTGAAAACAATTTTTCAAAATTTAGTATTAATTAGTTAAAAATAGTAAAAAATTTATAAAAAATCATTTTAATACTTTAAATAATTATAAAACCAACTAAAACATAATGTTTTAACTATAATCTTAACAAAATTTCATATTTAACCCTATAATACAAAATATCCATTATAC
This sequence comes from Mallotus nudiflorus, assembly GCA_947683625.1. Taxonomy (NCBI): domain Eukaryota; kingdom Viridiplantae; phylum Streptophyta; class Magnoliopsida; order Malpighiales; family Euphorbiaceae; genus Mallotus; species Mallotus nudiflorus. The sequence continues at coordinate 469,056 of CANTUR010000887.1, read as the reverse complement.
TAAATAATTTCCTCTAAAATTATATAAAATCATTAAAATTATTTAATCAACATATAATATACTAATATCAACCAAAACACATATTTGTCCAATAATTTCAACAAAAATACATATTTGACCTAATAATTCAAAATACACATAAATTATATAAAATTCCATAAAAATTATATAAATTCATAAAAATTATTTTATCAACAAATAACATTCTAATATCAACTAAAACATACAATTAAACTCTAATTTTAACCAAAATACACATTTAACTCAATTATCCAATATTTACATAAACTATAAATATTCATAAAAATTATGTAAAAATTCCAAAAATTAATTTCTCAACATAAAAATTAATAAAAATAAATAATAACAATAATCAAATTCATAATTCATAATTTAACCAAATTCATAATTTAATTAATTTATTTACCAAAATTCATTAAACAATATTAAAATAATAAAAAATTCACCAAAATTAAAATAAATTCCAAAAATAATAGCAAAAATATATTCAAGAAGCTCAAGCTATAAGGATCATCATTTCTAAAAGAAATAATCAAAAATCAACTAAACTCAAGTTAAAAAAAATTAAAAAGAAATTAGACATAAACTAAAAAAACTCACAAACGATTAGCTTTGAGCTTCGATCAAACTCAGAATCAACTTCCCCTCAACTTAAGGAGTCGACCGAGCCAAGGAAGTCGAGCTCCCACTGTCAGAAAGTCATCGACAATCACTGTACCATGTTATTGCCGTTGCTGCTTCTATATGCTATCTTTCGGTGAGGAGGAGGAGGAGAAGGTAGGGAGTTGATGGCAAGGTTCAAGGGTGGAAGACGGTAGCTCAGTGGCTTGAGCAACGCGAGGAAGAAGAAGATGCACAAGAATAAGAGGGGGTTGGGATTTGCAGGAGAAAGGGAAAGAAAAATGGTTTTTGCACATGTTTTGTGTGTGTGTGTGTGTGTATATATATATATATATATATATATATATATATATATATTCACACACTCACAATATAATCACACAGACATAAATATTGAACTAATATCAACACATAAAATATCATTTAAAAGTAAAATATCATTTAAAAGTAAAAATAATATACACAATATAAAATTAATACTATTAATAAAAAATTGGATAATAAGAATATTATTCATAATAATATTAAACAATAAAAAAAATACTAATGATAATAATAGTGAAAATAATAACTATGATAATAATAACACAAAACACATTTGAAAATAACAATAATATAGACAATATTTATGAAATAATTTAATAATTTAAAAATGTAAATCAATAGGAATAAAATAATAATAATGTACTTAAAATATTACTATTAAAATATTACTATGGTAATAATATTGCATAATAATTATAATAATAACCCACATAAAATAACAATGAAAAATAATAAAATTAATAATGGTAGTGGAATACTTTAAAAATATTAATAATACTCAAATCACGTCAATTAATAAAATTATCACGACCCAAAACAGGGGCCATGACCAGCGCTAGGGAACGGGAATTCTTTCGAATCCAGAACCCGTAGCAAGCCTAGAAATAAAAATAAACATACAATAATAATAACAACAACTTTTAATGCAGCGGAAATAAAATCATAAGTATAAAAAATAACAATCCACCACGGGATTTCAATCAAACTCTCATCACATATATATAAATCTTTTTAATACAAATCCAGTTCAAATATAATACAACATCTCTTTAACAATTTAATGACTACTACAGTGTCTAGATAAAATAAACCCAAGACTCAGATAAGCAGTTTACACAAAGAAGCCGGGGCGGAAGAAATCCGGCGTACAGTCCAGCTACTGAAGTCTGAGGACGATGACTCTCCTGAAAAATTAGTCAACAGAGGGGAGTTAAACCTCACTGAGTGAATTACTATAATGTCACGACCCAAAACAGGGGCCATGACCGGCGCTAGGGAACGAAAATTCTTTCGAATTCGGAACCCGTAGCAAGCCTAAAAATAAAATAAACGTGCAATAATAATAATAACAATACCAAATGCAGCGGAAATGAAAATCATAAATATCATATTATTCTTTTCACCAACTGGATTTAAGTCAAATCTCATCTCATATATATAAATCTTTGAATACAAATCCAGTTTCAAATATAATACAATATCTCACATAAATAAAATACATAAAATCCCACCAAATTAATTTACAACTACTGCAGTGTCTAGATTATAAAAATAAGACTCAAGTAAGCAGTTTACACAAAGAAGCCGGGGTGAAAGAAATCCGGCGTACAGGCCTGCTACTGAGGTCTGAAGATGTTGACTCTCCTGAAAAATAGTCAACGGAGGGGAGTCAGACCTCACTGAGTGAATTACTATAATATATATACATACACACTAAATGATAATGCATACAGTCAACAGTATATATCTAATATATATATACAGGAAATTTCACACAGATGCAATAAAATTGTTTTATATATATATTTCATTGAAAATCAGCTTTTATGAAGGACCACATAGAACCCTAGAATATCGTAACCTCAAAAACATTGTTAGACAACACTCTAGCCATACAGGCTCACTGAATCCAAATATATCCACTCAATCCATTTAGACAGTAGACTAGCCCCGAGACAGTAAGTCAACCGAGCTCCAGCAGTCTAACTGCCACTGTGATTGGCCCCGAGACACTTGGTCAACCGAGCTTCAGCAATCACACCCAAATCACATCTCACACATCAAATAATCATAATCAATCAATATCCATAAATAGGTTAGTAATATAGCCTAAATACTATAGGCGTACCGGTACGTACTCGGTCCTAGTGCTGCCCACTAGGTAGCACATTCTATCGATATCCTTCATCATTCATAATATAAAACATTCATTCATAAAAAATAAATGATGCATGAAGTTCAATAAAATATCAACATAAACCATATATATACTAGAAATATACCAAAAAATAAACCAGGTATATTTCGAGTATATATACGTCAAATAAATCCAATCAAATCATAAATTAAACTAGAAATATATTTAAAAACATTTTAAATATAATTTATTTACAAAACATGTATACAATTTAATATATACCAAAAAATGAACTAAAAATAAACCAAAAATATACTTAAATACAAATCACATTATTTATGCATTTTTAATTAAGATAAAACGTATATTTCTAAATCATGCATCCTAAGGCATATATATATAGTATAGTAACTCACCCTAGTGCGCTCCACGAGACGGGTCCGACGGGCCTGGTCCACTAGCCCTCGGTCTCGGTGCAACTAAACAAGCAATAAATAACCGACATTAGAATAATCCTAATAGAAATCCTAGAATTCGATCTAGAGTATTAAATATAGAATCGATATCAGGGTTCGACCGGATATCACGTTTTATGAGAATTCTACCAAAAATTCGACAGAACCTCCCCTGTAAAACGGACATCTCTCTACTCAAAAGAGTAGAGCCGACCCTGCAAGGAAATACACTTCGAAAAACTACACAGAGCACAATCAAAATCCCACGGTCGGACTCCAAACTACAGTCCACCGACCGGGTCCACAATTCACAGAATAATTTCAGAAATACCAAAAATATCCTTATAACATAGAAATTCATTTTATAAGTAGAAATTACATAATTAACCTTTAAACACAATAAAAACTCATTTTATTAGTAAAATCGTATATTATATATATAATTGAAAATAATTCACGAAAAATATTTTTAATTAATTAAAAATACTAAATAATTTGTAGAAATCATTTTTATACTTTAAATAACTATTAAAACCAATTAAATTACATTTTTAGCCAATTTAGGGTAAAATTACCAAAATACCCCTATATATATAAATATACTAAAATTACTTCAAAAATTCACCAAAAATTATACAATTATCCAAAATTAATTTTCTCAACATATTTATCAATAGTATTAATAATTAAGCTCAATTAACCAATTAAATTCAAATAAAAACACATTTAACCTAATTTCCCAAAATTACATAAACTCAAATAATTCAAAATAAATACTTAGAAATTCATAAAAATTCCAAATAAATTCCTATAATTCATTTCAACACCTAATTTAACCATAAAACACAATTTCATAATTTAAATAATTCATTTCCGAAAATTAGAAAATAATATTAAAATATTTAAAAATACCCAAAAATCCAAACAATCTCCAAAAATTCCACAAAAATTCATACATGAAGATTAAGCTACTAGGATCAATATTTGTGAAGAGAGTTTCCATGAATCAATCAATTCAATGCTCAAAAAAATTAAAAACCCTAATATGGCCGAATTAGAAAATTTGAAACCTAAGCAAATCTAGACCATTTAAGCTCAAACCAAAGCTAGAATCACACTCACTAGTACTCAAAGAGAAGAAAGAGACTGGCGGTGTCGAAAACGATGGCCGGAATCGCGAGGTGTGAAGAAGTTGCAACTTTCGGCCAAAAATGGAAAAATAGCTCGCCAGCGCCGGGGAAGGAGGCTGCTGGCGGCGGGGGAGGGTGGTGGCAAGTCGGGAGGCACACCGACGGTAGGTGATCGGGATTTGCAACGGTGAGGGGAAGGGTGGTCGGGCGCGGGAGAAGGAAGAAGAAGAAGAAGAAGAAGAAGAAGAAAAAGAAAAAAAAAGAAAAAGAAAAAAGAAAAATAATAAAATAATATGTATATATTAAAATATAGTGTATAAATAAAATATATGGAAAATTACACACCACATATTATTATATTAATTTAAATAAACAATTAATAATAAAATGATAAAATATTAGGGTAATATATATTAAACCCTAATTAAATAAATATTGCACACATAGGCTTTATTTAGTATTTTAAAAATACGTATGAGTTCATGCAAGTCCGAAAATATATTTAAAATAATTAATAATAAATTATTTACGTGAAAATTTCCCCGAAAATGCAAGTCCCGGGAAAATTTTACGTAAAGCACTGTAAATAAGACACAGTAATTAAAATAAATTTTAAATACATATCAACTCGTAAAAATATCATAATATATATACAAAAATTATTAACACTGCATATCCCGGTACAGTGTAAAAATATTTTAAAAACACAGGATATTACAGTCTTCCCCCCTTACAAGAATTCGTCCCCGAATTCCAAAAAACAAGATCAAGAAGGAAAGAGATACAGGTAAGAAGCTCGCATCTCAGCTTCAGTCTCCCACGTATGCTCCTCAACTCTGTCGCTACGCCATAGAACCTTGACCATCAGAATCTGCTTCGATCACAATTGTCGAACTTGATAATCTACGATCGCCACGGGTTCTTCCATAAACATCAAATCTTCGCTCACTTCTACACTGTCGGGCTGCAACACGTGTGAAGGGTCTGAGATATACTTCCTCAACATCGAGATATGAAATACTGGATTGCACCTGTGACATACTCGGAGGCAAATCCAACCGATATGCAATAGTGCCAACTCTTTCTAGAATCTCAAACGGTCCAATATATCTCGGTGCTAACTTACCCTTCCTGCCAAATCTCATAACACCCTTCATCAGAGATACCTTCAGAAAAATAAAATCTCCGACCAGAAACTCCACATCTCTGCGCCTAGGATCCGCATAACTCTTCTGTCTGCTAACTGCGGTCTCTAATCTTCACTTGATCATGACGACTTTCTCTGCAGCATCCTGAACCATCTCAGGTCCAGTCAAAGCTCTCTCACCCATCTCATCCCAACTCAAAGGGGATCTACACTTCCTTTCATACAACGCCTCATACGGTGCCATACCAATACTGCTATGGTAGCTGTTATTATATGCAAACTCAACGAGTGGCAAATGATCATCCCAGCTACCTCCCAAATCCAAGACACACATCCTTAACATATCCCCCAGTGTCTGGATCGTCCTCTCAGACTGACCATCTGTCTGAGGATGGAAAGTAGTACTGAAATCCAACCTAGTGCCCATCACTTCCTGCAACTTCTGCCAAAAACGAGAAGTAAACACCGAACCTCTATCTGACACAATGGACACAGGTACTCCATGAAGGCATACGATATGCTTCACGTACAACTTCGCCAATCTAGCAACAGAATAAGTGGCTTTCACAGGCAAGAAATGTGCAGACTTCGTCAACCTGTCTACAATCACCCAGATGGAATCGTATCCATCCTTCAAACGAGGTAAACCTACCACAAAATCCATAGCTATCCTTTCCCACTTCCACTCAGGAATAGGAAGAGGCTGAAACTTCCCAGAAGGCTTCTGATGTTCGGCTTTCACTTGCTGACACGTCAGACACTTAGCAACATAATTAGTGACATCCTTCTTCAATCCATCCCACCAGTATAGATCTCTGATACTGTGGTACATCTTGGTAATGCCCGGATGAACGCTGTAAGCTGTAGAATGTGCTTCCTCTAGGATCTCTTCTCTCAAATCATCCACATCAGGAACACACAATCTACCACTGATCCACAACACACCGTCATCATCGAGTGTAAAATCAGTGAACTTCCCTGCTCTGACATTCTCTATAAACTCTTTCAGAATAGGATCTCAACTCTGAGCTGCTTTAATCCTATCCCTCAGTACAGATCGCACTTTAAATTGAGCTAGCAGTCCACCTGATCTACTGATCTTCATCATCAGACCTTGATCCACCAACAGATGAAATTCCCGAATCAATGGTCTCCTCTCAACACTGATGTGAGCAAGACTGCCTGAGGACTTCCTACTCAAGGCATCTGCTACCACATTAGCTTTACCCGGATGATATAAGATCTCGCAATCATAATCCTTCAACAGTTCTAACCATCTTCTCTGCCTCAAATTCAAATCTCTCTGCTGAAAAATGTACTTAAGGCTCTTGTGATCAGTAAATATCTCACAAGTCACCCCGTACAGATAATGTCTTCAAATGTTCAAAGCAAAGATCACTGCAACCATCTCAAGGTCATGTGTGGGATAGTTATACTCATGCTTCTTCAATTGCCTCGAAGCATAGGCTATCACCCTTCCATTTTGCATCAACACACAACCAAGACCAATTCTAGAGGCATCACAGTAAACTATGAACTTATCCACACTATTAGGCAAAGCTAACACCGGCGCTGTGGTCAACTTCTCCTTCAACAACTGAAAACTATTCTCACAAGCTTCTGAACACTCGAATCTAACGTTCTTTTGAGTCAAGCGAGTCATAAGGGCTGCTATTCTGGAAAAATCCTGCATAAATCGCCTATAATACCCGACTAAACCAGAAAACTTCGAATCTCTGTAACAGAAGTAGGTCTAGGCCACTAAGACACTACCTCAACCTTCTGTGGATCAACCTGAATACCTTCTTTAGACACCACGTGTCCAAGAAAAGAAACACTCTCCATCCAGAAATCACACTTTGAGAATTTAGCATAAAGTTGATGATCTCTCAGTGTCTATAGTACAATCCTCAAGTGATATACATGCTCTTCCATACTCCTCGAATATACTAGTATATCATCAATGAAGACTACCATAAACTGATCCACATACGGTCTGAATACCCTGTTCATCAGGTCCATAAAAGCTACTGGTGCATTAGTCAAACCAAAAGACATCACCAGAAACTCATAATGGCCATATCGAGTGCAGAAATCTGTCTTAGGAATATCAACTTCACTAATCCGCAGCTGATGATAACCCGACCTCAAGTCAACCTTAGAAAAGAATTGTGCACCCTGTAGCTGATCAAACAAATCATCTATCCTCGGAAGAGGATACTTGTTCTTCACTGTCACCTTATTCAGTTCTCTGTAGTCAATGCACAGTCTCAAGGTACCATCCTTCTTCTTCATAAACAGGACTGGTACACCCCAAGGAGAAATACTAGGTCTGATGAAACCTTTATCCAATAACTATTGCAACTGCTCCTTCAACTCTTTCAACTCTGCAGGAGCCATTCGATAGGGTGGCATAGATATAGGAGTAGTACCTGGGACCACATCTATACAGAACTTTATCTCTCTATGAGGTGGTAAACCTGGCAATTCCTCGGGAAAAACATCAGGAAACTCACAAGCAATAGGAACATCTGTGAGTGATAACTTCTCCACTGAAGTATCCCTGACCAATGCCAAATACCCCTGACATCCTTTCCTCAACAACTTCCTAGCCGTAATAGCAGAAATAAGATTCTGAGGTGCTGAACTCCTATCACCCACAAACTTAAACTCTACTTCATCAGGAATTCTGAATGTCACCTCTTTATTCCTGCAATCTACCATGGCATAGTGCTGAGATAACCAATCCATTCCCAGAATAACATCAAACTCCATCACATCCAACAGAATCAAATCAGCGGGTAATTCTCTATCTCCCATGAGAACTGGATAACCAGAAAGAATAATATCGGTATCCAAGGAATCGCTCAGAGGAGTGGCAACAGACAAAGGAAAATCCATCCTCGAAGCTTGCCAATAAGATTTAGAAGCAAAAACAGGAGAAACAAACGAATGCATGGCACCCGGATCAAACAAAACCAAAGCATCCAGGTAACAAACAGAAATAATACCTGCCACGACTGCATTAGATGCCTGAGCATCCTGCTGAGTAAGATGGAAAACTCTAGCCTGTCCTCGACCTCCTTGCTAACTGGTAGAAGCCTGGCCAATACCTCTGGCACCTCCTCTAGTACCTCTACCACGACTCTGATGTGGAACAAACTGAGTGGAACTCTGATGCTGAGTTGGTGGTAACTGAAATGGCACGGGTGCAGCACCAGCAATCGACTGTTGTGGGAATCACGGAATCTGCTGCTGCTGATACCCGGAATAAGGACACCATCTGGCAAAATGTCCTGTCTGCCCGCATCTGAAGCATGTCAGTGGTGTCAGATAACACGGTCCCTGATGGAATCTATCGCAAGTCTGACAAACACTGGCCGCTAATCCAGAACTACGACCACTGCTGTTGCTCGAAGCACCTGATCCAAATCTGAATGATCTACGCTGACCTCCACGGCCATGTCTACTGCTCTGATGCACTTGCTGCTGCTGTCTCTGACTCTGCTGAGTCGGACCTCGTTGCTGACTACTCGAACCAACGTGAAAACTCGAATACGGAGTAGCCTGCAATCCACTCGACTGAACTCCCAGCTGGTAATAATCAGGCATCACTCCCTGCCTAACTAGTCTCAGCTCAATCTCCTTGGTTAACTCAATCACAGACTCCAGAGTAAGGCCTGCTGTAGGCATACCAGCAAAAGCAGAACCCAAACCAGTGACATACGTAGTGACCGTAAAATACTGATCTCGCATCAGATCCTCAGCATATCTACCCAGACGAAGAAACTCTCGGGTATACTCCTCTACAGATCGATCTCCACGAGAAATACTAGTCAACCAGAGACGATAGCTCAAACGAAGAGGCTCTGGACAGAATCTCCTCATAAATCGCTCTCGAAACTGAGCCCATGTCATCGTCATCATATAAGGCTGGATCATCTGAATGAACCAATCTAAAGCTAGTCCCTCGACAAATAACTCTACAATCATGATCCGCTGGTACTCGATATGAGCAGTCTGAGTCCTAGTCTCAATCACATTCAGAAAATCTAACGGATTGGAAGTACCGTCAAAAGTAATCCTGCCAACTCGGGCATAGAACAAAGCTGCCTCAGGGTCAGACATACCCTGCTGATAGGCAGGCTGAACAGGCTGAACAACTGGAGGAACAGGAACATCAAACTCAGGCTCTACAGGCTCCTCATCCTATTACTCTCTCTGCCTACGGCGACCTGCCGCTCCTCGAGGTCTACCTCTCCCACGACCTCTACGTCTAACTGGCTGCTCAGGAGGTAAAACCTCATCCTGAAAAGACTCATCATCCTCGGCCTCAACGACCGGTGGAGCGACACGCGCTCACCTCCTCATTCTGAAAAGACAAATGGAAAGATTCAAACAAAACAGACAACGGAAGAATAACGCTAAAAACTACAGCAAGGAATACTTATCAAGACATACTCAAGCCTAATGCACTGCAGTAGTTCAACAAAAAACACAACTTTAAAACTAGGGCCACAACTCACATAACTAAGCCTTGACACAGAACTCCGCTCTGATACCAACTTTGTCACAACCCAAAATAGGGGCCATGACCGGTGCTAGGGAATGGGAATTATTTCGAATCCGGAACCCGTAGTAAGCCTAAAAATAAAATAAACGTGCAATAATAATAATAACAATACCAAATGCAGCGGAAATGAAAATCATAAATATCATATTATTCTTTTCACAAACTGGATTTAAGTCAAATCTCATCTCATATATATAAATCTTTGAATACAAATCCAGTTTCAAATATAATACAATATCTCATATAAATAAAATACATAAAATCCCACCAAATTAATTTATAACTACTGCAGTATCTAGATTATAAAAATAAGACTCAAGTAAGCAGTTTACATAAAGAAGTCGGGGCGAAAGAAATCCGGCGTACAGGCATGCTACCGAGGTCTGAAGATGTTGACTCTCCTGAAAAATAGTCAATGAAGGGGAGTCAGACCTCACTGAGTGAATTACTATAATATATATACATACACACTAAATGATAATGCGTACAGTCAACAGTATATATCTAATATATATATACAGGCAATTTCACACAGATGCAATAAAATCGTTTTATATATATATTTCATTGAAAATCAGCTTTTATGAAGGATCACATAGAACCCTAGAATATCGCAACCTCAAAAACAGTGTTAGACAACACTCTAGCCATACAGGCTCACTGAATCCAAATATATCCACTGAATCCATTTAGACAGTAGACTGGCCCCGAGACACTAAGTCAACCGAACTCCAGCAGTCTGACTGCCAGTGTGATTGGCCCTGAGACACTTGGTCAACCGAGCTCCAGCAATCACACCCAAATCACATCTCACACATCAAATAATCATAATCAATCAATATCCATAAATAGGTTAGTAATATAGCCTAAATACTATAGGCGTACCGGTACGTACTCGGTCCTAGTGCTGCCCACTAGGTAGCACGTTCTATCGATATCCTTCATCATTGATAATATAAAACATTCATTCATAAAAAATAAATGATGCATGAAGTTCAATAAAATATCAACATAAACCATATATATACTAGAAATATACCAAAAAATAAACCAGGTATATTTCGAGTATATATACGTCAAATAAATCCAATCAAATCATAAATTAAACTAGAAATATATTTAAAAACATTTTAAATATAATTTATTTACAAAACATGTATCAAAAAATGAACTAAAAATAAACCAAAAATATACTTAAATACAAATCACATTATTTATGCATTTTTAATTAAGATAAAACGTATATTTCTAAATCATGCATCCTAAGGCATATATATATATAGTATAGTAACTCACCCTAGTGCGCTCCACGAGACGGGTCCGACGGGCCTGGTCCACTAGCCCTCGGTCTCGGCGCAACTAAACAAGCAATAAATAACCGACATTAGAATAATCCTAATAGAAATCCTAGAATTCGATCTAGAGTATTAAACATAGAATCGATATCAGGGTTCGACAGGATATCACGTTTTATGAGAATTCTATCGAAAATTTGGCAGAACCTCCCCTGTAAAATGGACATCTCTCTACTCAAAAGAGTAGAGCCGACCCTGCAAGGAAATACACTTCGAAAAACTACACAGAGCACAATCAAAATCCCACGGTCGGACTCCAAACTACAGTCCATCGACCGGGGTCTACAATTCACAGAATAATTTCAGAAATACCAAAAATATCCTTATAACATAGAAATTCATTTTATAAGTAAAAATTACATAATTAACCTTTAAACACAATAAAAACCGATAAAAACTCATTTTATTAGTAAAACCGTATATTATATATATAATTGAAAATAATTCACGAAAAATAGTTTTAATTAATTAAAAATACGAAATAATTTTTAAAAATCATTTTTATACTTTAAATAACAATTAAAACCAATTAAATTACATTTTTAGCCAATTTAGGGTAAAATTACCAAAATACCCCTATATATAAAAATATACTAAAATTACTTCAAAAATTCACCAAAAATTATACAATTATCCAAAATTAATTTTCTTAACATATTTATCAATAGTATTAATAATTAAGCTCAATTAACCAATTGAATTCAAATAAAAACACATTTAACCTAATTTCCCAAAATTACATAAACTCAAATAATTCAAAATAAATACTTAGAAATTCATAAAAATTCCAAATAAATTCCTATAATTCATTTCAACACCTAATTTAACCATAAAACACAATTTCATAATTTAAATAATTAATTTCCGAAAATTAGAAAATAATATTAAAATATTTAAAAATACCCAAAAATCCAAAAAATCTCCAAAAATTCCACAAAAATTCATACATGAAGATTAAGCTACTAGGATCAACATTTGTGAAGGGATTTTCCATGAATCAATCAATTCGAAGCTCAAAAAAATCAAAAACCCTAATATGGCCGAATTAGAAAATTCGAAACCTAAGCAAATCTAGACCATTTAAGCTCAAACCAAAGCTAGAATCACACTCACCAGTATCAAGGAGAAGAAAGAGATTGGCGGTGTCGAAAACAGTGTCCGGAATCACGAGGTGTGAAGAAGTTGTAACTTTCGGCCAAAAATGGAAAAATAGCTCGCCGGCGCCGGGGAAGGAGGCTGCTGGCGGCGGGGGACGACTGGGAACGGCGGTGGCAAGCCAGGAGGCACACCGACAGTAGGTGGTCGGGATTTGCAGCGGTGAGGGGAAGGGTGGTCGGGCGCGGGAGAAGGAAGAAGAAGAAGAAAAAGAAAAAGAAAAAGAAAGAAAAGAAAAAGAAAAGGAAAAGAAAAAAAAAAGAAAAAGAAAAAAGAAAAATAATAAAATAATATGTATATATTAAAATATAGTGTATAAATAAAATATGTGGGAAAAATACACACCACATATTATTATATTAATTTAAATAAACAATTAATAATAAAATGATAAAATATTAGGGTAATATATATTAAACCCTAATTAATAAATATCGCACACATAGGCTTTATTTAGTATTTTAAAAATACGTATGAGTTCATGCAAGTCTGAAAATATATTTAAAATAATTAATAATAAATTATTTATGTGAAAATTTCTTCGAAAATGCAAGTCCCGGGAAAATTTTACGTAAAGCACTGTAAATAAGACACAATAATTAAAATAAATTTTAAATACATATCAACTCGTAAAAATATCATAATATATATACAAAATTATTAACACTGCATATCCCGGTACAGTGTAAAAATATTTTAAAAACACGGGATATTACATATAATATATATACATGCATACTAAATGACAATGCATACAGTCAACAGTATATATCTAATATGTATATATACAGGCAAATACATATAGATGCAATAAAATCATTTTATATATATTTTACTGAAAATCATCATTTATGAAGGATCACATAGAACCCTAGAATATCGCAACCTCGAAAACAATGTTAAACAACTGTAATATCCCGTGTTTTTAAATATTTTAACATTGTATCGGGATATGCAGTGTTAATAATTTTAGTATATGTATCATGATATTTTACGAGTTAATGTGTATTTAAAATCTATTTTAATTATTGTGTATTATTTATAGTGTTTTACGTAAAATTTTCCCGGAACTTGCATTTTCGAGAAAATTTTCACGTAAATAATTTATTATTAATTATTTTAAATATATTTTTGGACTTGCATGAACTCATACGTATTTTTAAAATACTAAATAAAGCCTATGTATGTAATTATTTATTTAATTAGGGTTTAGTATATTACCCTAATATTTTATTAATTAATTATTTGTTTATGTGTTATTTAATTATTTTTAATTAATATTAAATTTTAAAATATTAAATATTAAGTGTGTGGATGTGATTTTTTTCAAATATTTTATTATAAATTATTTTTTATTTTTTTTCTTTTTCTTTTTCTTTTCTTTTTCTTTTCTTTTCTTTTTCTTCTTTTTCTTCTTCTTCCTTCTTCCTTCCCCGTGCCCGACAACTCCCTCACCACCAACCACCGTCTGTCACGTCATTCCCCTACCGTCGGTGTGCCTCCCGGCTTGCCACCGTCATCCTCAGCCGTTCCCCGCAGCCAGCAGCCTTCTTCCCCGGCGCCAGCAACCCTATTTTCTTCTTTTGGCTGAAACTTCTTCTCCTCGCCGTCGACCACGATTTTGGCCACCATTTTTGACACCGCCAGTCTCTTTCTTCTCCTTGAGCTCCGTTGAGTGTGATTCTAGCTTTGGTTTGAGCTTAAATGGTCTTGATTTGCTTAGGTTTCGAATTTTCCAATTCGGCCATATTAGGGTTTTTGATTTTTTTGAGCTTCGAATTGATTGATTCATGAAAACTCCCTTCACAAATGCTGATTCTAGTAGCTTAATATACATGTATGAATTTTTTTGGAATTTTTTGAGATTTTTTGGATTTTTGGGTATTTTTGAATATTTTAATATTATTTTCTAATTTTCAGAAAATTAATTATTTAAATTATGAAATTTTGTTTTATGGTTAAATTAGGTGTTGAAATGAATTATAGGAATTTATTTGGAATTTTTATGAATTTCTATGTATGTATTTTGAATTATTTGAGTTTATGTAAATTTGGGAAATGAGGGTTAATTATGTTTTTAATTGAATTTAATTGGATAATTGAGTTTAATTATTGATATTATTGATAAATATGTTGAGAAAATTAATTTTGGATAATTATACTATTTTTGGAGAATTTTTGAAGTAATTTTAGTATATTTATATATATAAGGGCATTTTGGTAATTTTACACAAAATTGGCTAAAAATGTAATTTAATTGGTTTTAATAATTATTTAAGGTATAAAAATGATTTTTACAAATTATTTAGTATTTTTAACTAATTAAAACTATTTTTCGTGAATTATTTTCAATTATATATATAATATACGGTTTTACTAATAAAATGAGTTTTTATCGATTTTTACAGTGTTTTAAGGTTAATTATGTAATTTCTACATATAAAATGAATTTCTATGTTATAAGGGTATTTTTGGTATTTCTGAAATTGTTCTGTGTTTGTGGACCCCGGTCGATAGATTGTAGTCTGGAATCCGACCGAGGGGTTGTGGTTGAGCGTTGTGCTTGTTTTTCGAAGTGTGTTTCCTTGCAGGGTCGGCTCTACTCTTTGAGTAGAGAGATGTCCATTTTACAGGGGAGGTTCTGCCGAATTTTCGGTAGAATTCTCGTAAAATGTGATATCCGGTCGAACCCATCAATTCTGTGTTTAATATTCTAGATCGAATTTTAGGATTTCTGTTAGGTTTATTCTAATGTCGATTATTTATTATTTATTTAGTTGTGCCGAGACCGAGGGCTAGTGGACTAGGCCCGTCGGACCCATCTCATGGAGCGCACTAGAGTGAGTTGCTATTTTATATATATATGCTTAGGATGCATGATTTTAGAAATATATGTTTTATTTTGATTAAAATGCATAGATAATGTGATTTGTATTTAAGTATATTTTGGTTTATTTTTGGTATATATTAAATTATATGCATGTTTTGTAAATAAAATATATTTAAAATGTTTCTAAATATATTTCTAGCTTATTTTATAATTTGATTGGATTTATTTGACGTATATATACTCGAAATATACCTGGTTTATTTTTGGTATATTTCTAGTATATATATGGTTTATATTGTTATTTTATTTAAATTCATGCATCATTTATTTGTGAATGGATGTTTTATATTTATTAATGAAGGATATCAATAGAACGTGCTACCTAGTGGGCAGCACTAGGACCGAGTACGTACCGGTACGCCTATAGCATTTAGGCTATATTACTAACCATTTGTGGATATTGATTGGATATGATTATTATATGTGTGAGATATGGTTTGGAGGTGTGATCGCTGGAGCTCGGTTGACCAAGTGTCTCGGGGCCAATCACACTGGCAGTCAGACTGCTGGAGCTCGGTTGACTTAATGTCTTGGGGCCAGTCTACTGTCTAAATGGATTAAGTGGATATATTTGGATTAAGTGAGCCTGTATGGCTAGAGTGTTGTCTAACACTGTTTTCGAGGTTGTGATATTCTAGGGTTCTATGTGATCCTTCATAAACGATGATTTTCAATGAAATATATAAAATGATTTTATTGCATCTGTGTGTATTTACCTTTATATATACATATTATATATATATACTATTGACTGTATGCATTATCATTTAGTGTGTATGTATATATATTATAGTAATTCACTCATTGAGGTCTGACTCCCCTCCGTTGATAAATTTTCAGGAGAGTCAACATCTTCAGACCTCAGTAGCAGGCTTGTACGCCGGATTTCTTCCGCCTCGGCTTCTTTATGTAAACTGCTTCTCTGAGTATTGAGTTTTATTTTATCTAGACACTGCAGTAGTCATTAAATATTTAAAGAGATGTTGTATTATATATTTGAACTGGATTTATATCAAAGATTTTATATATATGTAATGATGAGGATTTGATTTAAATCCAGTTGGTGAGGTGAAAATACTATTGTGATATTTATGATTTTCATTTCCGCTGCATTTGATATTGTTATTATTATTATTGCATGTTTTATTTTTTTTTTAGGCTTGCTACGGGTTCCGGATTCGAAAGAATTCTCGTTCCCTAGCGCCGGTCATGGCCCCTGTTTTGGGTCGTGACAACAACACTCTAGCCATACAGGCTCACTTATTCCAAATATATTCACTTATTCCATTTGGACAGTAGACTGGCCTCGAGACACTAAGTCAACCGAGCTCCAGCAGTCTGACTGTCAGTGTGATTGGCCCCGAGACACTTGGTCAACCGAGCTCCAGCAATCACACCCCAAACCATATCTCACACATCAAATAATCATATTCAATCAATATCCACAAATGGTTAGTAATATAGCCTAAATGCTATAGGCGTACCGGTACGTACTCGGTCCTAGTGCTGCCCACTAGGTAGCACGTTCTATTGATATCCTTCATTAATAATATAAAACATACATTCATAAAAATAAATGATGCATGAATTTCAATAAAATAACAACATAAACCATATATATACTAGAAATATACCAAAAGTAAACCAGGTATATTTCGAGTATATATACGTCAAATAAATCCAATCAAATTATAAATTAAGCTAGAAATATATTTAAAAATATTTTAAATATAATTTATTAATGAAACATGCATATAATTTAATATATACCAAAAATAAACTAAAAATAAACCAAAAATATACTTAAATACTAATCACGTTATTTATGCATATTTAATCAAAATCAAACATATATTTCTAAATCATGCATCCTAAAGCATATATATATAAAATAGTAACTCACACTTAGTTCGCTCCACGAGATGGGTCTGACGGGCCTGGTCCACTAGGCCTTGGTCTCGGCGCAACTAGACAAACAATAACGACAAAATCAGAATAAACCTAACAGAAAATCCTAGAACTCGATTTAGAATATTAAACACAGAATTGAAATTAGGGTTCGACTGGACATCACATTTTACGAGAATTCTATCAAAAATTCGACAGAACCTCCCCTGTAAAACGGACATCTCTCTACTCAAAGAGTAAAGCCGACCCTGCAAAGAAACACACTTCGAAAAACAAGCACAACAACTCATCCACAACCCCTCGGTCGGACTCCAAACTACAGTCTACCGACCGGGGTCCACAAACACAGAATAATTTTAGAAATACCAAAAATACCCTTATAACATAGAAATACGTTTTATACGTAGAAATTACATAATTATAATTGAAAATAATTCACGAAAAATAGTTTTAATTAATTAAAAATATTAAATAATTTGTAAAAATTATTTTTATACCTTAAATAATTATTAAAACCAATTAAATTACATTTTTAGTCAATTTAGGGTAAAATTACCAAAATACCCCTATATATATAAATATACTATAATTACTTCAAAAATTCACCAAAAAAAGTATAATTATCCAAAATTAATTTTCTCAACATATTTATCAATAATATCAATAATTAAACTCAATTAACCAATTAATTTCAATTTAAAACACAATTAACCCTAATTTTCCAAAATTACATAAACTTAAATAATTCCAAATAAATACATAGAAATTCATAAAAATTCCAAATAAATTCCTATAATTCATTTCAACACATATAATTATCATAAAACACAATTTCATAATTTATTTAATTAATTTCCGAAAATTAGAAAATAATATTAAAATATTCAAAAATACCCAAAAATTAAAATAATTCCCAAAAATTCCAAAAAAATTCATACATGTAGATTAAGCTAAGGGGAACAACATTTGTGAAGGGATTTTTCATGAATCAATCAAATTAAAGTCCAAAAAATTCAAGAACCCTAATATGGCCGAAATCGAAAATTCAAAACCTAAGCAAATCAAGACTATTTAAGCTCAAACCAAAGCTAGAATCACACTCACCATATCTCAAGGAGAATAAAGAGACTGGCAGTGTCGAAAATGGTGGCCAAAAATGTCGTGATCGACGGTGAAGAGGAATTCAGCTTCTCCGGCCAAAATCGATCTCCAGACGCTGGAAACGGCTGCTACAGGTGACGAGGAAGGCTGGGGAAGGTGGTGGCACGCCGGACGGCTCACCAACGGTAAGGAAATGGGATGGAAGTGGCCGGATTTGCGTGGGGAAGGTGATCGGGGAAGAAGGAAGAAATCAGGGGCAATTCGATAATTTTCCAAAAGTTTTGATTTTTGACTTATAATGTGTATATATATATACTTTATACTACATAATAAAATAATATTAAATTACACATATTAAATATACACCACACACTTATAATTTAATATTTTAAAATTTAATAATAAATAAAAATAATTAAATAACAATAAAATTAATAAATAAATAATAAAATATTAGGATAATATATTAAACCCTAATTAAATAAATATATACACACTTAGGCTTTATTTTGTAATTTAAAAGACGTATGAGTTCATGCAAGTCTGTAAATCTATTTAAAATAATTAATAGGAAATTATTTACGTAAAAATTTCCCCGAAAATGTAAATCCCGGGAAAATTTTACGTAAAGGACTTTAAATAATACACAATAATAAAAATAGATTTTAAATACATATCAACTCGTAAAAATATCATAATATATATAAAAAAATTATTAACACTACATATTCCGATGCAGTATTAAAATATTTAAAAACACGGGATATTACAAAATATAATGTTAGTACTTAAGAATAATATTAAAATAACCATACACTAAATTAACATTATTAAAATAATAATATTAAAAAATAATAAATATACACAATGAAATTTAAACATCCAAAATAATAAGTTCCAAAATAATATATTTACGTAGAAAATTCAATTAAACATAAAGTAATAATAATTAATCACAAAATAGTAAAATAATTAAATTTAACTTTTAAATTTTATTAACACTGCATATCTCATTATTTAATAAAAGAATTTAAAAACCAAGGTTATTACAATATATATATATATATATATATACTGATGTTTGATTGTATATGATTTTATGTTGCATGTATATATATTATAATAATTCACTCAGTGAGGTATAACTTATCTCAATATTTTTTTTCAGGATCTCATACTTCAGACCTCCTTAGTAGAACTCTTCGCCAGACTCTTTTCTCTCTGGCTGATTTATGTAAATAATGAATCGTCATTTTTCTTGTATTTAGTAATTACTGCAATAGTAGTGTTATTGTGGTAGTATTGTATTGTATTAGTTAGAAACCCTATATTCGAATATTGTATGAAAATATTTTTATTATGTTATGATATAAAAATTAAAGTTTTAATTATGATATATTTTTTTAATTTTATGTTTGTATGTGTTTTTTTCTTAGACTTGTTACGTGTTCTAAATTCGAAAAAAATTTCGTTTTCTAAAACCGATAATGATTCCTCCAATTTGTGTGGTGACAAATTTTGTAGCTGAAAAGGGACTCAAAAAGCCCTAAAAATTGCCACCTACAAGTGCAGTGTCGTAGTGTTATCCTTATTGTCACATAAGAAATTCTGCATTCTTGAGCTTGCAAAAATTACAAAAACACCTCTGAAAATCAACAAAAGGCAAAAATAAATACTGAAACTAAACTAAATTAACATTCATCATAAATTCAGTTAAAATACCTCTTTTCAAAGTAATTTTAATTTTGGTAGTACATTCACTTCATCTATCGTGTCACCCTTTATAGCATGCATTTTTTATGCCAAATTTAAAGTGAGACTCATTTTCATTTGCTTCTGTCAAATCTTCGTCATTACCATCCTTACCATTTTCTTCCTAATCTTTCCTTCTTCTTGAGTTTTGCATAATAATACACACTAATATTCATTTATTAGTTAAAATGTTATTTATTATTTTATTGATTGGCAAAAAGGATTATCATTTTATTAATTTTATAAAAGTGACAATTAAATAAAATTTTAAGTGATAAATAAAAAAAATGGAGAGAATATTAATATTTTTGAGATAATAAAAGGATTTTAATTTAGAATTTTAGAGTTCTAATACGAGGTTATATAAATATGTGTTGTCACATTACACTTAATTATGAAATTAAGTGATAAGAGGAAAAAGAAAAAGAGACAAAGTTTGGAAATAAATGAAATACTAAATAAAATACATTAATATCAAGATCACACTTTTGAGATAATGGAGAGGTCATATAGCTAAAATGGAAAAATTACTGTACATTAAATTTTAAGAGTTGTGATGATAAATTAATAAATTTATGCTATCAATTGGCATGATAGTAAGAGTACAAGCTCAGTTATACTTTTTTTTTTCAAAAAATTAGTTTTTTTTAACATAAACAAATTTTTAAGTATTTAACTCATTTAAATGTTTGCTTAAAAAAAACGCATTTAAATGTTATATTTTTTAATTCATTTATTAACATGAGTTAAAATTACATAAAAATAAATTTAAAAATTATCAATGACTCACAGGTAACCGTGGTTAGCAGTAACCAAAAATGGTCGAGACTAATTGTTTGATTATTTTTTTTTAATATTAGTTGGTATTTATTTATAACTTTTAATAATTTTTATATATCTATTTTTTTCAAAAATATTTTTACATATTTGAAAAGATAATTATTAATTGAAAAATAATTTTTCCCTTGAGCAATTTTTCCAAATAAAAATATTTTCTCAAATAAAAGTCGCCTTTGTGTGTAAGAAAATTTTTTTATTAATTTTCTTTTTTAAGAAAAAAATTCCCGCGCCCAAAATTGAAAATAAAAATTCAAAAATTTTGGCGCAAAAACTGGAAAACGAAAATATGAGGCTACAATGGATTCGATTGTTCTCAATCAAATGAAAAAAGAAGTAAAAGAGAAATGAAGTTGAAGCATAATCAAATTAGGGCTTTTGGTCAGCGCTCTATTCCTTCATCATTCATCTTACCATCCTGTTCAAATCTGTAAGTAAACTCCAGACGATTTAATTTATTGATCAATTGATGTTTAAGGTTTTCTTCTTCCAATTTTTGCTGGTTATAATGTGCATGAAATCAGTGGTAAGAATACAAAGGAGGATGATGCTCAAAATCAAGGTTCAAACAAAAATTCAAGCATTTCACTCTCTGATTTCCTTGGCCAGAAGCTGCATTCAAGTTCTGTACCGAACAAAATTGTTAAGGTATAATTTTTTTTTTTTTTTATTTAATCACCCTCTGTTTGGTTGGGTAGAAAATAAATGAAATGAAGAGGAAATTGAGAGATATAAGTAAGTTTAAGTATTCTATTCTATTTGGTTTTTGCAAGAAGAACAATAATTTGATTATTTTGCTTGGTGAATCCACTGCGATTGCGGTTGTTTCAAACTTTAGAACTTGCTCTCAGTTTGTTTTTAGTGCTAAACTAGGGATTTGATTTCGTGCAATATTCAATTCTTGGCAGGGAAAGTCAAGGCCTTTTAAGTCACCTCTGGGTTCTAGAGATGACAGTGGTAGTTGTATGGATCCTTTTATTCGGATCAGAAAAAAAGAGGAAGAAAAGAACTCTGTTGTCCATCAAATAGTGTTTGAGCAGTTCAAGCCAACTAGTGCAGAGAAAGGAGATGATATAGGTTTAGGTGGCGCTGCTGTGGCTGCTGGTGGTTGTGGTAAGGATAACGTTGAAAATGGAAGCTCTGGCACATCAATTGAAATGGGTTCATCCCATGTTAGTGAAATAGTAACTTCTAATTCAAATGAGCAAGTACCAAGAAAAAGGAGGAACCCCTTTGAAGGTATCTTTTTATGTCCTGTATAATAAGCTTGTTTGAACTGTTTCACCTTCTTTTAACACTTCAAAATTATGCTTTCACCTATTTGTAACTGATGTATTACCTTCTTTTCTTTTCGGATGCAAGGATAAAGTAGATTGTAGTTTTCTCTACACTGCCTTGAAGAATGAGCATTGCACTTATTTCTATATTGTATGATAAGTTTGCTTTAACTGTTTGCAAAAATCAAGTTTTGATTGACAAGTCGGAGAATTAGCTTAGATGGAAATGCACCCTCTACAGCTTCATATGGTTACTGTTTATGAATTTGACATACGATGTTTTGCTAGATGACAATGGCAAAAATACCACTAGAAAGCATTTATTAGTTCTGGGAGATGACCCAGAACCCAAGCGGAAAACAAGGAGGAAGAAGAGGTTCTTTGGCAACAAAAAACCAGGGCCCTTATTTAATCACTGTAAGTATGTTTAGCAGGATACAATGAAACAGCTGCTTCTTTTTTGTCCCAGTAGATGGGATACTAGATTATTTTCTAGGGAAGTTCCTTGAGTATGCATTTTTATTTTATCTTTAACAAAACAATTTGCTTTTTCTTCTGTAATGCTGCTGGCAGATGGAAATGGAAGTGGGTGGTGGGACTGTGACATGGAAGGTGTGGATACTGAAGAAGTAGGCTTGGGCGACGTTTGGGAAGGTGTGGGCTCTACAACATTTGGAGTCATAGACTGGCACTAATTTCATTTTCTTTGATGGTATGTTTATATATATATACCATCTCCTGATTAGGCTATGTCTGAAGTAAATTGATGTATAATCAGGGTAATGAGGATGCTTGATGCTTTTTTAAAATGATTTCTCATGAGCAATGACAGTGATATGATTGTGTAATTTGCTGGGTGAATGGTATAGCTTGCTTGTGGAGAAAAGCTAATCCCACCATTTCTTCCACTAATACAATAAGTGAATGCCACGGCTTGCTTGTGGAGAAAAGTTGATCTTCCACTATTACAATAAGAGAATGCCATAGCTTGCTTTTGGAGAAAATTTAATACTACGATTTCTTCCAATAATACAATAAGATCAATAGCATCAACAGACCCGCCATTTTTTTAACTAGTACAATAAGATATCAACTAGCACAATTATGTAACTGACATCAAAATAAGTGAATGCCATAGCTTGCTTGTAGAGAAAATTTGATCTCACCATTTCTTCCACTAATACAATAAAATCAATGGCATCAACAGACCTACCATTTTTTCCACTGGTACAATAATTTTTTTAACTAGTACTGCCAAAGACAAAAATAAAAATTTGTTCAACAAAATATTTTGATGACCACCATTTTTTCCACTGGTGCAATAATTTTTTGACTAGCACTGCCAAAGACAGAAATAAAAATTTGTTCAACAGAAATGGGGTGAGAGAGGCTCGAACTCTCGACCTCAGGATAACTCAGAAGCTATGAGACCTACGCGCTAGCCAACTGCGCCACCACCCCGTTGTGTCGTGGATGGGTTTCTTAATCTTTCTAGTATAATTTTTAGCTAATTAATGCATTTGAATCGAAATTAAGGGAGTAATAATTACAGCTAAATAGTTAATTTTATTTGATAAATTAAGAGTAACTAAAATTCTTTAAGAAAAAAAATTATGTATTAGATTAAATTTATTATTAAATATTTAAAAATAAATAAATAAATAAATATTTATTTATTTAAAATTTTAAATATTTATATAATTATTTAAATAATATATTCATATGCATTTTAAAAAGACATAAATATTATAATAAAAATTTAAATTCATTCGTACATTTTTTTTATAGATTTAATTAGCAAATTATTGATAAAAAAAAGTTGACATAATATGATGAATGTAAAAAAATAAAAAAATAATAAAAAGTACTTTTTTAAAAATATGTTCTTTTTTTATTATAGGTATTTAACCTATGTGGTTTTTATGGTGGGTAACAAATTCAGTATAGCAAAATGCTGGTTGATATGGTTGGGATTGAATTTATCATGTAAGACACCAGAAAAGTCTTGATTTCTAGTGTCTTGTTAGTTTTTGACCAAGACTCTTAATCACTTAAGTTGTCACATTTGACAAAAACATAAAGCTAGAAAGGGTCTCTAACACACTTTCACCTCGTGGAAATTTTCACGAAGGTCGACATAGCATAAAAGCTTTTTTTTTTTTTTT
The DNA here is from genome assembly GCA_947683625.1 of Mallotus nudiflorus. Lineage (NCBI taxonomy): Eukaryota > Viridiplantae > Streptophyta > Magnoliopsida > Malpighiales > Euphorbiaceae > Mallotus > Mallotus nudiflorus. The sequence continues at coordinate 444,487 of CANTUR010000887.1, read as the reverse complement.
TTTTCTAATATTTTCCCAATTGCCGTTAAAAAAAAAAAAAAAAAATCCCAATTGTTTGTGACTTGTGAGAAGGTAGAATTGATGCATTCCTAAAGACAAGAGAAAGCCGTTCTAGAAAGGGCAAGACCGAGACTTTAATATTGTTATTTTGGTAGTGGAAAAATCCTCTTTGGAAAACTGTGGTTATTGAAAATACCACAATTTCTTCCCATAATTAAACAGCTGAGATAGGGTCCTGAATCAAGGGAGCAATCGCCCATTTTCAGGCCTCCACTTCACTTAATATGTTTTTTTAAAATTTTTTTTCCCAAATTTATAACATTTATTTATATTCCATATTTATTAATTAGATATAAAATATTTAAAATATATATTACAAATTTAATCATCAAATATAATATAGCCGGAATAAATAAATATATGTTAATTTTTTGAATGACGATTCATCACAAATACCTTAATAAAATAAAATAAAAAATTCTTCCTTTTTTATCCCCAAATACAAGAAGTTATCAACGAGAAGGGGATAATTTCAGAAATTTTATCCACCATGATGAGTCTGCATATGTCACTAATCACCATTGGTAACTTTATCCTAATTTTTTTCCTGTTACATTAGTGCCAATTACCTTTATCCTAATTTTTTTTCCTTTTACCCTCGATTCACAAGTAATATATAGAATAAACACACATTCTCAGATCGGTCGATCTCTTTGGAATGAAACTTTACGCTAAGATAACTCTCCGGCTGTACTGTACCAACTTTATCTTCAATGAGATTTTTATTTTTTTATTTATGCTGGTTTAGGGTAGAAGTGGAATATATTTTTAACAACGAAAATGGAATATTTTCGGTAGAGAAAGAATTGTGCGTTTCAATGGATCTTTGCATGACCCCAATAGTAAAGTCAAGTCATACTTTTCCACTGTTTTATAACTTTTAACGATTCATTTTTAAAATTTCAATTTAATTTTAATTTTATTCTCAATTTTATGCAACACAAGTATGGTAAATTTTAGTTAGATATAGTCAGCTAATAGGAATGTTTAGAGTTAAAATTTTCTACTGTGTATTTTTTATATACTTTATTTTTACAAGACCTATATCATCAAATTATAGTTAGGGTCGACTTTAGATATAGATAATTAAAGCATATATCTGGACTCTTCAAAAAAAGGGTCTCATATTTTGAACCATATATATATACTGAAAAATATCTTAAATAATTTTTTATGCTATTATAGTTTTTTAGATATGGTCATTCTATTTTATTTACAAAATAAAGTTTATTTTTAAATAATTATTATTAAATATGTAAAACAAATTTTATTCAATGGTATTAAAATTAAATATAGATAAATTTATAATTTAAAATTATTTTTTTACATTGTATCTTGTTATTTTTCAATTAAATCATTTACTAGATAATTTATTTTTATTTTTAAAATTTTTTATGTGTAAAAAAAGCCGACACTAAGGGAAAGGGACAAATAAAATTCACTATTTTCTCTTAACCAATTAAATTCTACTATAAGCTCTTAAAGTTTATATATTCATCATTTCTTATCAAAATTTAATTGAGCACCCCATACTTTCAATAAAATAAAATAAATATACATATAATTTTTTTAGTTGAAATAATTCAAAGTTTTGCCCTTTTAAGTTAGGATACCATATTGATATTAATATCAAATTGTTTTTAAATTTATTTGATTTTAATATAATTTTTATAAATTATTCAATATATAATTAATTGATAATTTTACATCTAAAAAATAAAAAATAATTTTTGTTTAGGGCCACAAGTACCTTCAGCAGTCCTAATAGTAATGTATTGCAATATTTAATTGTGGTTATTAATAAAATAAAATTTATTTTGTAAAAAATAAAATAAATATAAAAAAACCGTATTATCAATATTTATATTAACGTGATATAAATTAACATTTAAGTTAAAAATAATCAAAATTTTGAAATATTACTAGAAAAATTATAAAACTGAAACTAATAGCCGTTAGATTCACCTAACTAATGCATTAAATTAATTATTAAAATTTTTTATTTTTTTAACTTTACCTAAATTGAGTTGAGTTCAAAATTTATTAGTATGAATATCATTAATTTATATATATAAAAAAAGAAACTACAAGACTTAAATTTTATAACAAGTCCAACATGGAGCAAATTGTACCTTTCCTTTTTTTTTTTTCGGTGGCTTTGTCGCTGCATGGAGGAGTCCAACATGGGTGGCCGTGAGGAGCGTGGCGGTGAAAATAAATAAATTTCAAATTCAATGATGTTTCCCTGCCGTGGACCGTTGCATTTCCACTCCACATTACTAAAATAGAATGTAAATAGCATGCAAAGAGGAAAAGCTAGGCTTCTTTTTTTTTTTTTTTTTCCGGATAGTCCGGTTAGTGTCATGAGCTACGAATATTCAAGAAATAATATTTTCCTTTTATATATATATTTGATGTTTTTGCATTTGATGATTTCCATAAATTTAATTAATTTACAATTTAAACTCACATCAATTTTATGGAAAATAAAATGTTTTTAATAAATAAAATTCATATTTTAAATTAATTTAATAAAAATTAAATTTCAAATTAATTGTACCAACAAATATTAGTAAGGAGCAAATCTTCTTTAACCTTTATTTGATTTAATTTCATTAAAAAATTTATTTCATTTTAAATATTAAATTTATTTGAAACAAACATATTTCATCCATAATAATAGATTTAATTTAAACAACTTTACAAAATTAAAAAGTTAAAATTGTAAATAAATTTTACAAAGTTTTCATTTAAACTAAACACACTCATTTGAATTTGCAAATAAATTTTACAAAATTTTATAAAATTCGTTTAAACCAAATATACTTTTAATCAATCTAGACAATTACTTATCACAAAACATCATATTTTTATTATCAATTTGATTGATCTCCAATTTATTATAAGGTAAAAATTTAATCAATTCATAGTATGGGTATGGCAATTTTTTTTTATCAAATAGTCAAATTGGACCTTCAATTGTATTTAGAAGTTAATATTGGATTTTAAAGTTTTTTCGGTCATAATAAAAATTTTTTACTCTAAAATTGAATTATATTAGACATTATCTTAAAAAAATATTACAATTAAATTCTATAAGTCAAAATTTTAATTTTAATGGTATACTAATGAAAAATTATTTAGATTAATAAATAAAATTAATAATTTTTTAAAAATATATATCACCTAATTATAAAGTTTTAAAAATTTTTTGAGCCTATATAATTGTCACGATCCAAAACAGGGGTCATGACCGACGCAAAGGAACGAAAATTCTTTCGAATTCGGAACCTATAGCAAGCCTTAAATTAAAATAAAACATGCAATAATCATAATAACATAATTAAAATATTGTGCAGCGGAAATAAAATCATAAATAAGATAAAGTAAATATCCACCAATAAAATTAAATGAACATCCACATCTCATATATACATAAATAATCCTTTAATACAAATCCAGTTCAAATCTTTAAAATACATAACTCACACAAATATAATACATAAATCCCTCAACAGATTTATAACTACTGCAGTGTCTAGATTATAAAATAAAGCTTAGATAAGCAGTTTACATAGTGAAGTCGGGGCGGAAGAAATCTGGCGTATGAGTCTGCTACTAAGGTCTGAAGACGATGACTCTCCTGAAAAATAATCAATGGAGGGGAGACAGACCTCACTGAGTGAATTGTTATAATATATATACATGCATAACTAAATGACAAATGCACACATTCAATAGTATATATAATAAATATATATACAAGCAAATACACACAAATGCAACAAAATCATTTTTATATATTTTTACTGAAAATCACAATTTATGAAGGATCAAATAGAACCCTAGAAAATCGCAATCTCAAACAGTATTAGACAACACTCTAGCCATACAGGCTCACTTATTCCAAATATAATCACTTGTTCCATTTGGACAGTAGACTGACCCCGAGATACTAAGTCAATCGAGCTCCAACAGTCTGACAGTCAGTGTGATTGGCCCCGAGACACTTAGTCAACCGAGCTCCAGCAATCACACTCCCAAATTGTCACGACCCAAAACAGGGCCATGACCGGCGCTAGGGAACGGGAATTCTTTCGAATCCGGAACCCGTAGCAAGCCTAAAAATAAATAAAGCATGCAATAATAACAATAATAATATTATATGCAGCGGAAATAAAAAAAATCATAATATCATAATATCATTTTCATCACTGGATTTAATCAAAATCCCATCTCATAAATATATAATCTTTAATACAAATCCAGTTTCAACATAATACATCTCTTTAAAATAAAATACATGAAATCCAATACTTTAATTCACAACTACTGCAGTGTCTAGATAAAATAAATAAAACTCAAGTAGACAATTTACATAAAGAAGCCGGGGCGGAAGAAATCCGGCGTATCGACCTGCTACTGAGGTCTGAAGAAGTTGACTCTCTTGAAAAATAGTCAACGGAGGGGAGTCAGACCTCACTGAGTGAATTACTATAATATATATACATACACACTAAGTGATAATGCATACAGTCAACAGTATATATAATATGTATTAATAAAGGCAATTACACACAGATGCAACAAAATCATTTTTATATAATTTATCTGAAAATCATCTTTTATGAAGGATCACATAGAACCCTAGAATATCGCAACCTCAGAAATAGTGTTAAACAACACTCTAGCCACATAGGCTCACTTATTCCAAATATATCCACTTAATCCATTTAGACAGTAAACTGGCCCCGAGACACTAAGTCAACCGAGCTCCAGCAGTCTGACTACCAGTGTGATTGGCCCCGAGACACTTGGTCAACCGAGCTCCAGCAATCACACCCACAAACCACATCTCACACATATCAATAATTATATCAAATCAATATCCACAAATAGTTAGTAATATAGCCTAAAGCTATAGGCGTACCGATACGTACTCGGTCCTAGTGCTGCCCACTAGGTAGCACGTTCTATCGATATCCTTCATCATTAAATATAAAACATTCATTCACAATTAAATGATGCATGAATTTAAATAAAACAACAATATAAACCATATATATACCGGAAATATACCAAACATAAACCAGGTATATTTCGAGTATATATATATATCAAATAAATCCAATCAAAATCATAAATTAAACTAAAAATATATTTAAAAACATTTTAAATATATTTTATTAATAAAACATGTATATAATTTATTATATACCAAAAATAAACCAAAAATATACTTAATGTAAACTTAAGAAATAATCAAATTATTTATGCATATTTAATCAACATAAAACATGCATTTCTAAATCATGCATCCTAAGCATATATATATAATATAGTAACTCACCTAATGCGCTCCACGAGACAGGTCCGATGGGCCTGGTCCACTAGCCCTCGGTCTCGGCGCAACTAAACAAGAAATAAATAACCGATATCAGAATAACCCTAATAGAAATCCTAGAATTCAATCTAAAGTATTAAAATACGAAAACAGAATTAGGGTTCGACTGGACATCACGTTTTACGAGAATTTTACCAAAAATCCGGCAGAACCTCCCCTGTAAAACGGACATCTCTCTACTCAAAAGAGTAGATCCGACCCTGCAAAGAAAATACACTTCAAAAAATAGGCTCAACACAATCAAAATCCCACGGTCGGACTCCAAACTACAGTCCACCGACCGGGATCCACAAACACATAACATATTCCAGATATACCAAAAATATTCTTAAATCACAGAACTACATTTTATAGGTAGAAATTACATAATTAACCTTAAAACACTGTAAAAACCGAATAAAACTCATTTTATTAGAAAAACCGTATATTATATATATAATTGAAAATAATTCACGAAAAATAGTTTTAATTAGTTAAAAATACCAAATATTTTGTATAAATCATTTTTATACCTTAAATAACTAATAAAACCAATTAAATTACATTTTTAGACAATTTAGGGTAAAATTACCAAAATACCCCTATATATATAAATATACTTAAATTACTTCAAAAATTCACCAAAAATCATACAATTACCCAAAATTAATTTTCTCAACATATTTATCAATAATATCAATATTTAAACTCAATTAACCAATTAAATTCAAATAAAAACACAATTAACCTAATTTTTCCAAAATTCCATAAACTTCAATAATTCAAAATAAATACTTAGAAATTCATAAAAATTCCAAATAAATTCCTATAATTCATTTCAACACCTAATTCAACCATAAACTCCAATTTCATAATTTAAATAATTAATTTCCGAAAATTAGAAAATAATATTAAAATATTCAAAAATACCCAAAAATCCAAAAAATCTCCAAAAATTATACAAAAATTCATACATGTAGATTAAGCTACTAGGAACAACATTTGTGAAGGAAGTTTCCATGAATCATCCAATTCGAAGCTCAAAAAAATCAAAAACCCTAATAGGCCGAAATTGACAAAATCGAAACCTAAGCAATTCTAGACCATTTTAGCTCAAACCAAAGCTAGAATCACACTCACCGGAGCCCAAGGAGAAGAAAGAGACCGGCGGTGTCGAAAACGGTGGCCGAAATCGGCGTGATCGACGGTGGATCGATTTTCGGCTTCTCCGGCCAAAATCGACTTCCAGGTGCCGGAAACGGCCTCCTCAAGCGGCAGAATTGGTTGGGGAAGACGGTGGCACACCGGACGGCACACCCACTGTGAAGAAACGGTGTGACAGACGCCCGGACGGCAAGGGGAAGGATCGGGAGGAAGAAGGAGACTCGGGGGGGCAAATGTGTAATTTTCCAAACTTTTGTAATTTTGACAAATATATGTATATATATATACTTTATACTATATATTAAAATAATATTAAATTACACACATCAAATATACACCACACACATAAAATTTAATATTTTAATAATTTATACTAAATAAAATTAATTAAATAACAATAAAACAAATAAATACTTAATAAAATATTAGGGTAATAATAAACCCTAATTAAATAAATATACACACACAGGCTTTATTTAATAATTTATAAATATATATGAGTTCATGCAAGTCCGTAAATACATTTAAAATAATTAATAATACATTGTTTACGTGAAAATTTCCCCGAAAATGCAAGTCCCGGGAAAATTTTACGTAAAACACTGAAAATAATACACCGTAATTAAAATAGGTTTTAAATACATATTAACTCGTAAAAATATCATATAATGTACAGAAATTATTAACACTGCATATCCCGGTACAGTGTAAAAATATTTTTAAAAATACGGGATATTACACAAATCATATCACACATCAAATCAAATCAATCCGATCAATATCCACAAATAGGTTAGTAATGAAGCCAAAATGCTATCAGCGTACCGGTACGTACTCGGTCATAGTGCTGCCCACTAGGTAGCACGTTCTATTGATATCCTTCATTTAAAAACAATTCCATTCATTCATGAAATAAATGATGCATGACTTTATTAAATAAAATAGCCACATAAACCATATATATACTAGAAATATACAAAAAATAAACCAAGTATATTTCGAGTATATATATGTCAACTAAATTCAATTTAATTATAAAAATAAACTGAAAATAAAATATAAACATACTTAAAAACATTTTAGGTATAATTCAATAATAAAACATGCGTTTAATATAAAATATACCAAAAATATACTAAAATATACCTAAGCATTTATTAAATCATTTATGCAAAAATTCATAAAATTTAAACATAAATTTCTAAAGCATACATCCTAATATATATATATATATATAAAATAACAACTCACTGTTATTGCGCTCCACGAGATGGGTCCAATGGGCCTGGTCCATTAGGCCTCGGTCTCGGCGCAACTAAACAAACAAACGACAATATGAAATCAGAATAATTCTATCAACATTTCTAGAAACTCGATCTAGAATACTAGACAAAGAATTAGAATGGGAATTCGATCGGACATCACTGTAATATCTCGAATTTTTAAAATATTTTTATACTGCATTAGGATATGCAGTGTTAATAATATATATATATATATATTATTTAATTAGCTTGTTATTTATTAAAGTCATTTTTATTTGTTTTAAGTATTTTAAAGGATTTACGTAAAATTTTCCCGAGATTTACATTTTTGGGAAAATAAGACCTAAATAATTAATTACTTACTTGCGTTAGCTTGTTTTATTAAATTGCATGCTATCATGCATGATTATATTTTTGCATATTAACATATATACATATACATGCATAGATATTTTTATTTAACCTTTGGGGTTTATTTTTTAATTAAAAATATATTATATAGTTGTATTAAGTTAATGTGTGTTATATATATATGTATATGTATATAATATTAAGTTGATTTTTATACATGTGGTGTGTGATTTTTCTAGGTATTATATTAATATTTTATGTTATAAATTATTAAAGTTATTATTATTATTATAACATATATATATATATATATATATATATACAAAAACACAAATTTCCCTATTTTCTTCTTCTCCTTTCCCGACCCTCTTCCATCAACTCTCACCCTCACCGTTCGTTTCTTCTCCGACCGGAGCACCTCCAGCCTTCCGCCGTCGACCACCTCCTCGCCAGCAAGCTCCGCCGTCCTTGTCATCTTCCCCGACGCCGGCCAAGTCCATTTCCACCATTTTTGGTCGAAATTCAAGCTTTTCACCGTTCTTCCTCCTCCGACCGTTATTCTTCGCGTTTCCTGTGTCCTTGAGCTCCTCAAGCTTTGGTGAACTTGATCCAAGCTTCGGTTTGAGCTCTAACTTTCTCAACTTTTTTGTTTTTTCGATTTTTCTATTTTGGCCATATTGACTTTTCGAATTTTTTTTAGCTTTTCCCTTGTGATTCATGAAAAGTACCTTAACAAATGTTTCTCCCCTTAGCTCAATCTACCTATGTGAATTTTTGGAATTTATTTTGATTTTTGGGTATTTTTGATTATTTTATTATTATTTTCTAATTTTCAAAAATTAATTAATTAAATTATGAAATTGTGTTTTATGGTAAATATAGGTGTTGAAATGAATTATAGAAATTTATTTGTAATTTTTGTGAATTTTTATGTATTTATTTTGAATTTATTTAATTTATGTAATCTTGATAAATAGGGTTAATTATGTGTGTAATTGAAATTAATTGGTTATTTGAGTATATTTATTGATATTATTGAAATATATGTTGAGAAAATTAATTTTTGAGTAATTATATTATTTTTGGTGAATTTTTGGATTAATTTTAGTATATTTATATATAGGGGTATTTTGATAATTTTACATTAAATTGGCTAAAAATGTAATTAAATTGGTTTTGATAGTTATTTAGGGTATAAAAATGATTTCTACAAATTATTTAGTATTTTTAACTAATTAAAACTATTTTTTCGTAAATTATTTTCAATTATATATATAATATACGATTTTTCTAATAAAATGAGTTTTTATTGGTTTTTACCGTGTTTTAGGTTAATTACGTAATTTCTACTGATAAAATGTAATTTTATTATATAAGGGCATTTTTGGTATTTTGTAAATATTCTGTGAATTGTGGACCTTGGTCGGTGATTTGTAGTTTGGAGTCAGACCAAGGGATTTTAGTTGTGAATTCTGTGTATTTTCGAAGTGTATTTTTTTACAGGGCCGACTCTACTCTTTGAGTAGAGAGATGTTCATTTTACGGGGAGGTTTTGTCAGATTTTTGATAGAATTCTCGTAAAACGTGATATTCGGTTGAATTCTGATTTTAATCCTGTGTCTAGTAATCTAGATCGAGTCTTTAGAACTTATGTTAAATTTATTTTGATTCCTGTCATCATTTATTTGTTTAGTTGCGCTGAGACTGAGGCTTTGTGGGCCAGACCCATCGGATCCATCTCGAGGAACACAATAAATAGTGAGTTGCTATTTTATATATATATGCTTTAGGGTGCATGATTTTAGAAATACATGTGTTACTTTGATTAAATATGCATAATGGTTTAATTAGTACTTAAGTTTATTTTTAGTTTACTTTTGGTTTATTTTTAGTTCATTTTTGGTATATTTTAAACTATATGCATGTTTTATTAATGAATTATGTTTAAAATATTTTTGAATATATTTCTAGTTTACTCTGCAATTATATTGGATTTATTTGAAGTATATATACTCGAAATATACCTGGTTTACTTTTGGTATATTTCTAGTATATTTCTAATATATATATAGTTTATTTCTAATATATATATAGTTTATGTTGCTATTTTATTTAAATTCATGCATCATTTATTTTTATGAATGTACATTTTATATTTTAATGAAGGATATCAATAGAACGTGCTACCTAGTGGGCAGCACTGAGACCTAGTACGTACCGGTACGCTTATAGCATTTAGGCTATATCACTAACCTGTTTGTGGATATTGATTGGGTTTGATTAATTGATGTGTGAGATATGATTTAGAAGTATGATTGTTGGAGCTTGGTTGACCAAGTGTATCGGGGCCAGTCTACTATCCAAATGGATGAAGTAATTATATTTGGAATAAGTGAGCCTATATGGCTAGAGTGTTGTCTAACACTGTTTTGAGGTTGCGATTTTCTAGGGTTCTATTTGATTCTTCATAAATTGTGATTTTCAATAAAGATATATATAATGATTTTATTACATCTGCGTGTATTTGCTTGTATATATACTTATTATATATATACTATTGACTGTGTGCATTGTCATTTAATATGCATGTATATATATTATAGTAATTCACTCAGTGAGGTCTGACTCCCCTCCGTTGACTATTTTTCAGGAGAGTCATCTTCATCAGACCTCAGTAGCGGACCTGTACACTGGATTTCTTCCGCCCCGACTTTATTATGTAAACTGCTCACTTGAGTTTTATTTTTATTAATCTAGACACTGCAGTAGTTGTAAAAAAATTGAAAAAGGATATTGTATTATATTGGTATGAGTTATGTACTTTAAATATTTGAACTGAATTTGTATTAAAAGTTATTTATATATGAGATGAGAATATTGATTTAATTTCATTTAGTGGAAATATTATTTTGATATTTATGATTTTATTCCGCTGCATAATATTTTATTTAATTATGTTGTTATTATTAGTATTGCATATTTTATTTTATTTTTAAGGCTTGCTCTGAGTTCTGGATTCGAAAGAATTCCCGTTCCCTAGCGCCGGTCATGGCCCCTGTTTTGGATCGTGACAATCACATTTTACGAGAATTCTATCAAAAATCCGGCAGAACCTCTCCTGTAAAACGGACATCTCTCTACTCAAAGAGTAGAGCCGGTCCTGTAAAGAAAATACACTTCGAAATAACACAATTCACAAACCCCTCGATCGTACTCCAAACTATAATTTATCGACCGAGGTTCACAATTCACATAATAATTACAGAACACATGAAAATTTCAAAAATACCAAAAATGCCCTTCAATACTCAAAATATAGCAATTTAAATATTCAAACGCTAAAAATATTTATTTAACCGATAAATACACTAAAACTCTAATTTTAAATAAAATATTATTAAAAATCAATAATTCTCAATAAATTCATAAATATTGACCAAAATACATTTTATAAATCCAAATTACATAATTAACACTAAAACTTACTAAAAATCGATAAAAACTCATTTATTTAGAAAAATCGTATATTATATATAATTTGAAAATAATTTACGAAAAATAGTTTTAATTAGTTAAAAATACTGAATAATTTGTAGAAATCATTTTTATACCTTAATTAACTAGTAAAACCAATTTGATTACATTTTTAAGCAATTTAGTGTCAAATTACCAAAATACCCCTAGTTACGTAAATTCCCTAAAATTAATAAAAAATTCACCAAAAATAGTATAATTACTCAAAATTAATTTTCTCAACATATAATTCAATAATATCAATAAATATACTCAATTAACCAATTAATTTCACTAAAACACATAATTAACCTAATTTTCCAAAAATTACATAAACTAAATAAATTCAAAATAAATATATAAAATTCAAAAAAATTACAAATAAATTTATAAAATGTATTTAAACACCTATAATCACCATAAAACACAATTTCATAATTTAATTAATTAATTTTCAAAAATTAGAAAATAGTAATAAAATAATCAAAAATTCACAAAAATCAAAATAATTCCCAAAAATTCCAAAAAAATTCACAGAGGTATATTAAGGTACTATAATAAAAGTTTTTGAAGGGAGTTTTCTTGAATCAACCAAATCGAAGCTCAAAAAATTCGAAAACCCTAATAGGCCGAAAATGGAAAATCAAAACCTAGGGAAATCTAGACCATTTCAAGTGAAACAAAGCTTGAAATCACACTCACCAGAGCTCAAGGAGAAGATAGAGACTGGTGGCGTCGAGTTTGGTGGCCGGAAACGACTTGATCGACGGTGAGATGAATTTCAGCTTCTCAAGGATTTTTCGGCCAAAACACGTCGAAAATGGAGGCTTCAGGCGTCGGGAAAGGCTGGAGGTGGTGGTGGCAAGTCAAGAGGCACACCGACGGGAAGAAAATCGAGTTGCAGACGCTGGAAACAGAAGGAGGATGATCGGGAAGAAGAAGATGCAAAAAATGACAATTTTGTAAATAAGTTGAACTTTTGTTTTTTGATAAATAAATATGTATATATATGTATATATATAACTATACTATATATTATAATATTATATAATATCACACACCATAAATACTCACCACACACATATTTTAATAATATATACACATATATAATTACTTAATTAATATTAAAACTAAATAATAAAAATTAATTTAATTAACTAAACCCTATCTTAATTTAAATAAATGTACATATATGTATTTTATTTAACACTTTAAAATTATATATGAGTTCATGCAAATTCGTAAAACTATTTAAAATAATTAATATTAAATTATTTACGTTTTAATTTTTTCGAAAATAAAATTCTCAAAAAAATTTTACGTAAATCTCTTAAAATAATATAAAATAGTTAAAATTAACTTTAACAAATAACAAACTCATAAAAATATCATAAATAACTATAAAAATTATTAACACTGCATATCCCGATGCAGTTTAAAATTATTTAAAAACTCGGGATATTACAATAATAATTTTTTGCAAAAATTTTCAAAATTCTTTTTTTTTTAAAAAAAATTTTAGACTTAAAAATTTCATCAGTTTTATTTATAATTTAATTTTAATAATTCAATAATAAAAAATTATTCATAAATTTAATTTTAGTAGTTGATTAACCAAAAATTATTTAAATTAATGATTAAAATTGATTTTTTTTTGAAATGTGTAATATTTAATTGAAAGATTTAAAAATTTGTAGGTTTATAAAATTTTTTAAGAAAATTGTAAATAAATTTTTAAGAAAATTGTTTTTTTAAATAAACGTGTTTAGGCTCAAAATTTTTTAATTAGGTGATAATTTATTTTTAAAAATTTATTAATTTATTTATTAGTCTAAATAATTTTTCTTATTTAACATTAAAATAAAAAATTTATTTGATATAATAGAATTTGATTGCAATTTTTTTAAAGATAAGATTAAATATAATATAATTTAAAAAAAATTGTTATTATAACCAATAAAATTTTAAAATCTAAGGTCGACATTGGGGTATAGTTGAGTGTCTAAATTGACCCTTTAGCCATTTTTTTATTAACTTGTGAATTAAACTTTTATTATTTGTGGTTGTTAAAAAATAATTTGTTTTTAACTTTTTAATATTATAAACTCAATTTTTTGTCCATATCACTAATTATTCACTATTATAAAGATTTTTTATAGCCATATAATTGTATATAGTTAGTTATATAAACACTAAATGACAGCATATATCATATAAGGTAAACATAATGCTTGCAACACAAATACGAATATGGATTCCGGAAAGAATCTGAAAACTTTAAAAAAAATAATAATAATAAGGCTTATAAAAAAAGTTATAAATATCTACCAACATGACTTCTATAGCACTAATCATCGTGAAAAAAAATTGTATTATATCGATATATAAATTTATAATATAAAGTTTTTACTAAGTTATAATATTATAGTAACATTTTATTATTAAAAATGAAATTTTTTTATTGAATTTCTTTTTAACACTAAAAATTTCCCACCAACAAAAGGATGCCTTAATGATAAGAACATTCATCCACACATGTTGCGCAAATTTGGTTCCAAAAAAAAACACATGTTGCACAAATAAATTGGAATGATGCTTTCTTATTCACGTTTTGGAACAAATTTTTTTTTTTTCTTGTGCAAATGTAATAAAACAATTAAAGTATTTCGTGAGGCCAAATTATTCCATGCTTGCTTAATGCTGCTTTTTAGATAGATTAATGGTCAAGTTTATCTATTGTTTGAAGTAATCTATAACATTTTATGATCTTTTTAGCTGGAAGGATTGTTGAATTCTTAACTTATTATTGTATAGTATTTTTTGAAAGAAATATCGTATATATATTTAAAATTAGTATAGTGTAAAGATTTTATGTAATAATAGTTTATAATTTTTCTTTTTTTGTGGTGAAAAATAAATTATTTTTTCTGGTCAAAAATAGTTACAAAATAAAAGTATAATATAAATTATTATATTTTAATTACCAATCATTAATAGTATTTATATATTACATAATTATATCGAGTAATAATTTATAAATATAAAAGTAAATAAATAATAACTAACAAACATTTGAAATGAATTTTTTTTATCATACATTAAGTGGTTAAATTTTAATACTGCAAGGGAGGAGATAAGGAACGAAGAGTTCGATCCCTAATTAGCTCAAATGGATGCCTATATTTTTCACCATATATGCTAAACATTTAAAATGAGCTACTATGACCAAATATTCTTTTTCACCCCTAAATTTTACTATTTTGGTTTGTTACATCCCTCAACTTTTAAATTTATTTATTGCACATCTTAACTTCTATTTTATACCTATGTCACCAATAATTTAAAATAATAGAACGTGTGTACAGAACATGTATTTATGTGTCAAATATTATGCCAACATGATGCTCCTTTTCACCCCTAAACTTTATCATTTTGATCTATTACACTACTCAATTTTTAAAAAATTATCAATTACACATCTGAATTTTTATTTTGTGCCTATATTATTCATGGTGTTACAATGATAGACGCTCCTGAATTTATTTGATTTTAATCGTTTATCTCCACTGATAATGTATGTGTTTAATAAAAAATTGAAATATTAAATTATAAGTGATGTAAATATAAAATATAAATTGAAATGTATAATAGATAAATTTGAAAATTAAGTAATGGAATAGGTTAGAAGGCCAAAGTTGAGATGTGAAAATAGAGCATTCTGCCGTACCAGTACAATTTGAAATTGGAATCCTGGCATGAGTAATTGTTGATTTTTTTTTTCTAATTTTAATAGATTGAATTGAATTAATTAGTAAATTAAACGGTGATTTTAATTAGTAATTAAATATCAGTAATAGGTTGCTTAAGTAAGGTAATCAAACTATTTCTTTTAACAGACAGTTCATATTAACTAAATATTTATATACTGAAGAATAAGAGACAGTACAGAATTGAATCTGTACATCATGATTACGTTGATGCTCTTGAGAGGAGTTAACAGACTAATTACTGTTAGTAAAGAAAAAGATAAAAAAAAAAAAAACAAATGATAAATGAAATTAAACAAAGAAACCTGATCGCGTCCACACACAGCTAATATTAATAACACACCTAAAACACAATTACGGAATCATAAAGATCATATAATCCTCAATTCTTTCACCTGATAAATCCCTTCCCACAACGCTCCATTTTCAACTGTTTATATCATATCATTATTATTCTCTATTATTTATTTATTTTTTTCTCATAATAATTTAGTAGCAGCAGCACCACCTGGCAATCGGAGACACGGGGTTGCTGGCAGAAGAAAGAAAGCTACAGGCGGCTGATCCTGAACTCGCCACGCCACCGCATCTCCAACAACTGAATTGAATTCTCCAATTTTCTATATCCAATTAGAATCTTATTCTATTTCAGGAAGTTATTGCGATCCTCTGATTTAGTGACTCGGCGCAGCTCTATATACTTTCCATTTGATTGATTTGATTTGAAAGATAGAAGATCTTTGAAGGAAAGTTAGTTTTTGTTTACTTGGATTCTGGTTAACTCTCTTGTTGTTGTTTTGGAGGTTAAGGAAGTGTTTGGTTTTCTATATAATTAATTATTTAATTTGTAACGGAAGTGATTATAGGAGAGAATTAGAAATGGTTACGAGTAATTTATTTAACTGTAGAAAGAATTCATGGCCGCCGGAAGAGTACATCAGCAAAAATACCTTGCAATTAGTAAGCTGCTCTCTTACCTTTACTGTATTGTTCTTATGTTTCTTTTTGTTTTGGCGGGGAAATCGGAATTTTTAAAGACTGGTTCTGGTATTCATTTGGCCTGTGTTTGGTTGCTGAGAAAATTCTCCAAGAAAATTTTTAAATGAATCTGATTATTATTAAAATTCGGATAAACAAATAAAAATTGGAATATTTTCATCTTTTCTCGATTTTAATTAATTCAAATATATTTTCTGTCGCTTTGAAATCGATTCGGTGTCATCCTTTTTTTTTTTTTAATAACAAAAAATGCTGATGGTAATCACTTTATTAAAAATTGAGATTATGTTATGATTCGTTAAACTTTCAAGCTGAATAGCTTTTGTGGTTTAGGATATAGTCACCTGGCAACAACAGTTTGTTATCTTCTGCAATCAATAAACTGAGTTTATACTGATGGGCTGATTCCCAATTCTTTGTATTGTTTTAAATGATTAGATGTAGGAAGATGTTTGGAAGTAGATGGATAATTTAAACACCCACTGCACAATCTTGGGTTGGTGCAGTGTCTCATGTGTGGGATTTTTTTTCTTTAGCTGTTGTCTTGACATTTAGTTCTATTCACTCAAGACATTTTTTTCCTTCCTGTTTTTGCAGCTGGATTTTGATAGTGCTGCCCCTCCACAACATGCATGGAGAAGAAGATTAAATAGCCATGCCAATATTCTTAAAGAATTCAGTGTTACATTTACAGAAGCAGTAAAAATGGTGAGATAGTCTTTTCCAGCATGTTTTAAGTGGTTTGATAGACAAGTTCTGTCATTCCAGAATCCTGATGTATAGTCTCTTTTCAATTGTTTCCTGCTTTGCTTCTCGCATTCTAACTTTGGAGCTGAACAACTAGGTTCGTTTGGGCATACGACTTTGGTCGTATGTCAGAGAAGAGGCATCTCATGGAAGGGTAATTCTCTCGGTTTTCTTGTTGCAACAGTTGTTTGTTTTCCCTTCTTTACAATATGCATTCAAAGATGATCTGCATTATTAAAACTTCATTTGTCCTGATCTATAGAAAGCGCCGATAGATCCCTTTACAAGGGAACATTGCAAGCCATCAGCTTCTCAGGGTGTTCCACTTGGAGGAATGGGGTATGTGAAAGAGTCAAAGTGTGATGCTTCCTTTCTTTCTACTTTTTCTCTAGTTTACCTCTCAAATATTGGCATTCTTTCTTTGAAATACAGAAGTGGAAGCATATCTAGGGGTTTTAGAGGCGAGTTTAGGCAGTGGCAAATTGTTCCCAGCATCTGTGAATCTTCACCTGTGATGGCCAACCAATTTTCTGTAAGCTCCTGACTTGAACCTACTATCTTCTTACTGTATGCTTTTCTGTCTATTGATACAGTTACATCTATATTATCAAATATTTGTTGTGCTCATTGGAGATTTGCAACTTGCTTTTCTTCAGCTTTAGCAATGAATTAAGGGCATCTGCTCTCTGTTTCTTAACTAGAAAGGGAAAGGAAATGGATTTCATTTGTCCTTTTTTAGTGCATGTGGAATATTGATGGCTGTACTTGTACAATTTCGTGCGAAAAAGCAATTATCTTTCTTAATATATAAATTGTTACACCTGTTTATTTTCTGCTAGCTGCTAGCTGCTACACAATCCTTTCAGTACATTGCGAAAGCTTACCATTTTTCACTGCTTGTGGAGTAATTAGGTCCTTACCAAACATAAATTCACACATGATCTGATACACAGTTATTTGGAACTGCAGATTTTTATTTCTCGAGATGGAGGGACTAAAAAGTATGCATCAGTTTTGGCTCCTGGCCAACATGAAGGATTAGGGTAAGATGAAGAAGGATATGCAAAGTTTTATAGCTGTCCTCACAAAGAATTCCTGTGTTGACATTGTGAACTTTAACAGGGATTTTGCAATTTTGAGAATTGAAATTTGTATGGCTGGTGATAGTGGATGCTCTTACCTTAATTTTGGTCTGATGTTCACAGAAAAGCTGGTGATCAAGGTATATCATCATGGGGCTGGAACCTAAGTGGTCAGCATTCTACATATCATGCTTTATTCCCTAGGGCATGGACGATATATGATGGTATTATTCATGTTTAGTCTTTCTATTTTCAGAAAAATGATATATTTCCTTGAAGTTATGTTTTAATTGTGGTACTATTGCCTTCCAGGTGAACCAGATCCTGACCTGAAAATCTCTTGCAGACAGATATCGCCATTCATACCACATAATTATAGAGATAGCAGTCTTCCTACTGCAGTTTTTGTCTATACGGTACATTCACTCAACTTCTGGTGTCATATTTGCTTAACCTATAGAAAGAGATGTAAGCTACTGATATCAAGCATGTAACCACAAATTATGTGCAAATAGTTACAGGACTTGAACTTGATTCAAGGTCATAAACTCATAGTATTTTATACTTGGATCATTATTTTTATATCTGTCTATGTTCTGGTATTAATTATTATGATAAAAGATGATGATTTTAAATGACTTGGTTATAATTTTCCGTTCTTGTTTTGAAGTCAGAACTGATTGTTTGTGCTGATGTTACTTATTATTGTGTCCTCTTGGCAATTGATTTTGAGGTTAATTTATTCATTTTCCAAACAAGGATATGCTAGTGTTTAGCTAAACTTTAATTAGTACAGAACTAAAACTATATGATCATGTTACATCATATAATTAAGATGATAGTATTTGATCTATGCATTTCCATAAGCATATGAATGTATTAAATTTTTGGTTTGTTGATAGAAAGACCCTTTCTTTTCCGTTGTAGTTGGTAAACACTGGGAAGGAGAGAGCGAAAGTTAGCCTTCTGTTTACTTGGGCGGTAAGCAATTTTTCAATTTATCTGGATCATTTTTATATATTCTGGCAATTTATGGATGTCACTGGTGCTGTATTATTTTTGCAGAATTCAATTGGAGGAGTCTCACACTGGTCAGGAGATCACGTGAATAAACCATTCATGTTAGTGTTTTTCTTACCTGCTTTTTGTTTCTCATATCAATGCATATTCATAAACATATTTTGAGTTGTTTCATTTTTTTCTAACAGAGGTGAAGATGGAGTCTCTGGAGTGCTACTACATCACAAGCAAGTGATCAAACCTTATATCTATATAATGATGGTTGGTTTGCATATTTCTCTTCGATGTTTAGAGGGTGAAAGTGAAGTCCTTACCCTCCATTTTATTATTTAAAGATGGAAGATGGAAAATGGAAAATTTCAAAAGAAAGATGGAGGCAAGGAAAAATTTCTGTTAAAATATTGCTTACTGTTAATGGAGAGAAATTGAAAATAAGATTATTGATTATCATTGGGAAATAAAGAAGATGATTTCAACAACATATGGAAAACAAGGAGAAAAAAGGCTTAAATGATTTGCATAGGTTATGGCTTTGACATAGGCATCATAATTTTGTATTCAGGGTATTGATGTTTTGCAAACAGATGACCCTCCCCTCTGGGCCTCTTACCCAACACAGCTTTTGTTTTAAATGATGTTACAGCAGTATCCCAGGATGTCAAGTTTGCAACTAGACTTGAAGCATTCTAACAATAATTACAATTTTTCAGGACTGCAAAGGGTAACCCTCCTGTTAGTTTTGCAATTGCTGCATGTGAAACTCAGAATGTTAGTGTGACTGTTCTGCCATCCTTTGGGCTTTCTGAGGCTAGTCATGTTACAGCAAAAGATATGTGGGGTAAAATGGTGCAGGTAATATTCCCTTTAGTTTTATGGACAAAGGTTGCATTTATTCTGCATAAACTTGAGCTGAGTTTGAGTTGGATGCTAAGAAAACCCAAGCTTGAGCAAGGCAAAACTTACTCAGCTTTGCCCACATAAATGCATATGGTGATCTAGCATACCTGCAATTCATTTCTGAGCTCCTTTTAGCACTATACTGAGCCCTTTTGAGGTCCGTTACCATGGACATCTGCTTGTGCCTGTAAAACAAGTAGATTTAGCTGTTTCCTGCATTTCAAAGATAAATCATTTGACTTTAACTTGTTTCTTGCATTGTAAGGATGGAGAATTTGATCGGGAGAACTTTAATTGTGGACCAACCATGCCTTCATCACCTGGAGAGACACATTGTGCTGCAGTGTCTGCCTCTGCATGGGTAGAACCTCATGGAAAGTGTACTGTTGCATTTGCTCTTGCATGGTCATCACCAAAGATAAAATTTTCCAAGGGAAGCTCATACAACAGGTAACTCTATGACATATCTTTCTTCTTTTTCATGTTCTTTGGCATTTGCTCAGTTTTTGTTTATATGTCATCATTAAACTTCACCATTTCTTTTATTAGTAGGAGAACTTCAATTTGTACTTTCTTTAAAACCTAATGATTTAGCAAAGCAGATGTTTCACATTTTTGGACTAAAAAGACCGTAACATGATAATAGTAACATTCAACAAACAAAAAAGAGTCCATTACTCTCAAAAAGCTTGTTTGATAATTATTAGTGGGATATTCTTGCTTTAAATTGTGGTTTTCTACGTAGTAATTTTTTTAATAAATCTTTGCAATGCACATTTTATGATATGGAAAATTACAAGGAAAAAAAATCCCACTGATTTAGCCTCAAATATGAATTACACATTAATTCTGCTATTTTACTTTCAATAATTTCTTGATGGTGCCAAAATTTTATATATGTATGCACACATACATTGTACCTTGGCAATTTTTTTTATAATCATTTTAAGGGATCAAAACTATTAGCACTATCTTAGATAAGAGATGGTTGAAAGTGCTCCTGTTACTATCTTAATTGGGATGTTCAACCATGGAAGTTGTTTTCTGGTTGCTGTTTGTTGGGATTTTGAAATACATATATGCAGCAAAAAATAAAAATTTCATTTGCAAAACTCTACAAAATTCATGTAATTCCGTTAAATCAATCAAAAGGGTTTCAGAATCTCACCAAGGATGCAGATTATGTGAGACTGTTATAAGGACGAAAGGGGGTTTACTCCTATGATACCCTACTTGGAACTTTAGATTTTGCCGATGGATTGAGACGATGCTGTAGCAGAATCGTCCTCTAGTGGTATCCACACGAATATATTTCAGAAAACAACATTGATGTACTAGCACCTTTCTCACAGTATTCTCTCTTATGTATACTGTTTTTCTTTTCCAAAAAGGAATGAGATGCAAACCTAAAAAACCTAGGGAATGATACACTCATGTATATATGTATCATATATAGGGTTTCAAATATGTCAAAATGATTTTGACATTATTTCTTTCCCTTTCCAATTTCCTATTTAGGGTTATATATATATATATATATATATATATATATATATATATATATATATATATATTTATTTATTTATTTAGAGAGAGTTTCACGACCCAAGTATGTTTTGGAACTATTTTATATATATATATTTATTTATTTATTTATTTAGAGAGAGTTTCACGACCCAAGTATGTTTTGGAACTATTCTAAGTGTGCAACTCTATGGTTCACACAATGTTGACAATAACTTGAAGTTTTATTTCTGGCCCACAAATCATAGTTGGCTTCTAGAAAGACGTTATGACTTTCCATGTCATGTGAAGGCTAGCAATCTGACATAACCTAATCACATGATATATTGATTGAACATAAGATATGATTTATGTCATTCTTATATAATTCAATCATATTATTTCTTGATTTTAAGTAGACTGATATTGATAACTCTTTATTAACTTATTCTAGCATGTTCTTGCATTTTTTCTTAGTCTAACTTATTGAGGGGTTCACAAATATTTAACTCAGAATAAAGGAGGGACAAATTTTTTCTTAATCTTTCACATTCTTCACATAACTCATTATATATCCAACTACAATCTATTCCATCATCCTATTAAAGATGATGTCAGAATGTGTCAAAATATAAGACTTATCATATAGGAAATCATGGTAATCTCAAGTCAAATGACTAAAATAATACTACTGTGATGACAATCACTTATAACAATTATTCATGTAGTATTTTCATAGTGAGTCAATCCAGTACATCATTGCTAAAATATGTATCTGAGTTTTACTATCAAATCACATATTTAATGACCTTAGGCAGAATTAACTATTCAATAAATTTATTAGAATTAACAAATAATAATAAAAATGTCTTTTTATTAATAAAATGAAAATATGAGAAAGTTAAAGTATGGTCATTACATAATTGGTCTAGGGCATATCACTAACATTGTTCCCTTTGCTGCAGGCGATACACAAAATTTTATGGCACTTATGAAAGTGCAGCTCAAAATTTGGTGCATGATGCACTGAAAAGTAAGTTCTGATGTTTTTAATTTATTTATTGTTGAACACTCACCTATCATTTTTCATTAAGGATAAAATCACTTCAGTGAACATTGATATCTTATTTTCAATAGTGCTCAATTCTATTTTTGTATTAGCATTTCTGGAGTTTCTATTTTTAAGAACACTAAAATTTTGATATTTTAATCAGATTACAGGTGGTGGGAAGAAGAAATTGAGGAATGGCAAAATCCTATCCTCAAAGATGAAAGGCTACCAGAATGGTGAACATTTTTGTAACAAACATTTTGTCAGAAAATTTAAATGGACTTGTTGCATGTAAACTGCCTTATTGAAAAAATGGAAAAATTGTTTGCACCTATTCTCATAAATATCCACATGTGAAGTATTATAGCACTCAAAGCTTTTCTTATAGAAATTTATGCATGTGTAAACAAAAAATTATAAATATGAATGTGTGCGCGAATTAGTTTCTCAATTAGCAGACCTAAACGTTGCCAGTTTCCACTATAGAGAAATTAGCCTCAAGAAATGTCAGAACTAGTCGGATGACTCTCATGGCTGTTGGTTTCTAGTGCTCATTTGCTAATTGACTATATGCTATTAAATCTTTTGAGGCATGTATGTCTTCTATTGGCTCGTAGTCAATTTTAAAGCATGTTCAATATTTGCAGGTACAAATTCACATTGTTTAATGAGCTCTACTTTTTGGTTGCTGGTGGAACTGTCTGGATTGGTAATTATCTGTCTCACTGCAATCTTCTGCTATATTTTGATAATATGCTGGGGCAATAAAAAATGGACAAAGAATTTATCTATCAGTCCATTTTGTTGTCATATAATTGTACAAATCATGACAATTTCTTCTTTTTTTGTACATTTTCTGCAGACTCTTCGTTATTGAATGAAGACATGAGAAATAGCCATGCCAAAGGTACAGACAAGCCTACTATAACTAATGGTCACAATGCAGCTACTGTTGGATTTGAGGAAAATGATGGAACATCGAATGGAAGATATCCAAGTAAAGACAGATCATCCCTCTCTCTTGAGAATGTAAATCTCAACCATTCTTTAAGGCCGTCCCCTTTGCTGGAATGGCAAAGTAACTGTGATGATGTTGGTCGGTTTCTTTACTTGGAAGGAGTTGAATATATTATGTGGTGCACGTATGATGTCCACTTCTATGCGTCATTTGCTCTTATAAAGTTGTTTCCAAAAATTGAACTCAATATTCAAAGAGACTTTGCTAAAGCTGTGCTGTCTGAGGATGGAAGAAAAGTAAAATTTCTGGCAGAGGGTAATGTTGGAATCCGTAAGGTCAGAGGAGCTATTCCTCATGATCTTGGGACACACGATCCATGGAATGAAATGAATGCATACAATATACATGATACAAGCAAGTGGAAGGATCTGAATTCGAAATTTGTGCTCCAGGTCTATAGAGATTTTGCTGCAACACAGGACATGTCATTTGGAGTTGATGTCTGGCCTGCAGTTCGCACTGCCATGGAGTACATGGAACAATTTGATAGGGATGGGGATGCTCTGATTGAAAATGATGGATTCCCAGATCAAACATATGATACCTGGACAGTTCATGGAGTGAGTGCTTACTGTGGCTGTCTATGGCTTGCAGCACTTGAAGCTGCTGCTGCAATGGCCCTTCAAGTAGGTGACAAATATTTTGCTGAATTATGCAAAAGCAAATTGGTGAAGGCAAAATCAGCATTTGAAGCAAAACTATGGAATGGTTCATATTTCAATTACGACAGTGGATCAAGTAATAACAGTAAATCTATACAAGCAGATCAATTGGCTGGACAATGGTATGTTGCATCTTCAGGTTTGCCTCCACTTTTTGATGATTGCAAAATAAAGAGTGCTCTTCAAAAAATATATGACTTCAATGTAATGAAAGTTCGAGGGGGTAGGATGGGTGCTGTAAATGGAATGCATCCCAATGGAAAGGTGGATGAAACTTGTATGCAGTCGCGGGAAATATGGACTGGTGTGACCTATGGTGTGGCAGCTACCATGATTCTTGCTGGAATGGAGGACAAGGCATTCACCACTGCCGAGGGTATTTTCCATGCAGGCTGGTCAGAAGAGGGCTATGGGTAAGTTCCTTCGGCAGTAGCTTAAAATATTTACCATATCATTATGATTTTATCATATTCTTATGTGTTTGAAGTTCTGCGTGGTACATTCATTCTTCCATCTTAGATGTAAAAGTTATTGAGACTTGTATAGATCTCCTCACCTCCCTCTTCTAATTTATAATCAAATCAATAGCAATTGTAGCATGAACTAGCACTGTTGAGCCTGACCATTGGGCACATGATCCAGGTCCTTTTCCTTGCGGTAGTCTTCCTTTCTGTCGTTATAGATGATCTGAATGTAGGTTATGTTTGGTTCGTGGAATAGACTAAGAATAGAATAACTATAAGAATAGAATAACTATTCCACAAATAATAGCTATTCTTTGCTTTGGTTCAAATTTTGTTATGGAATACTAATTCCATAGAATAGCAATTCTATATTTTTTGAGGAATAATCATTCTTCCAAAAGTTAAAGAATAAGTATTCTTTACTCTTGGAATAGAGCATTTCCACTTTTACCCTTTTCTTTATATTTAAGCTCTCCTAATATTTATGTTTATGCTTCCTTTTTTTTAGAATAATTTAATTCGAATTTTTCAATATTTTTCTTTTAATTTAATTTAACTCAGATTTGGCTACCATAAATTATATAAAATTTATTTGTTTTATATGTTTGTATTTTTATGATTAAAAAATTTTAAAATATTATTTATTTATTTATTATGCATTTATATTATTTTAGAGAAATCAAATATATATGCTAATTTTTTTATGAAAAACATGCTAAAATTGTATGATTATTTAATTTTGATACTAATAATGAAATTCATTAATAAGGGTATCAATGTCATTTATGCTAAAATTTGCTTATCCCTCATAGTAATTATAGGTTACGAATCAAAGTATGAAATAGTAATTATTTAAGAATAGTTATTCTAGTAATACTTACTCTATTTCTTAAGAATTACAATTCTATTTCACACCTATTTCATTCGATGAACCAAACATGGCAAAAGTTCTCATATGTTATTTATTGTATTTGAGTCTTTTCTTTCAGAATGGAGAATTTTGAATATAGTTCTCACATATTCTGTGAGTATGCGCATTTGAAGGTGCACTAATAGTAAATTCTTGCATATTGACTAAAAATTTCAGTAGTTCGACAGTGAATATGAATTGATCATCCTTCTCTGATAATTGCAGATACTGGTTCCAGACACCCGAGGGATGGACCACTGATGGGCACTTTCGTTCACTAATGTACATGAGACCACTTGCAATTTGGGGCATGCAATGGGCCTTATCACTCCCCAAGGCAATTCTTGAGGCTCCGAAGATCAATATAATGGACAGACTTATCTTGTCTCCTAGCACAAGATTCGCTCTTAATGAAACAGGAGTTCGAAGGATTGCTGCTAAAGCCAAGTGCTTTGGAAATTCTGTATGCCATTGTTCGTGCTAATGATCAAATGCAAGTCCCTTTCAAATGTAAGTCCCTTCGTCTTTGTAAAGTTTTCACAAAATCTTTCATAGCTTCCCCTAACGCTCTTCCAAAAGAAGAAACCTGGGAGAGGTTCGGGAGAAAAAAGTCCCTCTTGGCCAAGGCAGGCGACAAAAGCCAGGCTGTAACTCAGTACTCGATTTAGTTAGTTACATGATGCATATCTCTTTCTCTCTCTCTCTCTCTCTTTTATTTTGTTTCTGGTCCTTCAATATTATTTGTTGTACAGTTCTTTCTATCAGCAATCTTTATCTTCTCAGTTTTCTTATTGTATCACTACAGGCTGAATACTTGAGTCGGTTGTAGGATTTTGAGTTACTGGTTTAAAGAACAACACAATTTGTAACTTAAATGGAAAATTGTTGAGAAAAAGAACTGGATGGCATGGAACTCACTGTTTGGTGAAATTCTTGATTTTATATCAGTTGAAACCTCAGCTGACATGGGATTTTTCTAACACACGAAACAGTGATTTAGAAAATTAAGATGCTGTACAGCTTAATTATTGATGAGGTCACTCAGCTTTAGTGATGTAATGCTTGATAAAACATGAAGGTGGTCCTGCCAAACACGGATTCAGTGCATCTGAGCATAGAATATCATTGGTTTTTCTCTTTTTTCCTTCTTGTTATTGAACATTTGCGTATCAAAATTTATCTCCCACTTTAAGTAGATTTCTCTTTGGACAACTACAAACAAGTATACTCCTTTTCTCACTTTTCAGCATTGTTCGAACTGAATTTGCTGGAAGGTAAAGGTCTTTTGGGTGACAATATAATGTACTGGTTAATTACAATATATAAATAATGATTAATTTGTTATTGTTTTCCCACAAAATAATTAAAGTGTTAAATGTGCAGTTAATTTAATCTTGAACTATAATATATTCGAAGCAAAGGATTATTTTTATGTATTTATTAGCTCATATTAAAATCTTTTTTTTTTTTTGAGAGGTGGTGGTTAACCATCATCGTACTTCTCAATTCATATGGTAAAAAGGAAAATGCTGGTTCAATTCTTACTTTTTATTGCTTTATTTGAATTTTGGGTATTGTAATAATACTAACTCAAAAATGAATGGACAAGTTCAGTAATTAAATTAATTCTTGTGCAAATTACATTCACTTACATAATTAGCATTTCGAAATCTTATGTTTCAAAATTGAATATTCACTTCCTTAAATTTTTACATACTAACAATTGAGGATATCAGTTAGCTTTTTTGCAAAAAGACTATTATGCCATTGTTTTAACACGTGTCTCCTTTAACGTTCATTACATCTAATCACTAACATTTATTTTTCTGTAATTTTCAATCAAAATCCCTAGCACAAAATCCAACAATAAATTTCAAGATCTCAATTTTTAATTGAAATTTCTAATACGGCATATTAATCCTAACCACATTGTCTATTGTTATTGTTGCACTAAACCCACAT
The DNA here is from genome assembly GCA_947683625.1 of Mallotus nudiflorus. Lineage (NCBI taxonomy): Eukaryota > Viridiplantae > Streptophyta > Magnoliopsida > Malpighiales > Euphorbiaceae > Mallotus > Mallotus nudiflorus. Next base: position 416,669 of record CANTUR010000887.1, on the reverse strand, counting down.
AATCCCCAAATTAATTCTAACCACATTGCCCATTATTATTCCTCAATATTCACCCATGTGTTAGAGATTTTATGTGTCATGACCCAAACTAGGAGTCATGACCGCACTAGGAAATGATAATTCTTTCAAATTTGAAATCCGTAGCAAGCCTTAAAATAAAAACACATACAATAAATAAATAAAAATATGCCAGAATTAAATTTTAAATCGATCTAAAAATAAATACTTAAAATGTCATACCATAATAAAATATTGATACAATATTCTGATGCAAAAATTTTAAAATATTAAAATAACGCACTACTGATACAATACACTACTATTGCAGTTTTCTAGAATACGATAGGAGTTTAGATAATAAAATTACATAATCTAGCCGGAGCTGAAGAAAACCGACGTAAAACACTACTGGTGAGGTCTAAAGAAGAATCTCCTAAAAAAATATTGAGGGGGAGTCAGACCTACTGAGTGAATTATTATAATATATATGCATGCAATCTAAATCATATACAGTCAAGCATCAGTATAATAATTGTCACGACTCAAACAGGGGGCTATGACCGACGCTAGGGAACGAGAATTCTTTCGAATCCGGAACCTGTAGCAAGCCTTAAAAGAATAAAAACATGCAATAATAAAATAAAATATGCACCAGAAATAAACTCAAATCAATATAATAAAAATATAACTCTGTCATATCATAAAATAAATTATATTAATACAATATTCAGAGAAAGATCTCTGAATTATAACCAACATACAACAAAAACTAAATACAACTCACTACTGCGGTTTTCTAGAGTACAATATAAAATTAAGTAGATAATTTACATAAACAAGTCGGGGCTAAAGAAATCCGGCGGATGGGTCTACTGCTGAGGTCTGAAGAAGAAGACTCTTCTATAAAAATATTAACTGAAGGGAGTCAGACATCATTGAGTGAATTGTTATAATATATATGCATGTATTTCCTAATGTCAAATGCAATCAAACATTCATATATAATAAATATATATATACAAGCATGTCACACAAATGCTGAAAATCACTTATATAGTAATACTGAAAAACATAAATTTATGAAGGATCAAATAGAACCCTATTTAAATGCAACCTCGATCAACAATAACATCTCTAACCATACAGGCTCACTTAATTCCAAATAAATTCATTTATTCCATATGGATAGTAGACTAGCCCTGAGACACTAAGTCAACTGAGCTTCAGCAGTCTGACTGTCAGTGTGATTGGCCTCGAGACACTAGGTGTAATATCCCGAGTTTTTAAAATATTTTAAATTGTATCGGGATATGCAGTGTTAATAATTTTGTATATAATTATGATATTTTTATGAGTTTGATATTTATTTAAAGCTTATTTTAATTATTTTATGTTATTTTAAGTACTTCACGTAAAATTTTTTCGAGAATTTTATTTTCGAAAAAATTAACATGTAAATAATTTAATATTAATTATTTTAAACAATTTCACAAATTTGCATGAACTCATATATATTTTAAAGTGCTAAAATAAAGTGTATATATGTGTATTTATTTAAATTAAACTAGGAATTTATTTAATTACCCTAATTTTTATTATTTATTATTTAGTTTTAATATTATTTAATTATTTTTAAGTGTATAAAATTATTAATATATTAAATTATATGTGTGTGGGAGTTTATTTTATTATAATATATAGTGTGGATATATATATATGCATATATACATATTTATTTAACAAAAAAATAAAGTTAGCATTATTTACGGTTTTACCATTGAAGCTTCCTCTCCCTCCCGATCGTCTTCCTCGCGAATCCGGTCATTGTCACACCGTTTTCTTTCAGTCGATGTGCCTCCCGGCATGCCACCTTCTTCCTCAGCCTTCCCCGCTGCCAGCAGTTCCCTATTCCATCGCGGTTTGGCCGGAATAAGCTTGAGTTGCCGAAACTCTTCTCACTGTCGTTCACAGCGTTTTCGGCCACCGTTTTTGACACTGCTAGTCTCTATCTTCTCCTTGAGCTCCGGTGAGTGTGATTCCAAGCTTTGTTTCACTTAAAATGGTCTAGATTTGCCTAGGTTTCAATTTTTCAATTTCGGCCTATTAGGGTTCTTGATTTTTTTTTTAACTTTAATTTGATTGATTCATGAAAAATTCCTTCACAAACTATGATACTAGTAGCTTAATATTCATGTGGGAATTTTTGTAAAATTTTTGGAATTTATTTTGATTTTTGGGTATTTTTGATTATTTTATTATTATTTTCTAATTTTCGAAAATTAATTAATTAAATTATGAAATTGTGTTTTATGGTAAATATAGGTGTTTAAATAAATTATAGAAATTTATTTGGAATTTTTGTGAATTTTTATGTATTTATTTTGAATTTATTTAGTTTATGTAATTTTGAGAATATAGGGTTAATTATGCGTTTAATTGAAATTAATTAGTTAATTGAGTTTATTTAGTGATATTATTGAAATATATGTTGAGAAAATTAATTTTGTGCAATTATATTATTTTTGGTGAATTTTTGAATTAATTTTAGTATATTTATATATATATATAGGGGTATTTTGGTAATTTTACCCTAAATTGGCTAAAAATGTAATTAAATTGGTTTTAATAGTTATTTAGGGTATAAAAATGATTTCTAAAATTTATTTAGTATTTTTAACTAATTAAAACTATTTTTCATAAATTATTTTCAATTATATATATAACATACGATTTTTCTAATAAAATGAGTTTTTATCAGTTTTTATTGTGTTTTAGGGTTAATTACGTAATTTCTACTTATAAAATGTATTTTTATTATATAAGGGTATTTTTGATATTTTGTAAATATTCCGTGAATTGTGGACCTCGGTCAGTGATTTATAGTTTAGAGTCCGACCGAGGGATTTTGATTGTGTTTTATGTGTATTTCGAAGTGTGTTTCTTTGCAGGGCCGACTCTACTCTTTGAGTAGAGAGATGTCCATTTTACAGGGGAGGTTCTGCTGGATTTTCGGTAGAATTCTCGTAAAATGTGATGTCCGGTCGAATTCTGATTTAATTCTGTGTCTAGCAATCTAGATCGAGTCTTGAGAACTTATGTTAGATTTATTCTGATTCCTGTCATTATCTGTTTGTTTAGTTGCGCCGAGACCAAGGCCTAGTGGACCAGGCCCATCGGACCCATCTTGTGGAGCGCAATAAATAGTGAGTTACTATTATATATATATTTATGCTCTAGGGTGCATGATTTTAGAAATATATGTTTTATTTTGATTAAATATGCATAATAGTTTAATTAGTACTTGAGTTTATTTTAGTTTACTTTTGGTTTATTTTTGGTATATTTTAAACTATATGCATGTTTTATTAATGAATTGTGTTTAAAATATTTTTGAATATATTTTTAGTTTATTTTGTAATTTAGTTGGCTTTACTTGTCGTATATATGCTCGAAATATACCTAGTTTACTTTTGGTATATTTCTAGTATATATATGGTTTATGTTGCTGTTTATTTCAAATTCATGTATCATTTATTTTTATGAATGTATGTTTTATATTTTAATGAAGGATATCAATAGAACGTGCTACCTAGTGGGCAGCACTAGGACCGAGTACGTACCGGTACGCTTATAGCATTTAGGCTATATTACTAACCATTTATGGATATTGATTGGATATGATTATTTGATGTGTGAGATATGATTTGGGAGTGTGATTGCTGGAGCTCGGTTGACCAAGTGTCTCGGGGCCAATCAGACTGCTGGAGCTCGGTTGACTTAGTGTCTCGGGGCCAGTCTACTGTCCAAAAGGATCAAGTGAATATATTTGGAATAAGTGAGCCTGTGTGGCTAGAGTGTTGTCTAACTCTGTTTGAGGTTGCGATTTTCTAGGGTTCTATTTGATCCTTCATAAACTGTGATTTTCAATAAAAATATATAAAATGATTTTATTGCATATGTGTGTATTTTCTTGGATATATGCTTATTATATATATACTATTGACTGTGTGCATTGTCATTTAGCATGCATGTATATATATTATAGTAATTCACTCAGTGAGGTCTGACTCCCCTCCGTTGACTACTTTTCAGGAGAGTCATCTTCATCAGACCTCAGTAGCAGACCGTTACACCGGATTTCTTCCGCCTCGACTTCATTATGTAAACTGCTTACTTGATTTTTATTTTTATTAATCTAGACATTGCAGTAGTTGTAAAAAATTGAAAAAGGATATTGAATTATATTTGTGTGAGTTATGTATTTTAAGAATTTGAACTAAAACTTGTATTAAAAGTTATTTATATATCAGATGAGGATATTGATTTAATTTCATTTGGTGGAAATATTATTTTGATATTTATGATTTTATTCCGCTGCATAATATTTTATTTAATTATGTTGTTGCTATTATTATTGCATGTTTTATTTTAAGGCTTGTTACATGTTCCGGATTCGAAAGAATTCCCGTTCCCTAGCGCCGGTCATGGCCCCTATTTTGGGTCGTGACACTAGGTCAACTGAGCTCCAACAACCACACTATTAATCATATTACATCTCAAATCAATCAATCAGTCTCAATTAAATCATAATACCACAAATGATTCTCACTCAACCCTAAATATATCGCACCGGTACATACAAGGTCATAGTGCTGCCCACTAGATAGCACGTTCAATCGATAACCTTCATTTAAAGTAAATCATATATACGGGAAAATAAATAATGTAGAATAACATTCATAATAGCAAAATAAACCATATATATACTAGAAATATACCTAAAATAAACTAAGTATATTTCGAATATATATATGTCAGATAAATTCAAATCAAACATAAAATATATCAAAAGTAAACCAATAATATACTTAAAAATAATTTAAGTAGGAATCAATAGTATAACATGCATTTATTTCAAAATATACCAAAAATATACTAAAAATATACCTAAAATGTATTTAAGCATTTAATATAACAATTATGAATAAATATACATTAAAACATGTATATGTGCTAAAACATGCAAACTAAATGCAATGTATACATAAAATAACAACTCACAAGTTTGTGCTCTTCAAGATTGGTTCAACGGGTCCGGTCCACTAGGCCTCGGTCTCGGTATAACTAAACAATAAAATAAATAACGAATATCAGGAAAATTCTAACTTAAACCTCTAAAGAGACTTAATCTAAGATTACAGAATATAGACAGACACATAATTTCAGGATCGACCCGATGTCACATTTTATGAGAATTCTACCAAAAATTCGACAGAGCTTTCTCTGTAAAACGGACATCTCTCTACTAAAAAGTAGAGCCGGTCCTACAAGAAAAGATACTTCTAAAACCGGAATTCACACAACCCTCAGTTGAGATCCTGAATTGCACAATTCCCCAACCGAGGTCCACAATTCACCAAAAATTCAAATAATATAATAAATATATTAAAAATCAATAAATTTCATAAATATCCTCAAAATATCAAAATATTACATATTTAACATTAAAACACTAAATATAATTAATTTCACAATAATTACGTAAAAATCCTGAAATAATAATATAATATTATTAAAAATCAAATTTCTTGATAATTCATTGTAAATTAGTAAAAATCACTTATATAATATTCAAAAAAATTAATTTCTCAACACTAAAATTAATAATAACTCATAAAAACACTAAATCAACAAATTTCATAATTAAATAAATTAATTTACGAAAATTAAATAAATAATAATAAAATATTCAAAAATTCACAAAAATTAAAATAAATTCCAAAAATTATAATAAAAATATAAACATATAGATTAAGCTACCAAGATCAACTTTAGTAAAGGAAGTTTGCAAGATTCAACAAGATTTAATTTTAAAAAAAAAATTGGAAACCCTAATAGCTCAAAAACTAAAAATTAACAAAACACAAAAACAGATGGATTAGAGCTAAAATAGAGGATGAATTTGTGCTCACCGGTGCTCAGGGAGTTGTTAGACACCAGAAGCGTGCTAAATGGTGGCCGGAATCAAGGATGGTCGGAAAAGATGGAGAATTGGCCATTGTCTCGGTCAAGCTTGTTGCCGGCACCGGGGAAGGAGGATGTCACGACCCAAACCGGGGGCCATGATCGGTGATAGGGAATGGGAATTCTTTCAAATCCGGAATCCGTAGAAAGCGTTAAAAGAATAAAAATATGCAATAAATAAAATAAAATAAATAAAAATGCATTAGAATTTAAATCTTAAATATTATGTAATAAAAATATTCTCTTCCATATCATAACATGAAATAACTTAATACAATTTTTAGAGAAAAACTCTTAATTTAAAATCACATACAAGCATTAAGTACAACTCTTGACCGATACAAATACAACTACTGTAGTTTCTAGAATACAATATAAAACTAAGTAAATGATTTACATAATAGAGCTGGGGTAGAAGAAATCCGACGGATAGGCCTATTGTTGAGGTCTGAAGAAGAAGACTCTCCTGTAAAAATATCAACTGAGGGGAGTCAGACCTCATTGAATGAATTGTTATAGTATATATACACACATCTTCTATATGTCAAATGCAATCGATCATATGTATATAATAAATATATATGCAAACAATTCACACGGATGCTGAAAATCACTTTATTACATGATACTTAAAAAAATATAAGTTTTGAAGGATCAAATAGAACCCTAAATGATCACAACCTCAATTAACAAGAGAAATCACTCTAGCCATACTGGCTCACTTAATTCCAAATAAATTCACTTAATCCATCTAGACAGTAGACTGGCCCCGAGACACTAAGTCAACAAAGCTTCAGTAGTCTGACTGTCAGTGTGATTGGCCCCGAGACACTAGGTCAACCGAGCTCTAGCAATCACACCCTCAATCACATTAATCTCAATCATATCAATCATGTCATATTTTTCTCAAATTAGTTAGTAATTTAACCCTATGATTTATCACACCAGTACGTACTCGGTCATAGTGCTGCCCACTAGGTAGCACATTCTATCAATATCCTTCATTTTAAAATAAACCATTCAATTGAAAATAAATAATGTAAAATGACAGAATATACCATATATATAGACCATAAATATACCTAAAATAAACTAAGTATATTTTGAGTATATATATGTTAGATAAGTTCAAATCAATCATACAATATACTAAAATAAATCATTAATATACTAAAACATGCTAGGCATATTTATTGAAGATAAAACATGCATTTATTTAGAAATATATTAAAAGTATACTAAAAATATACCTAAAGTATACTAATCATTTATTAAAGCAATTTATGAATAAATTCAATTAAAACATGTATTTCTAAAACATGCAACCTAAATACAATGTATATATAGAATAATAACTCACAGGTGTGCGCTCCTCGAGATTGGTACGATGGGCCTGGTCTACTAGGCTTCGGTCTTGGCGCAACTAAACAATAAAAATAATCACGAAAAATTAGAATAAATTTCTAACTTAAACTTCTAGAAACTTGATCTAAGATTACAAAATACAGACTGACATAGAATTAAGATTTGACCTGATGTCACATTTTATGAGAATTCTACCGAAAATTCGGCAGAACCTTCTCTGTAAAATGGACATATCTCTACTAAAAAGTAGAGCTGGTCCTGCAAGAAAAATATACTTCGAATATAGAAATTCACACAACCCTCGGTTGGGATTCCGAGCTACGAAATTCCCCAACTGAGGTCTACAATTCACCAAAATTCAAATAATAATATAAATATACTAAAAATCAAATATTTACACAAATATCTTCAAAATAGAAAAATATTACATATTTAACATTGAAACACCAAAAATAATTATTTTTCCAATAATTACTTAAAAATCCCAAATAATAATATAATATTATTAAAAATCCATTTTTCCAATAATTACACAATTAATAATTAAAATTCATTTTATCAATCCAAATATATTAATTAACCCAATAATATAACAAAAAGTTATAAAAATCCATTTTATTACCAAAATAATTTTTGATATATTATTTGAAAACAATTTTCAAAAATTAGTTTTTAATTAGTTAAAAATAGAAAATAATTTGTAAAAAAATCATTTTAGCACCTCAATTAATATTAAAACCAGCTAAACATAATATTTAACTAAAATTATCACAAAATTACACAATTAATCCTAATATACAAAAATACACATAATATACTAATATTACTAAAAAATTCAATAAAAATTATATAAATACATAAGAATTATTTTCTCACATATATCTCATTATTATCAACAAAAACATATAATTAACCAATAATTTCTACCAAAATATATATTTAACCTAATTTTTCAAAATTGACATAAACTAAAAATAATTATAAAAATTACATAAAATCACAAAATTTATAAACTCAACTCTAAAATTAATAATAACACCAAAAATCACAAATTCATAATTTTAATAATTAATTTACAAAAATTAATAAAATATTAAAAAATTTACAAAAATCAAAATAAATTTCAAAAATCAAACAAAAATTCATAGAGATAGATTAAGCTACTAGGAATCACATTTGTCAAGGAATTTTGTGTGAATCAACCATTAAAAACTCTAAAAAAATTCAAAACCCTAATGTACCATAAACTAAAAATCAAACAACAACTAATCAAATTGAGATTTCAACCAAAAGGGAGCTTGGATTCACACTCACCGGCATGAAAGGAAGAGAATGAGACCAGAGGTGAGGAAAATGGTGGCCGAAATTATGAGGAATGGTGAGGAGCTCACTCTCGGCCTCTCTCTTTATTATAGCCATTCTGCAGCTCGCCGGAGAAGAAGGAGGAGGCAGTGATGATGACAGGAGGTAGGCGGCAAAGGTAGATGCCGGAGATGCACTTTGAACAGCGTCGATCGGGATGGCAACAAAGGTAGTGGAGAAGCACAGTGTATATTTGTTTGTGTGTTTATGTTTTTGGTTTGTGTGAGATATATATACATATTCTAGTATAATATTATAATATAAAGTATTGTTAAAATAAATATTGTCAAACTATGATTTTTGTCAACATTTACAAAATACACACTAATAAAATATGCACACACATTTATATTTATTTATTCACATGTAAATAACATACAAACCCTAATTATAACATATTACAATAATACGTACAATAACCTTTAATAATAATAATAATAATAATAATAAAATAAATCATATTTACAGAATAATTAAATAATAAAAAATAATACTAAAAATTAAGTCAATCAATAAAAAAAATATTAGTACTTAAAATAATATTATTAAAATAATTCTTTTCAAAATAACACTAATAATATAAACCTTAATATAAATTTAATAACTTCTAAAATGCAAATCTACATAAAAATAATTACTTAACATAAAAATAATAATTAAATAATCACAAATAATAGAAATAATAATGTTAAAAAAACCATGCAAATTAAACGATCAAAAATAATATTTTTACGTAGAAAATTTAATTAAATATAAAATAATAGTGATTAATCACAAATAACAAAAATAAATCAATAAAATCTTCAAATTTTATTAGCATATCTCATTTTATATTAAAATAATTTAAAAATATGAGTCATTACAGAGGAGGAGGGCGGCGGAGTTGGCAGAGGAAAGAGGTGGTTGGACGGAAGTGATGGAGGCACAGTGACAGGGGATGATTGGACGTGTGCGGGGAAGTAAATGGATTTACAGAGAGTTGAATGTGTTTTTGTGTCACGACCCAAACTAGGAGTCATGACCGGTGCTAGAGAACGAGAATTCTTTCAAATCCGGAACCCGTAGCAAGCCTTAGAAAATAAATTCATGCAATAAATAAAAAAAAAGTACGACAGAATTAAAATTTTTTGAATCAATATATAAAATAAATACTCCAAATCCTTTCATATAATATTCAAATACAAATTCTCAGAGTATTTAATATCAAAACAAAATAATACTCTTCCGATACAATAACACTACTACTGCAGTTTCTAGAATACAAATAAGAGTTCAGAATATACATTTACATAAAATAGCCGGGACGAAAGAATACCAGCGAGGAACTCTACTACTAAGGTCTGATGATATAGGATGTCCTGAAAAAATAATTGAGGGGGGGTCAGACCTCACTGAGTGAATTATTATACTATATATACATGCAATCTAACACACACACACACACACACACACACACACACATACACACACACACACACACACACACATATATATATATATATATATATATATATATATATATATATATATATATATATATATATATATATATATATATATATATATATCACACATATGCCGACTCTACTTATATAAATATACTAAATGCAGAAAACGTTTAGTTTAATTCATGAAGGATCCATAGAACCCTAATAATAGCAACCTCAATCAACCCCATCATTACTCTAGCCATACAGGCTCACTTGATTCCAAATAGAACACTTATTCCAATCTGGACAATAGATTGGCCTCGAGACACTAAGTTGATCGAGCTCTAGTAGTCTGGCTGTCAATGTGATTGGCCCCGAGACACTTGGTCAACTGAGCTCCAGCAATCACATTATCTATCACCTCACATCTCAATCAAACCAATAGATCATTCGTTCCATTATGGACAGTAGACTGGCCCTGAGAAACTAAGTCAACCGAGCTTCAACAGTTTGACTGTCAGTGTGATTAGCCCCGCAATCACACTATCTATCATACCATTAATCTTAATCAAATCAATCAAATCAATTATAATCACCAAAATTAATTTCTTGCTCAACCTTTATCTATCGCACCGGTACGTACACGGTCCTAGCGCTGCCCACTAGGAAGCACGTTTTATTGATATCCTTCATTTAAAATACATCATTCATTCGGAAAATAATTAATGTAGAACAATATTCATAATAGTAAAATCAACCATATATATATATACCAAAAATATACCTAAAATATACCCAGTATATTTCGGGTATATTTATATATGTCAAATAAAATATGAAATATACTAAAGGTAAACCATTAATATAGTTAAAAACAATTTAAGTGCATTTTTAATAATACAACATGCATTTGCTTAAAAATGTACCTAAATATACAAAGAATATACCCTAAGTACACAAATCGCTTAATAAAATAATTATGTATAAATATTCATTTAAATAGGTGTATGTACTAAAACATGCGTTTAGGTTTACATATATTCACAATATACCAAAATAGCCTAATTTTCTAGCATGCATATATCGCAAATAAACCCTAAGTATACTATAATTTAAATCACTTTAAAAACATATAATGAAAATGAAAAACCCTAAGTGATGCATCCTATATGCAATGCATATATATATAGTATAATAACTCACTGGTGTGCGCTCCTCGAGACATACTCGGCAGGCCTGGTCCGTTAGGCCTCAGTCTCAGCGCAACTAGAAAAATAAAATAACAACCATCAAAATAATTTCTAGCTTTACGCTTTTAGAATTACTACGAAAAGACTCAATTAAAAATTTAAAACTAGACTCGGACCGGTTGTCACATTTTACGAGAAATCTATCAAAATTTATGCAGAGTCTCCTCTATAAAACAGACATCTCCCTACAAAAGTAGGGCCGATCCTGTATAGAAAACACACTTTGAAAATATATAGCCACAACCCCTCGGTCGAACTACCAAACTACAATTTTACCGACCAAGGTTCATAATTCATGAGACATACATAGAACATATTTAAATGCCAGAAATACCAAAAATACTCTTGAATAATCAAAATATAGCAAATCAGGTATTTAAAACACTGAAAATAATTATTTCACTGATAATTACATAAAAACCCTAATTTTAATAAAATATTATTAAAAATCAACAATTCTCAATAAATTCATAAATATTGACCAAAATACATTTTAAAACTCCAAAATACATAATTAACCCTAAAACATATTAAAAATCGATAAAAACTCATTTATTTAGAAAAATAGTATATTATATATAATTTGAAAATAATTTATGAAAAATAGTTTTAATTAGTTAAAAATACTAAATAATTTGTAGAAATCATTTTTATACCTCAAATAACTATTAAAACTGATTTAATTATATTTTTAGTCAATTTAGTACCAAATTACCAAAATACCCCTACTATATATAAATTCACATAATTCACTATAATTATACAAAAATTCACTAAAAATAGTATAATTACTCAAAAATTAATTTCTCAACATATAATTCAATAATATCAACAAATATATTCAATTAACCAATTAATTTCAATAAAATACATAGTTAACCTAATTTTCTAAAAATCACATAAACTAAATAAATTCATAATAATTATATAAAAATCATAAAAATTAAAAATAAATTTCTAAAATTCATTTTAACACCTATAAACACCATAAATCACAATTTCATAATTGAATTAATTAATTTACGAAAATTAGAAAATATCAAGAAAATAATAAAAAATTCACAAAAATCAAAATAATTCCCAAAAATTTCACAAAAATTAAAGCATGTATATTGAGCTACTAGAATCAATATTTGTAAAGGAAGTTTTCTTGAATCATTGAAATCAAAGGTAAAAGAAATTTAAGAACTCAAAGTGGCCAAAATTGAAAATTGAAAACCTAGGGAAATCTAGACCAAATCAAGTGAAAGAAAGCTTAGAAATGCACTCACCGGAGCTCAAGGAAGAGATAGAGACTGGTGGCACTTCAAACGGTGGCCGAAATCATTATGATCGGAGTTGGAACCAAGTTTCAATTTTTTTGAAGAAAACCGACCAAAGCTCGCCTGAAATGGGAGGAAAAGGGCGGCAGAGTGGGCTAGAGATGGAGGAGAAAAGCTGAGAGGCACTCCACCGGCGAGAAGTGGACATGATAGTGGCCGGAAATGGGAAAATGGCGTCGGGCATGGAGAAGGTGAAGTCGATGATAGTTTGGTAATTAAGGGGAACTTTTGTTTTAGGTAAATATTATATGTATATATATGTATATATATAACTTTAATTTATATAATAATAATATATGAATATTATATTCCAATTAATATACACCACACACATAATTAATAATATCTATATACATATACATATATATACACTTATTAATTATTAAACTTTATAATATAATATAAATTTAATTAAAATAAACCCTAATTTATTTAAATGTGCATATATGCATGTATATGTATATATTTTAATACGACACTTAAAATCGTGCATGGACTCATGCAAATTCACAAAACCGTCTAAAATAATTAATAATTATTTATTTAAGTTTTAATTTCTCTGAAAATAAAACTCTTGGAAAAATTTTACGTAAAAGACTTAAAATAATTAAAAATGACTTTAATAAATAATAAGCTAATTAAATAATAACAAAAATATGAAAATTATTAATACTGCATATCCCGATACAATTTAAAATTATCTAAAAACTTATAATATCTCGAATTTTTAAATATTTTTATACTGCATTGAGAAATGCAGTGTTAATAATTTTTGGTATATATTTATGACATTTTTAAGAGTGGTTATTTGTTTAAAACTAATTTTAATTATTTTAAGTACTTTACGTAAAATTTTTCCGGGAATTCCATTTTCGGGGAAATTGACACGTAAATAATTTAATACTATTTATTTTGACTAGTTTTACGAATTTGCATGAACTCATACATAATTTTTAAGTGCTAAAATAAAATGTATATATGTGTATTTATTTAAATTAATTAGGATTTAATTAAATACCTTAATTTTTATTATTTAGTTTTAATATTAATTAATTAATTTTAAGTGTATAAATTATTAAATGTAATAAAATATGTGTGTGGTGTATATTTAATGTGTGTGAGATTTTATATTATTATCATATATAGTGTGAATATATATATATACATATATACATAATTTATTATCAAAATTATAAAGTTTGCATTATTTACCAAAATGCCATTGTCTCCTTCATTTTTCTTCCCAAACGGATTCCACCATTTTCAGCCATTTTCAAGTTGGTTTTTGTCACGACCCAAAACAGGGGCCATGACCGGCGCTAGGAAACGAGAATTCTTTCGAATCCGGAACCCGTAGCAAGTCTAAAAATAAAATAAAACATGCAATAGTAATAATAACAATATATAATGCAGCGAAAATAAAAATCATAAATATAATAATAGCATATGCACCAACTGAATTTAAATTAAATACTCATCATTTCATATATATAAATCTTTTAATACAAATCCAGTTCAAATATATAATACAACATCTCTTTAAATATTTAACGACTACTGCAGTGTCTAGATAAAATAACTCAAGACTCAGGGAAGCAGTTTACACAAAGAAGCCGGGGCGGAAGAAATCCGACGTATAGGCCTGCTACTGAGATCTGAAGATGGTGACTCTCCTGAAAAATTAGTCAACGGAGGGGAGTCAGACCTCACTGAGTGAATTACTATAATATATATACATGCATACTAAATGACAATGCATACAATCAACAGTATATATCTAATATGTATATATACAGGCAAATACACATAGATGCAATAAAATCATTTTATATATTTTTATTTAAAATCATCGTTTATGAAGGATCACATAGAACCCTAGAATATCGCAACCTCGAAAACAGTGTTAGACAACACTCTAGCCATACAGGCTCACTTATTCCAAAATATTCACTTATTCCATTTAGATAGTAGACTGGCCCCGAGACACTAAGTCAACCGAGCTCCAGCAGTCTGACTGTCAGTGTGATTGGCCCCGAGACACTTGGTCAACCGAGCTCCAGCAATCACACTCCCAAACCAATATCTCACGCATGAAATAATTATATCAAATCAATATCCACAAATAGGTTAGTATATAGCCTAAATGCTATAAGCGCACCGGTACGTACTCGGTCCTAGTGCTGCCCACTAGGTAGCACGTTCTATTGATATCCTTCATTAATAAATATAAAACATTAATTCACAAATAAATGATGCATGAATTTAAATAACATAACAATATAAACCATATATATATACTGGAAATATACCAAAAGTAAACCAGATATATTTCGAGTATATATACGTCAAACAAATCCAATTAAATTATAAATTAAGCTAGAAATATATTTAAAAATATTTTAAATATAATTTATTAATAAAACATGCATATAATTTAATAAATACCGAAAATAAACCAAAAATAAACTAAAGATATACTTAAATACTAATCACATTATTTATGCATATTTAATCAAAATAAAACATATATTTCTAAAATCATGCATCCTAAAGCATATATATATAAAATAGTAACTCACACTTAGTGCGCTCCACGAGATGGATCCGACGGGCCTGGTCCACTAGGCCTCGGTCTTGGCGTAACTAAATAAACAATAAATATCAGACATCAGAATAAACCTAACAGAAAATTCTAGAACTTGATCTAGAATATTAAACACAGAATCAAAATTAGGGTTCGATCGGATATCACGTTTTACGAGAATTCTACAAAAAATTCGACAGAACCTCCCTTGTAAAACGGACATCTCTCTACTCAAAGAGTAGAGCCGACCCTACAAAGAAACACACTTCGAAAAATAGGCACAACAACAAATCCACAACCCCTCGGTCGGACTCCAAACTATAGCCTACCGACCGGGGTCCACAAACACAGAACAATATAGAAATACCAAAAATATCCTTATAACATAGAAATTCATTTTATAAGTAGAAATTACATAATTAGCCTTAAAACACGTTAAAAACCGATAAAAACTCATTTTTATACCTTAAATAACTATTAAAACCAATTAAATTACATTTTTAGCCAATTTTGTGTAAAAATACCAAAATACCCCTATATATATAAATATACTAAAATTACTTCAAAAATTCACCAAAAATAGTATAATTATCCAGAATTAATTTTCTCAACATATTTATCAGTAATATCAATAATTAAACTCAATTTACCAATTAATTTCAATTAAAAACACAATTAACCTAATTTTCCAAAAATTCCATAAACCTAAATAATTCAAAATAAATACATAGAAATTCATAAAAATTCCAAATAAATTCCTATAATTCATTTAAACACCTATAATTATCATAAAACATAATTTCATAATTTAATTAATTAATTTTTGAAAATTAGAAAATAATATTAAAATATTCAAAAATACCCAAAAATAAAAATAATCTCCAAAAATTCCACAAAAATTCACACATGTAGATTAAGCTAAAGGGAACAACATTTGTTAAGGGACTAATCAACCATTTTAAGCTCAAAAAAATTCAAAAACCCTAAGATGGCCGAATTGAATAATTGAGAAAAACCTTACCAAATCGAGTTTTAAGCTTAAACAAAGCTTGGAATCATCTTCTATGGAGGCTAGGGAGTCCAACGACACCAGAATCACTAGATTTGGTGGTCGGGATGTTGGTGAACGGTGAGGAGGGAAGTTTCGACCAAAAATGGTGGAATTGGAGCTAGCCGGCGCCGGGGAAGGAAGCTAGGGGCGGCGGAGCAGCTGGCTGGGGAGGGCGGAGCTGCTGGTGGCACACCGACGGTTGGTGGTCGGAAGTTGCAGCGGGAGGGGGAGAAGGGACGGGCTCGGGAAGAAGAAGAAAGAAGAAGAAAAGAAAAGAAAAAGAAAAGAAAAGAAAAAGAAAAAGAAAAAGAAAGAAAGAAGAAAAAAAAAAGAAAAAGAAAAAGAAAAAGAAAAAGAAAAAAGAAAAAGAAAAAAAAAATTTAATAAAATATTTGAAAAAATCACACACCACACATTATTATAATAATTTAAAATTTAATAATAAATAAAATAATTAAATAACAATAAAATTAATAAACAAATAATAAAATATTAGGGTAATAAATTAAACCCTAATTAAATAAATATATACACACATAGACTTTATTTAGTAATTTAAAAATACGTATGAGTTCATGAAAGTCTGTAAATCTATTTAATATAATTAATAATAAATTATTTACGTGAAAATTTCCCCGAAAATGCAAGTCCCGGGAAAATTTTACGTAAAGGACTTTAAATAATACATAATAATTAAAATAGGTTTTAAATACATATCAACTCGTGAAAATATCATAATATATATACAAAAATTATTAACACTGCATATTCCGATGCAGTATAAAAATGTTTAAAAATAGGGGATATTATAGTTTTCTTGCTGTTACTATGCCCCTCAGCCTTCCTCCTCCACCTCCAGCCATTTCCACCACCTAAAGCTCCCATTTCCGGCATTGTTTGGCCGGATTTTCATCAAGAGGCCGAAAGTTGCTCCTAATTCCGATCAAGCACTTTCTGGCTACCAAATTCGACATCGTCGGTCTCTATCTTCTTCTTGAGCTCTGGTGAGTGTGATTCCAAGCTTTGTTTCACATGATTTGGTCTAGAATTGCTTAGGTTTCAATTTCTTCATTTCAGCCTATTTGGGTTTCAAATTTTTTTTAGCTTCAATTTGATTGATTCATGAAAACTTCACAAAATTTGTTCCTGAAAGCTTAATCTACATGCTGTAATTTTTTTTAGAATTTTTGGAATTTATTTTAATTTTTGTGAATTTTTGATTATTTTATCAATATTTTCTAATTTTTGAAAATTAATTAATTAAGTTATGAAATTGTGTTTTATGGTGATTATAGGAGTTGAAATGAATTATAGAAATTCATTTGTAATTTTTTTGAATTTTTATATATTTATTTGGAATTTATTAAGTTTATGTAATTTTGAAAAATAGGGTTAATTATGTGTTTAATTGAAATAAATTGGTTAATTGAGTATATTTATTGATATGATTGAAATATATGTTGAGAAAATTAATTTTGAGTAATTATATTATTTTTGGTGAATTTTTGGATTTATTTTAGTAAATTTATATATATAGGGGTATTTTTGTAATTTTACACTAAATTGGTTAAAAATATAATTAAATTGGTTTTAATTGTTATTTAGGGTATAAAAAATGATTTCTACAAATTATTTAGTATTTTTAACTAATTAAAACTATTTTTCGTAAATTATTTTCAAATTGTATATATAATAGACAATTTTTCTAAATAAATGAGTTTTATCGGTTTTTAATAAGTTTTAGGGTTAATTATGTAATTTGGAGTTATAAAATGTATTTTTATGATATAAGGGTGTTTTTGGTATTTTGTAAATATTCTGTGAATTGTGGACCTCGATCGGTGAATTGTAGTTGGAGTCCGACCAAGGGATTGTGATTGTAAATTCTGTATTTATTCTTGAAGTGTATTTCTTTGTAGGATCGGCTCCACTCATTGAGTAGAGAGATGTCCGTTTTACAGGGAAGGTTATGTCGGATTTTTGATAGAATTCTCGTAAAACGTGATGTCCGGTCAAATCCCTATTCTAATTTTGTGTCTAAAATTCTAGATCGAGTCTTTAGAATTTCTATTAAATTTATTCTGATTTCATGTTGTCATTTGTTTGTCTAGCTGCACCGAGATCGAGGCCTAACGGATCAGGCCCGTCGAATTTGTCTCGTGGAGCGTTAACATGTGAGTTATTATACTGTATATATATGCAGTGCATATGTAATATCCCGTGTTTTTAAAAATATTTTTACACTGTACCGGGATATGCAGTGTTAATAATTTCTGTATATTATATGATATTTTTATGAGTTAATATGTATTTAAAACCTATTTTAATTATTGTATATTATTTTCAGTGTTTTACATAAAATTTTCCCGGGACTTGTATTTTCGGGGAAATTTTCACGTAAACAATGTATTATTAATTATTTTAAATGTATTTACGGACTTGCATGAACTCATGCGTATTTTTAAATTATTAAATAAAGCCTGTGTGTGTATAATTATTTAATTAGGGTTTATTATTACCCTAATATTTTATTAAGTATTTATTTGTTTTATTGTTATTTAATTAATTTTATTTAGTATAAAGTATTAAAATATTAATATTTTATGTGTGTGGTGTATATTTGAAGTGTGTAATTTAATATTATTTTAATATATAGTATAAAGTATATATATATACATATATTTGTCAAAAAATCAAAAAGTTTGGAAAATTACCATTTTGCCCCCGACTTCTTCTTCTTCCTCCCGATTCTCCCTTCTCCATTTCCGGTCGCTGCCGTGCCGTTCCTTCACTGTGGGTGTGCCGTCCGGTGTGCCACCGTCTTCCCCGACCAATTTCGCCGCCTGAGGAGGCCGTTTCCGGCGTCTGGAGATCGATTTTGGCCGGAGAAGCCGAAAATCGATCCACCGTCGATCACCGCCGATTTCGGCCACCGTTTTTGACACCGCCAGTCTCTTTCTTCTCCTTGAGCTCCGGTGAGTGTGATTCTAGCTTTGGTTTGAGCTGAATTGGTCTAGATTTGCTTAGGTTTTGATTTTTCTATTTCGGCCTATTAGGGTTTTTGATTTTTTTGAGCTTCGAATTGGTTGATTCATGAAAACTTCCTTCACAAATGTTGTTCCTAGTAGCTTAATATACATGTATGAATTTTTGTAGAATTTTTGGAGATTTTTTGGATTTTTGGGTATTTTTGAATATTTTAATATTATTTTCTAATTTTCGGAAATTAATTATTTAAATTATGAAATTTGAGTTTATGGTTGAATTAGGTTTTGAAATGAATTATAGGAATTTATTTGGAATTTTTTATGAATTTCTAAGTATTTATTTTGAATTATTGAAGTTTATGGAATTTTGGAAAAATTAGGGTTAAATGTGTTTTTATTTGAATTTAATTGGTTAATTGAGTTTAAATATTAATATTATTGATAAATATGTTGAGAAAATTAATTTTGGGTAATTGTATGATTTTTGGTGAATTTTTGAAGTAATTTAAGTATATTTATATATATAGGGGTATTTTGGTAATTTTACCCTAAATTGTCTAAAAATGTAATTTAATTGGTTTTAATAGTTATTTAAGGTATAAAAATGATTTCTATAAATTATTTAGTATTTTTAACTAATTAAAACTATTTTTCGTGAATTATTTTCAGTTATATATATAATATACGGTTTTTCTAATAAAATGAGTTTTAATCGGTTTTTATAGTGTTTCAAGGGTAATTATGTAATTTCTACCTATGAGATGTATTACTATGTTGTGAGGATATTTTTGTTATATCTGGAATTGTTCTGTGTTTGTGGACCCCGGTCGGTGGACTGTAGTCTGGAGTCCGACCGAGGGGTTGTGGATTTTTGTTGAGCTTGTATTTCGAAGTGTGTTTCTTTGCAGGGTCGGCTCTACTCTTTTGAGTAAAGAGATGTCCGTTTTACAGGGGAGGTTCTGCCTGATTTTCGGTAGAATTCTCGTAAAACGTGATATCCAGTCGAACCCTAATTTTTGATTCTGTGTTTAATACTCTAGATTGAATTCTAGGATTTCTGTTAGGTTTATTCTGATGTCGGTTATTTATTTCTTGTTTAGTTGCACCGAGACCGAGGGCTAGTGGACCAGGCCCGTCGGACCTGTCTCGTGGAGCGCATTAGGTGAGTTACTATACTATATATATATGCTTAGGATGCATGATTTAGAAATGCATGTTTTATGTTGATTAAATATGCATAAATAATTTGATTATTTCTTAAGTTTACATTAAGTATATTTTTGGTTTATTTTTGGTATATAATAAATTATATGCATATTTTGTGAATAAAATATATTTAAAATGTTTTTAAATATATTTCCAGCTTAAGTTATAATTTGATTAAATTCATTTGACATATATATACTTGAAATATACCTGGTTTACTTTTGGTATATTTCCGGTATATATATGGTTTATATTGTTATTTCATTTAAATTCATGCATCATTTAATTGTGAATGAATGATTTATATTATTAATGAAGGATATCAATAGAATGTGCTACCTAGTGAGCAGCACTAGGACCGAGTACGTACCGGTACGCCTATAGCTTTAGGCTATATTACTAACTATTTGTGGATATTGATTTGATATGATTATTGATATGTGAGATGTGGTTTGGGTGTGATTGCTGGAGCTCGGTTGACCAAGTGTCTCGGGGCCAATCACACTGGCAGTCAGACTGTTGGAGCTCGGTTGACTTAGTGTCTCGGGGCCAGTCTACTGTCCAAATGGATTAAGTGGATATATTTGGAATAAGTGAGCCTGTATGGCCAGAGTGTTGTTTAACACTATTTTCTGAGGTTGCGATATTCTAGGGTTCTATGTGATCCTTCATAAAAGTTGATTTTCAGATAAAATATATAAAAAATGATTTTTATTGCATCTGTGTGCAATTGCCTGTATATATACATATTATATATATACTGTTGACTGTATGCATTATCACTTAGTGTGTATGTATATATATTATAGTAATTCACTCAGTGAGGTCTGACTCCCCTCCGTTGACTATTTTTCAGGAGAGTCAACTTCCTCATACCTCAGTAGCAGGTCGATACGCCGGATTTCTTCTGCCCCGACTTCTTTATGTAAATTTTCTACTTGAGTCTTATTTATTTTATCTAGACACTGCAGTAGTTGTGAATTAAAGTATTGGATTTCATGTACTTTATTTTAAAGAGATGTACTACATTGAAATTGGATTTGTATTAAAGATTATATATATATATGTGATGAGATGAGTTTTGAATTAAATCCAGTTGATATGGATGATATTATGATATTATGATTTTTATTTTCCGCTGCATATCATATTGTTACTGTTATTATGGCATGCTTTATTTTATTTTTAGGCTTGCTACGGGTTCCGGATTCGAAAGAATTCCCATTCCCTAGCGTCGGTCATGGCCCCTGTTTTGGGTCGTGACAAAGTTGGTATCAGAGCGGAGTTCTGTGTCAGGGCTTAGTTATGTGAGTTGTGGCCCTAGTTTTTGAGTTGTGTTTTCTGTTGAACTACTGCAGTGTATTAGGTTCGAGTATGTCTTGTTAAGTATTCCTTGCTTAGCTTTCAGCGTTATTCCTCCGTTGTCTGTTTTGTTTGAATCTTTCCGTTTGTCTTTTCAGTATGAGGAGGCGAGCGCGTGTCGCTCCATCGATCATTGAGGCCGAGGATGATGAGTCTTTTCAGGATGAGGTTTTACCTCCTGAGCCGCCAGTTAGACGTAGAGGTCGTGGCAGAGGTAGACCTCGAGGAGCAGCAGGTCACCGTAGGCAGAGAGAGTTACAGGACGAGGAGCCTATTGAGCCTGAATTTGATGTTCCTGTTCCTCCAGTTGTTCAGCCTGTTCAGCCTGCCTATCAGCAGGGTATGTCTGACCCTGAGGCAGCTTTGTTCTATGCCCGAGTTGGCAGGATTGCTTTTGATGGTACTTCTGATCCTTTAGATTTTTTGCATGCGATTGAGACTAGGACTCGGACTGCTCATACCGAGTGCCAGCGGATTATGGTTGTTGAGTTGTCTGTCGAGGGACTAGCCTTAGATTGGTTCATTCAGATGATCCAGCCCTATATGATGACGATGACATGGGCTTAGTTTCGAGAGCGATTCATGAGGAGATTTTGTCCAGAGCCTCTTCGTTTGAGCTATCGTCTTCGTCTGACTAGTATTTCTCATGGAGATCGATCTGTAGAGGAGTATACCCGAGAGTTTCTTCGTCTGGGTAGATATGCTGAGGATCTGATGCGAGATCAGTATTTCGCAGTCACTACGTATGTTACTGGTTTGGGTTCAGCTTTTGCTGGTATGCCTACAGCAGGTCTTACTCTCGAGTCTGTGATCGAGCTAGCTAAGGAGATTGAGCTGAGGTTAGTTAGGCAGGGAGCGATGCCTGATTATTACCAGCTGGGAGTTCAGTCGAGTGGATCGCAGGCTACTCTGTATTCGAGTTTTCATGTTGGTTCGAGTAGTCAGCAGCGAGGTTCGACTCAGTAGAGTCAGAGACAGCAGCAGCGAGTGCATCGGAGCAGTAGACATGGCCATGGAGGTCAGCGTAGATCATTTAGATTTGGGTCAGGTGCTTCGAGCAGCAGCAGTGGTCGTAGTTCTGGATCAGCTGCCAGCGTTTGCCAGACTTGTGGTAGAGTCCATCAGGGACCGTGTTATCTGACACCACTGACATGTTTCAGATGCGGGTAGACAGGACATTTTGCCAGATCGTGTCCTTATTCTGGGTATCAGCAGCAGCAGATTCCGCGATTCCCACAGCAGTCGATTGCTAGTGCAGCACCCGTGCCATTTTAGTTACCATCAGCCCAGCATCAGAGTTCCACTCAGTTTGTTCCACAGCAGAGTCATGGTAGAGGTACTAGAGGAGGTGCCAGAGGTGTTGGCCAGGCTTCTACCAGTCAGCAGGGAGGTCGAGGTCAGGCTAGAGTCTTCCATCTGACTCGGTAGGATGCTCAGGCATCTAATGTAGTCGTGGCAGGTATTGTTTCTGTTTGTTACCTGTATGCTTGGGTTTTGTTTGATCCGGGTGCCACACATTCATTTGTTTCTCTTGTTTTTGCTTCTAAATCTTGTTGGCAAGCTTTGAGGATGGCTTTTCCTTTGTTTGTTGCCACTCCTCTGAGTGATTCCTTGGACCCCGATATTGTTCTTTCTGGTTGTCTAGTTCTCGTGGGAGTTAGAGAATTACCCGTTGATTTGATTTTGTTGGATGTGATGGAGTTTGATGTTATTTTGGGAATGGATTGGTTATCTCAGCACTTTGCCGTGGTAGATTGCAGGAATAAGGAGGTGACTTTTAGAATTCCTGGTGAAGAAGATTTTAAGTTTGTTGGTGATAGGAGTTCAGCACCTCAGAATCTTATTTCTGCTATTACAGCTAGGAAATTATTGAGGAAAGGTTGTCAGGGGTTTTTGGCATTGGTCAGGGATACGTCAGTGGAGAAGTTGTCACTCACAGATGTTCCTGTTGCTTGTGAGTTTCCTGATATTTTTCCCGAGGAGTTGCCAGGTTTACCACCTCATAGAGAGATTGAGTTCTGTATAGATGTGGTTCCAGGTACTACTCCTATATCTATGCCACCCTATCGTATGGCTCCTGCAGAGTTGAGAGAGTTAAAGGAGCAGTTGCAAGAGTTGTTGGATAAAGGTTTTATCAGACCTAGTGTTTCTCCTTGGGGTGCACCAGTCCTGTTTGTGAAGAAGAAGGATGGTACCCTGAGACTATGCATTGACTACAGAGAGTTGAATAAGGTGACAGTGAAGAATAAGTATCCTCTCCCGAGGATAGATGATTTATTTGATCAGCTACAGGGTGCACAGTTCTTTTCTAAGGTCGACTTGAGGTCGGGTTATCATCAGCTGCGTATCAGTGAAGCTGATATTCCTAAGACAGCATTCCGCACTCGTTATGGCCATTATGAGTTTCTGGTGATGTCTTTTGGTTTGACTAATGCACCAGCAGCTTTTATGGACCTAATGAACAGAGTATTCAGACCGTATATGGATCAGTTTGTAGTAGTCTTTATTGATGATATACTGGTATATTCGAGGAGTATGGAAGAGCATGTATATCACTTGAGGATTGTACTACAGACACTGAGAGATCATCATCTTTATGCTAAATTCTCGAAGTGTGATTTCTGGATGGAGAGTGTTTCTTTTCTTGGACACGTAGTGTCTAAAGAAGGTATTCAGGTTGATCCACAGAAGGTTGAGGCAGTATCTGAGTGGCCTAGACCTATTTCTGTTACGGAGATTCGAAGTTTTCTGGGTTTAGCCGAGTATTATAGGCGGTTTGTGCAGGATTTTTCCAGGATTGCAGCCCCTATGACTCGCTTGACTCAGAAGAACGTTAGATTCGAGTGGTCAGAAGCTTGTGAGAATAGTTTTCAGTTGTTGAAGGAGAAGTTGACCACAGCGCCAGTATTACCTTTGCCTAATAGTGTGGATAAGTTCACAGTTTACTGTGATGCCTCTAGAATTGGTCTTGGTTGTGTGTTGATGCAGAATGGAAGGGTGATAGCCTATGCTTCAAGGCAGTTGAAGAAGCATGAGCAGAACTATCCTACACATGATCTAGAGATGGCTGCAGTGATCTTTGCTTTGAAGATTTGGAGACATTATTTGTACGGGGTGACTTGTGAGATATTTACTGATCACAAGAGCCTTAAGTACATTTTTCAGCAGCGAGATTTGAATTTGAGGCAGAGAAGATGGTTGGAATTGTTGAAGGATTATGATTGCGAGATTCTTTACCATCCGGGTAAAGCTAATGTGGTAGCAGATGCCTTGAGTAGGAAGTCCTCAGGTAGTCTTGCTCACATCGGTGTTGAGAGGAGACCATTGATCCAGGAGTTGCATTTGTTGGTGGATTAAGGTCTGATGATGAAGATTAGTATATCAGGTGGATTGTTAGCTCAATTTAAAGTGCGATCTGTACTAAGGGATAGGATTAAAGCAGCTCAGAGTCGAGATCCTATTCTAGAAGAGCTTGCAGAGAATGTCAGAGCAGGGAAGTTCACTGATTTCACACTCGATGATGATGGTGTGTTGTGGATCAGTGGTAGATTGTGTGTTCCAGATGTGGATGATTTGAGAGAGGAGATTTTAGAGGAAGCACATTCTACAGCCTACAGCGTTCATCCAGGTGTCACTAAGATGTACCACAGTATCAGAGATCTATACTGGTGGGATGGATTGAAGAAGGATGTTGCTGATTATGTTGCTAAGTGTTTGACGTGTCAGCAAGTGAAAGCCGAACATCAAAAGCCTTCTGGGAAGCTTCAACCTCTTCCTATTCCCGAGTGGAAGTGGGAAAGGATAGCTATGGATTTTGTGGTCGATTTTCCTCGTTCGAAGGATGGATATGATTCCATCTGGGTGATTGTAGACAGGTTGACGAAGTCTGCACATTTCTTGCCTGTGAAAGCCACATATTCAGTTGCTAGATTGGCAAAGTTGTATGTGAAGCATATTGTGTGCCTTCATGGAGTACCTGTGTCCATTGTGTCAGATAGAGGTTCGGTGTTTACTTCTCATTTTTGGCAGAAGTTGCAGGAAGCGATGGGCACTAGGTTGGATTTCAGTACTGCTTTTCATCCTCAGACAGATGGTCAGTCTGAGAGGACGATCCAGACACTGGAAGATATGTTGAGGATGTGTGTCCTGGATTTAGGAGGTAGCTGGGATGATCATTTGCCACTTGTTGAGTTTGCATATAATAACAGCTACCATAGCAGTATTGGTATGGCACCATACGAGGCATTGTATGGAAGGAAGTGTAGATCCCCGTTGAGTTGGGATGAGATTGGTGAGAGAGCTTTGACTGGACCAGAGATGGTTCAGGATGCTGCAGAGAAAGTCGCCGTGATCAAGCGCAGATTAGAGACTGCAGTTAGCAGACAGAAGAGTTATGCAGATCCTAGGCGCAGAGATGTAGAGTTTCAGGTTGGAGATTTTGTTTTTCTGAAAGTATCTCCGATGAAGGGTGTGATGAGATTTGGTAAGAAGGGTAAGTTAGCACCGAGATACATTGGACCGTTTGAGATTCTGGAGAGAGTTGGCACTGTTGCATATCGGTTGGATTTGCCTCCGAGTATGTCACAGGTGCATCCAGTATTTCATATCTCGATGTTGAGGAAGTATATCTCAGATCCTTCACACGTGTTGCAGCCTGACAGTGTGGAAGTGAGTGAAGATTTGACGTTTATGGAAGAACCTGTGGCGATCGTTGATTTTCAAGTTCGACAGTTGAGATCGAAGCAGATTCCGATGGTCAAGGTTCTATGGCATAGCGACAGAGTTGAAGAGCATACGTGGGAGACTGAAGCTGAGATGCGAGCTTCTTACCCATATCTCTTTCCTTCTTGATCTTTTCTTTTTAGAATTCGGGGACGAATTCTTGTAAGGGGGGGAGACTGTAATATCCCATGTTTTTAAAAATATTTTTACACTGTACCGGGATATGCAGTGTTAATAATTTCTGTATATTATATGATATTTTTATGAGTTAATATGTATTTAAAACCTATTTTAATTATTGTATATTATTTTCAGTGTTTTACGTAAAATTTTCCCGGGACTTGTATTTTCGGGGAAATTTTCACGTAAACAATGTATTATTAATTATTTTAAATGTATTTACGGACTTGCATGAACTCATGCGTATTTTTAAATTATTAAATAAAGCCTGTGTGTGTATAATTATTTAATTAGGGTTTATTATTACCCTAATATTTTATTAAGTATTTATTTGTTTTATTGTTATTTAATTAATTTTATTTAGTATAAAGTATTAAAATATTAATATTTTATGTGTGTGGTGTATATTTGAAGTGTGTAATTTAATATTATTTTAATATATAGTATAAAGTATATATATATACATATATTTGTCAAAAAATCAAAAAGTTTGGAAAATTACCATTTTGCCCCCGACTTCTTCTTCTTCCTCCCGATTCTCCCTTCTCCATTTCCGGTCGCTGCCATGCCGTTCCTTCACTGTGGGTGTGCCGTCCGGTGTGCCACCGTCTTCCCCGACCAATTTCGCCGCCTGAGGAGGCCGTTTCCGGCGTCTGGAGATCGATTTTGGCCGGAGAAGCCGAAAATCGATCCACCGTCGATCACGCCGATTTCGGCCACCATTTTTGACACCGCCGGTCTCTTTCTTCTCCTTGAGCTCCGGTGAGTGTGATTCTAGCTTTGGTTTGAGCTGAATTGGTCTAGATTTGCTTAGGTTTTGATTTTTCTATTTCGGCCTATTAGGGTTTTTGATTTTTTGAGATTCGAATTGGTTGATTCATGAAAACTTCCTTCACAAATGTTGTTCCTAGTAGCTTAATATACATGTATGAATTTTTGTAGAATTTTTGGAGATTTTTTGGATTTTTGGGTATTTTTGAATATTTTAATATTATTTTCTAATTTTCGGAAATTAATTATTTAAATTATGAAATTTGAGTTTATGGTTGAATTAGGTTTTGAAATGAATTATAGGAATTTATTTGGAATTTTTTATGAATTTCTAAGTATTTATTTTGAATTATTGAAGTTTATGGAATTTTGGAAAAATTAGGGTTAAATGTGTTTTTATTTGAATTTAATTGGTTAATTGAGTTTAAATATTAATATTATTGATAAATATGTTGAGAAAATTAATTTTGGGTAATTGTATGATTTTTGGTGAATTTTTGAAGTAATTTAAGTATATTTATATATATAGGGGTATTTTGGTAATTTTACCCTAAATTGTCTAAAAATGTAATTTAATTGGTTTCAATAGTTATTTAAGGTATAAAAATGATTTCTATAAATTATTTAGTATTTTTAACTAATTAAAACTATTTTTCGTGAATTATTTTCAATTATATATATAATATACGGTTTTTCTAATAAAATGAGTTTTAATCGGTTTTTATAGTGTTTCAAGGGTAATTATGTAATTTCTACCTATGAGATGTATTACTATGTTGTGAGGATATTTTTGTTATATCTGGAATTGTTCTGTGTTTGTGGACCCCGGTCGGTGGACTGTAGTCTGGAGTCCGACCGAGGGGTTGTGGATTTTTGTTGAGCTTGTATTTCGAAGTGTGTTTCTTTGCAGGGTCGGCTCTACTCTTTTGAGTAAAGAGATGTCCGTTTTACAGGGGAGGTTCTGCCGGATTTTCGGTAGAATTCTCGTAAAACGTGATATCCAGTCGAACCCTAATTTTTGATTCTGTGTTTAATACTCTAGATTGAATTCTAGGATTTCTGTTAGGTTTATTCTGATGTCGGTTATTTATTTCTTGTTTAGTTGCACCGAGACCGAGGGCTAGTGGACCAGGCCCGTCGGACCTGTCTCGTGGAGCGCATTAGGTGAGTTACTATACTATATATATATGCTTAGGATGCATGATTTAGAAATGCATGTTTTATGTTGATTAAATATGCATAAATAATTTGATTATTTCTTAAGTTTACATTAAGTATATTTTTGGTATATAATAAATTATATGCATATTTTGTGAATAAAATATATTTAAAATGTTTTTAAATATATTTCCAGCTTAAGTTATAATTTGATTGAATTCATTTGACATATATATACTTGAAATATACCTGGTTTACTTTTGGTATATATATGGTTTATATTGTTATTTCATTTAAATTCATGCATCATTTAATTGTGAATGAATGATTTATATTATTAATGAAGGATATCAATAGAACGTGCTACCTAGTGGGCAGCACTAGGACCGAGTACGTACCGGTACGCCTATAGCTTTAGGCTATATTACTAACTATTTGTGGATATTGATTTGATATGATTATTGATATGTGAGATGTGGTTTGGGTGTGATTGCTGGAGCTCGGTTGACCAAGTGTCTCGGGGCCAATCACACTGGCAGTCAGACTGCTGGAGCTCGATTGACTTAGTGTCTCGGGGCCAGTCTACTGTCCAAATGGATTAAGTGGATATATTTGGAATAAGTGAGCCTGTATGGCCAGAGTGTTGTTTAACACTATTTTCTGAGGTTGCGATATTCTAGGGTTCTATGTGATCCTTCATAAAAGTTGATTTTCAGATAAAATATATAAAAAATGATTTTTATTGCATCTGTGTGCAATTGCCTGTATATATACATATTATATATATACTGTTGACTGTATGCATTATCACTTAGTGTGTATGTATATATATTATAGTAATTCACTCAGTGAGGTCTGACTCCCCTCCATTGACTATTTTTCAGGAGAGTCAACTTCCTCATACCTCAGTAGCAGGTCGATACGCCGGATTTCTTTCGCCCCCGGCTTCTTTATGTAAATTGTCTACTTGAGTCTTATTTATTTTATCTAGACACTGCAGTAGTTGTGAATTAAAGTATTGGATTTCATGTACTTTATTTTAAAGAGATGTACTACATTGAAACTGGATTTGTATTAAAGATTATATATATATATGTGATGAGATGAGTTTTGAATTAAATCCAGTTGATATGGATGATATTATGATTTTTATTTTCCGCTGCATATCATATTGTTACTGTTATTATGGCATGCTTTATTTTATTTTTAGGCTTGCTACGGGTTCCGGATTCGAAAGAATTCCCGTTCCCTAGCGCCGGTCATGGCCCCTGTTTTGGGTCGTGACAGCATATAGGATGCATGACTTAGGATTTTTATTTTCATTATATGTTTAAACAGTAATTTAATTATAATATGATTTGGTATATTTTCGGTTTATTTTTAGTATATTTTGATATATGTATGTTAGATATTTAGGTTTATGTTTGTTATAATTTAATATCTATATATGATTTAAATGTACATCGAACCATAATTATTTTATTAAATGATTAGTATAATTTAGGTTTATTCTTAAATAAATGCATACTATATTATAAACCTACACTTAAATTATTTTTAAGTTTATTTTTGGTATATTTTGATTTATTTCCAAGAAGTAAATACATGTTTTATTATTAAATTAAACCTAACACATTAGTGGTATATTTAGGGTTTATTTTTGATATATGCATGCTAGATAATTAGGTTTATTTTTAGTATATTTGTGAATATATGTTAAACCTAAACACATATTTAAATGAACATTTATACATAAATGTTTTATTAAATGATTTGTGTACTTAGGGTATATCTTTTGTATATTTAAGTACATTTTTAAGAAAATGCATGTTATATTATTGTTACTCATTTAAATTGTTTTTAACCATATTAATGATTTATCTTTAGTTTATTTCATATTTTATTTGACATATATATATACCCGAAATATACTGGCTATATTTTAGGCATATTTTTGGTATATATATATATGGTTGATTTTATTATTATGAATGTTGTTCTATATTAATTATTTTCAGAATAAATGATTTATTTAAGTGAAGGATATCAATAGAACATGCTTCCTAGTGGGCAACACTAGGGCCGTGTATGTACCGGTGTGAAAGAATAGGGTTGAGTTAGAGTTAATTTTGGGTGATTATAATTGATTTAATTGATTTGACTAAGATTAATGGTATGTTAGATAGTGTGATTACGGGGCCAATCACACTAACAGTCAGACTGCTGGAGCTCGGTTGACTTAGTGTCTTAGGGCCAGTCAACTGTCCATAAGTGGATTGAATGATCTATTGAGTTGATTGAGATATGAGGTGATAGATAGTGTGATTGCTGGAGCTCAGTTGACCAAGTGTCTCGGGGCCAATCACACTGACAGCCAGACTGCTGGAGCTCGATCGACTTAGTGTCTCAGGGCCAGTCTGCTGTCTAGTTTGGAATAAGTGTTCTATTTGGAATCAAGTGAGCCTGTATGGCTAGAGTGATAATAGGATTGATTGGGGATTGCTATTATTAGGGTTCTATGGATCCTTCATGAATTTAATTAAACGTTTTCCTACATTCTGTATATTTATAAAGGCAGAGTTTGGCATTCGTGTGAAATGTGTGTATATACATATATATATATATATATATATATATATATATATATATATATATATATATATATATAAGAATGCCTGATTGTTATGGTTTAGTTTGCATATATATATAGTATAATAATTCACTCAGTGAGGTCTGACCCCCCTCAATTATTTTTTTCAGGAGATCCCATATCGTCAGACCTTAGTTAAAAAGTTCCTCGTCGGTGTTCTTCAGTCCCCGGCTATTTTATGCAAATGTATATTCTGAACTCTGATTTGTATTCTTGAAACTGCAGTAGTTGTGTTATTGAATCAGAAGAGTATTATATTATTTTGATATTGTATACTCTGAAAAATTGTATTTGAACACTGTACGAATATGTATACATTTATGAAAGGAATTGGAGAATTTATTTTATATATTGATTCAAAAAATTTTAATTATATCATACTTTTTATTTATTTATCATATGATTTTATTTTCTTAGGCTTGCTACGGGTTCCGGATTCGAAGAATTCCCATTCCCTAGCGCCAGTCATGACTCCTAGTTTGGGTCGTGACAAAACTCGGGATATTACATTTTGCATTTAGTGCTTGAATGTTTACTGTGTTTGTATGTATATAAAATATATATTAATAACTTTTATAATATAACTATATATTAAAATACTATATAATATAATTTTTTGTCAAAGAATCTCCGCCACATAATATATATCCACACACATATATATAAACACACACACATATAATAACATATATATACACAATAATATACAAACATAATATACATAATATAAATTAACATTAAATAATAATAATACAAATAATGAAATAATTTAATAATAAAATAAATAGTGTAAGTTGATAAAAATAATAGTAGAAATAATGATGCACTAAACTAAATATTATTAAATAATACTATCTGAACATATAAATATACACAATGAAATTTAAATGTCCAAAATAATAAGTTCAAAATAAAAATATTTACGTAGAAAATTTAATTAAACATAAAATAATAGTAATTAATCACAAAATAGTAAAATAATTAAATTTAACTTTTAAATTTTATTAACATTGAATATCTCATTATATAATAAAATAATTTAAAAACTAGAGTTATTACAATAATTATATATATATATATATATATATATATATATATATATATATATTATATATATATATATATATATATATATATATATATATATACATGCATTTCACACAAATGCTAAAATCCACTTTTATATATATAATAAATGCAAAAAATATTTATTTAAATGAAGGATTAAATAAAACCCTAGATATCCACAACCACAATCAATATATCTTACTAGCCATTAGGCTCACTTAATTCCAAAGTAATTTTCTTATTCCATTTTGGATAGTAGACTGGCCCCGAGACACTAAGTCAACCAAACTCCTGCAGTCTCACTATCTGTGTGATTAGCCCCGAGACACTAGGTCAACCGAGCTCTCGCAATCATACTACTCAATCATATCAATTCTTAATAATTGATTAATCAAATTACACCTTAAATGATTTCATAAACTTAATCCTAAGATTTATCACACTGGTACATACATAGTCCTAGTACAGCCTACTAGGTAGCACGTTCTACCGATATCCTTTAAATAAAATTGTATATTTATGGAAAATAATAAAATTCATAATTAAAATAAAATGGCATCCAATGAAGAAAAATATATCAAAAATATGCCCGTGGACATTATCAATTTGATCGGCCCGCAACGAAAGCCCGATGATAAGAAAATTTGAGTTTTGAATGCAAGGGGAGCTCGAGACTTCTCTAAAATTGACTCTGAAAGCCCAAACACTAAAACCTATAAATACCATGTCCAAGCCCAAAATAAAAGCCAAAGCCCAAGCCCATCATCTCTTGGCCCAAGGGCCCTGACCTGACCCAAGTGAAGAGGCAATCACCTCAATGAAGAGGCGTCGCCTCTTTACCCCAGGCATTAGTGAGGTAGCGCCTCCTTATTACACCCACTCTCTGCAGTATTAAATGCCATTAATGGCAGTGGTTAGAAGCCCACCTGCTGAGGATTTGGTCATTTTTAGATGTAAAGAAAAAAGAAAAAAGGCAGGAAAGAGTGTAGGGAAGGAAAAAAGGCAATGGGAGAGGGTGAGAATGGGTTTTTGGGAAATTAAAAAAGGAAAAAAGGGTGAGAGGCTTTAAAAGGGAATGTGCAGGCATGAGAGAGGAGGTTGGAAAAAGTTTGGTAATTGAGAGTGGTTAGAAAAAAATGTATGGAAAAAAATAGAGGAAAAAGGAAAAGAAAAAAAGAAAGGAAGAAGAAGAAGAAGACTTAGGAAGCGAAAATCAGTCAACAAATCTCCGAGGGCTTAGTTAAGAGCATCAAGCACGTTCAAGTCAGTAAGCGTCCCCTTTCTAAGCTTTAAGTCCCTTATTTTCATTAAAAGCTTAGATTTGTTGCCATTTTGTGTGTTTTCTTGAGTTATATTACTTATTTAAGTTCATAGAGAAGCATGATTGCATGAGACACTGAATATTGATTGTTAATACTTGTATATTTATGTTTATTTCTTCTTTGTCTGTATGATCGTTGAGTTTCTTAAGATCTAATATATGTAATTTTTCTCTATCCTTGTTGAAGAGGTGACATCTCCTCATAGAGGTGTCGCCCTTCGTGAAGAGGCAACAGAGGCATTGCCTCCTGGTTAGGAGGCAATACCTCTTTGAAGAGGCGTCGCCCTTTGACTAGCATCCTGCCTGCTTTCTGTTTTGATTTTCAGCTATTTTCAATCCTTATCTCAAATATTTGGCATAATTTTCATGTTTAATTTGTTCTATTTCCTAATTTCATGCATGATTATTGTGTTATTTGATATTATTTTAATGATATATTATTGTGTTATCTTATAGACTATTTTGTGGATTTATTTCCATTTATTTTATGAATATTATTTATAAATGATTTATAAATATTATTGTTGTTATTGTATGGAATTAACTTGTATGTGTTGCAGGAACTATTCGGTGATTTTTAATCACTAGATGCTTGCTTTATTTATTATTTTTAGAGTATTAATTTGTATAATTAATTAGTTTATTTTTGGTTTATGTATGGTTTATTTTTAGTAATTTTATATTTATTTACACCAAAAGTTGTAATCTTTAATCCCTCTCCCCTTTTATTTGGAATGACTGATTGTAAATTATTTTTATTTATTTATTTATGATTGAATGTCAGGGATTTAAGCATAAAATGAGACTAATGTGCAAACTTGGAATAAAATATAAAATTGGAAACCAATCGCAATTTGCATGTTAATAAGGAAATAAATTAATAATCAAAGGTAATAAAATACAAAACACACACGGAGGCCAACCATAAGGTTAGGTGGGAATTCCAAAAGCCCATACCCAATTTCCAAACCCAATATCGAATGATGGCTTCTAGGAACCTTTGTGGAATCTAGTTGCTGTACAGTGTGTCTCGGCTTTCATCTGGGTGGCGACTCCATCTCCGTTTTGGGCCCTAAGCCCACTATGTATTTCTTAGTAAGCCCCGAGCTCACATAGTGCCGTGGTTGTTAACACTTGGGTGTGTGACCAAAATCGCCGCCTACAGTGGTGACTCCACTGGGGATAGAGAAACTGATTCCAAGTGTTTTGTAATTTATCATCTTTGATTATTTCTTTATTTCCTTCGCAAATTTTGCATTCACTACACGTTTTCACACGATGCACTCTAAGTCCCAAATAAACCAACAATAATCTTTGCTTTTGCTGCCTGTGTTTCATTCAAACCTAGTAGTGAGGTATTTGATTAATTTCACTCATAGTACGTACCTATCCGCGTCGTACAAACCCTTGAGTGGGGAGACATAATGGATGTATATAGTTGTGCGAGCCGAAGTTTATTACCCAAGACTCAGCTCATGTAATGACCTAGCAATTTCCATTAGGATTTTTTCCAAATGCATGTATTTTATGCCATAAGGTAATCCTCTAAATAAGGCCTAAGCCCATTACAAAATAAGCCTTGACAAGACAAACCTTTCATGCCTATTATTAGCCCATTTCAAAGGGATCTTGACAAGGTGGGCCTTTGATATCATTTTTAGACCATTTAAAATGGACTTTGGAATTATTTGGAGGAAGTGCCCCTTGTTTGCATCGTCTTGAGAGTTATCTTGCATCCATCAGTTTTATTATCCCTTGTTGATAATCAAAACCCAGAACAAAAATCCTAGGACAAGGAACTCACCATTGAACACCTGTGTGGGAGAAATAAGGGTGGAGATATCGTTAGAGAGCTTTTTGTTTTATCCTTTGATACTGGCATATATGTTTTGTTTTATTTTCCTTCTTACCAGTAGGTTTGCGTTTCATGCATACATGCCATACATGTTTATGACCCTCAATGGTTGTAGACATAGATCCACAACAGTCTGCCAGTTGGAAGTGATCTGACACAGGCCGTCTAGTTAGAATCTATAAAGGGATCAAGATGGCAAGATTTGATGCTGAAGCCTTCAAGGAATAGTTGAAAGTTGAAATGGCCAAACAAACCAGGTGATCATGAGAGAAATTATGGGGGAAATAATGGGTATAGCTAGAGGGGAACCATTAGCACCACAACCGTCAATGCCCCAACCACCAGTACCTCAACCTTGACCTTTTGATCTAGATGTCAAGGCTCCTGAAAGGCAAGAGGTAGAAGATGATCAATAGAAAATATTGGCAGAACCTATTATCCATCAGAAAGAAGATGTTAAGGGAAATATGGAGAAGCCGAATTGGGCTAAAGACCTTGTCAAGTCTATGGCTTAAATGCAGTTGATGATGAAGGAAAAAGGGATCGATGCCCCAATGAGCTATTTCGAGCTGAGCCTGGATAAGGATGATGATCCCTTGCCTTGGAAGTTCAAATTTCCTAACATAAAGAAGTTCACTGGCACAGAGGACCCCCACCTCTATTTAAAGCAATATGTAACCCATATGAAGATAACTAAACTAACTAAAACACAATTTATGAAGCAATTCCCGTTGTCTTTATAAGGAGCACCCATTATATAGTATTATGCACTAGAATCCCATGTTCAAGTTGATTGGGAGGAACTATATGCTGCATTCATCAAGCAGTATAGTCTCAACATTTAGATGGAGGCTTCCCTGAGAGACTTGTAGAACTTGAAGCAAAAATTCAATGAATCTTTTACAGATTATTTGATCATGTGGAGAGCCAAATTAGTACAGATAAAGCAACGACCCGCGAAATCTGATAAGCTAGTAATAGCCATGGAAGGATGTGTACTCCCTCTCTCTAGAAAACTAAGGGATTTAGAACTTTGAAGAGTTGTACAGGTTTGGAGTATAGAAAGAATCAGACCTCACACAAGAAAAGAAGTTTTTTAGTGGAAGATCTATGAATAGAGAAGGGTTTGGGTCTAGTAGTGGAGTCGGGCCAAGCAGTAATATACAGATCAATGCAGTCAGGCAGTCTTGAAGGTTTTCTTATTTGGGAAGACCCCTCTCCAAAGTCCTAGAAAAGCTGATTAAAAATAACCTTTTATAACCCTTACTTAAACGACTTCCTTTCCTAAATACCCGACCCGAAGCTATACTGTAAGTACCCACTAGAACATCGGGCATGATACAGAAAGTTGTAGTCGCCTGAAACATGAGATTTAAGATTTGATTGATTCAGGCAAAATAATCGACCTAGAAACCAGAAAACCAAATACCCAAAATAACCCTTTACCTAACTACCAAAATGTACCACCACCAAATCCTCGTATTTTGATGATCAACACGGGCCTATAGAGAACAACTTATTAATTTCTTTGTTGATGTCGCACCTACCCTATCAAAACTATAACCAAAAGACATGAATCTGAGGCAGCAAGCGATTAAGTCTCCTGTAAATGTGCTGGATATCTGGAGTTTTGATGATGAAGAGGGAGAAGCAGTTGATTTATGGAAGAACAATGAGAGGAGAACAACATAATCCACTGAGAAGTCAAAGGAGGGGGAGGAAGGAGTGAAAAAGGTTAAAGTAGAGAAAGAGGGGAGTAGTTCAAAAGAGGGATCGAAGAAAGGGGAGAAAGCTGAGGTGATTATTGAGGCTAAAAGAGACAAGAAAACTCTTGCCAGTATTTTGGAGTTGCTTATGAGCTCTCAAGCCCATCTGGAAGCACTAGTTTTAACTCTCGATCATAAGAAGATACTTTTAACGAACACTCTAAAGCAAATGGTGAGCTTATTGACTGAAACTCCTAAGGGGACAATTGTGTTCATAGATGATGGCTTGCCCTTAGAAAGAAGGGATCACAATAAAGCCTTGTTCATTAAGGCCGAAGTTAAAGGAAAATTGACATGCTGTACCATGGTCGATAATGGGTCAGCCATCAATGTATGTCCTCTAAAGATCCTATCGAAGCTAGGCTTAATGGTAGCTGATTTAAAACCCTTTGATGTAGTCATAAAGGCCTATGATGATACAAAAAGGCCAATTAAAGGAATTTTCTGGGCTTTAGTCAAGACTGGAACTATTGAAGTTTTAATTAACCTTCATATAATAGACATCCTAGTCACCTTTGCTATTCTTCTATGAAGACCATGGTTCCATCCTCTAGGGGGAGTGCCATTCACCATTCATCAAAAGATTAAATTTCCACATGAGGGGAGGGTGGTTACTATAATGGTTGAAACAGAGGCTGTAGTTGCTGCATTGAAACTAGCTCCTACTGAGATCCCGAACAGCCTAAGTTTTAAAGTTTGTATGATTCATGAAGATGAGCTGAATCCAAAGATTATTAGTATGATAAAGAGCATGGAGTTTGTGCCTGAGATGGGACTAAAAAAATGAGTAGGGCCCATCGAGATTTGTTGAACCTAAGGTACTGATTTTGAAGCACCGGTTAGGATATTCAGGGGAAGACGAGTCTGATGAAAGGGAAGAAACTAAGGGCAAGTATGGGAAAGGCAAAATTATGGTTGAATTGAAGAAGAAGATGCTCTAGGAAATATTTATGGAAGAAGGTGCCAATTACCCTACCAAGGAGCCCCTGAGCCCCTGATGAACGTTGAGAAACTAGTCCTTGGATTTGAAATCTTCACTGAATATGTGCATGGGAACCAAAAGCCTGTTGTTGAAGAGCCTATAGTAGAAGAGCTAGTATTGACTTTAGAATCAGAAGGGGACATTCCTGCAGTGGAGCTGAAAATGTTGCTGACTAGGAAGAGGAATTTAACTTCAAAGCCTTTGTCCTTAATTCTATTATGGATGTTTTTTATGATGACATTGACCTTTCTGTTTCTAATGTGATGAAGTCTGATTATGCTTACTTGTGTGATGTGTTTCCTAATGGTTATGTTGTATGTAATGATCATTTCATGCATATGTTTGACATTAATTTAGTATAAATTGAATCATTTAATCTAAGCACAAGTGATAACCCTAAAAATATACTTATTGCTTCTGACTTAACTCTTGATGAGAGAGAAAAAATGAAAGAAACTCTTAAAAGAAGATAGAAAGTATTTGCTTGGGGCTATGAGGATATGCCTGGGATTGATAAAAAGATTGCAGAGCACATGATTCCCATGTATTCTCACATCGCTTCTATAAAGCAAAGAAAGAGAAGATTAAGGCCAGAATGGGCTCTCTTAGTCAAAGAAGAAGTAGAAAAGCAGTTGAAAGTGAAGTTCCTAGAAGTAGTGTTAGTGGCTGGCTAGCATAGTCCCAATTCCCAAGAAAGATGGGAAAGTCAGGATGTGTAAGGACTATAGGGACTTGAACAAGGCTTGTCCTAAGGATGATTTTCTCTTATCTCATATTGACACGTTGGTCGACAGTGCGGCTTCCAGCGCAATGTACTCCTTTATAGATGACTTCTCGGGATACAATCAGATCATGATGCTAATGATTGACAAATTGAAGACTTCTTTCATCACTGAGTGGGGTGTTTACTGTTACACGGTTATGCCATTTGGATTGAAAAATGTAGGAGCTACTTACCAAAGAATGGCTACCACATTGCTGCATGATCTAATCCATAAAGAGATAGAAGTGTATGTAGATGACATGATGGTGAAGTCTTTGACTCGAGAAGGGCATTTCGAAGCCTTAGACAGTTCTTAGCAAAAGCTGAAAAGTATAACCTTAGATTGAATCTAAGGAAATGTGTTTTAAGGGTGACGTCTGGAAAACTATTAGGACACATTGTCAGTCAGAAAGGCATATAGGTGGATCTAGACAAAGTCAGAGCAATCAGAGAAATGCCTGCACCAAAGAATGAGAAAGAAGTTAGAGGTTTATAGGAAGGCTACAATACATCAGCAGATTCCTAGCCAAACTGACTACCATTTGTGAGCCAATCTTCAAGCTTTTAAAGAAGAATCAGTCGATTATCTAGGATGACAAGTGTCAGTAAGGCTTTGAAACTATTAAGCAGTATTGGATGAATCCTCCAGTTTTGCAACCTCTAAGACCCTTACTTCTCTACTTGGCTATAGAAAAAGATGTGATTGGTGAAATGTTGGCTCAAGAAGGAGAAGGGAGAGTTGAGCATGCCGTATTATCTAAGTAAGAAGCTTTTGCCCTATAAAACCAATGATAGTCTAGTAGAAAGAACCTATTTGGCTATAATTTGGGTAACAAAGAAGCTACGACATTCCTTCCAATTCTACAGGATTCAAGCAGTTTCTAAGCAAGATCCCCTTAGATATCTCCTACAGACTCTGTCACTGACAGGGAAATTAGCCAGATGGTTAGTCTTACTCACTGAATTTGACATAGACTATGTTATTAAAAAGGTGATAAAAGGAAGAGTTGTGGCAGACTTCTTAGCCTAAAATCCGACAGATGATGGACAAGAATGGGAGTTAGAATTTTTGAATGAACACCTGGGGGCAATAGAAATCCAGACCTGGAAGAAGTACTTTGACGGGGTAGTGAATAGTAGAGGGGCAGGCATTGGTGTGATTTTGGTCTCGTCGGAAGGAGAAGTAATCCTGATGGTAAAGAGGTTGGAATTTGAGGTCATTAATAACCAAGTTGAATATGAAGCCTGCATTTTTTATCTAGAAGCACTCAGGAGTGTAGGGGCATAAGAGGTAACAGTGTATGGGGATTCGATGCTGGTAGTAAAGTAGATTGCCAAGGAATGGGAAGAGAGGGAAGACAAGCTAAAGCCATATTAGGATTATTTAGCCACGATCCTATTGTCCTTTATGCAATATAGATTTATACACTTGCCCCGAGAGGAGAATAAAATGGCAGATGCATTGGCAACCCTGGCTTCGACATGGGAAGGAGGCAGATGAGCAAAAATGAAGCCTCTTATCTTAGTATGGGTCTGAATTCCTTGCTATGAGGAAATCAGAATAATATCAATCAACCTAGCAGAGAAGCCTTGGTATTATGATCTACAACGATATCTTAAGACAGGACAATTCCATAAGGAAGCTGATAGAAAATAAAGGATGTCGTTGAGGATGTTATCACGATAGTTCATTAGCCATAATAGGATATTATATAAGAGGATGCCAGCCAGAGTATGCCTAAGATGCGTCGATAAGGGTGAGG
The DNA here is from genome assembly GCA_947683625.1 of Mallotus nudiflorus. Lineage (NCBI taxonomy): Eukaryota > Viridiplantae > Streptophyta > Magnoliopsida > Malpighiales > Euphorbiaceae > Mallotus > Mallotus nudiflorus. The sequence continues at coordinate 375,727 of CANTUR010000887.1, read as the reverse complement.
CATATAAGATCATGGAAACAGTTCATGAGGGTGTATGTGGGCCCCATATGAATGGAATAGTCCTCGCTAAAAAGATAACCCGTCAAGGGTACTTCTAGCTGACCATGGAAGCAGATTGCGTGAAGTATGTAAAGAAATGCCACAACTGTAATAACCCTAGTTTTTAAATTATTTTAATATTAAACGAGATATGCAGTGTTAATAAAATTTGGAAATTTCATTTATTTATTTTCATTATTCATGATTATTAATTGACATTTTATGCTAAAGTATATATTTTATGTAAATATATATTTTAGAAGTTATTAATCTAATATTAGGGTTTATATCATTATTGTTATTTTGAAAGGTATTATTTTAATGATATTATTTTAAGTATTATATTATTTGATTTATTTACTTAATTTTTAGTATTATTTTTATTATTTAATTATTTCATAAATATGATTTATTTTATTATTATCATTATTATTTTTCAAGGTTATTGTATGTATTAATGTAATATATAATTAATTAGGGTTTGTATATTATTTATATGTGTATATATAATGTTATAGGTATGTGTATTTTATATGTATATAGTGTGTATATATATATGTGTGTGTGTGTGAGAGATATTTTTATTGTGTGGTAAAGATTTATTTAAGTTATAATGTATAGTATTATAATATAAAGTTTAATATATATATATATATATATATATATATATATATATATATATATATATATATATATATACAAGAAAACATGAACAACTTATAGAAAACCTTCCCTCCTCGCTGCTCAGTCCCGATCCTTACCCGTTGGTGTGCCTCCCTTGACTTCGCCATTGGCCACCTCCTTCCCTTGCCAGCTTCGCTGTAATATCCCGAGATTTTAAATAATTTTAAACTATATCGGGATATACAATGTTAATAATTTTAATAAATATATTTGATTATTTAATTAGTTTGTTATTTATTAAAGTTATTTTTAATTATTTTAAATTTCTTACGTAAAATTTTTTCGAGAATTTTATTTTTGAGAAAATTAAAACCTAAATAAATATTTATTATTATGTTAGTCGGTTTTACGTGATTGCATGAGTCCATGCATGATTTTAATTATGGTATTAATATATATACATATACATGCATATATCTACATATTTAATATTTTAGGGTTTATTTTTAATTAAGTATATATTATATAGTTTTATTAAATTAATATGTGTTATATATATGTATATGTATATAGATATTAGTTTGATTTTTGACATGTGGTGTAGGAATTTTGTGATTATAATATTAATATATTATAATATAAGTAAATAAAGTTATATATATATATATATATATATATATATATATATATATAAGCTTTTACAAAATTATGTATTATGCCATTGCCCTCTTCTCCATTCTTCCCGACGCCCTCTCCCTCAAATCCTCGCCGTTGCAACTCCTTCCCTCATCGTCGGTGTGCCACCACCCTCTCCAGCTCGTTCCACCGCTTGTTGCTTCCATTTCCGACGACTTTTGATCGTTTTTAACCTGAGAAGCCGAAACTCAAGCCTAACTCCGTTCACTGTGATTCCGACCACCAAATTGGACGCCACCAGTCTCTATCTCTTCCTTGAGCTCCGATGAGTGCATTTATAAGCTTGGTTTCACTTGATTTGGTCTAAATTTTCTTTGGTGACCAATTTTCTATTTCGGCCATTTTGAGTTCTTTAATTTTTTGAACTTTGATTCTAATGATTCCAGCTAAGTTCCTTCATAAATATTGTTCCTAGTAGATCAATATATATCCTATAATTTTTGTGGAATTTTTGGAAATTATTTTGATTTTTGTGAATTTTTGATTATTTTATTAATATTTTCTAATTTTTGTAAATTAATTAAATAATTTGTGAAATTGTGATTTATGGTGTTTTTAGGGGTTAAAATGAATATTAGAATTTAATTTGTACTTTTTGTGATTTTTGTATAATTATTATGAATTTATTTAGTTTAGGTGAATTTTGGAAAATTAGGTTAAATAAGTATTTTGTTAAAATTAATGGGTTAATGTTATTGATTTTATTGAATTATATGTTGAAATTAATTTTTGAGCAATTGTATAATTTTTAGTGAATTTTTGAATAATTATAGTATATTATGTGAATTTATATATAACTAAGGGTATTTTGGTAATTTGATAATAAATTGGTTAAAAATTAAATTAAATTGGTTTTGATAATTATTGTGGTATAAAAATGATTTTTTACAAATTATTTAGCATTTTTAACTAATTAAAACTATTTTTCAAAAATTATTTGCAAAATATATATAGTATACTATTTTCGTAAATAAATGAGTTTTTAATGATTTTTAATGTGTTTTAAGGCTAATTATGTAATTTGGAATTAGAAAATGAATTTTGGTTAATATTTGTGAATTTATCGAGAATTATGGATTTTTAATATTATTTTATTAAAATCAAGGTTTTTATGTAATTATCGGTAAAATAATTATTTTCGGTGTTTTAAATATCTAATTTGATATATTTTGATTTATAAAAGGGTATTTTCGGTATTATTGGATTTTTCATGTGTTCTATGTATATCTCATGAATTGTGAACCTCGATCGGTGGAATTGTAGTTGGGAGTCCGATCGAGGGGTTTTGTGGCTGTGTATTCTTGAAGTGTGTTTTCTTGCAGGACCGACTCTACTTTCTGAGTAGAGAGATGTCCGTTTTACAGGAGAGGTTCTGCCAAATTTTTGGTAGAATTCTCGTAAAATGTGACATCTGGTCAAATCCCTATTCTTAATTTGTGTTCGGTGTTTTAGATCGAGTCTCTAGGAATTTCATTAGATTTATTCTGATTTCATATTGTTGTTTGTTTGTTTAGTTGCGTTGAGACTGAGGCCTAGTGGACCAGGCCCGTTGGAGCCATCTCGAGGAGCGCACAACTGTGAGTTGTTATTTTATATATACGTGTTTTAGGATTGCATGTTTTAGAAATGTATGTTTAAATTTTATGAAATATGCATAAATGGTTTAATAATTGCTTAGGTATATTTTAGGTATATTTTGGTATATTTTAAATTAAATGCATGTTTTATTATTGAATTATACTTAAAATGTTTTTAAGTATATGTATAGTTTATTTCTGGTTTATTTTATAATTAAATTGAATTTATTTGACATATATATACTCGAAATATACTTGGTTTATTTTTGGTATATTTCTAGTATATATATGGTTTATATTGTTATTTTAATTAATGTCATGCATCATTTATTTCATGAATGTATGGATTTATTTTAAATGAAGGATATCAATAGACCGTGCTACCTAGTGAGCGGCACTAGGATCGAGTACATACCGGTACGACGATAGAATTTAGGTTAAATTACTAACCTATTTGTGGATTATGATCGGATTGATTTGATTTGATGTGTGATGTGATTGAGGGTGTGATTGTTGGAGCTCGGTTGAACTAGTGTCTCGAGGCCAATGACATTGATAGTCAGACTACTGGAGCTCGGTTGACTTAGTGTCTCGGGGCCAGTCTACTGTGCAAATGGAATAAGTGAATTTATTTGGAATAAGTGAGCCTGTATGGCTAGAGTGTTGTCTAACACTATTTGAGGTTGCAATCATTTAGGGATCTATTTTATCTTTCATAAACGAATATTTTTCAGAGTTATATATAAAACGATTTTTGTTGCATCCGTGTGTATTTGCCTGTATATATATTTATTATATATACTATTGAATGTGTGCATTTGTCATTTAGCTATGCATGTATATATACTATAACAATTCACTCAGTGAGGTCTGACTCCCCTTCATTGATTATTTTTCAGGAGAGTCTTCGTCCTCAGACCTCAGTAGCAGACCCTTACGCCGGATTTCTTCTGCCTCAGCTTTATTATGTAAACTGCTTACTTGATTTTATTTTGTATTCTAGACACTGCAGTAGTTAAGTTTGTGGGTTGTATGTTTTATATATGTATGAGATTTAAATTTTAAAGGATTGAAACGAGAATTTGTATTGAAAAATTATATAAATATGAAATGAGTTTGTGTTATTAAATCAGCTGATGAGTTACATTATAACTTATGAGATTTTAATTTCCGCTGTAAGATATTTTATTTACTTTTATTATTATTGCATGCTTTTATTTTATTTTTAAGGCTTGCTATGGGTTTCGGATTCGAAAGAATTCCCGTTCCCTAGTGCTGGTCATGACCCCCTGTTTTGGGTCGTGACATCCACTCCCTTTCTTCTTCTTCTTCGGCATTGACAGCAACTCGAGCAACGACAGTGACAACAAGGCCATTTTCTGGCTGTTCTTCCTCCTTCGACCACCTTAGCTCGCCATTCTGGTGTCTTTTTACTCCCTGAGTCATAAGGGAGATGAATCCAAGCTCCTTTCAAGCTTAAATTCGTTCATTTGTGAGTTTTGTTGAATTTTTATTTTTGGCTTTTAGGGTTTTCTAATTTTTTTAAAGTTAAATCTTGACGAATCTTGCAATCTTCCTTCACAAATGTTGTTCCTAGTAGCTTAATCTACATGAATAATTTTTTTTTGAATTTATTTTAATTTTTATGAATTTTTGAATATTTTATTATTATTTATTGAATTTTCGTAAATTAATTTATTAATTTATAAATTTGATATATTTGGTGTTATTATATATTGTTATTAATTTTAATGTTGAGATAATAATTTTTGTGATTTTTATGTAATTTTTATAAATATTTTTAGTTTATGTCAATATTAGAAAATTAGGTTCAAGTTTAGTTTTTGTTGAAATTAGTGTTTAATTATATGTTTTATATAATATTAGAATAATTTTGTTGATAAAATAATTTTTATGCATTTATATAATTTTTTATGGAATATTAGATATATTTTGGATATTTTGAACTATTAGGGCAATTGTGTAATTTTGTGATAATTATAGTTAAATATTATATTTTAGTTGGTTTTATAATTATTTAAGGTATTAAAATGATTTTTACAAATTATTTACTATTTTTAACTGATTAATACTAATTTTTGAAAATTATTTTCAAATAATATATTATATATTATTTTGGTAATAAAATGGGTTTTTATAACTATTTGTTATATATTTGGGTTAATTAAGTTATTTGAATTTATAAAATGAATTATTATTATTTTATGTGTAATTATTGGAAAATTTGAATTTTAATAATATTATATTTTGGAATTTTTACGTGATTATTGTGAAATTAAGTATGTTTAGTGTTTTAGTGTTAAATATGTAATTATTTGATATTTGAGGGTATTTGTGAAATTTATTGATTTTAATATAGTTATTATATTATTTGGATTTTTGGTGAATTGTGGACTTCGGTTGGGGAATTGTACAGTTCGGGATCCTAATCGAGGGTTATGTGAATTCCATGATTTGAAGTGTGTTTTCTTGCAAGACCGACTCTAACTTTTTAGTAGAGAGATGCCCGTTTTATAGAGGAGGTTATGCCGAATTTTTGGTAGAATTCTCATAAAATGTGACATCGGGTTGATCCTAAAATTATGTGTCTATCTGTTTTCTGTATTCTTAGATTGAGTCTCTCTAGAAGCTTAAGTTAGATTTATTCTGATTTTTGTATTTATTTTATTTGTTTAGTTGCGCTGAGACCGATGCCTAGTGGACCGAGCCTGTCAAACCAGTCTCGAGGAGCGTAAACTTATGAGTTGTTATTTTATATATACATCGCACTTAGATTGCATGTTTTAGAATATACATGTTTTTAATGTGTAATTATTCATAAATTGTTTTATTAAATGTTTAGTATATTTTAGGTATATTTTTGATATATTTCTAAATAAATGCATGTTTTATTTCGATATATACCTAGCATGTTTTAAATATATTATTGGTTTATTTTTGGTATATTTCATGTTTGATTTGAATTTATTTGACATATATATACTTGAAATATACTTAGTTTATTTTAGGTATATTTCTAGTATATATATGGTTTATTTTGTTATTATGAATGACATTATGCATTATTTATTTTTCCATATGCATGTTTTATTTTAAATAAAGAATATCGATAAAACGTGCTACCTAGTGGGCAACACTAGAACCGTGTATGTACCAGTGTGATAGATGTAGGGTTGAGTGACGATTACTTATGGTGAATTATGATTTGATTGAGATTAATTGATTGATTTGATTGAGATGTGATGTGATTGATAGTGTAGTTGTTGGGGCTCGGTTGACCTAGTGTCTCGGGGCCAATCGCACTGACAGTCAGACTGCTAGAGCTCAGTTGACTTAGTGTGTCGGGGCCAGTCTACTGTCCATATGGAATAAGTGAATTTATTTGGAATTAGGTGAGCCTATATGGCTAGAGTGATGTTATTGTTGTTTGAGGTTACAATTAAATAGGGTTATATTTGATCCTTCATAAACTTATGTTTTTCAGTATTATTATATAAGTGATTGTCATCATCTGTGTGGATTGCTTGTATATATATTTATTATATACAAATGTTTGATTGCATTTGACATTAGTAAATGCATGTATATATTTATAACAATTCACTCAATGAGGTCTGACTCCCCTCAGTTGATGTTTTTTTATAGGAGAGTCTTCTTTTTTAGACCTTAGCAGTAGACCCATCTGCCAGATTTCTTCAGCCCCGACTTGTTTATGTAAAATACTTACTTGATTTTATATTGTACTTTAGAAAACTGCAGTAGTGAGTTGTATTTAGTTTTTATTATATGTGGTTCTAATTCAGAGGTCTTTCTCTGAATATTGTATTAATATATTTTATTTTATGATATGATAATAATTATTTTTGTTATATTGGTTTGAGATTTAAATATGGTGCATATTTTATTTTAATTATTGCATGTCTATTCTTTGAAGGCTTGCTACGGGTTTTGGATTCGAAAGAATTCCCATTCCCTAGCGTCGATCATGGCCCCCAGTTTGGGTCGTGACAATAACTTCCAAGTATATGGCGATGTGAGCCACTTGCCTTCTACAAAACTTCAAGGATTAACCTCTCCTTGGCCATTTGCAGTGTGGGGAATTAACATTATTGGAGAGATAAGACCAAAAGCATCCAACGGTCATCGTTACATCATTATGGCAATCAACTATTTCTCTAAATGGGTAGAAGCGGAATCATTCACCACTGTAGGAGCGAAACAGATGGCCAGGTTCATAGAGAAGAACATAATTTGCTGGTATGGGTTGCCTCACCAGGTCATCACTAATAATGGTGTTCAGTTTAGGGCAGAAATAACCACTTTGTTGGAAGAATACAAGATTGAGCATCATAGATCATCCCCTTATAGACCACAGGCGAATGGAGCCATAGAAGCAGTAAACAAGAATGTGAAAATAATATTGGCCAAGATACTAGAAAATTATAAAGGGGGCAAGTTATCTATAGTTTACAGTATGGACCACTGCCAGAACATCAATAGGAGCCACTCCGTATTCTCTGGTATATGGATGTGAAGCCATATTACCAGTTAAGGTCAAAGTTCAGTCATTAAGGGTTCTCCTAGAGTCTAAAATCCCTGAGTATCAGTGGGTAGAGAGCTGATTGGCATAACTACTTTTGTTGGATGAAAAGAGAATGAAGGCTATATATCACTCTTAGTTGTACCATAAAAGTATAGCCCGACTTATAATAAGAAGATTAAGCTAGACAAGATTAAATTAAAGAGGGTGACTTGGTCTTAAAACTCACTAAGCCAATCATGACTGATCCACGGGGGAAGTTCAAACCAAACTAGGAAGGTCCTTACCAAGTGAAGAAGTTATTTTCAAAAGGGGTTGCTATTTTGTTTGACTTGGAGGGAAATGAATTCAGAGAGCCCATCTGTAAGCACCCAATTTTGGGATGCAATTGTGCACAATTGCGATGTAAGCCCATATGATGAAATTTATTCAAAAATTAAACTTGGTTGTCGATTTTCTGGACTTTAGGGACTTAATTGCAATATTTTGTAGGATTTGATTACAAAGAAGTCAAATTTTTAGGGGTCTTTTGGTAAAAAATTTAGGGATCGGCATTTAAAATGTCGATCAACATTCTATAATGCGAATTGGCATGATACAGTGCAGGCGCGTTAAAAAGTCCCGTTTTTTGATTTTTTTGTGTTTTTTTTTATTTTTTATCGATTTTTCAATGTTTTGATTGGTTAAAAATTCAATTTTGTCATTATTACTATCTAATAAATTTTTTACGCATTCAAAACATGTAAGAAGATTTTGAAATAAAAAAAATGCTATTAGATGTATTCTGTTCCTCTAAAGGAGGAAGTCAGTATGCAAGCAAACTTTGCATTTAAAAGTAGAGTCTGCATGCGTGTGAGAGAGGGGAGGGGTGAATAGAGTGGCTAAAAAAAACACAGAGACATATAGCAAGCAAAATTAAAAGAAAAAGATGAAAACAAAGAGAGAAAACATCCAAAGAACTACGCAATAAAATCCTAATGCGCAAGAAAATCTTGATTTCTTCCGTCCTATCTAAAACTCTAATTTCTTGACATCGTTCTTTAAAGCTTTGAAAATAACATTCTGTGTTTGGAATGCAATTGAGCCTCTGTCTAGAATCAAACAATGAGTCAAAAACAACGGTGACAATCTTAATCTGAGGGGCTATCTCAAAGCATATGCACAACATAATTTTTTTTTCTTTTCTTTCTTTTTGTGATTTTTATTTTATTTTGTTATTATTTTGATTATTCAATTTCACTACTAATCTGATTATTTCTATATTTTTATTTTGATGTGCGAATGTGGATTGAGGAGGATACTGCCTACGTTTAGACAAACAGAAGGTCCATGGAATGCCATGGAAGAACCTGTGTTGTTTTCCAATAGAACTTAGGATTTTTATCTTTATTTTTCATTTTGGTATTTTGTGTAGTTATTTTAATTCATGGGTGTATAATTGTTTACTTTTAATTTTTGTACGTAGTTTGTAACAGCCCTAATAGTGGGAATAGTGAAAGATTTAATTTTCTGCATTTAAAATCAATTAGTAATTAGGTTCAATTGGGTAAAAAATCAATTAAAATCAATGGTGACAGTAGCTTAATTTAGGGTTTGCATGTAATTGATTTAGGGTTTCTAAAAAATCACTAAAATGTTTGTTTGATCATTTTTTATATTATATTTTGTGTTTTTGGGTTTTTATATTATTTTGGGCCCTAAGCCCACGCTTAGGTCCAACTCACTTTAAATAGGATTAAAAAATGGTTTAGAACTTTAAATAATTAAAATCAATTTAGCCCATTAGGTTAATTAGATTTTAGACCCACTTAGTTAATTAAAATTTATTTAGACTTAGCTCAGCCCACTTAATTTTATTTTTTTAAAAATAAATAGACCTAAGCCCACTTCTCATTTTAAATAAAAACCAAGTTAGACTTAGGCCCACTAATTTAACTTTCCTTTAAAATTGAATAGACTTAAGCCCATTCCTTAGATAAACTAAAATAAATAGATCTAGCTCACTAATTAATAAAAAATGTAGGCCCACCTTTAGTCCCTTTCTCACTTGTAAATAAAATGTAAATCTAGCTAACTTTTTAATAAAATTAACATAGTTTAGACTTAGGGACAATGCGATCTTGAGTGCATTTTTTATGTTTAATTTTATTGACTAGATGCCTAGGGTTAGATGGATGTCAAATAGGGTTTAAATAAAATTTCATGTAATTAGAGGATGAAATAATCATTTATAAAATTATTCTAAATGAACACGAGACTAAGAGAAGTTAGTATTCCTTTCCCAGAATCTCCTGGTTATGGTGCTAACTTTTTATTAGAGAATCGAGTACCACCGATCAAATTGTCCCAGTTATTACCTTGGGTGGCAACTCCTCTTCTCCATGCTATGACTTTGTGACATAGTAGTGTGTTCCTTAAGGCCCTGAGCCTAAACAATGTCGTGGTTGCTAAAATCTTAGACGTGCGCTAAACCCTGCTGTTTACATTACTAATGCATTCAAATGTTGACAATTTTTTTTTTGTAATCAGCTACCAAGTACTGCTGCTATCTATGCTTTAATTTCATGTCATGCATGCTTTAAAGTAACAATTCATACAAGTAGTGACAGCAACAACAACACTAATAATGTCCATAGTTGCCATCATTATGCATCGCTTCCCTCCGCTTCTTGTACCAACTACTTATACATATGATCAGTTGCAAGCCATTATGGCATATGAGATTTCTTGGATTTTCTTTCTCATTATGATGTCTATTAATTGTCCTTTTTTCATTTGTCTTATTCATTTTTTTATATATAAAAGATATTATGAGATTATAGAATGGCATTATTCTTAACATGGCAATTCAAGGGGGTGAAATTAAAAAGGTTTATTATATAATATAACTTTTTTTTTGCCATTAAAAACTTTAGGAAGGAAGATGGAAAAGGAAGACTCGATTCTGAAAATCATTTTAATATGCATAAGAATTTTAACCATTAAACCAAAATAATGCTAGCAAATATAACCTTTTGTAATCTACATAATATGTGCAATACACATGTTTATGTATAGAACTTCTCAAATGCAAATTAACAATCTTGAATCATACCCATGTGATGTCTTTACTTTTTGTTTTGTGACTCTTTATGTAAAGCCTGAGTCCTCCTGTATCTAGAAAATCCTAGTGGTTCAGTAGCTGTTACCACAACCCAAGTCTTGTAATTTTCATCAGTAGCTCTATTAGCATCTGAGTGTATATTCCACTTAAGAATCCCGCGAGGCCATAAACACTTAAGAATCCTATTTAGGAAATCCTGTCTGAGAGGAAAGCCTTCAAATTCAATCAGAACAGTGACTATGAATTGTGGATGGCCATACTAATGACAAAGTCAGGAAGGAGAAAAGAAAGTCAAGAAGTGCAGCCCTGGGATAGGAACACAGTGATCATACAAATTGAGGGTCACAAACTTCAGCTTCCACCAAGGGTAAGTCCATGTAATTCAATATCTATAACACCTTATAACCAATTCACCCATTGGTCCATAGTGTGTCTGTCCTTTACCTTCAATGGATGAGATTGCAGTTGATGAAGCTAATAAGATGAAGGATTAGCAGGAACAACAAGCAAGCTCAACTTCTCTTGTAACCAGATCTTAAAAATATAGAAAAATAAAATAATAGCCAACTAAGTTAAAAACACACAAGGATGACTTAGGCAAAAGTTAGGGCAAGCCTGCTAAGTTGAAAACCCCAAAAGGGTGACTTAGGCAAAAGTAAGGCCAAGCCTACTAAATTGAAAATCCAAAAGGACAGCTTAGGAAAAAGTTAAGGCAAAAAAAAAAAAAGATTTTGTTACACACCTGAAGGAGAAGTAAACTGCCTGAAAGACGATGATGGGTCTGGAAGTTGTCTAACCCAATAATGGTCTTAGCAAGAATAATTAGCATAGGGTTAGATCTAGCTTCCACTTGCTCTAGAATACTCACAATTCTGGTATTGGCATCTTCGTCCAAAGAGACCAAGAGAAATTGAGAATAAAAGCAGAAAGCAACCATTCTAATCCAAGTAGCACTGTTCTTGCCTTTAGTCTCACACGTAATAATTAAATAAGACAGATTGACAGTCTCAAAATTGTGGGTAAAAAGATGAATACTAGCTAGGGGCATATCGAAGAAAGAAACAAGCCTATCCGAGAATTGCATACCTAAATCAGGCAGGGCAATAGTAGCAGTGGAGTCTAATGAGCACCCTAGGATAATAGCAAACTCCTCAATCACAGGACACAACTCTTGGCCATTAAACCTGAAGACATGATCTTTTAAGCTCTAGAATATTATAGCAGCATGCAAGAAATTATCATTTATCTTTAGATGTTGAAAAGATCTTAAGGGATTGAGATGAAAAGGTCAAAGCCTATTCCAGTCATCACCATTAAGGCTCTTGAGAAATTTCTTCATCAATTGGAGAGAAGCTTGAGTCATGATGAGAATGGAGAGAAAGGGATAGTGAAACTGGTTCTTTTGTAAGCCTTTTATAAAGAGAGAAGTTGAATTTGGATGGAATTAGGCCTCCTATACTGGACAGAGATAATGGATGATAAATGATAAGGATAAATGGATAGAGATAGAGGATAAATAGCATAATTATCTAATTATCATTATCCTAATTATATAATTATCTTTATTATCTAAAATCTTTATCCATTTAGTTAAAGTCTAATTTAAGGTTAAATTAAGACACATACTAGTTCAACACAGTGCATACAAATAATACAGAATTTAGAACACAACAATATGATAGAAAAATCCGATAGCCTAAATCAATCATCCTGAGCTCTAGAATCCGGCCATGGGCTCCATCCTCTGGTAGAGTCATCATGGTGAAAGATGTCTGGAGGTCTGATAGAGGAAGTCCTAGCACTGTAAGGATCAATGCCTAAACCTACAAGTTATCGGTGAAGCATCTCAATCTTGCGCTCCAGACTGCTCAAGTAGCTTTGTACACATAGAAAACACATTATGTGCATTTTGTGCATAGCATGCATACATTTGCATCTTTATTGTACATATACTTACCCTCCAACTATCTGTAACCTGCATAGTGAATAACCTCTGAGATAAGGTGACTCCATGTAAATACTCCACCTATGTCCGAGGGACCTGTTTTGTAAATTTATTAACATTAGTGTCGAGTGTATAGATTACATAGGAAACAAGTTAGAAAAACTCACATGAGAGGCATCTGTGGGAGAAAAGATAGAAAGTTGAGCATCACTAAAATGCATCTGCTGCTCGATTGGAGTTTGAATAGTAGGAGCCCAGTAGAACATGGACCTATCTAGAAGTGAGGTATCACCAAGGGTAATGCTCACAAAAGCACCATCGTGACTAGTCCCAACATGCTGATTATGATGAACAGGACTAGGTCTGGGCTTAGGACTCTCAATATCAGGAACAACCTCAGTCTCTGGAGCAATCTCAGTCTCCTCATCCGCATCAACAAAAGAGCAAACCTCCTCAAACTGTAAAGCGAAGGAGTGATACATAGGTTCTATAAGTAGAAGCTAAAATAATGAGAAATTACCTCATCATTGCCAATGGGAACATGTTCTAAGAGGCTATCATGGATAAACTATTGATAATGTTGAGAACACTCAAGAAAATCTAAGGCAGCATATCCCTGTAGTGCATCCCTTAGCTCTGAACTTATAAGATGCGAGCTGTGGAGCATAGAGGAAGGGACATCAGATGGAATGTAATGTTGAGAAGGGCTGGAAGACCAACGATACACTCGTTCCCCTAAATACCACATCAAACAGCCATAACTAGAGAGCAAGATCCTTATAGGCTCAAGGCAAACTACAGCTGCCATAAAATCATATCGCTGGATGTCCTCAACACCCTCCAACTAATCAAAGTTTATTTGAAATTTATGTAAATTAAGTCTAATCTCTATTAAACTATAACATACTAATGATTTTATTTTTTCTTACCAGGTGCCACTTGATAGTGTTCAGCTGATCACAATATGTCTACAAAGTATTTCTGTTGCTAGCAACGTGGGAAGAATCCCATCTCATCATCAGAGGAAAGGTCCTATTAGAACTGATATCGTCAAAGCCTCGAATAAGCCCAATCTCTATGCTCTAGATCTGAAAGAAAGAGAATATATCAGAAAAAGGCAAAGAAAAGCAAGACTATAAAGATCAAAGGAAAGAGAACATACATGCAAGACGTGCCAAAAGCCACACATCATGACAACACCTCTACAGACAGTGTCCAGTTTGTAGTAAATATAAGCAAGTGCAACATATCCCTAATCTAGTGTGGCAACTCAATCCAAGTAACGAAGAGGACCAAACAGAGCAATACTGACCTCATGATTGGGCTCACAAAAGAGGGTCATGCCTAATAATATCAAAAGGAAACACCGACAATCTGACGAGGAGTAAAAGTAGGAAGGTGTCTGAATCCCTCAGCTAAGGATGAAAGAAGAATATTCTTTCGATTCTTCCATGCTGGAGTGAACCCGATCAAATCTTGCACGTACTGACTCTGTGCATGATCTGGAAGATTACAATAGCTTATTTCAAACGGAACTAAGGATCCTCAAAAGGCAATCCTGACGATAGTAGAGAAACTTATAGGTGAAATGGTCAACTCACCCACACGAGTATGAAAAGTGTGATATTTTTGCAGAAATAAACAAAAGCAAGAAAACTTACCTCATTACCCACATCTCTGCACCTGTGGGTATGTAAATAAGTCAAAGGAAAGATAGTTGAGTCTTTTTAAAGTCCAACATCATTCTGGGGAAAATGAAGAGGCATAATCCTCTAACATTATGAAGTCTCAACTCTCTCATGTTGTCTGTGTGATGAGGAGGCCATAGGATCAGACAGATTGTAAATCAAACGTCAAATGATGAAGAAATTAAGGAAAGAAAATCAAAGAAAAGAGAGAAAATGAAAGGAAAGGAAAATGAAGAAAGGAGATAATGGAATGTTACATGCAAAAAAGGAAAGTATATATAAAGTGAAAAATATCCACTTTAGTCCTTATACATGGATCCAAGTTCTTTCATTGCAATTTGGTCTATAATTGCATTTTGTTTAGGAACATGTTCCTAATTAAATCATGACATTCATCAAATTAATAATTCATTGAATTATTAAAACTACATAATCAATCTATGATTCTAAATTTTTTGTTAAGTACAGAATACAGAATAAGATTACAAAATTCATTTTTTACAATTCACATGCATCATTTCAATCAAAGGATTCATATGCTGCACAGTAGCTATGATATGAATTTCAAATGATTATGTTATGTGCTGAACAGTAGTCATAACCTTCATTATGTTATGTACTACATAACAATTATAACATAAATTTTAAAATTCATCAGTGCTTGACGTTCCACAGGAACTATAGCAGATTTTCAATTCAACTTCACTAAACATCCCACAGGGAATATAGTGTACATCGTTAGACGTCCCACAAGGAATATAACGAAATTCATTAGTGCTAGACGTTCCATAGGAACTATAGTAGATTTTCAATTCAACTTCACTAGACGTCCCACAGGGAATATAGTTTACATCATTAGACGTCCCATAGGGAATATAACAAAATTTATCAGTGCTAGACGTTCCACAGGAACTATGGCAGATTTTCAATTCAACTTCACTAGACGTCCCATAGGGAATATAGTGTACATCGTTAGACGTCCCATAGGGAATATAACGAAATTCATCAGTGCTAGATGTTCCACAAGAACTATAGCAAGTTTTCAATTTATCATCACTAGATGTCCCATAGGGAATATAGTGTGCATCGTTAGACGTCCCACAGGGAATATAATGAAATTCATCATTGCTAGACGTTCCACAGGAACTATAGCAAGTTTTCAATTTATTATCACTAAACATCCCACAAGGAATATAACAAAACTTATTTAAACAAAGTCCACTAGATGTTCAGTAGGAAATATAGTGAGACTTGTCAAACATTACACCTTACTTAGCAATTTGGGCATAAATCTATCATTTAGGATACAATCAAGTGTCCTAATTCCTTTCTTTCAAAATTGTGTGCTTCTATTGCTTTGCCGCAATTTGTTAAGCAAACAACGACAAAGGGGGGCAACCATAAGCACCCAATTTCAGGATGCAATTTTCCACAATTGCGACGTAAGCCCTATGATGAAATTTATTCAAAAATTGAACTTGGTTGTCGATTTTCTGGACTTTAGGGACTAAATTGCAACATTTTTTAGGATTTGATTACAAAGAAGTCAATTTTTAAGGGTTTTTTGGTAATTAAAAGTTAAAAAAATGCTGATCGGCATTCTATAATGTCGATCGGCATTCTACAATGTCGACGCGTTAAAAAGTCCCTTTTTTAATTTTTTTGTGTTTTTTTTATTTTTTTATCGATTTTTTTAGTGTTTTGATTGGTTGAAAATTCAATTTTGTCATTATTATTATCTGATAATTTTTTTACACATTCAAAACGCGAAAGAAGATTTTGAAATAAAAAAAATGCTATCAGATGTATTCTGTTCCTCTCAAGGAGGAAGTCAGTACGCAGGTAGTCTCTGCATTTAAAAGCAAAGTTTGCATGCGTGCGAGGGAGGGGAAAAATGAATAAAGAGGCTAAAAAAACATAGAGACACACTGTGAGAGAAAAAAAAGAAAAAGAAGAAAAAAGAGAGAAAACATCTAAAGAATTGCGCGATAAAATCCTATTGCGCAAGAAAATCTTGATTTCTTCCGTCCTATCTAAAACTCTAATTTCTTGACATCGTTCTTTAAAGCTTTGAAAATAACATTCTATGTTTGGAATGCAATTGAGCCTCTGTCTAGAATCAAACAACGAGTAAAAAACAATGGTGACAATCTCAATCTGAGGGGCTATCTCAAAGCATATGCACAACATTCATTTTTTTTCTTTTCTTTCTTTTTGTGATTTTTATTCTATTTTGTTATTGTTTTGATTATTCAATTTCACTATTAATCTGATTATTTATGTGTTTTTATTTTGATGTGCGAATGTGGATTGAGGAGGATACTGCCTGTGTTTAGACGAATAGAAGGTCCATGGAATGCCATGGAAGAACCTGTGTTGTTTTCTAGTAGAACTTAGGATTTTTATCTTTATTTTTCATTTTGGTATTCTGTGTAGTTATTTTAATTCATAGGTGTATAATTGTTTAATTTTAATTTTTGTACGTAGTTTGTAATAGCCCCAGTAGTGGGAATAGTGAAAGATTTAATTTTCTGCATTTAAAATCAATTAATAATTAGGTTCAATTGGGTAAAAAATCAATTAAAATCAATGGTGGCAGTAGCTTAATTTAGGGTTTGCATGTAATTGATTTAGGGTTTCTAGAAAATCACTAAAATATTTGTTTGATCCTTTTTTATGTTTTATTTTTTTTGGGTTGTGTTTTTGGGTTTTTATATTATTTTGGGCCCTAAGCCCATGCTTAGGTCCAACTCACTTTAAATAGGCTTAAAAAATGGTTTAGGACTTTAAATAATTAAAATCAATTTAGGCCCATTAGGTTAATTAGATTTTAGGCCCACTTACTTAATTAAAACTTGTTTAGACTTAGCTCAGCCCACTTAATTTCATTTCTTTTAAAATAAATAGACCTAAGCCCACTTCTCATTTTAAATAAAAACCAAGTTAGACTTAGGCCCACTAATTTAACTTTCCTTTAAAATTGAATAGACTTAAGCCCATTCCTTAGACAAACTAAAATAAATAGATCTAGGCTACCTAATTAATAAAAAATGTAGGCCCACCTTTAGTCCCTTTCTCACTTGTAAATCAAAAGTAAATCTAGCTAACTTTTTAATAAAATTAACATAGTTTAGACTTAGGGACAACACGATCTTGAGTGCATTTTTTAGATTTAATTTTATTGACTAGATGCCTAGGGTTAGATGGATGTCAAATAGGGTTTAAATAAAATTTCATGTAATTAGAGGATGAAATAATCATTTATAAAATTATTCTAAATGAACACGAGACTAAGAGAAGTTAGTATTTCATTCCTAGAATCTCTTGGTTGTGGTGCTAACTTTCTTTTAGAGAATCGAGTACCACCGATCAAATTGTCCCAGTTATTACCCTGGGTGGTGACTTTTCTTCTCCATGCTATGACTTTGTGACATAGTAGTGTGTTCCTTAAGGCCCTGAGCCTAAACAGTGTCGTGGTTGCTAAAATCTTGGACACGCGCTAAACCCCGACATCTACACCATCAATATGGGCAAGCTTAATAAATACAAAGTCTCGCTAGGGAGAAAACCTCAAAAGAGGTTGCCTAGGGAAAATTTAAAGACAGAAAAAGAAAAAAAAAGTAAAAAGTCCTAATGAATTGAAATCCTGAAAAGGCGGCCCAGGTAAAAGTAAAGGACATGCAAAAGGAGAGAGAGAGAGAAAAGAGAAAATAGTTAGTTGGAAAACTTACGAGGGCAAGCCAATTAACGACAGGAGATATGTAAGAAGCAAAATTGTATAGTCACATTATGCTTAAATTAAATGGAATGGATTGTCTTTATTATTATAAATATTGTGTTAAATGTTTATTACACATATGTCTAACTCAAAAGGAAATCTCATTCAACAAAGAAAGTACATCAAAAGACTAAGTTTCATAAATTGATCTAATATCGTTTGCTTCTATTATGACTCCCTTAGGCACTTGATGCCTGTAATGCCATTGTCCTTCTATTTCTTGTAAATTCATCATTTTCTACTTGTTGTAGTTGAACCCATGCCTTGTATTGGTCATTGATAGATTGATCTCCATCTGAGGCCAAGTAGTTATTAGGTTGTCCAGAAAATTCTGAGAAAGAGGCCCTGGTTTAAACTCATGTACAAGCTCCATAATCCGTTATATCTATCCATATTGTATGCAAAGCCGAGTTGGATTGTAGAAGGTGGAAAAATGGAGGCCGGCTAAGGGAACACAGTAGGTATAGGACCAGAGGGTCACATGCTACAGTCTCCACCATGGGCATATCCACTGAATCAGAGTATCAGGGAATATAAATAACTAGCTGTGGATATCCTCCATGATAGGATGAAGTCTCCTAGTGCGACAATGTTTAGCCTTGTAATAAGCAATGTCTCTAAGTGGTTCGAACAATCTCAATTTCTCTTGTAACCAAACCTATAAAATTGACAAATGGGTAAGAATGATGGAAAGTAGAAAGTGGTAAGAGAAAGAAGAGACTCACTTCCAATAGAAATGGACTCTCAGAGAATCTCCTAGTCTTGGAGAAGTTGTCAAGCCCAATAATAGTCTCAGCCAGAATGAGGGGGAAAGGGTTCAGTCCACTCTCTAATTAATCCAAAACATGTAGGATCTTCAGGTCACAGTTACCAAAAGGGGAGACCAACAAGAACTGAACATATACGCAGAGTGCCATCATTCGAGGCCAGGGAACCTTGCTATTGTCTACACTCGCTATCATCTCTACAAAAGGGCTAAGTAGGAATTTATTATAAAAAATATGACGAAGAGAGGATTGAGGGGACATATTGAACAATCTTGCCATTTGGTATTGGATGGTGTGCAAATCTGGGGTTGCGACTAGAGGAATAACAATCTATCGAGAAAAATCCATGTGAGAGCCCATAATAGCTTTAAATTCCTCTGACAGGGGGCAGATCTCCATTGTATTAAACTAGAAAACATGTTTTTGAGGGTCTTAAAAATGAGCAAGAACATGAAGAAGTGAGAAGTTAATCTTCCTAGTATGCAAGAATTGGAAGGTGGATAGGTGAAATGGCTCGATTCTAGCCCATGACCACCATCCAGACTTTTCAGAATTGGTTGTAACTGTTTCAAGCTTCTCTCAGTCATAATTGGGGATTATAATGCTGTATGGGAAAGAAGAATAGATGAAACAACGAGATGAAGAGATTAGGGGTTTTAAAGAAGATTTGGGGGGTTTTTATAGCTGCAAGATAGACGTGTAGAGGCGATTGCCTCTATCATTAGGCAATGCCTTAATGAGAAGAGGCAAATCACATGTTGCCTCTTCACATAGAGGCAACGCCTCTATAAAGACAAAGTAGATTTTCATATTCCTAGGAATTTTCTAAGTTGTAATATATAAAGTTAGAACAAAGCATTTTAGAGATAAAAGGCCTTCATTCATTCAAAATTTTGCCAAAAAATTCTTAGTGCAAAATATGAAGGCATAAAAAAGGGGAGTTAATCAAATAAAAATCAATTTAGATAGATAGAGGGCAATAATGTAAAGCCTCAAATGTTCCTAGACAAGGACACCCCTATGCTAACAAAACCTACAAAGGGCCCTCTTTACTCATCATTGATAGACTCATCAGCCTCCTCATCAGTTGGCTTGTCCACAGGCTCATCGGCTGGCTCATCCATAGAAGCATCAGTGGGATCAGTCTTGTCATCCTCACTGTTATACTCAGTCTCCTCTTCGGTAACCCCCTCCTCCTTATCACCCTCAACTTAAAGAGTGATAAGCTGGCATTCTAAGGCAATGATCCTAGCCTGGCTGGCCTTATATCAATCCTATTAAAGCATAATAAAAGGTAAGAAATCATGAAAGCATGCGTACATATAGAAATAGAGCATATTTTGTGTGTACCTTCCACTGCTGCGTCACCTGCATCAGGAAGTCCCTATGGACCTCAACCACCCGGTATATCTACTCTCCTTAATCTCGGGGTATCTATTCCATTGATAATGTTAGAATTAACCATGTGTTATAAGACTTGAGAATATAGTTGTCAGAGAAGGGAATTTACATGGGTAGTAGCCTCTAAGAAGAACGCTGGCTCCAAAGTCATATCTAGCATCAGAAGCTGACGAGAGAGCTCACCAGAAGGCATCCAACAATGAGTCAGCAAATCAGGAGTGACAGTGAGTTTACTGGCCATTACCTAGGATCGAGAGTGATGGGTTTCCACAAGTATATGGATTCGTACAAGTAGTAATTAAATATCGATCCCACAGAGATTGCAAATTGACTACAGTGACACTAGTTGTGTTTGTTTATTTAAATAATGAAAAAGGGTATTTTGAATTAAACTAAAAATTAAACTAAGACAAAACACAAAAAATCACAATGAAATAACAATCACCTTTGAGAGCTAGGGTTCTTATTACCAAATCTTTATTTAAGATCAATTAACTGCTAAGCCATACCTAACCTTAATCCAATTTAAGGGTTTCTCAAGAATCATAGGCTTTCCTCCTTAGACAACCCTATGATTAACCAAGTAAATTGGCATTCTTAGATTTAAAGCTCTCACCTACTAAGTGTTTGGCTAACCCAGTTTAAGCACCAACCCTTAATCAATATTAATTGCTTAAGTGTTTCTCAACTAAGAAAGCATCTAACAGGTTATTATTTAAATCCAATAGAACCCATCTCTCAATCAAGTTTTATTATGTATATTCAATCAAAGGGTGATCAATCCTAAGAAGACATTAAGTTTAACAACAACCAAAGGATCTAGATTAATGGCTTAGGTTTAATTGTGATTAGCCCATGGTTGAATTGCAACAAGAAGCCTAACTAAGAATTTAGCTACTCATGTTAATTGTAAAAGACAAAAAAGAAGAATAAAAGAAAATAGACATCATTATTAAATCAAAATTAAGAATGAATAAACACAATTGAATAGAAGAAACCCCCTGTTCAATAGGAAGCTTGATGTTCTTCAATTCTTATTCTCAAATCTCCAAAACTAACATAAGCAAGAAAAATCCTTGTTCTCTCCAAAACTGCTCTAAGAAAATGTATATAAAAAATTGATGAAATATTCTCTCCCTTATTTCTGGTGGCTACCCTAATTATCAGCCTTAGGTTTATAGCCATGCAAAAACTCCATCTTGTCCCTCATGAGTCAGCAATTAAATTCAACTTTAAATTTCCCAATCACTAGGTCGCATGGCTGTGTGCATTTTGCGCATGGCCCTGCACCTCACTTCTTCAGCATTTTAGCATTTCGACTTCCATTGCTTTTTGGGCCCACTTTAAGTGCCCACGGCTCCCATGTAACCTTCCTCTACTATTTTTTGACTTCCCTAAATACATAAAAATCAACCAAAAATAAACCAACTAATACATAAAAATAAATAAACACACAAGACATGCCTTAAGTACTTAACTAAATAAAAATTGAATAAAAAGAAACACAAAATTAACTAAAATTACATCTAATCCTAACACAAAGACTACTTAAAATAATGCATTTTTCACACTCATCAAATTCCCCCACACTTGAATATTTGCTTGTCCTCAAGCAGAACCTGAAAACACATATCTACCTAAAGAATCATACTCACTAACTAGCTTTAACTTGACTAACTACCATAATCTTCCTTTAATAAAAAGTTCAAAATTTAAAACAGCAACTGAGGTCAAGAATATATTGTTACCGTGTGAAGAGCATACTTTTCTAGTGAAAATATGAAAACAAACGATTTACACTTAAGAAAAATATAAATAAGTAGGAATCATGCCAACAATAAGGAGGCTAAGAAGTTAATCAATCAATGTCTTCCCAATCTTAGCATCCCCCACCTTTCTTGTGTTATGTAGTGTGGAAACCTCCAAAATGGGTCCTTTGGATACTCTTACTCTTAAAGAGCATTAGAGTAGAAGGAGCATTTAAATGATTTTTTTTACATAACCACCATAAAACAACCTCAAATTCCTACTCACAAACACTTTTCTCAAATATCAATCATCTAGATTCACTTGTTCAATAGAAAAGTAAGCATTAATGTTCATTAAAATTTAAAAATTCCTAACCACAAGTTGCTCTTCTAATTTAAAAAATTTAAAATGATCCATTAAAGGAAGATTAAGGTATTTCTTTAAGAAAACTAAGATTAATGAATAAGGCTCTAAAGGTATATATGTTGCAAAAATTCAAGTGTAAAGGCAAGGCATAAACACACAAAAGGGTAAGAAAATCAAACTTGTAGACTCTTAAAGTAAAACAAACACACAAGCATACAGTCATGAAAAGAAAATAAATAAAAGAAAACTAAAGAATAGTATACTCCCTTTATTCCAGTGAAATTGGTGGGGGAATATGTGGTGTGACCATAATTCACTTTGCAGCTTCATTTATAGCTTTAGATCTTTTGCTTTGAGGAAGGATGCAAAAGATTTCATCAATTTGAAGTTGTAACCTTTTAGCTCTGAATTCACATCGCCTCTCAAACTTCTCTATCTATTTGGACAAATCCATAACCATATTCCTAATCCTATTGTCAGAGATATCCATCTGCTCTTTGATTTTTTCCATGATACCATCACTCTATTTTTTGGTGTTCCCTCACTTCCTTAATTAAGCTTCACTCCCATTATCTCCTTTTTCAGTTGCATTAGGAGGTAAAGGTATTTCACCATGTTGCATTGCCATTTGGTGGATCATGCATCATCTTCTACCCATTACATCATGAAACTCATTGAATTCGGTGATAATTTCAGCTCGCACTAGGTAATCTTCATCAAGGGCCTTGGCTTCTAAAGGCTCTAATTTATGTTTGGAAAATTTGAATGGACAAAATACAATGCTAATCTAGTGACAATATGCCCCATTGAGATCAATGCCTTTCTAGCCTGAACAACACACCAAATAGAACACAAAATAAAGTATGTACTATATACTTTTGTGTTAGTCTTCAAGCACCACAACATGAATAGTTCATCAGGAGAAACCCTAATACTATCTTTTCTTCCAAAGATTATTTGTGCCATGAATTTATGCATGATTAAATATAAGTGATCTTTGATTAAACCACTAGTCATTATTTGACCCTCACAGACTTTATCACCTCCAGTGATTTCATGCCAAAAACTACTCATATTATAATCCATAAGAGGTTGACAAACACCTCCTTGAGGAAAACCAAAGATTTGAGACATGATTTCATAGTCAAATAAGTATTCTTTCCCAAAGAACCTATATAAAAAGATCCTTAGAGGTGCATCTAGAATCTTAAATGTAGTGTAAAATTCTATTGTGAGTTCAAAGAATACATCATATTGGGCTGTAGCCAATTTAAACCACCCCAATTTATTGCAAAACACATCTATGGTTCCCTTAATACCCATATGCAATAGTATCTCATCATCAAAGTATTTTGGCTTGCTGAAATTTCTCTTGACTAAGGAGCAGAATCTCTTCCCATCCTTTTCAGAATAAATGGTAAAGAAAGCTTCATAATCATTCCTCATGTCCTTAGGCTTGCCCTTGCCATCACTAAGCTTCTTTCCTTGAAATTATGTCTTTATTCTAGCCATCACAAAAATGTTAGTACTAAAATAAAACAATAAAAGAGAATGGAATTAACAAGAATAAAAACAAAAGTCAACAAAGTTTAAATAAGAAAAAGAGTTATGAGAAATAAAGAATCCTAACCCTAGTAAAAAAGTAAAAGAGATAAATTCTAACTGTATATATAAAGGAAATAAAATCAAAAGTCTAATAAAATAAAAATTGCTCACCCATTAATTCAGGAAGTTTAGCTCACTTAGGAAACTAAAATCAACTAAACTCCCAATGGAATAAGGAAACAACATAAAAATAAATAAAATCACAATTAACAAGCTCGCAAAATAAAAAAATTTTAATTCCTCCCCCACACTTAAAATGTGCAATGTCCTTATTACAATGTCTATAACAGGAAAAATTTGAGGAATTTGAAATGTCCTATGCATCAGGTCGCATGTCCATGTGTAAAATGCGCACAGCCGTGCTACTTGCTAGCATAGATTGAAATTTTTTTTTTGGCATCATGTTGGTAGGACAAGCCTCACATATTTATTGCACAATTAGAAGAAAAAATGAATGGAAAATAAGAAAAAATAACATTCCTAATAAAAATCCTTAATAAAAACAACTTAGACAAAAATATACTTCAATTCAAAGATTGAAACATAACACATAATGTTCCACAAAACATCATAATTAAATGGACTAAAAACACATAAAATAAACATTGTTCAAGCTAGACCTAAACACCATTCAAAACAAGGTCTTCATTCCTCCCTTTCATCCTTAGAGGAGTACTCTTGTGCTGCCATATCTTCATCATGCGGAAATGGTGGCGGGATAAAATTCTGAGAGCTGAAATAGGCATTAAGGTTATGGTTAATAATCTGCAATGTGCAATTCATTTGCCTAGAAGTACAACCCATGCCTACCACTTCAGAATTTAGCTCACCTATGTTGGAATCTATGTCTCCAATTTGCAACTCCAAACTGTCCAGCCTTTCTATCACATTATTTAGAGAAACATCTTCCTTTTCCTTTTCATCTCGCTCTACAGGTGCAGGCAGGATAAGCTCTCCCAGTATGGTCAACTCTAACCATTCCTATGGATTGCATCATGCCAGTGTCAATGAAGTGATGACCGGGGACCTTTTCAAAAGGCATGTTCTCTATGTCAAAGTTTAAGTACTTGGCTATAGCTGTTACTAGTCCTCCCACCTTAATAGACCTAGTTGCTTTTATAGCAACATCTCTTAATTTCCCAGTTAAAGCATGATAGACATCAAGGTTTCTATTATTCACTATACAATATAAAATGTTTAGCTCAGTGGTGGTAATCACAGAGTCACCCTCTTTCATTGGAAACAAAGAATGTGCTATAAGCCTATGAAGGTACTTGAGTGCAGGCAATTAAATCCTTGATTCTTTTGCTGATTGAGCCTCATAGAAAACTCCCCTTTCTCTAGTTAATTCTCTCCAAAACTCATTCCTATCATATGTAACATTAGCATCCTGATTTTTGGGAAAATGGAATACATTATTGAGTTCAAACAAGCCTAGAGTATGCTCCTCATTCCCCAAACAAAAAGTAAGCACAAGGGTATGATCATTAAACTCAAAAGAAGAGAGAAATTCAGAAGTGGGGATGGCATAAGAAGGATTCTGCATCAAAATAAAATCATTCCACTCCATCCTATGAACATACAAATTAATCTCATCTAATAACCTAATTTTAATCAAGGATGTGGCACTTAAATATCTATTTGGCACAATCTTCCTACTTGTCATTGTTTGAAACTTATTCTTGTGCTCACCATGCCTAAATTGAATTTGAGAGGGGAAAGGTTTTACCATTTTCTCCTCATTAGCACCACCTGGATTATTGGAAGTTCCACGTTGTCTTGCTCTTTTGGTAGGATTAGTTTTCTTCCTTGCTATGCCCTTCCTCTTTTGATCTTTCTTTATGAGACTTCCTTAAAAAGAATTGAGAGAATATATAGAGTGGAGAATGGTATAGAAAATCGCATAGAGAATGATTTTGTAAAGGGCAGGTGAGTGTTTATATAGAGAGTGGGGTGATGGGGAATTGGGTTAAATTTAATGAGAACTTGAAAAGTTGGTCAAATGTTAGGTTTTTTAGGGTTTGGGAAGTGGAAAAGTGGTCAAAATTGGAGTCCTTAGGGTTTTGGGGAATTGTGGAGTGTTGGGAAGTGGAAAAATCCATTTAAAATAAAATTTTGTGTCTTTTTTTTATAAAAATGGATCTGTTTTATCGCACGACCATGCATGAAATGCGCACAGTCATGTGTTGAGTTTTAGCATCATAAGGCGCATGGCCGTGTGCATTTTCTGTATGACTGTGTGACCTGATTATCCAAAAGTGGCAACGCAAGACGCATGGCCATGTGCATTTTCAGCACAGCTGTGTAACCTGTACATGTATACTTCAGAAATTCGCTGAATAAAAAATTCAATACACATAGATAAGCAATGCATCACAAATTTGACTTACAAGTCACTCGAAACAACATTCCACTCACAAGACCTCTTCTAGAGCTCTAACCTTTCTTTCATTCACTGAAATGCATAAGAAACAATCATAAGAAATAGAATAAACTTACAAAAGCATAAAAGAAATAACCAAACAATAAAAACAAAAAAAATAGTCTTGGTTGAGCCCCAAGAAGCGCTCTTTTAATGGTCCATGAGCTAGACCATCAAATTGATCATCCAGTTGATTCCTTTAAGTATGAAACTTGATGGAACTCCTCAAATGTGCTTCCATGGTATAGCTTTAACCTTTACCCATTCACTTTGAATGTGTCTCCTCTTGTGTTGCTCAATTCAACAACTCTATGAGGATATGAATGAGTCACTGTATACGATCCTATCCATCTACTTTTCAACTTTCCAGGAAATAATCTGAGTCGTGAGTTGAACAACAAAACCTGATCACCTTCCTTAAACTCCTTCATTCTTACTCTTGAATCATTCCATCTCTTAGTACGTTCTTTATAAATCCTTGAATTTTCATAAGTAGCTTCTCTTATCTCTTTAAATTCATTCAACTATAGCATTCTTTTCTCAGCTACCTTCCTGAAGTTAAAATTCAAGGCTTTCACTACCTAATAGGCCTTGTGTTCAAGCTCAATGGGAAGATGACACGCTTTGCCATAAACCACCCTAAAGGGAGACATCCCAAAAGGTGTTTTGTAAGTTGTTCTATATGCCCACAAAGCATCATCAAGCTTCCTTGCCCATTCTTTCCTTGACTTACTTACTGTTCTCTCCAAAATCTTCTTCAACTCCCTATTACTCACCTCAACTTGGGCACTGGTTTACGGGTGATAAGGTGTAGCTACCCTGTGCTTCACACCATAGCGAGCTAATAAAGCTTCCATATTTTTGTTGTAAAAGTGTGTTCCCCCATCACTTATGATGACTCGAGGCATTCCAAATCAAGAGAATAGCTTCTTTAAGAACTTGCAAACAACCCTTGCATCATTGACTGCGCACGCTTGAGCTTCCACCCACTTGGAAACATAATCCACACAAATAAGAATATACATGTTACCATCTGACACCAGAAATGGTCCCATGAAATCAATGCCCCAAACATAAAAAATTTCCACCTTTAGAATTCCAGATTAGAGCATTTCATCCTTCTTTGAAATGTTTCCACTCCTTTGGCATGCGTCATAATGCATCATAAAATCTCTAGCATTTTGAAAAATTGACGGCCAATAGAACCCTATTTCAAGAACCTTAGCAACTGTTCTTTGTGGTCCATAATTTCCACCATAGACCCTCCCATAATAGTGTTGTAAGATTTCTCCTACTTCCTCATTTGTTACACATCTCCTCACTATGCCATCGTTGTATAGTTTCCACAAAAATGGCTCATCCCAAATGTAGAACTTAGCATCACGAATCAACTTTTTCTTTTACTGAAGAGTGAACTCTTTTAGAATTTCACCTACTGACAAAAAATTTGCTACATCAGTAAACCAAGGAACACCCATAAATCCTTAGCGAAAAGCATTTCATCAGGGAACATCTCTTTGATAGGCTCTTGCTTATCACTTTCCTTTTGTTCTAACTCCAACCTTGAAAGCTTATCAGCTACTATATTTTTAGCTCCTTTCTTATCTCTGATCTCAATACCAAACTCTTACAATAGAAGTACCGATCTCATGAGCCTTGGTTTTGAATCCTTTTTATTCATTAAATACTTCAATGCTGCATGATCTATGTATACAATTGCCTTAGATCCAAGGAGGTACGATATGAACTTGTCAAAAGAAAATATAAAAGCCAGCATCTCCTTTTCTGTAGTAGCATAATTCAACTGAGTATCTATCAATATTCAGCTTGCATAATAGATCACATGTAACATATTCTCCTTTCTTTGACTAAGAATGACTCCTACTGCATGATCAGTAGCATCACACCTCAGTTCAAATGGTAGACTCCAATCTGGTGCCATCACTATAGGAGCATAAACAAATGCTTGTTTCAAACTATCAAAAGCCAATTTGCAATCATCAGTAAAATTAAAAGGTGAATCTTTTTCAAGTAACTTATAAAGGGGTTTTGAGATTTTTAAGAAATCCTTGATAAATCGCTTATAGAAGCTTGCATGACCAAGAAAACTCCTAACTCCTTTAACATTTATGGGGTACTGCAACTTCTTAATTGCCTCCACCTTTGCTTTATCAACCTGAATGCATTAAGCTGAAATCTTGTGTCCAAGTACAATACCTTTATCTACCATAAAATGGCACTTCAGTACCAAATTTGTTTCCTCACAACATGCTAGAACTTGCTCCAAATTGCTCAAACATCCTTCAAATGAGTTTCCATAGATAGAAAAATCATCCATGAAAACATCCATGATCTCCTCTACTAAATCTGCAAATATAGCCATCATACATCTCTGAAAAGTTA
The DNA here is from genome assembly GCA_947683625.1 of Mallotus nudiflorus. Taxonomy (NCBI): domain Eukaryota; kingdom Viridiplantae; phylum Streptophyta; class Magnoliopsida; order Malpighiales; family Euphorbiaceae; genus Mallotus; species Mallotus nudiflorus. The sequence continues at coordinate 347,003 of CANTUR010000887.1, read as the reverse complement.
TAGGAGCATTACATAACCTAAATGGCATCCTCCTGTATGCAAATGTGCCATAAGGATATGTAAAGGTGGTCCTCTCTTAATTCTTATAGAGCTATTGCAATTTGATTATAGCCTGAGTAACCATCCGGGAAGCAGTAAAAAGCATGACCTGCTATCTGCTCCAACATTTGATCAATAAAGGGTAATGGGAAATGGCCTTTCCTTGTGGATGAATTCAGTTTCCTGTAATGAATGCACACTCTCCATCCATTCACAACTCTTGTAGGAATGAACTCTCCTTTTGTATTTTGCACAATTGTTATTCCCCCTTCTTTGTCACACACTTAATTCGGCTAACCTAAGAACTGTCAAAGATTGGATAAATAATTCTTGCATTAAGTAGTTTGACCACTTCTTTCTTTACCACCTCTTACATGTTTGGGTTGAGCCTCCTCTGTCTTTCAATGGTTGGCTTATGTCCATCCTCCATCAAAATCTTATGCATGAAATAAGAGGGACTTCTACCTTTTATATCTGAAATCTGCCATCCGATTGCCTTTATTTTTCTCTTCTGCATGTTCACCAATAAATCCTCTTGCTCCTTGCTAAGTTTAGAAGATATAATCATAGGTAAAGTTTGGTCATCACCAAGAAAATTGTACCTTAAATATTAAGGTAACAACTTCAAGTCTAGTTTTGGTGGTTTTATGATTGAGGGTGGTGTGGGTTCAGTGTTTGGTAGTTGTATGTGTGGTTGGTGCAAGTATTTAAGAGTCACTCCTTCTTGAGAAGATTGTACCTGTAAGCACTTCTTAATATTCTTAACTTCTAAAGACCGTGCCAACCTTCGTCATTGGACTTTATTCACACATTCATCAATGACTTTAACTTGCATGCAAAAATCTTCGTCATAGGGATATTTCATAGTTTCATAGATATTAAACTTACAGCTCTCATCCCCTACTCTTAATATGAGAGTTTCATCATAGATGTCAATTATTGCTTTAGTAGTGTAAAGGAATGGCATACCAAGGATTAGTGGAACCTCCTCATCTTTTTTAAAGTCAAAGACTGCAAAATCCACTGGAAAAATAAATTTTCCAACCCTTACTAAGACATCCTCCACTATCCCTTATGGTTCCTTCACTGTCCTATCTATAAGTTGCAATCAAATGCTTATAGGTTTTGCTTCTCCTAATCCCAATTTCCTGTAAACAGACAAAGCATAAGATTAATTGAAGCTCCATAATCACATAAAACTCTTTGAAAATTTAAATTTCCCATAAAACAAGGAATAATGAGACTCCCTGGTTGCTTCCTTTTTAAAGGGCATTTCTTCGAGATGATAGCACTATACTCTTTTGTGAGTGTGATGGTCTCACATTCTTATAACTTATTTTTATTGGAAATCAGTTCCTTGAGAAATTTAGCATACTTAGGCATTTGCAAAAGACATTCCACCAGAGGCATGTTGATGTGGAGTGCTTTAAACCTCTCTAAAAATTTAGCAAATTGTTGATCATGCTCTTGTTTCTTTAATCTTTGAGGGTATGGAGCTGGAGGTTTGTAAGGTTTCACTAGTGGTGGTATAAGTTTCTCTACTACTCGTTCCTTATTTTTGTTATCACCTTGTAGCTTCTCCTCTGTTTGCACTTCAACCCATTCATCCTCTTGCTCTTTCTCCTCTTCCTTATTCTTTTCCTTCTTATATTTTATTATTGCTTTTGGGATTTGGATCTTTGTTCCACTTCTCAAGGTGATAGCCTTCAACTGTTCTTTTGGATTCTTCTCAGTGTTGCTTAGCAAAGAACCTTGATTCCTCATTGATAAAGAATTTTCCAACTGCCCCATTTGCACCTCTAAATTATGAATAGAGGAAGAGTGGTTCTTGAACATCAACTGAGTGTCTTGATACATTTGCTCAAATTTGCCTTCCAACCTCTTTGTAGCTTCATCTTGTTAATTTATTTTTGTGGACATCACATCCATGAACTTCTCCAACTTGCTCTCTAGAGAACTCCCAGAAGTTAAATTTTTTTTATTGATGGTAATTTGGTTACTAGTGTTGCACATTACGCCCTACAAAACTAGGTGATGCTTGTGGCCTCCACTGGTTGTTCTCTTGATTGCTCCAAGAGAAATTAGGATGATTTCTCCAACTTAGATTATAGGTGTTTCCATGCACTTGGTTCTGCTGTCCTTTAAAGTTGATCATAAAGTTTACATTCTCCATGGACAAGCTTTGCATCATCTGACACTCTGTAGGTGGATGACTACCCTGACATAATTCACAAGAGGGAGACAAGTTAGATATGGCATTGATATTAATTTTGTCCATTGTTTTAGATAAAGTATCCATCTTTGCATTTAACATCGTTAAACTGTCAACTTCAATTGCTCCCCCTCTCTTTGGAATAGCTCTCTTACTGGACCAGAGGCTTTGGGTATTAGCCATTTCTTCAAAAAGCTCCAAGGAATCTTCTGATGTCTTAGACATGATAGTTCCTCCTATTGATGCATCTATGTTTACTCTCACTGTGGGATTGATGCCCTTGTAAAAAGACTGTGCCAAATCCCATAAAGGAATCAGCTGTGGTGGACATTGTCACTGAAGATCCTTGAATATATCCCAACACTCATAAAAACTTTCATCATCTCTTTGATAGAAAGAGTTTATTTCATTTTTGATTTTGAGTACTTTAGCTACTGGAAAGTACTTATTAAAAAAGGCTGTATAAAGCTCCTGCCATGTGTTTATGGAGTTAGGTGCCAAATTAGTGAACCATCTTTTTGCTCTATCCATTAATGAAAATGGAAAAAGGATGGGCCTGATTGCTTCTGGCTGCACTCCATTCATCTTGAAGGTTGAACAATACTCCAAAAATCTTGTCATGTGACCAATTGGATCCTTATGTGGTAAGCCACTAAATTGTGAGTTTTGAATCATTTGGATCATGGCGGGTTTGATTTCAAAGTTATTTGCAGCAACTGTAGGCCTCACAATCAGAGTTTGGTCACCTTGGACATTGAGACTCACAAAGTCCCTCATACGACTGTGGGCAACTTGCCCATTTTGGCCATCTTATCCATTGTGTGCTTCCCTACCCCCCAGAGGCGGGTTTCTTTTATCTTCCCCTCCGTTCATCCTATCTCTATTCTATCTTCTCCTTTTGTGCATAGTTCTTTCAATCTCTAAATCAAGTGGTATTAACTGGGCTCCTTGTCTGCTTGCGCCACGCATTGTGTGCATGCAACAACAAGAGTTCCTGTAAAACCCAAAAAAAAGACACAAAAACAAAAGTAAAATAATAATGTCTAAATCAAACAACACAAAATTCTCAATAATATCAATTTGGCAATCCCCGACAACGGCAGCAAAAACTTGATGGGTTTTCGCAAGTATACAGATTTATATAAGTAGTTATTAAATATCGATCCCACAGAGATTGTAGATTGACTACAGTGATACTAGTTATGTTTGTTTGTTTAAACAGCGAAAAAGGGTATTTTGAATTAAACTAAAAATTAAACTAAGACAAAACACAAAAAATCATAATGAAATAACAATCACTTTAGAGAGCTAGGGTTCTTATTACCAATTCAACTTTTATTTAAAATCAATTAATTACTAAGCCATACCTAACCTCAATCCAATTTGAGGGTTTCTTAAGAATCATAGGCTTTCCTCCTAAGACAACCCTATGATTAACTAAGTAAATTAATGTTCTTAGATTTAAAGCTCTTGCCTACTAAGTGTTCAGTTAACCCAGTTTAAGCACCAACCCTTAATCAATATTAGTTGCTTAAGTGTTTCTCAACTAAGAAAGCATATAACAAGTTATTGTTTAAATCCAATAGAACCCATCTCTCGATCAAGTTTTATTGTGTATATTCAATCAAAGGGTGATCAATCTTAAGAAGACATTAAGTTCAACAACAACCAAAGGATCTAGATTGATGGCTTAGGTTTAATTATGATTAGCCCATGGTTGAATTGCAACAAGAACCCTAACTAAGAATTTAGCTACTCATGTTAATTGTAAAAGACAAAGAAGAAGAATAAAAGAAAATAGACATCATCATTAAATCAAAATTAAGAATGAATAAACATAATTGAATAGAAGAAACCCCCTATTCAATAGGAAGCTTGATGTTCTTTAATTCTTATTCTCAAATCTCCAAAACTAACATAAGCAAGAAAAATCCTTGTTCTCTCCAAAACTACTATAAGAAAATGTATATAAAAAATTGATGAAATATCCTCTCCCTTATTTTTGGTGGCTACCCTCTTATAAAACCCTAATTATCAACCCTAAGGTTACAGACATGTGAAATCTCTATCTTGTCCCTCATAAGTTAGCAATTAAATTCGACTTTGAATTTCCTAATCATTAGGTCGCACGACCGTGTGCATTTTGCGTATGGTCGTGTACCTCACTTCTTCATCATTTTAGCATATCAACCTCCATTGCTTTTTGGGTCCACTTCAAGTGCCCACAGCCCCCATGTAACTTTCCTCTATTGTTCTTTGACTTCCCTAAATACATAAAGATCAACCAAAAATAAACCAACTAATACATAAAAATAAATAAACACACAAGACATGCATTAAGTACTTAATTAAATAAAAACTGAATAAAAGAAACATAAAATTAACTAAAATTGCATCTAATCCTAACACAAAAACTATTTAAAATAGTGTATTTTTCACACTCATCAGAGAGCTAAAGAGGTCGATCGAGGATGGTGCCCTAGAAGAAGAACCCTCACCACTAGTAATGATGCGTGGGTGCTAATGAGGTCTCTCCTATGCAGAGGGCCTATGGTGAGGAGCAAGTGCCCTAGTAGTTACCTAAAAGATGAAAAATAAGTTAGAGAATAACATCTGTAAGTAAATACAAAATAAATAAAATAAAACATTGCATGCTTACTTAGAATACAGGCTCAGGAAGGGGCACTCGCTACAAAAGATGAGCTCGTGTAAAGTCCACATAATGAGACTTCCTCCTCTCGTAATAGTCTTTAACATCCTCTCCCTACAAGGCATGATCGAGCTCATCTCCCTCTAACTCATACGTCCAGAAGATATGACGGGGGGGGGGGGGGGGAAGCAAGAGGTGGACACCTCACTCGCACACCCGACCGCCACTGATGTATCCTCTCCCCGAGGAACCACACTCTACAATTAGGGCCTCTAAGCAGAACCCTCTTCTTAGAAAGAGGGATAGAGTGAACCATGGCCTACATCCACCCAGCTTGAGGGCCCTATAAGTCTGGGCATAGCTGCAAGAATAAATAAGTAAGTAAGTGAATTTGATTAATGAGTTTATTGCTAATCTCAGTTACATTTGTAGGTGCATAACTCATAATAAATGAGCATGTTCAGTTGCGCACAATGGATGTGAACATGAGCCATAGGTCTCCTCTAAGCCCGGCTAGGACCCACCTCGCCATCATAAGGAAAGGAGTGTTAATGACCCTGGTAATCCCCATTATCAGCTCCAACTCTAAAGCCCAGTTCTGCGAAAGAAATAAGTGATTGTTAGTAAGTTCGAACAGGGATATTTGGAATGGAATATGAAGAGAGAAAAGAGAAAATAAAATACTAGTATAGCATGCCAAAAACCTCAAAGTCGTCTAGCTTTGCGCACCAGCTCATCCATACTCCTGTAAAGATAAGCTAAGGCACAATTGCCCCAATCGTAGGTCACCACCATGTCTAGGTCCCTTAAAGGCATCGAGAAGCTCAAGTCCATAGAGCTGGCTGTATCTATAAAGAGAATAGTACTTAGCAGATAAATAAGGAAAGCACATACCACCTGATCAATCTATAGGGGTGTAGTGGTCGCCTCAACTCTAGCATAGGTGTAAAAACTCCTAATCGACTCAAGATTTATTGTGTGGGTCCTCTTCATGTCTAGGACCATCCCAAGCAAACACTTGATGAAGGCGAGACAATTAGGAGATAACTGATAAAGGCTGGCTGTAATATCCCGTGTTTTTAAATATTTTAATACTGCATCGGGATATGTAGTGTTAATAATTTTTAAATATGATATTGATATTTCATGAGCTTTCATTTAATTTATATTGATTTTTAATTGTTTATTATTATTTTAAGTGCTTTACGTAAAATTTTCCCGGGACTTGCATTTTTGGGGAAATTTTCATGTAAATAATTTACTATTAATTATTTTAAATAGATTTACGGACTTGCATGAACTCATACATATTTTTAAAATACTAAACACCGTATATATGTGTACGTATTTATCTAATTAGGGTTTAATTAATATTACCCTAATATTTTATTATTTGTTTATTAATTTTATTGTTATTTAATTATTTTATTTATTATTAAATTTTAAATTATTATAATAATGTGTGGTGTGTGATTTTGCCAAGTATTATATTAATATACTATATTAAAATATATATATTTTATTATTATTATTTTTCTTTTCTTTTTTTCTTTCTTTTCTTTTTCTTTTTCTTTTTCTTTTTCTTTTCTTTTTCTTTTTCTTTTCTTCTTCTTCCTCCTTTCTTCCCGAAACCCGTCCTCCATCAACCCTCACCGCTGCAAATCCCAACCACCTATCGTCGGTGTGCTGCCAGCAGCTCCGCCACCCCTAGTCTCCTTCCTCGGCGCCGGCCAACTACCTTCTTCCATTTTTGGCCGAAAATCCCATTTTCTTCACAACTTACTATTCCGGCCACCAAAATTCATGTTTCCAGTGTCTTTGGACTCCTCTAGAAATGTTAATCATGATTCTAGCTTTGGTTTGAGCTTAAATGGCCTTGAATTTCTTGTTTTTTGATTTTTCTCAATTTGGCCGAATTAGGTTTTTGATTTTTTTGAATTTTTCTTGTTGATTCATGAAAAGTCCCTTAACAAATGTTTATCCTAGTAGCTTAATCTACATGTATGAATTTTTGTGGAATTTTTGGGAATTATTTGGATTTTTAGGTATTTTTGAATATTTTAATATTATTTTCTAATTTTCGGAAATTAATTAATTAATTATTAAATTGTGTTTTATGATAAATGTAGGTGTTAAAATGAATTATAGGAATTTATTTGGGATTTTTATGAATTTCTATGTATTTAATTTGAATTATTTAGGTTTATGTAATTTTGGGAAATTTAGGTTAATTGTATTTTTAATTGAAATTTATTGGTTAATTGAGTTTAATTATTGATATTATTGATAAATATGTTGAGAAAATTAATTTTGAGTACTTATATAATTTTTGGTGAATTTTTGAAGTAATTATAGCATATTTATATATATAGGGGCATTTTGGTAATTTTATACAAAATTAGCTAAAAATGTAATTTAATTGGTTTTAATAGTTATTTAAGGTATAAAAATGATTTCTACAAATTATTTAGTATTTTTAACTAATTAAAACTAATTTTTGTGAATTATTTTTAATTATATATATAATATACGATTTTACTAATAAAATGAGTTTTTATCGGTTTTTATAGTGTTTTAAGGTTAATTATGTAATTTCTACTTATAAAATGAATTTCTATGTTATAAGGGTATTTTTGGTATTTTTGAAATTGTTCTGTGATTGTGGACCCCGGTCGGTAGACTGTAGTTTGGAGTCCGATCGAGAGGTTGTGGATGAGTTGTTGTGCCTATTTTTTGAAGTGTGTTTCTTTGCAGGGTCGGCTCTACTCTTTGAGTAGAGAGATGTCCGTTTTACAGGGGAGGTTCTGCCGAATTTTTGGTAGAATTCTCGTAAAACATGATGTCCGGTCGAACCCTAATTTCGATTCAGTGTTTAATATTCTAGATCGAGTTCTAGGATTTTTTTTTTCTGTTAGGTTTATTCTGATTTCTGTCATTATTATTTGTTTAGTTGCGCCGAGACCGAGGCCTAGTGGACCAGGCCTGTCGGACCCATCTCGTGGAGCGCACTAAGTGTGAGTTACTATTTTATATATATATGCTTTAGGATGCATGATTTAGAAATATATGTTTGATTTTGATTAAATATGCATAAATAACGTGATTAGTATTTAAGTATATTTTTGGTTTATATTAAATTATATGCATGTTTTATTAGTAAATTATATTTAAAATGTTTTTAATTATATTTCTAGCTTAATTTATAATTTGATTGGATTTATTTGACGTATATATACTCGAAATATACCTGGTTTATTTTTGGTATATTTCCAGTATATATATGTGGTTTATATTGTTATTTTATTTTATTTAAATTCATGCATCATTTAATTGTGAATGAATGTTTTATATTATTAATGAAGGATATCAATAGAACGTGCTACCTAGTGGGCAGCATTAGGACCGAATACGTACCAGTACACTTATAGCATTTAGGCTATATTACTAACCTATTTGTGGATATTGACTGGATATGATTTTTTGATGTGTGAGATATGTTTTAGAGGTGTGATTGCTGGAGCTCGGTTGACCAAGTGTCTCGGGCCCAATCACATTGACAGTCAGACTACTGGAGCTCAATTAACTTAGTGTCTCAGGGCCAGTCTACTGTCTAAATGGATTAAGTGGATATATTTGGATTAAGTGAGCCTGAATTGCTAAAGTGTTATCTAACACTGTTTGAGGTTGCGATATCATAGGGTTCTATTTGATCCTTCATGAACTGTGATTTTTAATAAAAAATATATAAAATGATTTTACTGCATCTGTGTGTATTGCCTGTATATATACATATTAGATATATACTGTTGATTGTATGCATTGTCATTTAGTATGCATGTATATATATTATAGTAATTCACTCAGTGAGGTCTGACTCCCCTCCGTTGACTAATTTTTCAGGAGAGTCATCATCTTCAGACCTCAGTAGCAGGCCTGTATGCCGGATTTCTCTCGCCCTGGCTTTTTTGTGTAAACTGCTTCCCTGAGTCTTGAGTTTTATTTTATCTAGACACTGCAGTAGTCATTAAATTATTAAAGAGATGTTGTATTATATTTGAACTGGAATTGTATTAAAAGATTTTATATATATATATGTGATGATGAGGATTTGATTTAAATCCAATTGGTGCATATATTATTATTATATTTATGACTTTTATTTCTGCTGCATTATATATTGTTATTATTACTATTGCATGTTTATTTTATTTTTAGGCTTGCTATGGGTTCCGGATTTGAAAGAATTCCCGTTCCCTAGCACCGGTCATGGCCCCTATTTTGGGTCATGACACTAGCATTGAAGGGAACATAATCTCTAGCATAAGCAATGTCGGTAACTACAGCAAAGGCCATCGGGTCTAGAGTGAACTCCCCAAACGAAAGATGAAAGGTGTAGATGGTGTCAGACCACCTCTCCATCAGGGCATGCAAGGGTTAATAGTCTCTACACCCTGATGTGCTGGGAGTGCTAAGATAAAGTCAGAGAACCTAGTATCGTGAATTCGAGTCTGTATGGCCTCAGGAAGCTTGTCATACCAGATGCATCGCTAAAGTTCCCAGTACCCTTGAGGGTGTGGGCATTGAGCTAAGGGAGTAAAATTTTCATTTTATATAATAAAAATTCAAAATTTTTGCTGGATCTTGTCACTGAGGCGACGCCACTATTGAAGGGGTGAATGCCTCAGTGATGAGGTGATGCCTCTTTACATAGAGGCAATTCACCTCTTTAAGAGCAAGCCTGACTTGAAGAGGTGAATGCCTCTTCACGAAGAAGCGACCTCCTTATCGATAAGGAGATTGCCTTATCGAAGAGGTGACGCCTCTTCTTGTTGGTAATTTGACAGGATGATTTGAAATTTTAATTTTTGATCAAGAACGTTCAATTTCTTTCAGTCAAATTCATAAATATATGTATGTGAACAGTAACCCGATACTATTTTATTATATTCACAAGAAAATTTAAAGAAATTGAGTACTAACCTCTCCAGTGGTCAAGCCACAAATGTGGGATCGCACGTCTGCAAATAGAGGGATCTAGTCTCTGATACTAAGCCCAAAACTCTGAGAAGGGTGCACTATAGGTGTCACTAGGTCCCACATGGGCAAATCTGGGGTCTGTGTGGTGTCCATGTCAGAAAATACAGAGAATAAAGGGGAAAGAGAAAAGGGAGGAAAAGAGATAAAAGGAAGGATTAAAAAGGTGAAAGTGACCCTTGGAGAAGAAAAGTGAGAATTTATATAGTTAGGGTAAGGGAGGAAAATTGAGAGAAAGGAAGATAAGGAGAAGAGAGTGAGGCCCACTTGATGAAATAAAACATCGAATCGCCCAGGGCCCAAAAAAAAAGGGGAGAATTTTTGCATCATTGCTTGGGTGTACCCCAAAATTGATCTTTGGACAAGAATGATCTAATTGAAGCATCAGAAGAACAAGCATTTGATCGAGTTTGAATCCCTAAAGTGCATAGAAGAACAAGCATCTGGTCAGGTTTGAATCCCCAAAGTGCTAAAAAAAAAAAAGCGTCTGGTCGGGTTTGAATCCCTGAAGTGCATGAAAGAAGAAGCATCTGGTCGGGTTTGAATCCTCGAAGTGCGTAGAAGAACGAGCATCTGGTAGAGTTTGAATCCCCAAAGTGCGCAGAAGAACAAGCGTCTGATTGGGTTTGAATCTGTCACGACCCAAAACAGGGGTCATGACTGGCGCTAGGGAACGGGAATTCTTTCGAATCCGGAACCCATAGCAAGCCTAAAAATAAAATAAAACATGCAATAATAACAATAACAGTAATATATATATGCAGCGGAAATAAAAATCATAAATATAATAATAACATTTTAATCACTGGATTTAAATCAAATCTCATTTCATCACATATATATAATCTCTTTAATACAAATCCAGTTTCAATATAATACATCTCTTTAAATAAAATACATGAAATCCAATACTTTAATTCATAACTAATGCAGTGTATAGATTATAAAAATAAGACTCAAGTAAATAGTTTACACAAAGAAGCCGGGGCGGAAGAAATCCGGCGTATCAACCTGCTACTGAGGTCTGAAGAAGTTGACTCTCCTGAAAAATAGTCAACGGAGGGGAGTCAGACCTCACTGAGTGAATTACTATAATATATATACATACACACTAAATTATAATGCATACAATCAATAGTATATACATAATATGTAAATATATACATGCAAATTCACACAGATGCAGGAAAATTCCTTTTATATATTTTTATTGAAAATCATCTTTTATGAAGGATCACATAGAACCCTAGAATATCGCAACCTCAGAAATAGTGTTAGACAACACTCTAGCCATACAGGCTCACTTATTCCAAATATATCCACTTAATCCATTTAGACAGTAGACTGGCACCGAGACACTAAGTCAACCGAGCTCCAGCAGTCTGACTGCCAGTGTGATTGGCCCCGAGACACTTGGTCAACCGAGCTCCAGCAATCACACCCAAACCACATCTCACACATATCAAATCAATATCCACAAATAGTTAGTAATATAGCCTAAAGCTATAGGCGTACCGGTACATACTCGATCCTAGTGCTGCCCACTAGGTAGCACGTTCTATCGATATCCTTCATCATTAATAATATAAAACATTCATTCACAAAAATAAATGATGCATGAATGTAAATGAAATAACAATATAACCCATATATATACCAGAAATATACCAAAAGTAAACCAGGTATATTTCGAGTATATATACGTCAAATAAATCCAGTCAAATCATAAATTAAACTAAAAATATATTTAAAAATATTTTAAATATATTTTATTAACAAAACATGTATATAATTTATTATATACCAAAAATAAACCAAAAATATACTTAAATACAAATCATGTTATTTATGCAATTTAATCAAAATAAAACGTATATTTCTAAAATCATGCATCCTAAGGCATATATATATAGTATAGTAACTCACCTAGTGCGCTCCACGAGACGGGTCCGACGGGCCTGGTCCACTAGCCCTCGGTCTCGGCGTAACTAAACAAACAAATAATGACAGACATTAGAATAAACCTAACAGAAATCCTAGAATACGATCTAGAGTATTAAACACAGAATCGATATCAGGGTTCGACCGAATATCACGTTTTACGAGAATTCTATCGAAAATTCGACAGAACCTCCCCTGTAAAACGGACATCTCTCTACTCAAAAGAGTAGAGCCGACCCTGCAAGGAAATACACTTCGAAAAACTACACAAAGCGCAATCAAAATCCCACGGTCGGACTACAAACTACAGTCCACCGACCGGGGTCCACAAACACAGAACAATTCTGATAATATCAAAAATATCCTTAAAACCTAAAAATACATTTTATAGGTAGAAATTACATAATTAACCTTTAAACACATTAAAACCGATAAAAACTCATTTTATTAGAAAAACCGTATATTATATATATAATTGAAAATAATTCACGAAAAATAGTTTTAATTAGTTAAAAATACTAAATAATTTGTAGAAATCATTTTTATACCTTAAATAACTATTAAAACCAATTAAATTACATTTTTAGAAAATTTTGTGTAAAATTACCAAAATACCCCTATATATATAAATATACTTAAATTACTTCAAAAATTCACCAAAAATTATACAATTATCCAAAATTAATTTTCTCAACATATTTATCAATAATATCAATAATTAAACTCAATTAACCAATTAATTTCAAATAAAAACACATTTAACCTAATTTTCCCAAAATTCCATAAACTTCAATAATTCAAAATAAATACTTAGAAATTCATAAAAATTCCAAATAAATTCCTATAATTCATTTCAACACCTAATTTAACCATAAACCCCAATTTCATAATTTAAATAATTAATTTCCGAAAATTAGAAAATAATATTAAAATATTCAAAAATACCCAAAAATCCAAAAAATCTCCAAAAATTCCACAAAAATTCATACATGTAGATTAAGCTACTAGGAACAACATTTGTAAAGGGAGTTTCCATGAATCAATCAATTCTAAGCTCAAAAAAATCAAAAACCCTAATATGGCCGAATTCGAAAAATCAAAACCTAAGAAAATCTAAACCATTTTAGCTCAAACCAAAGCTAGAATCACACTCACCGGAGCTCAAGGAGAAGAAAGAGATCGGCGGTGTCGAAAATGGTGGCCGAAAATGTAAGGTGTGAAGAAATGGAGCTTCGACCGGAAATGGAAGAGAAGGGGCTTGCCGGCGCCGGGGAAGGGAGCTGGGGGCGACGGAGCAGTTGGCTGAGGAAGGTGGAGCTCCTGGCGGCACACCGACGGCCGGGAATCGAAAGTTGCAAGCGGTGGTGAGGGGTGGTGGTCGGGCGCGCACGGGAAGAAGAAGAAAAAGAAGAGGAAAAAGAAAGAAAAGAAAAAGAAAGAAAAAGAAAGAAAAAGAAAAAGAAAAGAAGAAAAAAGAAAAAAAATAAAAATAAAAATAAAAATAATTTTAATAAAATATTTAGAAAAATTTACATCCACACACATAAAATTTAATATTTTAATAATTAAATAACAATAAATTAATAAATAAATAATAAAATATTAGGGTAAAATACTAAACCCTAATTAAATAAATAATTATATGTATACACGGTGTTTAATATTTTAAAAATATGTATGAGTTCATGCAAGTCCGAAAATATATTTAAAATAATTAATAATAAATTATTTACGTGAAAATTTCCCCGAAAATGCAAGTCCCGGGAAAATTTTACGTAAAGCACTGTAAATAAGACACAATAATTAAAAATAGATTTTAAATACATATCAACTCCTGAAATATCGTAATATATATACAAAATTTATTAACACTGCATATCCCGGTAAAATATAAAAATGTTTAAAAAAATATGGGATATTACAGAATCCTTGAAGTGCACATTTTAGGAGGTATCTGGTTGGGTTTGAATCTTCGAAGTGCATTCTTCTTTTACTGAGTAATTTTCAGGCTAGGAAAACCTGGGTTTTATGCCAAACTATAATGAGTAACTGATCAGGCTAGGAAAACCCAAGGAACACGGTTACATTTCATCTCTTTTTATTGAGTGAAGACTGGGCCATGCTCAAGATTCATGCCAAATTATAATGAGTAACTGATTGGGTTAGGAAAACTTGAGGAACATGGTTACGCTTCATCTCTTCTACTGAGTGACTTCTTGAGCCAGAAAAACTTAGGAATCACACTAAATTTACAATGAGTAGCTTATCAAGTTAGCTTAACTCAAGGATCACGACTACGTTTCCCTTTTGTCTCTACTGAGTGAAGATTAGGCCATTCGTGAGATTCACGAAAAATTTACTAATGAATGATTGACCGGGCCAGGAAAAGTCGAGGAACATGATCACATTTTGGAGAAGAAGCTCAACCTCTTAGGTTTGAATTCCTAAGACTGACAACCTGAGTGAAGCTTGCAGGTCAGGTATGTCGTTCTTACTCTTTATTTTGTGTATGTTGCTTTTTTCAAAAAATTATTTTCAAAAAGAAAATTCAATTTTTCAAAAAACCAAAAGGGTAAACTGTGGACACTATCAATTTGATCAACCTGCAATGAAAGCCCGATGATGAGAAAATTTGAGTTTTGAATGCAAGGGGAGCTCGAGACTTCTCTAAAATTGACTCTGAAAGCCCAAACACTAAAACCCATTAATACCATGTCCAAGCCTAAAATAAAAGCCAAAGCCCAAGCCCATCGTCTCTTGGCCCAAGGGCCCTGACCTGACCTAAGTGAAGAGGTGATTGCCTCAACAAAGAGGCGTCACCTCTTCAGCCTAGGCATTGGTGAGGCGATGCCTCATTAAAAAGGTGCTGCCTCATCACACCTACTTTTTGCAGTATTAAATGTCATTAATGGTAGTGGTTGGAAGCCCACCTATTAAGGAAAGAGCCTAGGGAAGGAAAAAAGGCAATGGGAGAGTGTGAGAATGGGTTTTTAGGAAATTGAAAAAGGAAAAAAGGGTGAGAGGCTTTAAAAGGGAATGTGAGAGCATGAGAGAGGAGGTTGGAAAAAGTTTGGTAATTGAGAGTGGTTAGAAAAAAACATCTAGAAAAAAATAGAGGAAAAAGGAAAAGAAAAAAAAAGAAAGGAAGAAGAAGAAGAAGACTTAGAAAGTTAAAGACTTAGGTTTCTTGAAGAATAGGAAGGAATTTTCTTGCATTCAAAGCCTCAAATCAATCAACAAATCTTTGAGGGCTTAGTTAGGACTATCAAGCATGTTTAAGTAAGTAAGCTTCCCCTTTCTAAGCTTTAAGTACCTTATTTTCATTAAAAGCTTAGATTTGTTGCCATTTTGCATGTTTTCTCAAGTTATATTACTTATTCAAGTTCATAAAGAAGCATGATTGCATGAGACACTGAAAATTGATTGTTAATACTTATATATTTGTGTCTATTTTTTTTATTTGTATGATCATTGAGTTTCTTAAGATTTAAGAAATGTGGTCTGTCTCTGTTCCTGTTGAAGAGGCGATGTCTCTTCATAGAGGTATCACCCCTTCATAAAGAGGCGATAGAGGCATCGCCTCCTGGTCAGGAGGGAAGAGGTGTCGCCTCTTGATTAGCATCCTGCCTACTTTCTGTCTTGATTTTCAACTATTTTCAATCCTTATCTTGAATATTTGTCATAATTTTCATGTTTAATTTGTTATATTTCCTAATTTCATGCATGATTATTGTGTTATTTGGTATTATTTTAATGATATATTATTGTGTTATCTTACAGACTATTTTGTGGATTTATTTCCATTTATTTTGTGAATATTACTTGTAAATGATTTATAAATATTATTGTTGTTAATGTATGGAATTAACTTGTATGTGATGTAGGAACTATTTGGTGATTTTAAATCACTACATGTTTTCTTTATTTATTGTTTTTAGAGTATTAATTTGTATAATTAATTAGTTTATTTTGGTTTATTTTTGGTTTATGTATGGTTTATTTTTAGTATTTTTATATTTATTTACACCAAAAGTTATAATCCTTAATCTCTCTCCTCTTTTATTTGGAATGAATGATTGTAAATTATTTTTATTTATTTTATTTATTTATTTATTTGTGATTGAATGTCGGAGATTTAAATATAAAATACGACTAATGTGAAAACTTGGAATAAAATATAAAATTGGAAACTAATCGCGATTTGCATGTTAATAAGGAAATAAATTAATAATCAAAGGTAATAAATTACAAAACACACACAGAGGCCAACCGTAAGGTTGGGTGGGCATTCTAAAAGCCCATACCCAGTTTCTAAACCCGATTTTTGATGACGGCTTTTGAGAACCTCCATGGAATCCAGTTGTTGTACAATCTATCCTCGCTTTCATCCGGGTGGCGACTCCATCTCTGTTTTGGGCCCCAAGCCCACTATGTATTTTCTAGTGAGCCTTAAGCTCACACAGTGCAGTGGTTGCCAACACTTGTGTCTTGACCCAAACCGGGGGCCATGACTAGAGCTAGGGAACGAGAATTCTTTCAAATCCGGAACTCGTAGCAAGCCTTAAAAGAATAAAAACATGTAATAATTAAAATAAAATATGCACCATATTTAAATCATAAACCAATATAATAAAAATAACTCGTTCATATCATAAATAAAATATATTAATACAATATTAAGAGAAAGACCTCTGAATTAGAATCACATACAATAAAAACTAAATATAACTCACTACTGCAGTTTTTTAGAGTATAATATAAAATCAAGTAGATAATTTACATAAACAAGTCAGGGCTGAAGAAATCTATCGGATGGGTCTACTGTTGAGGTCTGAAGAAGAAGACTCTCCTATAAAAACATCAACTGAGGGGAGTCAGACCTCACTGAGTGAATTGTTATAATATATATACATGCATTTCCTAATGTCAAATGCAATCAAACATTCGTATATAATAAATATATATACAAGCAATTTACATAGATGCTGAAAATCACTTATATAATAATAATAATAATAATAATAATAATAATAATAATAATAATAATAATAATAATAATAATAATAATAATAATAATAATAATAATAATAATAATATAAGTTTATGAAGGATCAAATAAAACCCTATTTAACACAACGTCGATCAACAATAACATCACTCTAGCCATATGTAATATCTCAAATTGTTAAATAATTTAAAACTGCATCGGGATATGCAGTGTTAATAATTTATATATATATATATATATATATATATATATATATTTGATTATTTAATTAGATTGTTATTTATTAAAGTCATTTTTAATTACTTTTAATTATTTTAAGTTCTTTACGTAAAATTTTCCTGAAAATTTTATTTTCCGGGAAATTAAGACATAAATAATTTAATATTAATTATTTGAAATAGTTTTACGAATTTGCATGAGTTCATGCATAATTTTAAAGTGTTAAATAAAATACATATACGTACATTTATTTAAATTAAATTAGGGTTTATCTTATAATTAAATTATATAATATAGTTTTTATATTAATTAATTAAATAAGTGTATATGTGTATATATATTATTAAATATGTGTGTGGTGCACATTTATTATGTGTGTTAATTATATATATTAAAATAATAAAGTGAGATAGATATATATATACATATATACATATAATATTATAACTAAAAATAAAGTTTGAATTATTTACGAAACTGTCACTCCCTCTCTTTCTTCTTCTCGATCGTTCCCTTCACCATTTCGACACTGATTATGCCATTTTCTTCCTGTCACTATGCCTCTCAGCCTTCCTCCTCCCTTGTCAGCCATTCCCGACGCCTTAAGCCTTTTTCTCCGACGTGTTTTGGCCGAAATTCCTAAGAGAAGTCGAAAACTTCTTCACTATCGATCAACATGTTTTCGACCACCAAACTCAACGCCATCGGTCTCTATCTTCTCCTTGAGCTCCGGTGAGTCCATTTCCAAGCTTTGTTTCACTTGAAATGGTCTAGATTTCCCTAGGTTTCAATTTTACAATTTCGGCCATTTAGGGTTCTTGAATTTTTTGAGCTTTGATTTAGTTTATTCATACAAACTTCCTTCACAAACATTGATCCTTGTAGCTTAATCTACCTCTGTGATTTTTTGTGGAATTTTTGGGAAATATTTTGATTTTTGTGAATTTTTTATTATTTTATTAATATTTTGTAATTTTTCAAAATTAATTAATTAAATTATGAAATTGTGTTTTATGGTGATTATAGGTGTTGAAATGCATTTTAGAAATTTATTTGTAATTTTTTTGAATTTTATATAATTATTCGGAATTTATTTAGTTTATGTAATTTTTGGAAATTAGGTTAATTATATGTTTATTTGAAATTAATTGGTTAATTGAGTATATTTATTGATATTATTGAATTATATGTTGAGAAAATTAATTTTGAGAAATTATACTATTTTTTGGTGAATTTTTTTATTAATTTTAGGGAATTTACGAAACTAGAGGTATTTTGGTAATTTGACACTAAATTGGCTAAAAATGTAATTAAATTGGTTTTACTAGTTATTTAAGGTATAAAAATGATTTCTAAAAATTATTTAGTATTTTTAACTAATTAAAACTATTTTTCGTAAATTATTTTCAAATTATATATAATATACGATTCTTCTAAATAAATGAGTTTTTATCGATTTTTAGTAAGTTTTAGGGTTAATTATGTATTTTGGTCAATATTTATGAATTTATTGAGAATTATCGATTTTTAATAATATTTTATTTAAAATTAGGGTTTTTGTGTATTTATCAGTTAAATAATTATTTTTAGCATTTAAATATCTAAATTGCTATATTTTAAGTATTGAAGGGCATTTTTGGAATTTTTCATGTGTTCTGTATTATTCTGTGAATTGTGAACCTCGGTCAGCGAATTGTAGTTTGGAGTCCGACCGAGGGGTTATGAATTGTGTTTATTCTTGAAGTGTGTTTCTTTGCAGGACCGGCTCTGCTCTTTGAGTAGTGAGATGTCCGTTTTACAGGGGAGGTTCTGTCTAATTTTCGGTAGAATTCTCGTAAAACATGATGTCCGGTTGAATTCCTATTCTGATTTTGTGTTCGATATTCTTAGATCGAGTCTCTAGGAATTTTGATAGATTTATTCTAATTCTGTATTGTCATTTGTTTATTTAGTTGCACCGAGACCAAGGCCTAATGGACCAAGCCCATCAGATCCGTCTCGTGGAGCACAATAACTATGAGTTGTTATTTTATATATACATGTTTTAGAAATGTATGTTTTTTCTTATAAAATCTGCATACATGGTTTAATAATTACTTAGGTTTATTTTGGTATATTTTTGGTATATTTTGGTATAGTTTAAACTATATGCATGTTTAATTAATAATTATTCTTAAAATGTTTTTAGGTATATTCATTGTTTATTTTATAATTAAATTGAATTTATTTGACGTATATATACTCGAAATATACCTGATTTATTTTTGGTATATTTCTAGCATATATATGGTTTATGTTGCTATTTTATTTAATATCATGCATCATTGATTTTATGAATGTATGTTTTATATTTAAATGAAGGATATCAATAGAACGTGCTACCTAGTGGGCAGCACTACCGAGTACATACCGGTACGCTGATAGCATTTAGGTTTTATTACTAACCTATTTGTGGATATGGATCAGATTGATTTGATTTGATGTGTGATATAATTTGGGAGTGTGATTGCTGGAGCTCAGTTGACCAAGTGTCTCGAGGCCAATCACACTGACAATCAAACTGCTGGAGCTCAGTTGACTTAATGTCTCGGGGCCAGTCTACTGTCCAAATGGAACAAGTGAATATATTTGGAATAAGTGAGCCTGTATGGCTAGAGTGTTGTCTAACACTGTTTGAGGTTACGGTTTTCTAGGGTTCTATTTGATCCTTCATAAATAGTGATTTTCAATAAAAATATATAAAATGATTTTGTTGCATCTGTGTGTATTTGCTTGTATATATACTTATTATATATACTATTGACTGTGTGCATTGCCATTAGTATGCATGTATATATATTATAACAATTCACTCAGTGAGGTATAACTCCCCTCCGTTGACTATTTTTCAGGAGAGTCATCGTCTTCAAACCTCAGTAGTAGACCTATACGCCGGATTTCTTCCGCCTCAGCTTCACTATGTAAACTGCTTACCTGAGCTTTATTTTATAATCTAGACACTATAGTAGTTGTAAACAGCTATGGGGTTTATGTATTATACTTGTATGAGTTATGTATATTAAAGGATTACTCATATATAAGATGAGGATGTATAATTAATTTTATTGGCAGATTATTATTTTATTTTTATTTATGAGATTTATTTTCGCTGCGGGTATTTTATTTATTATTATAATTATTGCATGTTTTATTTTATTTTAAGGCTTGCTACGGGTTCTGAATTCGAAAGAATTCCCATTTAACACCGATTATGGCCCCTATTTTGGATCGTGACAAAGTTGGCATCAGAGCAGAGTTTTGTGTCAGGGCTTTAGTTAAGTGAGTTGTGGCCCTAGTTTTCGGTGTTGTGTTTTCTTTTGAAACTACTGCAGTAAATTAGGTTCGAGTATGTCTTGATGAGTATTCCTTGCTTTAGTTTTCTGCATTATTCCTCTGTTGTCTGTTTTATCTGAGTCGTTCTATTTGTCTTTTTTGAATGAGGAGGCAAGCGCGTGTCGCTCCACCAGTCATTGAGGCCGAGGATGATGAGTCCTTTCAGGATGAGGTTTTACCTCTTAAGCCGCCAGTTAGGCTCAGAGGTCATGGCAGAGATAAACCTTGAGGAGTGGCAGGTCACTATAGATAGAGAGAGATACAGGATGAGGAGCCTGTAGAGCGTGAGTATAAGGATGTTCCTGTACCTCCGGTTGTTTCGCTTGTTCATCCTGCCTATCTGTAGGCTATGTCTGACCCTGAGGCAGCTTTGTTCTATGCCAGAGTTGGCAGGATCGCTTTTGATAGGACTTTCGATCCTCTAAAATTCTTACATGCGATCGAGACTAGGACTCAGATTGCTCACACCGAGTACCAGCAGATTATGATCATCGAGCTGTCTGTTGAGGGACCAGCCTTGGACTGGTTTATTCAGATGATTCAGCCTTACATGATAAAGATGACCTAGGCTCAATTAAGAGAGCGATTTATAAGGAGATTCTACCCAGAGCCACTCTGTATGAGTTATCATCTTAGATTGACTAGTATATCTCACGCTGATCGATTAGTAGAGGAGTACACCCGAGAGTTCCTTCGACTGGGTAGATATGCAGAGGATTTGATGCAAGACTAGTATTTCACAGTCACCACCTATGTCACTGGTTTGGGTTCTGCATTTGCTGGTATGCCTACAGCGGGCCTTACTCTGGAGTCTGTTATTGAGTTGGCCAAGGAGATTGAGTTGAGGCTAGTCAGGCAGGGAGCTATGCCTAATTATTACCAGCTGGGTGTTCAATCAGGTGGATTTCAAACTACTCCATATTCGAGTTTTCATGTTGGTTCGAGTAGTCAGCAAAGAGGTTCGGCTCAGCAGAGTCAGAGACAACAGTAGAGAGTACATCAGAGCAGTAGACATGGCCATAGAGGTCAATGTAGACCGTTCAGACTCGGGTCAGGTGCTTTGAGTAGTAGCAGTGGTCGTAGTTCTGGATCAGCTGCTAGTGTTTGCCAGACCTGCGGCAGAGTCCATCAGGGACTGTGTTATCTGACACCACTGACATGCTTCAGATGCGGGTAGACAAGACATTATGCCAGATCGTGTCCATATTTCAGGTATTAGCAGCCGTAGATTCCATGATTTCCACAGTAGTCGATTGTTAGTGCTGCACTCGTTCCATTTCAGTTGCCTCCAGCCCAGCATCAGAGTTCCTCTCAGCTTGTTCCCCAGCAAGGACGTGGTAGAGGTGCTAGAGGAGGTGCCAGAGGTGTTAGAGGAGGTGCCAGAGGTGTTGGCCAGGCTTCTACTAGCCAGCAGGAGGTCGAGGATAGGCTAGAGTCTTCCATCTTACTCAGCAGGATGCTCAGGCATCCAATGCAGTCATGGCAGGTATTATTTCTGTCTGTTACCTGGATGCATGGGTTTTATTTGATCCGGTGCCACGCATTCATTTGTTTCTCCTATTTTTGCTTCCAAGTCTTATTGGCAAGCTTTGAGGATGGCTTTTCCTTTGTCTGTCGCCACTCCTCTGAGTGATTCTTTGGACACCGATATTGTTCTTTCTGGTTGTCCAATTCTCGTGGGAGATAGAGAATTATCTGCTGATTTGATTCTTTTGGATGTGATGGAGTTTGATGTTATTCTGGGTATGGATTGGTTATCTCAGCACTATGCCGTGGTAGATTGTCAGAGTAAAGAGGTGACTTTTAGAATTCCTAATGAAGAAGAATTTAAGTTTATGGGTGATAGGAGTTCAGCACCTCAGAATCTTATTTCTGCTATTATGGCTAGGAAGTTACTGAGGAAAGGTTGTCAGGGATATTTGGCATTAGTCAGGGATACTTCAGTGGAGAAGTTGTCACTCACAGATGTTCCTATTGCCTGTGAGTTTCCTGATACTTTTCCTGAGGAGTTGCCAGGTTTACCACCTTACAGAGAGATTAAGTTCTGTATAGATGTGGTTCCAGGTACTACTCCTATATCTATGCCACCTTACAGAATGGCTCATGCAGAGTTGAAAGAGTTAAAGGAGCAGTTGCAAGAGTTATTGGATAAGGGTTTTATCAAACCTAGTGTTTCTCCTTGGGGTGCACCAGTCCTATTTGTGAAGAAGAAGGATGGTACCCTGAGACTGTGCATTGACGACAGAGAGTTGAATAAGGTGACAGTGAAGAACAAGTATCCTCTTCTAAGGATAGATGACTTATTTGATCAGCTATAGGGTGCACAGTTCTTTTCTAACATTAATCTGAGGTCGGGTTATCATTAGTTGCGGATTAGTGAAGCCGATGTTCCTAAACGACATTCCGCACTCGATATGGCCATTATGAGTTTTTGGTGATGTCTTTTGGCTTGACTAATACACCAGCAGCTTTTATAGACCTGATGAACAGGGTATTCAGACTGTATGTGGATCAATTTATGGTAGTCTTAATCGATGATATACTGGTATATTCAAGGAGTATGGAGGAGCATGTATATCACTTGAGGACTGTACTACATACACTGAGAGAGCATCAGCTTTATGCTAAATTCTTGAAGTGTTATTTTCTAGATGGAGAGTGTTTCTTTTCTTAGACACGTGGTGTCTAAAGAAGGTATCCAGGTTGATCCACAAAAGATTGAAGCAGTGTCTGAGTGGCCTAGATCGACTTCTGTTACTAAGATTTGTAGTTTTCTGGGTTTAGCCGGGTATTATAGGATGTTTGTACATGATTTTTCCAGAATTGCAGCCCCTATGACTCACTTGACTCAGAAGAATATAAAATTTGAGTGGTCAGAAGCTTGTGAGAATAGTTTCCAGTTGTTGAAGGAGAAGTTAACCACAGCTCCAGTGCTAGCTTTGCCTAATGGTGAAGACAAGTTCACAATTTATTATGATGCCTCTAGAGTTGGCCTTGGTTGTGTGTTGATGCAGAATGGTAGGGTGATAGCCTATGCTTCAAGGCAGTTGAAGAAGCATGAGCAGAACTATCCTACACATGACCTAGAGATGGCTGCAGTGATCTTTGCTCTCAAGATTTGGAGACACCATCTATATAGGGTGACTTGTGAGATTTTTACTAATCACAAGAGCCTTAAGTACATTTTCCCACAGAGAGATTTGAATCTGAGGCAGAGGAGATGGTTGGAAAATACATACGGGAAAATAAATAATGTAGAATGACATTCATAATAGCAAAACAAGCCATATATATACTAGAATTATACCTAATATAAATTAAGTATATTTCAAGTATATATATGTCAAATAAATTCAAATCAATAATGAAATATACCAAAAATAAACCTATAATATACTAAAAACATGCTAGGGATATATCAAAGATAAAACATGCATCTATTTAGAAATATATCAAGAATATATTAAAATATACGTAAAGTATACTAAACATTTTAATAAAACTATTTATAAATAAATACAATCAAAATATGAATATGTGCTAAAACATGCAACCTAAATGCAATGTATACATAAAATAACAACTCACAAGTTTGCGTTCCTAGAAACTGGTTCGACGGGCTCGGTCCACTCGGCCTTGGTCTCGGTGCAACTAAATAAATAAAATAATCATGAATATCAGGATAAATCTAACTTAAACCTCTAAAGATACTCGATCTAAAATTATAGAACACAGATAGACACAGAATTTAGAATTGACTAGATGTCAAATTTTACGAGAATTCTACCAAAAATTCGGCAAAACCACCTCTGTAAAATGGACATCTCTATACTAAAAAGTAGAGCGGGTCCTGCAAGAAAACACACTTCTAAAATCGAAATTCACACAACCCTCGGTTGGGATCCCGAACTGCATAATTCCCCAACCAAGGTCCACAATTCACCAAAAATACAAATAATACAATAAAGATATTAAAAACCAATAAATACCATAAATATCCTCAAAATATCAAAATATAGCATATTTAATCATTAAAACACTAAATATACTCAATTTCACAATAATTACGTAAGAATTCCAAAATAATAATATAATATTATAAAAATCCAAATTTTCTTGATAATTCAATATAAATTAATAAAAATTCACTTATATATTCAAATAACTAAAATAGCCTAAATACATATTAAAAATTACTAAAAATCCATTTAATTACAAATTTAGTAAATAATATATTATTTGAAAATAATTTTCAAAAATTAGTATTAATTAGTTAAAAATAGTAATTAATTTATAAAAATCATTTTATTACCTTAAATAATTCTAAAACCAATTAAAATATAATATTTAGCTATAATTTTAACAAAATTACATATTTAACCTAATAATTCAAAATATACATATTAATACTAATATTACCCAAAAATTCTATAAAAATCATAAAAAATCATTAAAATTATTTTCTTGACATATAATATACTAACATCAACTAAAACACATTGTTAAACAATAATTTCAACAAAGACTCAATTTTAACCTAATTTTTCTAATATTGACATAAACTAAAAATATTTATAAAAATTACATAAAAATCACAAAAATTATTATCTCAACACTAAAATTAATAACAATTTCTAATAACACCAAATATACCAAATTTATAATTTAATAAATTAATTTACAAAAATTCAATAAATAATAATAAAATATTCAAAAATTCATAAAAATTAAAATAAATTCTAAAAATTAAAATTAAAATATATACATATAGATTAAGGTACCAATATCAACTTTTGTGAAGGAAGATTGTGTGAATCATTTAAGATCAACCTAAAAAAATTAGAAAACCCTAATGTTAAAAAAAAATTCAAGAAAACTAAAAAACAGATGGATTAAAGCTTAAACCAAAGTTAGATTCAAGCTCACCGAAGCTAGAGGAATTGTTAGACACTGAAAAAGCAAGAAATGGTGGCCAGAATCAAGGATGGACGGAAAAATGGAGTTTCGGCCTCTCTCAGTCTCCACGTGCTGCCGACGCCAAGGAAAGAGGACGACGACGACGACGGAAGGTCGACTGGAAGTGGTGGTGGTTGCTAGACGTCGGAGAGGCACACCAACAGGAAGAAAACCAAACGGTGGCGTGGGAAAAAAGGAAGAAGGCACTATGTTTTTTTTTTTGTTTCTTGCTTGGTTCACGTTTTTGTATGTGTATATATATATGTTATTATGTGGTGGAAAATTTTATATTATAATATAAAATTCTATAGTTATAATATAAAGTTTAATATATAAATAAATAAATAAATAAATATATATATATATATATATATATATATATATATATTATATATATATATATATATATATATATATATATATATATATTATATATATATATATATATATATATATATATATATATATATAAACACACATGCACAAATACACAAACATATATTAATATATGTATATACATAAAATAAATTAACACTAAATAATAACAATACAAATAATACTAATGAAATATAAACAATACTCATTAAATAATTTAATAATAATACAATTAATGTATATTAATAAAAATAATAATAATAATAATAATAGAAATAATAATATTAAAATAACGATGCACTAAATTAATGTTATTAAAATAATACTATCTGAAAATAGTAAATAATAATAATGCGAATTTAAATGTCCAAAAAAAAGAGTTTCAAAATAATATATTTACGTAGAAAATTTAATTAAATATAAAATAATAGTAATTAAATTTATTAACACTACATATATCGTTTAATATTAAAATAGTGCATCGGAGTAGTAGACATGGCCGTGGAGGTCAGCGTAGACCATTCAGATTTGGGGTCAGGTGCTTCGAGCAGCAGCAGTGGTCGTAGTTCTGGATCAGCGGCCAGTGTATGCCAGACCTGCGGTAGAGTCCATTAGGGACCGTGTTATCTGACACCACTAACATGCTTCAGATGCGGGCAGACAGGACATTTTGCAAGATCGTGTCTTTACTCCGGGTATCAGCAGCCGCAGATTCCGCGATTCCCACAGCAGTCGATTGCTAGTGCTGCACCAGTTCCATTTCAGTTACCTCCAGCTCAGCATCAGAGTTCCACTCAGATTGTTCCACAGCAGAGTCATGGTAGAGGTACTAGAGGAGGTGCCAGAGGTGTTGGCCAGGCTTCTACCAGTCAGCAAGGAGGTCGAGGTCAGGCCAGAGTCTTCCATCTCACTCAGCAGGATGCTCAGGCATCTAATGCAGTCGTGGCAGGTATTGTTTCTGTTTGTTACCTGGATGCATGGGTTTTGTTTGATCCGGGTGCCACGCATTCGTTTGTTTCTCCCGTTTTTGCTTCTAAATCTTGTTGGCAAGCTTCGAGGATGGCTTTTCCTTTGTCTGTTACCACTCCTCTGAGCGATTCCTTGGACACCGATATTGTTCTTTCTGGTTGTCCAGTTCTCGTAGGAGATAGAGAATTACCCACTGATTTGATTCTATTGGATGTGATGGGAGTTTGATGTTATTTTGGGAATGGATTGGTTATCTCAGCACTATGTCGTGGTAGATTGCAGGAATAAAGAGGTGACGTTCAGAATTCCTAATGAAGAAGATTTTAAGTTTGTGGGTGATAGGAGTTCAGCACCTCAGAATCTCATTTCTGCTATTATGGCTAGGAAGTTATTGAGGAAAGGTTGTCAGGGGTATTTGGCATTGGTCAGGGATACTTTAGTAGAGAAGTTATCACTCATAGATGTTCCTGTTGCTCGTGAGTTTCCTGATGTTTTTCCTAAGGAGTTGCTAGGTTTACCACCTCACAGAGAGATTGAATTCTATATAGATGTGGTTCCAAGTACTACTCCTATATCTATGCCACCCTACAGAATGGCTCCTACAGAGTTGAAAGAGTTGAAGGAGCAGTTACAGGAGTTATTGGATAAAGGTTTCATCAGACCCAGTGTTCTCCTTGGGGTGCACTAGTCCTGTTTGTGAAGAAGAAGGATGGTACCCTGAGACTGTGCATTGACTACAAAGAGCTGAATAAGGTGACAATGAAGAACAAGTACCCTCTCCCGAGGATAGATGACTTGTTTGATCAACTACAGGGTGCACAGTTCTTTTCTAAGATTGACTTGAGGTTGGGTTATCATCAGTTGCGGATTAGTGAAGCTGATATTCCTAAGATGGCATTCCGCACTAGATATGGCCATTATGAGTTTCGGGTGATGTCTTTTGGTTTGACTAATGCACCAACAACTTTTATGGACCTGATGAATAGGGTATTCAGACCGTATGTGGATCAATTTATGGTAGTCTTCATCGATGATATATTGGTTTATTCGAGGAGTATGGAGGAGCATGTATATCACTGGAGGATTGTACTACAGACACTGAGAGATCATCAGCTTTATGCTAAATTCTCGAAGTGTGATTTTTGGATGGAGAGTGTTTCTTTTCTTAGACACGTGGTGTCTAAAGAAGGTATCCAGGTTGATCCACAGAAGATTAAGGTAGTGTCTGAGTGGCCTAGACTGACTTCTGTTACTGAGATTCGAAGTTTTCTGGGTTTAGCCGGGTATTATAGGCGGTTTGTGCAAGATTTTTCCAGAATAGCAGCCCCTATGACTCGCTTGACTCAGAAGAATGTTAGATTCGAGTGGTCAGAAGCTTGTGAGAACAGTTTCCAGTTGTTGAAGGAGAAGTTGACCACCGCCCCAGTATTAGCTTTGCCTAATAGTGTGGACAAGTTCACAGTTTACTGTGATGCCTCTAGAATTGGCCTTGGTTGTGTATTGATGCAGAATGGAAGGGTGATAGCCTATGCTTCAAGGCAGTTGAAGAAGCATGAGCAGAACTATCCCACACATGACCTTGAGATGGCTGCAGTGATCTTTGATTTGAAGATTTGGAGACATTATTTGTACGGTGTGACTTGTGAGATATTTATTGATCACAAGAGCCTTAAGTACATTTTTCAGCAGCGAGATCTAAATTTGAGGCAGAGAAGATGGTTAGAATTGTTAAAGGATTATGACTATGAGATATTATATCATCCGGGTAAAGCTAATGTGGTAGCAGTTGCCTTGAGTAGAAAGTCCTCAGGCATTCTTGCTCACATCAGTGTTGAGAGGAGACCATTGATCCAGGAATTGCATCTGATGGTGGATCAATGTCTGATGATGAAGATCAGTAGGTCAGGTAGACTGCTAGCTCAATTTAAAGTGCGATATGTACTAAGGGATAGGATTAAAGCAGCTCGGAGCTGAGATCCTATTTTAGAAGAGCTTGCAGAGAATGTCAGAGCAGGGAAGTTCACTGATTTCACACTAGATGATGATGGTGTGTTGTGGATCAGTGGTAGATTATGTGTTCATGATGTGGATGATTTGAGAGAAGAGATTTTAGAGGAAGCACATTCTACAGCTTACAGCGTACATCTGGGTGTTACTAAGATGTACCACAGTATCAAAGATTTATACTGGTGGGATGGATTGAAGAAGGATGTCGCTGATTATGTTATTAAGTGTTTGACGTGTCAGCAAGTGAAAGCTGAACATCAGAAGCCTTTTGGGAAGCTTCAACCTCTTCCTATTCCCGAGTGGAAGTGGGAAAGAATAGCTATGGATTTTATGGTAGGTTTACCTCGTTCTAAGGATGGATACGATTCCATCTGGGTGATTGTAGACAGGTTGACAAAGTCTGCACATTTCTTGTCGGTGAAAGCCACATATTCTGTAGCTAGATTGGCGAAGTTGTATGTGAAGCATATTGTGTGCCTTTATGGAGTACCTGTGTCCATTGTATCAGATAGAGGTTCAGTATTTACGTCTCGTTTTTGGCAAAAGTTACAGGAAGCGATGGGCACTAAGTTGGACTTCAGTACTGCTTTTCATCCTCAGACAGATGGTCAATCTGAGAGGACGATCCAGACATTGGAAGATATGTTGAGGATGTGTGTCCTGGATTTGGGAGGTAGTTAGGATGATCATTTGCCACTTGTTGAGTTTGCATATAATAACAGCTACCATAGCAGTATTGGCATGGCACCATATAAGGCATTATATGGAAGGAAGTGTAGATCCCCTCTGAGTTAGGATGAGATTGGTCAGAGAGCTTTGACTGGACCTGAGATGGTTCAGGATGCTGCAGAGAAAGTCACCATGATTAAGCGTAGATTAGAGACCGCAGTTAGTAGACAGAAGAGTTATGTGGATCCTAGGCGCAGAGATATGGAGTTTCAGGTCGGAGATTTTATTTTTCTGAAGGTATCTCCGATGAAGGGTGTGATGAGATTTGGCAGGAAGGGTAAGTTAGCACCGAGATATATTGGACCGTTTGAGATTCTGGAGAGAGTTAGCATTGTTGCATATCGGTTGGATTTGCCTCCGAGTATGTCACAGGTGCATCCAGTATTTCATATCTCGATGTTGAGGAAGTATATCTCAGACCCTTCACACATGTTGCAGCCAGACAGTGTAGAAGTGAGTGAAGATTTGACGTTTGTGGAAGAACCTGTGGTGATCGTTGATTATCAAGTTCGACAGTTGCGTTCGAAACAGATTCTGATGGTCAAGGTTCTGTGGCGTAGCAACAGAGTTGAAGAGCATACGTGGGAGACTGAAGCTGAGATGCGAGCTTCTTACCCGTATCTCTTTCCTTCTTGATCCCGTTTTCTAGAATTCGGGGACGAATTCTTGTAAAGGGGTAAGACTGTAATATCTCGTGTTTTTAAATATTTTAATACTGCATCGAGATATGCAGTGTTAATAATTTATATATATATATATTATGATATTTTTATGAGTTGATATGTATTTAAAACCTATTTTAATTATTGTGTATTATTTAAAGTCCTTTACGTAAAATTTTCCCGGGACTTGCATTTTCGGGGAAATTTTCACGTAAATAATTTCCTATTAATTATTTTAAATAGATTTACGGACTTGCATGAACTCATACGTATTTTTAAATTACTAAATAAAGTCTATGTGTGTATATATTTATTTAATTAGGGTTTAATATATTACCCTAATATTTTATTATTTATTTATTAATTTTATTGTTATTTAATTATTTTTATTTATTATTAAATTTTAAAATATTAAATATTAAGTGTGTGGTGTATATTTAATGTGTGTAATTTAATATTATTTTATTATATAGTGTAAAGTATATATATATACATATTATAAGTCAAAAAAATGAAATTTTGGAAAATTACATAATTGCCCCCCGAGCACCTCCTTCTTCCCTGATTTGCTCCCATCGCCGTTCCGCCGCCTGTCACACTGATTCCTTGCCGTTGGTGTGCCGTCCGTCGTGCCACCACCTTCCCCAGCCTTCCTCGCCGCCTATAGCAGCCATTTCCGACGTCTGGAGGGTCGGTTTTGGCCGGAGAAGCCGAATTCCTCTTCACCGTTGATCACGACGTTTCCGGCCACCATTTTCGACACCGCCGGTCTCTTTCTTCTCCTTGAGCTCCGGTGGAGTGTGATTCTAGCTTTGGGTTGAGCTTGTTTTTCTAAGTGTGTTTCTTTGCAGGGTCGGCTCTACTCTTTGAGTAGAGAGATATCCGTTTTACAAGGGAGGTTCTGCCGAATTTTCAGTAGAATTCTCGTAAAACATGATGTCCAGTCGATCCCTAATTTTGATTATGTGTTTAATATTCTAGATTGAGTTCTCAGATTTTCTGTTAGGTTTATTCTGATTTCTGTCATTATTGTTTGTTTAGTTGCACCGAGACCGAGGCTTAACGGGCCAGGCCCGTCGGACCCATCTCGTGGAGCGCACTAAGTGTGAGTTACTATTTTATATATATGTGCTTTAGGATGCATGATTTTAGAAATATATGTTTCATTTTGATTAAATATGCATAAATAATTTGGTTAGTACCTAAGTTTATTTTTAGATTATTTTTGATTTATTTTTGGTATATTTTAAATTATATGCATGTTTTATTTATAAATTATGTTTAAGATATTTTTAAATATATTTCTAGCTTAATGTGTAATTTGATTGGATTTATTTGACGTATATATACTCGAAATATACCTGATTTACTTTTGGTATATTTCCAGTATATATATCGTTTATGTTGCTATTTTATTTAATTTCATGCATAATTTATTTGTGAATGAATGTTTTATATTTATTAATGAAGGATATCAATAGAACGTGCTACCTAGTGGGCAGCACTAGGACCGAGTACGTACTGGTACTCCTATAGCATTTAGGCTATATTACTAACCATTTGTGGATATTGATTGGTTATGATTATTTGATGTGTGAGATATTGGTTTGGGAGTGTGATTGCTGGAGCTCGGTTGACCAAGTGTCTCGGGGCCAATCACACTGACAGTCAGACTGCTGGAGCTCGATTGACTTAGTATCTCGGGGCTAGTCTATTGTCCAAATGGATTAAGTGAATATATTT
Source organism: Mallotus nudiflorus (assembly GCA_947683625.1). NCBI lineage: Eukaryota > Viridiplantae > Streptophyta > Magnoliopsida > Malpighiales > Euphorbiaceae > Mallotus > Mallotus nudiflorus. The sequence goes on along the minus strand of CANTUR010000887.1, from coordinate 315,087 downwards.
GGAATAAGTGAGCCTGTATGGCTAGAGTGTTGTCTAACACAATTTTTGAGGTTGCGATATTCTAGGGTTCTATTTGATCCTTCATAAACGATGATTTTCAGTAAAATATATATAAAATGATTTTACAGCATCTGTGTGTATTTGTTTGTATATATACATATTAGATATATACTGTTGATTGTATGCATTGTCATTTAGTATGCATGTATATATATTATAGTAATTCACTCAGTGAGGTCTGACTCCCCTCCGTTGACTATTTTTTAGGAGAGTCATCATCCTTAGACCTCAGTAGCAGGCCTATACGCCGGATTTCTTCCGCCCCAGCTTCTTTGTGTAAACTGCTTCTCTGAGTCTTGAGTTTTATTTTATCTAGACACTGCAGTAGTCGTTAAATATTTAAAGAGATGTTGTATTATATTTGGACTGGATTTGTATTAAAAGATTTTATATATATATGAGATGAGTATTTGATTTAAATCCAGTTGGTGGAAATGCTATTATGATATTTATGATTTTTATTTCCGCTACATTATATATTGTTACTATTATTGCATATTTTATTTTATTTTTAGGCTTGCTACGGGTTCCGAATTCGAAAGAATTCTCGTTCCCTAGCGCCGGTCATGGCCCCTGTTTTGGGTCGTGACACTATACTTCTAAGAATTCTAAAGGAAGACTCGATCTAGAAATTAATACTCAATTAAAAACCAAAAACTCAATATCGACCCCGACGTCACATTTTACGAGAATTCTATCAAAATTTGGTAAATTTTTCTCTATAAAACGGATGTCTCTCTATTGAAAAGTAGAGTCAATCCTGCAAGAAAACACACTTCTAAATCACAGAGCTCAACACCTCTGGTTAAGACCCCAAACTACACAAATTTCCAATCGAAGTTCACAAATCACCATAAATCAATATTAAATAATAAATATAATAAAAATCATTAAATTCCATAAATATCCATAAAATACCAAAATATAATATATTTAAACATCAAAAACATTTAATATAATTATTTTCACATTAACTAAATAAATCTCAAATAAATTATATAATATTAATAAAAATCAGATTTTTTAATTATTTAACATAAAATAATAAAATTCACAAATAATTATTCAAATAGGATATATACATAATGAAAATAGTTAAAAACTTATTTAATCACAAAAATAGTATATAAAATTATTATTTGAATATATTTTTGAAAATTAATATTAATTAGTTAAAAATAGCAAATAATTCATAAAAATTATTTTTAATACCATGTATTATTCCAAAATTATTTAAAACATATTATTTAACTATAATTTAAATAAAAACACATAATTTACATATAAGTCCAAAAATTACATAATACCTAAATATTATTAAAAAAATTAATCAAAATTACTAAAAATCGTTTTAATACTAATTATTATCCCAAAATTACTTAAAACACACAAATTAGCAATAATATCAATTAAAATACAAAATTCACCAATTTATATTAATTTTTTCAAAAATGAAATTTTTACCTAAACCTTTAAAAATTCATAGTAAATAATCAGGATAGAATTTTAATAAACTTCACAAACTATATTCTAAATAATCCATATTATTTATTAAAAATACAAAAGTTTTTTGATGAGGGTCATTAGAACAGTGACTCGCCGAAAAACCAAAACCCAAATAATTCTAAAAATTCTAAAAATCAAACAAAAAATATATTTAAGTAGCTCAAGCTTCCCAAATCAATATTTATAAAGACACTAAGCATGGTTCATACAAATTCAAGCTCAAAAAATTCAAAAACCAAAATAAACATAAACATAAACTTAGAAAAAATTCACAAACAAATAGATTTAAGCTTAAACCAAGCTTAGAAACGCGTTCCTCATAGCTTAAGGATTTAAAAGAGTCTAGAATCACGAGCTAAGGTAGCTAGAATCACTATCGGCGACCATGGAAGCTCCGGATGCTACTGTCGTTGTTCTGCATGCTCTGACGATGTTCAAGCACACTACTGGTGGCGGGAGGAAAGAGAGGAAGAAGGGAGGTGATGGTGGTAGGCAGTGGTGGCAATTGGTGGCTCCGGTGAGGTGAAGCGTGGTTGCTGGAAGCTTATGGGGAGAAAGAAGAAAAACATAGAAGAGAAAGGGAAAAAGAAAAGAAAAGAAATGGGGAAAAAGGGAAGTTTGACTTAAATTAAAGTGCAGACCTCTTTATATATATATATATATATATATATATATATATATATACAATACTAACTATATCGTATACATATACTTATATATACATACCACATACTAACACAAATCCACACACAACACATGCACTAATAATGAGGATAATAATAATAATAATAATAATAATAATAATAATAATAATAATAATAATAATAATAATAATAATAATAAAAATAATAATAACTTTAATATTTTTAAATAATAAAACTTCCCAATAAAATATTTTATGTAATAACAAATATTTAATGTAAAATAAATAAACAAATACTAGTCACAAATAAATATAATTATATTATATTATTAAACACATAAATAATAAATCTCAATAAAATAATCATAATAAATAGAAATTTAAAATATTATTAACACTGCATATCCCAAAATATATTTTAATAAATTTTAAAAAATATTGGGTCATTACAATCTTCCCCCTTACAAGAATTCGTCCTCGAATTCAAATAAAAGAACAGAAAACAAGAAATCATCGAGGGAAAAGGTAAGGATAAGTAACCCGCATCTCGACTTCTATCTCCTACGTGTGCTCCCCCACGTTATTACTCCACCACAACACCTTAACCTTCGAAATATGCTTCGAACGAAACTGATAAATTTGATAGTCTACTATTGCAATTGGTTCCTCCTTATACGTTAAGTCTTCATTCACTTTTACATTATCAGGCTGCAACACGTGCGAAGGGTCCGAAATATACTTCTTTAGCATTGAGATATGGAACACTAGATGCACTTGAGAAAAATTCGGACGCAAAGCCAACCGATATGCAACCATGCCCACTCTCTCAAGAATCTCAAACGATCTAATATATCTTGGTGCTAGTTTCCCTTTCCTACCAAACCTCATCACACCCTTCATCAGAGACACCTTCAGAAACACATAGTCTCCAACCTGAAACTCCACATCTCTGCATCTCAGATCTGCATAACTCTTTTATCGGTTAGTTGTAGTCTCTAATCTCCTTCTAATCAAAGTAACCTTCTCTGTTGAATCCTGAACCATCTCAAGTCCAATCAACGCTCTCTCTCCAATCTTATCCCAACTCAGAGGGGATCCACACTTCCTTCTATGCAACGCCTTATAAGATGTTATGCCAAAACTACTATAGTAACTGTTATTATATGCAAACTCTATGAGTGGCAAATGATCATCCCAACTACCTCTAAGATCCAATACACACATCCTCAATATATCTTCAAGGTCTAGATTGTCCTCTCAGACTGACCATCTGCATGAGGGTGAAAAGTAGTACTGATATCAAGCTTGGTGCCCATTGCTTCTTACAGCTTCTACCAAAATTGAAAGGTAAATACTAAACCTATATCAGATACTATGGACACAGGTACTCTATGAAGGCACACAACTTAGCTACAAAATAAGTGGCTTTAATAGGCAAGAATTAGCAAACTTGGTTAACCTGTCCATAATCACCCAGATGGAATCATATCCATCCTTAGAATGAGGTAACCTAACCACAAAATCCATATCAATTCTCTCCCATTTCCACTTAAAAATAAGAAGAGGCTAAAGCTTCCCATAAGGTTTATGATGTTCGGCTTTCACCTGCTGACATGTCAAGCACTTAGAAACATAATCAATTACGCCCCTTTTCAATCCATCCCACCAATATAAGTCTCTGATGTTGTGGCACATCTTAGTGACACCTGGATGTACGTTGTAGGCTATAGAATGTGCTTCTTTAAGGATCTCCTCTCTCAAATTATACACATCAAGAATGCATAATCTACCACTAATCCATAAAACACCTCCATCATCGAGTGTGAAATTAGTGAACTACCCTCAAGCTCAGCTAGAATAGGATGTCAGCCCTGAACTGCTTTAATCCTATCTCTCAACACTGATCGGACTCTGAACTGAGCTAACAGTCCTCTTAATCTACTAATCTTCATTATCAAACCTTGATCCACTAACTTAAGTAACTCTTGGATCAAAGGTCTCCTCTCGACACTAATGTGAGCAAGACTACCTAAGGACTTCATACTCAAGGTATCTGACCACATGAGCCTTGCCTAGATGATAAAGAATCTCGCAGTCATAATCCTTCAAGAGTTCTAATTATCTCCTCTGCCTCAAGTTCATATCTTTCTACTAAAAAATGTACTTAAGGCTCTTGTGATTTATGAAAATCTCATAAGTCACCCCGTACAAATAATGTCTCCAAATCTTGAGAGCAAATATCACTGTAGCCATCTTTAGGTCATGGGTAGGATAATTCTGTTCATGCTTCTTTAATTGCCTTGAAGCATAAGTTATCACCCTACCATTCTGCATCAACACACAACATAGGCCGACTCTGAAGGCATCACAATACACGATAAATTTATCTACTCCATTAGGCAAAGCTAAAACTAGAGTTGTGGTCAACTTCTCCTTCAATAACTGAAAACTATTCTCACAAGCATCTGACCATACCAACTTCACATTCTTCTGAGTTAAGCAAGTCATAAGAGCTATAATTCTAGAAAAATCCTACACAAACCTCCTATAATACCTAGCTAAACCTAGAAAACTCTGAATCTTCGTGACTGTTGTCAATCTGGGCCATTCAGACACTACCTCAATCTTTTATGGATCAACTTGGATACCATCTTTAGACACTATATGTCCAAGGAATGCAACACCTTCTAACCAGAAATCACACTTCAAGAATTTAGCATAAAGTCATTGTTCTCTTAGTGTCTGCAGTACTGTCCTTAAGTGATATACGTGCTCCTCCATACTCTTTGAATACACCAGTATATCATTATTGAAGACTACCATAAACTGATCCAAAAATGGTTTGAATACCCTATTCATCAAATCCATAAAAGTAGTTGGTGCATTAGTTAACCCAAATGACATTACCAAAAACTCATAATGGCCATATCGGGTGCGGAATGCCATTTTGGGAACATCAGCCTTATTGATCTGCAACTGATGATAACCTGACCTCAAGTCAATCTTAGAAAAGAACTATGCACCCTGAAGTTAATCAAACAAATCATCCATCCTCGAAAGAGGATACTTGTTCTTCATTGTCACCTTATTCAACTCTCTGTAATCTATGCACAGTCTCAAAGTACCATCCTTCTTCTTTACAAACAGGACTGGCAAACCCTAAGGAGAAACACTGGGTCTAATGAAAACCTTATCTAACAAATCCTGGAACTGCTCCTTGAACTCCTTTAACTCTACAGGAGCCATTCTATAGGGCGGCATTGAAATAGGAGTGGTGCTTAGGACCACATCTATACAGAACTCAATCTCTCTGTGAGGTGGTAAACTTGATAACTCCTTAGGAAAAATGTCAGGAAACTCACAAGTAACAGGAACATCTATAAGTAATAACTTTTCTATAGAAGTATCTCTGATAAGTGCCAAGTATCCTTGATAACCCTTCCTCAGCATTTTCCTAGCCGTGATAGCGGAGATGAGATTCTAAAGTGCAAAACTCTTACACCCACAAACTTAAATTCTTCTTTATCTAAATTCTGAAAATCACCTCTTTACTTCGAAAATCCACAACGACATAGTGCTAAGACAACCAATCCATAGCTAAAGATCACATCAAATTCCATCATATCCAACAATACCAATTTCGCTAGCAATTCTCTGCCCTGACTAACACTGGACAACTAGAAAGGACAATGTCAGTGTCCAATAAATCACTAAGAGGAGTGGCGATGGACAAAGGAAAAGTCATCCTCGAAGCTTGCCAACATGACTTTGAAACAAAAACAGGGGACACGAAAGAATGTGGCACCTAAGTCAATCAAAACTTTAACATCCAAGTAACAGACTAGAATAATACTTGCAACAACGGCATTGGATGCCTGAGCATCCTACTGGGTAAGGTGGAAAACTCTAGCCTAACCTCAACCTCCCTACTGACTAATGGAAGCCTAGCCAAAACCTCTGGCACCCCTTATGGTACCTCTGCCATGCCCTTACTGGGCATCAATCTAAGTCAAACTTAGATACTGAGTTGGCAGTAACTGAAAAGGTACTGGAGTTGCATTGACAATAGACTACTGTGGAAACTATTGTGGCTAAAAACCCAAACATAGGCATGATATGGCGTAATAACCTGTCTGTCCACATCAAAAACAAGCTCCATGAGTCATATAGCACGGTCCTTGATGGACTCTCCCACACATCCGACAAGCACTGGCTACTGATATTGTGCTACCGTAACCAAAACTTTGACCACTACTATTGCTAAAAGCACCAGAACCAAATCTAATAGGTCTACGAGGTCCACCACAGCCATGCCTGCTACTCCTGTGGACTCTTTACTAAGGTCTCTAGCTCTATTGATTGGATTCTTTTTGTTAATTGCTAGAGCCAATTTAAAACATCTAGAATGGTGTACTTTAATATCCTCTAAACTAAACACCTTCCAACTAATAATGATTAGGCATAACTCCTCGCTTGACTAGTCTCAGCTCTATCTCCTTGGCCAACTCGATAACAAACTTGAGATTAAGGCCTGTAGTAGGCAACCCAGCAAAACCAGAACCCAGACCAGTGATGTAAGTCATAACAATGAAGTATGGTCTCACATCAGGTCCTTTGCATATCTACCCAGTCTCGACATAACTCTCTAGAAAGCTATTAGTATTCAGTATATTTGACCTATATTCATCATATTTATTTGGTATATTTTTAGTATATTATGTTTTAATGATGCATTTTATTATTCCCAATATATATACATGATTTTATATGAAGGATATCGATAGAACATGCTACCTAATGGGCTGCACTAGGACCGTATACATACCGGTGCGATAAATTTTAGGGTTGAGTTATAAAAATCACTTTAGGTGACATATGATTGATCGATTATTAAGAATTGATATGATTGAATAATATGATTACGCGACCTCAGTTGACCTATTGTCTCGGGGCAAATCACACTGACAGTGAGATTATGAGAGCTTGATTGACTTAGTGTATCGAGGTAAGTCTATTTTCTAAAATAGGATAAGAGAATTACTTTAGAAATTAAGTAAGCCTATGTGGCTAGTATGATAATTTGATTGAGGTTACGAAATTAGGTTTCTATTTGATCATTCAATTAAATAAATGTTTTATGCATTTATTGTATATATAAAAATGGATTTTAGTATTTGTGTGAAATGTCTGTATATATAGATATACTGATGCTTGACTATATATGATTTAGATTGCATGTATATATATTATAATAATTCACTCAGTGAGGTCTAACTCCCCTCAATATATTTTTTCAAGAGATTCATCATTGTCAGATCTCAGTAGTAGACCTCTACGCTGGACTTCTTTAGCCGTGACTAGATTATGTAATTTATTTATCTGAACTTTTATTATATTCTAGAAAACTTCAGTAGTAGTGTATCGTATCAATAGAATGTTATGTTAGTAAGAGACCTATCTCTGAATATTATATGAATACATTTTTATTTTATGAAATGACATTTAAGTATTTATTTTTATATGGATTTAAAGCTTTAATTTTGACGTATTTTATTTATTTATTGCATGTTGTGTTTTTATTTTTAGGGCTTGTTATGGGTTCCGAATTTGAAAGAATTCCTGTTCCCTAACGCCAGTCATGACTCTCAGTTTAGGTTATGACAAAGTTGGTATTAGAGTCCTAGGTTATTAGTGTTGTGGACCTAGGTTTTCAGAGTCTTATTTTCTTTGAAACTACTGTAGTGAATTAGGTTCAATCATATCTTTAATAAGTTTTCCTTAATTTAGTTTTCCATGTAATTATTAGGTTTTCTATCTATTGTTTGTTTTTTCTGAATCTTATGGTTTTTCTCTTTTCAGAAAAAGGAGGCGAGCGTATGTCGCTCCATTGGTCATTGAGGCTAAGGATGATGAGTCCTTTCAGGATGATATTTTACCTCCTAAGTTGCTAGCGAGGCACAAAGGCTTAGGTAAAGGTAGACCTCGAGGAGCGGTAGGTTGCTATAGATAGAGAGAGCTATAAAATAAGGAACCTGTAGAGATAGAATACGAGAAAACTAAGATACCTCCAGTTGCACCACCATTATAGCTTGCCTATCACCAAGTACTAGTGGATAATGATTGTTAAGTTGTTTATAGAGGGACCAGCCCTAGATTAATTCATCTTGGTGATTCAACCGTACATAACTATGATGACCTGGGCACAGTTTAGAGAGGTTTATGAGGATATTATATCCAGAGCCACTGCGAATAAGCTACAGACTCATATTAACTAGTATCACTAGAGGTGACAAATCTATCGAGGACTACACCAAAGAGTTTCTCTAACTGGGTAGATATGTAGAGGATTTGATGTGAGACCAGTATTTTACTATCACAACTTACGTCACTAGTCTGAGTTCTGCTTTTACTGGGATGCCTACTATCGGCCTTACTCTAGAGTTGATGATAGAGTTGGCCAAGGAGATAGAGTTGAGACTAGTCAAGTAAGCAGCTATACTTGATTACTATCAGTTGGGTGTTCAGTCACAAGGATTCCATATTACTTTGTATTCAACTTTTCATACTAGTTCCAGTAGTTAGCAGAGAGGCTCAGTACAATAGAGTTAGAGGCAACAATAGAGAGTACATAGGAGTAGCAGACATAGTCATGCTAGACCTTGTAGACCTATTAGATTTGGATCAGGTGCTTCTAGTAGTAGCAATGGTTAGAGTTTTGGTTACGGCAGCACGAGATCAACAGCCAGCTCTTGTCAGACTTGTGGTAGAGTCCATCAGGGACCCTATTATATGGCATCATTGACATGTTTTTGATGCAGACATATAGGAAATTTTCCAGAGTGAGTATGTATTCTAGTTTTCAGCCACAGTAATTTCTAGAGCAATCTATTGCTAGTGCAGCTCCAGCACCTTTTTAGTTGCCTCCAGCTCAGTATTCGAGTTCAACTCAGATTTTTGCCTAACAGGGGTGTGGTAAAGGTGCTAGAGGAGGTGCCAGAGGTTTTGGTCAGGCTTCCACTAGTCAACAGGGAGGTAGAGGTCAGGCCAGTGTTTTCCACCTCACTCAGCAGGATGCTCAGGCATCTAATACCATTGTTGCAAGTATTATTCTAGTATGTTACTTGGATGCTTGGGTTTTAATCAATCTAGTTTTTACACACTCTTTCGTGTCCCCTATTTTAGCTTTAAAGTCATGTTGGCAAGCTTCGAGGATGGCTTTTCCTTTGTCTGTTGCCACTCCTCTAAGTGATTCATTGGACATCGACATTGTTCATTTTGGTTGTCCAGTGTTTATCAGGGGCAAAAAACTGCCAACGGAATTGGTATTGTTAGATGTGATGGAATTTAATATGATTTTGGGTATGGATTAGTTGTCTCAGCACTATAATGTTATAGATTGTCAGAGTGAAGAGGTGATTTTCAGAATTCTATATGAAGAAGAGTTTAAGTTTGTGGGTGATAAGAGTTCTGCACCTCAAAATCTCATCTCCACTATTACGGCTAAGAAGATGCTGAGGAAGGGTTATCAGGGATACTTGGCACTTATTAGAGATACTTCTATGGAGAAGTTGTCACTCACAGATGTTCATGCTGCTTGTGAGTTTCCTGACATTTTTCCTGAGGAGTTGTTAGGTTTACCACCTCTCGGAGAGATTAAGTTTTGTATAGATACGGTCCTAGGCACCACTTCTATTTTGATGCCACCTTACAGAATGGCTTTTGTAGAGTTTAAAGAGTTGAAGGAGTAGCTGCAGGATTTGCTAGATAAGGGTTTCATCAGACCCAGTGTTCTTCTTAGGGTGCACCAGTCTTGTTTGTGAGGAAGAAAGATAGTACCCTGAGACTGTGCATTGATTACAGAGAGCTGAATAAGGTGACAGTGAAGAATAAGTATCCTCTCCTGAGGATAAATGATCTATTTAATCAGCTTCAAGGTGCACAGTTCTTTTTTAAGATTGACTTAAGGTCAGGTTATCATCAGTTGCAGATCAGTGAGGCCGATGTTCCTAAAACAGCATTCCACACTCAATATAGCCACTATGAGTTTCTAGTAATGTAATTCGAGTTGACTAATGCACTAGCTACTTTTATGGACTTGATGAATAGGGTATTCAGACCATTTACGGATCAGTTTATAGTAGTCTTCTTTGATAATATACTGGTGTATTTGAAGAGTATGGAGGAGCACGTATATCACTTGAGGACAATATTGCAGGCACTGAGAGAACATCAACTTTATGCTAAATTCTCAAAGTGTGATTTCTGATTAGAGAGTGTTGCATTCCTTGGACACAGTGTCTAAAGATGGTATTCAGGTTAATCTACAGAAGATAGAAGCAATGTTTGAGTGGCCCAGACTGATGATAATCAGGGAGATTCATAGTTTTCTAGGTTTAGCTAGGTATTATAAGAGATTTATGTAGGATTTCTCTAGAATTACAGCTCCTATGACTCACTTAACTCAGAAGAATATGAAGTTTGTGTGGTCAGATGCTTGTGAGAATAGTTTTCAGTTGCTAAAGGAGAAGTTGACCACAGCTCCAGTTTTGGCTTTGCCTAATGGAGTAGATAAATTCACTATGTATTGTGATGCCTTCAAAATTGGCCTAGGTTGTGTATTGATGCAGAATGGTAGGGTGATAGCTTATGCTTCGAGGCAGTTGAAGAAGCATGAACAAAACTATCCTACCCACGACCTAAAGATGGTTATAGTGATCTTTACTCTCAAAATTTAGAGACATTATCTTTATGGGGTAACTTGTGAGATTTTCACAGATCACAGAGCCTTAAGTACATTTTCTAGCAAAGAGATCTAAATCTGAGGTAGAGGAGATGGTTAGAACTCCTAAAGGACTATGAGATTCTTTATCATCCAGGCAAGGCTAATGTGGTACCAGATGCCTTAAGTAGGAAGTCCTCAAGTAGTCTTGCTCACATTAGTGTAGAGAGGAGACCATTGATCCAAGAGTTGCACCAATTAGTGAATCAAGGTTTGGTAATGAAGATTAGCAAATTAAAAGGACTGTTAGCTCAATTTAAAGTCCGATTAGTACTAAGAGATAGGATTAAGGTAGCTCAGGGCTGAGATCCTATTCTAGCAGAGCTTTCAGAGAATTTTTGTATAAGGAAGTTCACTAATTTCACTCTCAATGATGATGGTGTTTTTTGGATCAGTGGTAGGTTATGCATTCCTGATGTGGATAATTTGAGAGAAGAGATCCTTGAGGAAGCACATTCTACAGCCTACATCGTACATCTAGGTGTCACTAAGATGTACCATAGTGTCAGAGACTTGTATTGGTGGGATGGATTGAAGAAGGATATAGCTTATTTTATTTCCAGGTGCTTGACGTGTCAGCAAGTGAAAGCTAAACATCAGAAGCCTTTTGGGAAGCTTCAGTCTCTTCGTATTCTTGAGTGGAAGTAGGAGAGAATTGCTATGGATTTTATGGTTGGGTTACCTCGTTCTAAGGATGGATATGATTCTATCTGGGTGATTGTGGACAGGTTAGCCAAGTTTGTTCATTTATTGTCTGTTAAAGCCACTTATTCTATAATTAAATTAGCAAAGTTGTATGTTAAGCATATTATGTGCCTTCATGGAGTACCTGTGTCCATTATATCTTATAGAGGTTCAGTGTTTACCTCTCGATTTTGGCAGAAGTTGCAGGAAGCAATGGGCACCAGGCTTGATTTCAGTACTGCTTTTTACCTTCAGACAGATGGTCAGTCTAAGAGAACGATCCATACACTTGAAGATATATTGAGGATATGTGTAATGGATCTTGGTGGTAGCTGGGATGATCATTTGCCGCTCATAGAGTTTGCATATAATAACAGCTACCATAGCAGTATTGGGATAGCATCGTATGTTAAGACCCGAGTTTTTAAATATTTTTATATTTTATCGGAATATGCAGTGTTAATAAATTTTTAATATATATTTGATTATTTAATTATTTTGTTAATAATTAATGTTATTTTAAGTTTATTTAAAGTTTTCTACGTAAAAATTTTCCTGAAACTCATTATTTTGGGAAATAATATTTAAATAATGTTTTATTGTTTAATGTTATTTTATTTTATTAAATTATACGGTTTCATGCATGATCATTATTTTGTGTACTAATATATATATATATATATATATATATACATGCATATATATATTATTATTATTAGGGTTTTTTTTATTATATGTGTTATTTATTAGTGTGTGATATATCTGTATATATATATGTGTGTATATATGTATATATAAATATGTGTATAATATAAATGTGTGGTGTGTGTTTATTTTGTATATTATAAAATTTTTAATATTAAAATTTTTAATATTAAAATGTAAAGTTATATATATATATATATATATATATATATATATATAATAAACAAAAAAAAATAAAAACTCCTTTACCTTCATCATCTTCTTCCCCGACGCCCTCCCTCACCATCCCCTCACCATCCATTGTCCCTCCGTCAAAGTGCCTCCCGAAGTGCCACCATCTTCCCCAGCTGCTCCGCCACCCTCTCTAGCGCCAGTTGTTGCTGTGGAAGCCGAGGAAACTCGAAACTCTCCTCCATTCAAGTCAATTTCGATCACCAAATTCGATAGTTCCGATGTCGTTGAGCTCCTAGAACTCCATAGAAGCCGATTCCAAGCTCCTTGTAGCTTGAAAACTTGATTTGGTAAGGATTTGAGCTTAATTTCATTTTTAGCCTCTTTTATTTCTTAATTTTTTTGAACTTTGATCTTTGATATTCAAGCTTAATTCTTTCACAAAAGTTGATTCTACTAGCTCAATCTACACTCTAGAATTTTTGTGGAATTTTTGGAATTTATTTTGATTTTTGTGAATTTTTTATTATTTTATTATTATTTTCTAATTTTCGTAAATTAATCAAAAAAATTGTGAAATTGTGATTTTTAGTGTTTCTGGTGGTTGAAATTAATTTTAGAATTTAATTTATAATTTTTGTGACTTTTATGTAATTAATATAATTTTAATTAGTTTATGTGAATTTTGGAAATTTAGGTTAAATATGTATTTTGTTAAAATTAATTGGTTAATTGAGTATAATTGTTGATTTTATTGAATTATATGTTGAGAAAATAATTTTACAGTAATTCTATAATTTTAGTGAATTTTTGAGTAATTATAGTATATTATGTGAATTTTTATATATTAGGGGTATTTTGGTAATTTGGTAGTAATTTTAGTTGAATAATAAGTTTAATTGGTTTTAATAATTATTTGAAGAATAAAAATGATTTTTACAAATTATTTTCTATTTTTAACTAATTAAAACTATTTTTCAAAAATTATTTTCAAATTATATATAATATACTATTTTTGTAAATAAATGGGTTTTTAGTAAATTTTTAATATGTTTTTGGACTAATTGAATAATTTGGATTTATAAAACGAATTTCTATTAATATTGGTGTATTTATCATGAAATATCGATTTTTAATAATATTATATTAATATTAGGGTTTTTAACTAAATATCAGTGAAATAATTATTTTTAATGTTTAAATATGTAAATTGCTATATTTTGGTATAAAAAGGGTATTTTTGGTATTTATGGTATTTTAATATATTTTGTATATATCTTGTGAATTGTGAACCTCGATCGGTGGAAATTGCAGTTTGAGGTCCGACCGAGGGGTTTTGAGGATTCTATATTCGAAGAGTATTTCTCTTGCAGGACCGGCTCTACTTTTTAAGTAGAGAGATGTTTGTTTTACAGAGGAGGTTCTGCCAAATTTTTGATAGACTTCTCGTAAAATGTGACATCAAGTCTGATTCTGTATCTGTCTATGTCTAGAATTCTATATTGAGTCTCTAGAAGTTAAGTTAGATTTGTTCTGATTTCATATTGTGATTTGATTATTAGTTGTGCCGAGACCGAGGCCTAGTGGACCAGACCCATCGAACCCGTCTCGTGGAGCGCACAACTGTGAGTTGTTATTTTATATATACGTGTATTTAGGTTACATGTTTTAGAAATGTATATTTTAATTGCATGATTTATGCATAAATTGCTTTAGTAAATGATTAGTATGTTTTAGGTATATTTTTAGTATATTTTTTGTATACTTTGAAATAAATGCATGCTTTACTCTTGATTTATACCCAACTTATTTTTAAGTATATATATGGTTTATTTTATAATTGAACTGAATTTATCTGACATATATATACTCGAAATATACTTAGTTTATTTTTGGTATATTTCTAGTATATATATGGTTTATATTACCAATTAAATTAATATCATGCATCATTTATTTTACGAATGTATAAGTTTGTTTTAATGAAGGATATCAATAGAACGTGCTACCTAATGGGCAGCACTAGGATCGAGTACATATCAGTATGACGATAGATTGTAGGTTAAATTACTAACCTATTTATGGATTATGACTTGATTGATTTGATCTGATTAATGTGAGATGTGATTTGAGAGTGTGATTGCTGGAGCTCGATTAACCAAGTGTCTCGGGGCCAATCACACTGATAGTCAGACTGCTGGAGCTCGGTTGACTTAGTGTCTCGGGGCCAGTCTACTATCCAAATGGAATAAGTGAATTTATTTGGAATAAGTGAGCCTGTATGGCTAGAGTGTTGTCTAATACTATTTGAGGTTGCGATCATTTAGATTTCTATTTGATCCTTCATAAACTGATATTTTTCAGTATTATATATAAAGTGATTTCAGCATCTATGTGTATTTTCCTGTATATATATTTATTATATATATATATACTATTGAGTGTCTACATTTGACATTTAGTTATGCATGTATATATATTATAACAATTCACTCAGTGAGGTCTGACTCCCTCTATTGATATTTTTCAGGAGAGTTTTCATCTTCAGACCTCAGCAGTAGACTTGTCCACCGGATTTCTTCTGCTCTGGCTTTATTATGTAAACTGCTTACTTGAGTTTAGTTTGTATTCTAAACACTGCAGTAGTAGTTGTACTTTGATCTGTCATGAGCTATATTTATATTTATGCATGTATGAGATTTAAATTTCAGAATGTTAAACTAAAAATTTATACTGAAAGATTTTGTTATATATATGAGATGGATTTTTTGTTATTTAAAATGAGTTGAGGAAATATATACTTTTATATTTGAAATTTAATTTTTGCTGCATAATATTTTATTTATTTTATAATATTGCATGCTTTTAATTTTTTTTTTTAAGGCTTGTTACGGGTTCCGAATTTGAAAGAATTCTCATTCCCTAGCGCCAGTCATGGCCCCCTATTTTGGGTCATGACACCGTATAAAGCTTTGTATGGAAGAAAGTGTAGATCCCCTCTGAGTTGGGATGAGATTAGAGAGAAAGCATTGATTGGACCTGAGATGGTTTAAGATGCCACAAAGAAAGTTGTTGTGATCAGAAGGAGATTAGAGACTACAGTTAGCAAGCAAAAGAGCTATATGGATCCGAGACACAAAGATGTGGAGTACCAGGTTGGAGACTATGTTTCTGAAGGTATCTCCAATGAAAGGTGTGATGAGATTTAGTAAGAAGGGGAAATTAGCACCGAGATATATTGGACTGTTCGAGATTATGGAGAGAGTGGGCATGATTGCATATTGATTGGCTTTGCCTCCGAATCTGTCTCATGTGCATCCAGTGTTCCACATCTCGATGTTAAGAAGAATATTTCATACCCTTCGCATGTGTTACAACCTGATAGTGTGGAAGTGAACAAAGATATAAAATTCAAGGAGGAACCAGTCACGATAGTTGATTATCAAGTTCGTCAGTTGCATTCGAAGTAGATTCCAATGGTCAAGGTGTTGTGGCAAAGCAACAACATGGAGGAGCACACTTGGGAGACTGAAGTTAAGATGTGGGTTGCTTATCCTTACCTTTTTCCTCGATGATTCTTGTTTCCGATCTTTTCTTTGAATTCGAGGATGAATTCTTATAAGAAGGGAAGATTGTAATGATCCGATATTTTAAATAATGTAAAATTATTTTGAGATATGCAATGTTGATAAAATTTTAAATTTTATTTATATATATTTATTATTTGTGAATGTTATTTATTTATTTTATTCTAAAAGTTTTATTTACGTAAAATAATTTATTTTGGAGTGTCATTATTTAAAATATTAAAGTTATTATCATTATTATTATCACTTATTATTATTATTATCATTGTTACTATCACTATTATTATTATTATATTATATATATGCATGTGCATGAGTTGTGTGTGTTTTTGTATTAGTGTGTGTATATATAAATGTGTTGAGTTTTTAATATATATATATATATATAAAATAAGGGTCAGATACAATTTTTTTCGATCACCTTCTTCCTTTCCTTCTTTCTTTTATTTTTCTTCTCTTCCCATTTTCCTCTACTTCTCGAGACTTGCAGAGCCCCTTCACCATCGTTGGAGCAACCACAGCCACCACCTGTTTCCACCATCGCCTCCCCTCTTCCTCTCCTTCCCTTCTGCCACTACTAACCATGCCTGGAGCTGCCGGAATCGCACAAAGTTGAGACTACCACTGTGACCTTCCATTGTTGATGGTGAAGCTTCCGGCCACGTGAGCTCACATTCTTGGACTCTTTAGAATCCTTGAGCTTTAGTGAGTTCATTTCCGAGCTTCGTTTGAGCTCAACCTTCTTTGATTTTAAGTTCTAGCAAGTTTTTAGTTTATGTGTTTTAGGGTTTCAAATCTTTTTTGAATTATTGTGTTTGATTCATGGATTTTTGCTTTGATAATGTTGTTTATGGCTACTTAATCTTCCTAAATATAATTTTATTATTTTTTTGAATTATTTTGAATTATAGGTATTTTTTAATATTTTAATAATTTAAATTGAATTTTTGATAATTATGTTAATTAATTATTTTGAATGGAAATTTGGTTAAATTAGTGTTATTAATTTAAGTTAGTAATTTTAGTATTGATAAAATAATTTTTAGTGATTTTATATAATTTTTGGGAATATTTTTAATATTATGTGAATATTAGATTTATAGGTTAAATGTGTATTTTTTTTGAAATTATAGTTAAATAATATTTTCGAATAATAACTGGTATTAAAATGATTTTTATAAATTATTTACTATTTTTAACTAATTAAGACTAATTTTTGAAAATTATATTCAAACAATAAATTATTTACTATTTTTTTA
Organism: Mallotus nudiflorus; assembly: GCA_947683625.1. Classification (NCBI taxonomy): domain Eukaryota; kingdom Viridiplantae; phylum Streptophyta; class Magnoliopsida; order Malpighiales; family Euphorbiaceae; genus Mallotus; species Mallotus nudiflorus. The sequence goes on along the minus strand of CANTUR010000887.1, from coordinate 297,693 downwards.
ATAATATTTTTATTAACAATTTGAGGAATTAATTATTTGAGGAATTAATTCCTATTTAACTATTTACTATTTAACTATTTTTATTATATATATAACCTATTTGAGGAATTAATTGTGAATTTTACTATTTTATATTAAATAATTGAAAAATCAGATTTTTATTAATATTATATAAATTATTTGAGATTTTTATTTCATTAATGTGAAAATAATTATATTTTATGCTTTTGATGTTTAAATATATTATATTTTGGTATTTTATGGATATTTATGGAATTTAATGATTTTTAATATATTTATTATTTAATATTAATTATTGGTGAATTGTGAACCTCGGTTGGAAAATTGGATAGTTTGGGGTCTCAACCCGAGGTGTTGAGCACCTATGATTTAGAAGTGTATTTTTCTTGTAGCATTAACTCTACTTTTTAGTAGAGAGATGTCCATTTTACAGAGGAAGTTCTGTCGATTTTTTCAGTAGAATTCTCGTAAAATGTGACGTCAGATTGATCCTGAGTCTTTGTGTTTTGACTAAATTTTAAATTTCTAGATCGAGTCTTTCTTTAGAATTCTTAGAAGTCTAAGTTAGAATATATTCTGATTTTTATTATTATTTATATTTCTAACTGCACTGAAACCGAGACCTATCAGACCAAGCTCGTTGAGTTAATCTCGAGGAGTGCAAATTTGTGAGTTATTATTCTATATATGCATTGCATTTGCATGATTAAGGATTTTCACATTTTCATTGTATGTTTAAATATGATTTATTTTATTAAATAATTTGGTATACTTTTGGTTTATTTTTGGTATATTTGCTATACATTAGACATGTATGCTAGGTATATTTTTGGTATATCTTTTGTATATTTGTGACATATATATGTTAGTATTTATTTAGTATAAATTTAGTATATTTGACATATATTCAGCATATTTATTTGGTATATTTTTGGTATATTATGTTTTAATGATGCATTTTATTATTCCCAATATATATATGTGATTTTATATGAAGGATATCGATAGAACGTGCTACCTAGTGGGCTGCACTAGGACCATGTACGTACCGGTGCTATAAATTTTAGGGTTGAGTTATAAAAAAACACTTGAGGTGACATATGATTGATCGATTATTGAGAATTGATGTGATTGACTAGTGTGATTGTGGGAGCTCGGTTGACCTATTGTCTTGGGGCCAATCACACTGGTAGTAAGATTATAGGAGCTCGATTGATTTAGTGTCTCAAGGCCAGTCTACTATCTAAAATGGGATAAGAGAATTACTTTGGAAATTAAGTAAGTCTGTGTGGCTAGTATGATATTTTGATTGAGGTTGCGAATATTAGGGTTCTATTTGATCATTCAATTAAATATATGTTTTATGCATTTATTATATATATATAAATGGATTTTAGCATCTATATGAAATGCCTGTATATATTTATATATATATATTGATGCTTGGTTGTATATGATTTAAATTGCATGTATATATATATATATATATATATATATTATAATAATTCACTCAGCGAGGTCTGACTCCCATCAATATATTTTTTCAGGAGATTCCTCATCGTCAGACCTCAGTAGTAGACCTCTATGCCGGACTTCTTCAGCCCCGACTAGATTATGTAATTTATTTATCTGAACTTTTATTGTATTCTAGAAAACTGCAGTAGTAGTGTATTGTATCAGTAGAATGTTATGTTAGTAAGATACCTATCTCTGAATATTGTATGAATATATTTTTATTTTATGAAATGACATTTAAGTATTTATTTTTATATCGATTTAAAGTTTTAATTTTGACATATTTTATTTATTTATTGCATGTTGTGTTTTTATTTTTAAGGCTTGCTACGAGTTTCGGATTTGAAAGAATTCCTGTTTCCTAGTGCCGGTCAGACTCCCAGTTTGGGTCATGACAAGTTTAACATACGCCCAATTGTTTGATGACTATAGTACTGTGTGAGCTCAAGACCCACTAGGAAATACAAAATAGGCCTAAGCCTAAATTAGAGGAGTCGCCACCCGAATAAGACCTAAGACACACTGTAGACACCTAATTTCGGGATGATGAGTTATGGATGTGACAAAAGACTTTAATGATGAAAATGTCATGAATAGGTCTTCAATACTTAAACTTTGAAACTTCAAGGGTCTGATTACAATTTTTCAAAGAAAGAATTTAATGTTTTCATAGACTAAATTGGAATGCTTTTTAAGGATTTAATTATAAAACTTAAATTCTTTCAGGAACCTTTTTGTAATTAAAAGTGATCAAAATTATACTAATTCCAATCGAAATTAGTGTAATTCTAATAAGAATTACACTAATTTCGATCGGAATTACACAATTCCAATCTGAATTAGACCTCTTTCGCCTCAAGTTCTCGAATTTTCCAGAAAAATTGAGTCCTAATTGGTATGAAATTCTCCTAAAATTATTTTGATAATGTTTAAGGAAATAGAAGTCTTTTAGGAATTAATTTATAACTAGGGTTTGAAGATGTATCTCTATATAATGAGTGTTTTGACTCTGAAAATAAGGGAGAAAAAAAGAGAAAAAAAAGAGGCAAAGAAAAATAAAAAACGAAGAGGAGGAAAAAATAGAAAAAGGCAGAGGAAAAAAGAAAAAAGAAGAGGAAGGCACGGGAAAAGAGAAAGGAAAAGGAGGGGAAAAAAGAGAGAAAAAATTTTATTCTCTACAAAAATTATTTTGCTCAAATAAAGATCTTTGAAGGATTTTTGAAGAACAATATATTTGAAAACTTAACAAGAACGATGATTCTACAAAATCTGAGGAGCCTTCCATTAAAACCATCCATAAGCATCATTTTCTTCTAATTTTATTTTATTTTATTTTTTTTATTTTATTGATTTTTAATTTTGTTTTATTATTGTTATAATTTATCTACTAATCATAATTTTTATTCTTTTTTCATGGTGATTATGGAGGAAAACATATGATGATCAAATTTGGAGAATCAAATTCATAAGGGGTCCATGGAATGCCATGGATAAGATCTTGTAGAGATATAGTTTCTAGGTTTTTTTTATTTTTTATTTATTTTTGGTGTTGTATTAATTATTTTTATTATTATTTTCAATAAATTATTGTAATAGCCCCAATAGTGGGAATAGTTGAGTTATGTGTGATTGCATGTTTATGTTAATTAATTGGTTAGTAAAATTAGGGTTTTAATTGGGTAATTAATTACAATCAATGGTGGGAGTAGATTAATTTAGGTTGCATGTTAATGAAAATTAGGGTTTTTTAGAAGGAAATAATTTAATTAGTTGTTTGATATTTAATTTAATTGTTTTGATATGTTTTATTTGTTTTGAGGCTTATTTATTTATCTTTATGTGTTTTGGGTCTTAAACCCATATTAGATTTTAATTAATTCATATAAATTTAGGTCTTTTAGGTTTAATTAATTAAAATACATTTTAGGCCCATAATTAATTAGATTTTTAGGTTAGAGATAATTTAAGCCCATTTAGTAAATTAGACATAGGCTCACTTAATTTAATTTAATTAATTAGACTTAGCTCATTTAATTAAAGCCTTTTTCATAATTTGTAGATTTAAGGTCACCTTAGAATTAAAACATGTAGAACTAGACCCACTAATTTAAATACCTTCATAATTTGTAGATCTAGGCCCATTTTTTTAGAATTAAAATAAATAGACTTAGGTTTATTTAATTAAAATTAAAAGGCATTAGTCTTAGTTCACTTGTAAATTAAAACATGTAGATTTAGCTCATTTAATTAAAATCCATATATATTAGACTAACTTAGGGATTATATGTTCTATTGAATGCATTATTTACTTGTATTTTCATGACTGGTTTGCCTTGGAGTTAATTGCTAAAATAAGGGTTTATATGAAATTGCATGTAAATAGAGGATAATATAGTAATTTATAAAGTAATTTTAAATGAACACGAGACTGAAAGAAGTTGGTATTTCGTACCCAGAATCTCCTGGTTGTGGTGCTAGCTTTCTTTTAGGGAATCGAGTACCACCTTTTCAATTTGTTCCAGTTATTACCTTGGGTGGAGACTCCTCATCTCCATGCCATATTTTTGTGACGGTGGTTAGTGTGTTCTCTAGAGCCTTGAGTTCAAACAGTGTCGCAATTGCTAAAATCTTGGACGCGCGCTAAACCCCTTCGTCTACACACTATATAGCAACTGGATTCCATGGAGGTTCCTAATAGCTGTCCTCAGAGAATAGGTTTGAAAACTGGTTATAGGCTTTTGGAATGTCCACTCAACCTTGCGATTGTACTTCTTATGTTTTTTGTATTTTATTACCTCTAATTATTCAATTATTTCTTTATTTACATACAGGTTGCAATTTCCTTCAATTTTACAATTTAGTATAAATTTGCACATTAGTCTGATTCCATGCTTATAAACCTAATATTTATCACAAGTAACAATTTACAAGACATTAACAAAAGTGATAATAAATAAATAAATAAATACACATGCAAAGAAATGGGGGAGGAGAAATGAATTACAACCTTTGATCATGCAAATAGAAGCAAAATAAACAGAAAATAAATCAAAAATTAACCAGTTGCAAAGCAAGTAAACCCACAAGCAAGTTAAGAGGATTAAAGCTTGATGATAAAATTCATTCTAAAATTTCTTCAAATAACAAAACATCAATCTTCACAAATAAATATGAAACCTACAAGAGAAAGCCATTTAGATTAATTTTGTAAAAGATAAGTAAATAAAAAAAATAAACACATAATATCTAATTAACAAGATATCATGGCAGTTATACAAAAGGTATGTCATGACCCAAAACAGGGGACCATGACCGGTGCTAGGAAACGGGAATTCTTTCGAATCTGAAACCCGTAGCAAGCCTTAAAAATAAAAGCATGCAATATATTAAAATAAATAAAATATTATGCAGCAGAAATTTAATCTCAAATATAAAAGTAATAATTCCTCAACTCATTTATATAACATAAAATCCATCTCATATATATAACAAGATCATCAAGTAAAAATTTTTGGTTTAAACTTCTGAAATTTAAATCTCATACATACATATTATAAATACAGCTCACTACAACAATTGTTGCAGTGTCTAGAATACAAAATAAACTCAACTAAGCAGTTTGCATAATAAGGCCGGGCGAAAGAAATCTGGCATATAGGCCTGCTACAAAGATCTGAGGATGAAGACTCTCCTGAAAAAAATCAACGGAGGGGGGTCAAACCTCACTGAGTGAATTGTTATAATATATATACATGCATAACTAAATGTCACATGCAGACACTCAATAGAATATATATAATAAATATATATACAGGTAAATACACACAGATGGTGAAATCACTTTATATATAATATTGAAAAATATCAATTTATGAAGGATCAAATAGAACCCTAAATGATCGCAACCTCAAATAGTAATAGATAACACTCTAGCCATACAGACTCACTTATTCTAAATAAATTCACTTATTCCATTTGGACAGTAAACTGGCCCCGAGACACTAAGTCAACCGAACTCCAACAGTCTGACTATTAGTGTGATTGGCCCCGAGACACTTTGTCAACTGAGCTCCATCAATCACACTCTCAAATCACATCTCACGTCAATCAGATCAATCAACAAGTCATAATCCACCAATAGGTTAGTAATTTAACCTAAATTCTATCGTCGTACTGGTATATACTCGGTCTTAGTGCTGCCCACTAGGTAGCACATTCTATTGATATCCTTCATTAAAATAAACTTATACATTCGTAAAATAAATGATGCATGATATTAATTAAAATGGCAATATAAACCATATATATACTAGAAATATACCAAAAATGAACCAAGTATATTTCGAGTATATATATGTTAATTAAATTTAGTTCAATTATAAAATAAACAAAAAATAAACCATATATATACTTAAATACAACTTAGGTATAAAGCAAAGGTAAAACATGCATTAAATTCAAAATATACTAAAAATTTACCTAAAATTCACTTAAGCGTTTATTAAATCATTTATGCATAATTCTTACAATTAAAACATATATTTCTAAAAACATGCAACCTAAATACACGTATATATAAAATAACAACTCACAATTGTGCGCTCCACAAGATAAGTCCGACGGGCCCGATCCACTAGGCCTTGGTCTCGGCGTAACTAATAAATAAAATATTAACACAAAATTAGAATAAATCTAACTTAATTTCTAAAAAATCGATTTAGAATTCTAGACACAAACAAGGAATAGGAATTTGATCGAATGTCACGTTTTACGAGAATTCTATCAAAAATTCAACAGAACTTTCTCTGTAAAACAGACATCTCTCTACTTAAAAAGTAGAGTCAGTCCTGCAAGAAAATACACTTCGAATATAGAATAATCACACAACCCCTCAGTTGGATTCCCAAAGTACAATTCCACCGACCGATGTTCACAATTCACAAGATATGCACAAAATACATTAAATTCCATAAATACCAAAAATACCCTTTATATACCAAAATATAGCAATTTACATATTTAAACACTAAAAATAATTATTTTATCGATTTTTTGTTAAAAATCCTAATATTAATATAATATTATTAAAAATCAATAATAACTCGATAAATACACCAATATTAATAGAAATTTATTTTATAAATCCAAATTACTCAAGTAGCCCAAAAACACATTAAAAATTACTAAAAACCCATTTATTTACAAAATTGTATATTATATATAATTTGAAAATAATTTTTGCAAAATAGTTTTAATTAATTAAAAATATTAAATAATTTGTAAAAAATCATTTTTATACCTCAACTAATTATTAAAGCCAATCAAACTTAATATTTAACTAAAATGTCTACCAAATTACCAAAATCCCCCTAATATATAAAAATTCACATAAGATACAATAATTATTCAACAATTCACTAAAATTATATAATTACTCAAAAATTATTTTCTCAACGTATAATTCAATAAAATCAATAATTATACTCAATTAACCAATTAATTTTAACAAAATACACATATAACCTATATTTCTAAAATTCACATAAACTAAATAAAATTATAATAATTACATAAAAATTATAAATTAAATTCTATAATTATTTTCAACCACTATAAACTCCAAAAATCACAATTTCACAATTTATTTAATTAATTTACGAAAATTAGAAATAATAATAATATAATCAAAAATTAACAAAAATCAAAATAAATTCCAAAAATTCCACAAAAATTTTAGAGTGTAGATTAAGTTAAGAGAAGCAAATTTTGTGAAGGAATTAAGCTTGAATATCAAAGATCGAGGTTCAAAAAAATCAAGAAACTAAAATGGCCAAATTAGAAATCAAGCTCACCACCAAAATCTAGACCAAATCAAGTGAAACCAAGCTTAGAAATACACTCACCAGAGCTCAAGGAAGAGAATGAGATCGGCGGTGTCGATGGAGGTGGCCAGAATCGGCTTGAATGGCAGTGAGGTCGATATTCAATTTCCCGGCCAAAATCGAGTTGAATGGCACCGGAAATGGGTGCTGTTGGCTGCGGAGCTGGCTGGGAACGATGGTGGCACACTGGGAGGCACTCTGACGGTAGCTGGCCGGCATTGCAGACGGTGGGAGATGGTGATGGGGATGATCAGGGAGGGTGATAATAGGAGGGGTAGATTTTGTAATTATTTAGGCTTATATTTATATATATATATATATATATATATATGCATGTATATGTATATATTAATATACAAAATATTAATTATGCATGAAACCATGCAATTTAATAAAATAAAATAACTTTAATCAATAACATATTATTTAAATATTATTCTCCCAAAATAATAGGTTTCGAGAAAAATTTTACGTAGAAAACTTTAAATAACTTAAAATAACATTAATTATTAACAAAATAATTAAATAGTCAAATACATATATTAAAATTATTAATACTGCATATCCCGATACAGTATAAAAATATTTAAAAATATCGGGTTATTATAAGGTAAAAACATGACGATACGAAAAACACACAAAGGGAACATATATCGTATGGAATGAAAAATTATTTATTCAGGGTTTTGATGAAGTGGCATCGCCTCTTCAACAAGGCATCGCCTCTCGATATAGAGGCAATATTACATCGCCTGAAGTCAGAGAAGCGACGCCTCTTTATAGAGACATCATTTGATAAACAGACATAGTAGTAACATACGACTTCCTTAGATCCTAAGTAAGCGAAATCAAATGCAAATAACTTGATACTTACAACTATGCCTAGTAACTCAATAGATTATGTCATAAACATAATTTAAAATGAACAATAAAAGTGAGAACGAACAAACAAATAAATAATGAATTTATAAGAAGATCAAGAAATTAAGTACTTTAAAAATGGAGGACCTTAGAACTCAAGTACTTTAAAAATGGAGGACCTTACTTCATAAATGTCACAACCCAAACTAGGAGTCATGACCGGCACTAAGAAACGGGAATTCTTTCGAATCCGGAACCCATAGCAAGCCTTAGAAAAATAAAATCATGCAATAAATAATTAAATAAAATAAAACAGAATTGAAATTTTTGAATCAATATATAAAAATGGATACTCAATATCTTTTCATAAATAAATATATATTCATATAGTGTTAAAATACAATTCTCATAGTATAAAATATTAAACAAAACAATACTCTTCTGATACAATAACACTACAACAGCAATTTCTAGAATACAAATCAGATTTCAAAATATACATTTACATAAAATAGTCGGGATGGAAGAACACCGGCGAAGAACTCTACTATTAAGGTCTGACGATATAGGATCTCCTAAAAAAAATAATTGAGGGGGGTCAGACCTCACTGAGTGAATTATTATACTATATATACATGCAATCTAACCATATTCAGTCAAGTATTCTTATATATATATATATATGCATATACATGCATTTCACACAAATGCCAACTCTACTTTAATAAATATAATAATTGCATAAAACATTTATTTTAATACATGAAGGATCAAATAAAACTCTACTAATCACAACCTCAATCAACCATATCATTACTCTAGCCATACAGGCTCACTTAAATCCAAATAGATCACTTATTCCATTATGGATAGTAGACTGGCCCCGAGACACTAAGTCAACCGAGCTCCAGCAGTTTAACTGTTAGTGTGATTGTCCCCGAGACACTTGGTCAACTGAGCTCCAACAATCACACCATCATTCATATCACATCTCAATCAAATCATCTCAGTCATATCATAATTACCATAAGAAATTCCTCATTTAAACCTAAATCTATCGCACCGGTACGTACTTGGTCCTAGTGTTGCCCACTAGGTAGCACATTCTATTAATATCCTTCATTTATAATAAATCATACATCGAGAAAATAAATAATGTAGAATGACATTCATACTAACAAAATAAACCATGTATATATACCAAAATATACTTAAAATAAACTAAGTATATTTCAAGTATATATATGTAAAATAAATTCAAATCAATCATGAAATATAGTAAAATAAACCCATAATATACTAAAAACATGCTATGTTTAAATCAATAATAAAACATGCAGTTATTTAGGAGTATATCAAAAATATACTTAAAAATAATTTAAGTATAAATCAATAATATGACATGCATTTATTTAGGAATATATCTAAAAAATACTAAAAATATACCAAAAGCATATTAATCATTTAATAAAACAATTATGAATAAATACACATTTAACACATGTATATATATACTACAATATACTAAAAATAAACCTAATTACCTAGAAAGCATATATCAAAAATAAACCCTAAAAATACCAAAGATATCGTAAATGTATATAGAAAATATGCAGACATATACATCAAAATATACTAAAAATAAACTAAAATTATGCCAAATCATATTATAATTTAAATCACTTTTAAAAGCATATAATGAAAATAAAAAATCCTAAGTCATGCATCCTATATGCAATGCATATATATACAGTATAATAACTCACTAATTAGCATTCCACGAGACAGACTCGGCGAGCTTGGTCTGTTAGGCCTCGGTCTTAGCGCAACTAGAAAAATAAAATGGCAACAACCATCATAATAAATTTCTAACTCTACGCTTCTAGGATTACTATAGAAAGACTCAATCAAAAATTCAAAATTAGACTCGGATCGATTGTCACATTTTACGAGAAATCTACAAAAATTTCGATAGAGTTTCCTTTGTAAAACGGACATCTCCCTACAAAAGTAGGGCCGATGCTGCACAGAAAACACACTTCTAAAATCTCAAAGTACAACACTTCATGTTGGGACTCCAAACGCCACAAATCTCCAACTGAGATTCACAATAGACAAACAAACAATATTAACAGTAAAATAATAAAATCATCAAAAAATCAAATAAAATATTTAAAAACCTTTATTTTCCAACTATAATATAAAAGTCAAATTTAAATAATATTTGATAATAAAATTCATAAATAGAATAAAATCTCCATTTTACAATTAAATTAACATAAATTGTAAATAATATTTAAAATCACAATTTAGCATCACAAAAATAATAAAATACACATTTAATCTCAAAATAACAAATACACTTATTATTTACATAATATTCCAAAATTATCACAATTTACCTAATAAAATCTCAAATATTATATAATATTAATAAAAATTCAATTTTATAGTTATTCAACATAACATAAAAAAGTTCACGTTTAATTATATTATAAAATTAGTTTAAAACTCATTTTATTTCCAAAATAATATATAATTTATTATTTGAAAACAACTTTTTTTTTTTTGAAAAATAGTATTAATTAATTAAAAATAGTAATTAATTTTATAAAAATCATTTTAATACCTTAAATATTTATAAAACTAACTAAAACATAATGTTTAACTATAACCTTAATAAAATTACATATTTAACCCTATAATATAAAATATCCAATATACTAAATAATTTCCTCAAAAATTACACAAAATCATTAAAATTATTTACTCAACATATAATATACTAATATCAACCAAAACACATATTTAATCAATAATTTCAACAACAAAAAATACTTATTTAACTTAATAATTTAAAATACTCATAAATTATATAAAATTCAATAAAAATTATTTTATCATCAAATAACATTTTAATATCAACTAAAACACAGAATTAAACTTTAAATTCAACCAAAATACTCATTTAACTCAATTATCTAATATTTACATAAACTAAAAATATAAAAATTATATAAGATTGCCAAAAATTAATTTCTCAACATCAAAATTAATAACAATTAATAATAACACCAAAAATCACAAATTTATAATTTTAATAATTAATTTACGAAAAAATAATAAAATATTCAAAAATTCATAAAAATCAAAATAAATTCCAAAAATCACACAAAAATTCATAGAGGTACATTAAGCTAGTATAATCAATATTTGTAAAGGAATTTTTCATGAAGCAACCATTAACACCCTAAAAAAATTTGAAACCCTAATGCCTATAATCTAAAAATCACACGCCACTCAAACAAATTGAGATTTAAGCTCAATCTGAGCTCAGAATAAGACTCACCGGCATCAGAAGGTTTGAACGGCACCGGCGGTGAGTAAAATGGTGGTCGGAAACGCTTGGAACAACGATGAGCTCAATTCTCGGCTTCTCTTCCTTGTCGTCGATCTGCAGCTCACCGGAGAAGAAGGACAGGGTGGCGGTGACGGCAGGAGGAAGGCGGTTGCTGGTGGAGGTGAAGGAGGCGCAATGAGGGTTGGAGATCGGGCTTGCGCAGGGAAAGCAGGAAGATGATATTGTTTTGTGTTTGTTGTTTATGTATGTTAATGTAAATATATATTATACTATATATTAATATTATGTAATATACTTACATGCATAAATCTCCACCACACATGCATATTATTTATATATATATATATATATATATATTATATATATACACACACACATAAATAACACACAATAATAAGTAATACCCACACAAATAATAATAACCCTAATTATTATAATATATTAGACATAAAATAATACAATTAATAAAATAATTTATTAATAAAATAATTAGGGAAATTAATAAAACAATAATAGAATGAAAATGTTAAAATAATCATGCAAATCACGTAGTGTAATAAAATAAACAATATTAAAATAAAATACACTAAGTTAAATACTGTTAAAATAATATCATTCAAAGTAATAAATATGAATAACGTAAATAAATTATCTGAAATACTAAGTCTCAAAATAAATATTCACAAGGAAACCCTAATTTAACATAAAATAGTGATAATAATAATCATCAAAAAATAAATAATTAAATTTATTTTTTGAACTTTATTAACACTGCAAAATCCTATTTTAAAATAAGATAATTTAAAAATATAAGTCATTACAATAAGACTGATTTGATACTTCTAACTCAGCCCTCAGAGATGATTTTTAGTTCTAACCTTCTCTTAAATGCAAGAACTCTAATTTTCTTTTAAAAATGCACCTCCAAGCCAAGTCTCCTTTTTCTTCTCTTCTTTTTTCCTTTAAGCTCTTGTTAATAAATATTAGCCAACCTTTCAAAAAAAATGTCCTCTCCTTTTAAAAGTCTATTTCCTTTTTCTTTTTTCAGTCTCATGCCCCTTTTAGCAACCCATGCATTTGACAAGACCTTCCCTTTTTTCCTCGTCATCACACACACCCTTTTTAGTCACTTTTTTTACATTCAAAGTCTCATTTTCATACAACATGTTCAGGTTAATAAGGTGTGAGCCCATCTCACATGTCTATCATTATCATTTTTGCATTTAATGTTTGTGCAAGTGATTGTTAAAGAGGTGTCGCCTCATCGAAACAAGCGTCATAGAGATAGTGCCCCCTCGGTCAAGCATCGCCTCTTCAGCCCTAACATAGGGTTGGATCTTTAGGCCAAAGTAAGCTTAGGTTCAGTCTTTTAGGCTTATTGGGTTTTGTTTTGGATTAAATTTTAGGCTTGAAATGGATTTAGACTTTTAGATCAATTCTTGAAAAGATTCTGAATTCTCTCGCATTCAATATTTGTATTTTTTCATTATAGGATTTTTGTTGCAGACCAGTCAAACTGAATGTCTATAGTTAGCATATAAAAGCTTAGGGGGATGTATTTTTTATTTTAAAACAAAAAAATTTAAAATGTCAATGCCTAACCTATGGAGGTAAATATAACTTGCTGAGGTAAATTAGCTGAGGTAAGTATAATTTGCTATTAATTCTTTGAATAACAGTATGTTGGACTAACCTCTACAGGTCAACAAAACCCTGCATTAAACTTCAACGTCTCTGAAGGGAAGTTAGGTGTAGTTTCTTCTACAGTTCCACGATAGGGCGGATGAATGTTGCGCAAATCAGATCTCTATTCATTGTTGATTGCGGACCACTATTTATTTATTATTTTTTTTAGCCAGGACCACTATTTATTTCCCATTCTAGGGGGATGATAAATAGAATTTTTTTAACCAATTAAATTATAGTTGTTTGATAATTTTTTGTTGGGATTTAATTTTGTTTTGCTTTAACTTGATCCACAGTACACCAGGTGGGAGCTGCACATAAAATCATCAATTAAAAAGACTTATTTATACTAGATGCTATATATATGACCAGTTTAGAATACAACATATATTTTGAATGCTAAATTAAATTTGTGTATACTATTATAATTATTTATTTATGTATTACATATTACCTAAGAGCACATAAAATTAATCTTTTTAACTCTTAAAATAGATAGCCACTTTCCTAAAAATGTTAATTGATAAAATTTCAGATTCAAAATTTTAACATTCATTGTGCATCTAAAAAAAATGCTGATGTATTTATTTTTAATTTATTTAATTATTATTTTATTAAAATTATTTATTTAATTATTTTATTTTGCGTATAGCATATATTCACGATTAGTTATTAATAAATAATGAAAATGGAGTTCTAAATTCGAAAATTTTATATCCTTTTTTAAATGATAATAACAATTTTTTATTTAAAGTTAAAATTATAAAATTACAACAAAGGATAAAATTGATATTTACTATTACTTTGTAATAATTATCATAGGATGATTAGTGAAAATAACAGGAAACAAAAAAAATTATGTTAGAAATTCCCCAATTTAATTTAACTTTTTAAAAGTTCATTGAGAGAGCGCTAATTGATCCACTCAAGTAGAACCGAGTACTTGTTGCTTATTCCATTGCTTGCTAACTAGCACAACCTTTTTGTGAAAATAGATTTAAAGCTTGTTTGGTCGAATTTTATTAAAGAATTTATTTTAATTTTAACTAAAATTTATTTGTAAATAAATTTTTCATTTATTTTAATTAAATATATTTTATCAATAATAATGGATTTAGTGTTAAATAATTTTATAAAATTTAAATTATAATTAAAAATGAATTTATAAAATTTTCATTTAAATTAAACACATTCATTTAAATTTACAAATAAATTCAATAAAATTTTTTAAAATTTATTTAAACTAAATACACTTTAAGATAAGTGACTCAAATACAATTAGTGATTTTTTTTTTTTTTTGAGAAATTTTAGAACTTATATTTCTATCAATCATTCAATCGTAAAAGGTTCAAATTAGACTTTCAAAGAAATCAATATTAGATTTTTTATTTTTTATTTCAATAGGAATCTTTTCTTTTAAAATTATAATATATTATTATTTTTTTAAAAAAAATTTACAATTAAGTTTTATAAATTAAAAAAACTTAATTTTAATAGTTAATTAGTTTAAATGTTATTTCAACTAGCGAATAAAATTGATAACTTCTTTTTAATCATTTAACTATAAAAATTTTAAGTTTTTTAAACTGCAAAATTTTATGCTTTACCCACAAACCACAAACCTTACGATTTTGTCCTTTAATGGGAAAAGAGCCTTATGAAAGAGAGAAGACTTGAGTTGACAAGTGTCTAGGGCAGTTTGGTGGCTCTGCAATATTCATATCATATTTACATTTGGTACTCCTATATGGATATTGGGCTCTGCAATATTCATCTGTATTTACATATAGCACCCTTATATAGATATTACACCATTGATTTTTCAATCACCATTGGATTGAACCTAAGATTGTTTGATCACCATTGCATTATAGATTTACCAAAATCTATGGCCCAAATTATATATTTACCAAAATATATAGTCCAAATCCTTTCACATGGTAGGTCCACTTGTGAGGTATAGGCCGCTCATTCTTGGGTGGACCCATAGACTGAACGACTTTACCCAAAAACTTTTGGTAGGTCCGCTCGTGATGTTTGTCCCATGGATTGCAAAGTATTCATCTTATATATATATATACACACACACACACACACTCATCGTAGGGCATAATTTTGGCCCATAACCCAACTACTATCTTCATATTGTTTGTAGAGGCTCTTGAAGAATATATTAAAGAATTCAATTTGATTGGCAAGAGTCTAGAGTGGTTTGGTGGCTTTGCAATATTCATTTTATATTTACATATGGTACCCTTATATGGATATTAGGCTTTACAATATTTATCTCATATTACCAAAATCTGTAGCCTAAATCCTTTCACATGGGAGGCCGACTCGTCATATATTATCCACTTTAACTTGAATGGATCCATAGATCAAATGGTTTTGTTCTTTGTTCAATCACCATTACAGTGTAGATTTACCAAAATTTATGGCTCAAATCCTTTCACATGGTAGGCCCACTTATGAGGTAATGTTCACTTTGACTTCAGTTGACCCATAGACCATATGGTTTTATCCTTTACCCATAAACTGTTTGTAGGCCTGCTGTGAAGTATTATCAGCTTTGGTTTTGGGTGAACTCATAAATCGTCTACTGGTGAGGTATTATCAGCTTTGGTTTGGGTGGACTCATAGACCGCACAATTTTTTCCTTTACCTACACATACCACACACTTTTGTCCTTTAATGAAAAATGATTCATGAGAGAAGAGAGACTTGAGCTTATATCTGATTGGCAATAGTTTGGAATAATTTTGTGGTTGTGCAATATTCATCTCATATTTACAAACGACACCCTTATATGGTCTACAATTGTAATATCCCGAATTTTTAAATATTTTTATACTGCATCGGGATATGCAATGTTAATATTTTTTGTACATATTTATGATATTTTACGAGTTGATATTTATTTAAAGCTTATTTTAATTATTTTATATTATTTTAAGTGTTTTACGTAAAATTTTCCCAAGAATTTTATTTTCGGCGAAATTAATACGTAAATAATTTAATATTAATTATTTTAAACAATTTAACGAATTTGCATGAACTCATATATATTTTTAAAGTGCTAAAATAAAGGGTATATATGTGTATATATTTAAATTTAACTAGGGTTTAATTAATTACCCTAATTTTTATTATTTATTATTTAGTTTTAATATTATTTAATTGTTTTTAAGTATATCAATTATTAAAAATATTAAATCATATGTGTGTGGGAGATTATATTATTATAATATATAGTGTGATTATATATATATACATATATACCTAACTATTTGTCAAAAAAATCAAAGTTGCCAAAATTACCAAACTGCCCCTCCCTTCTCCTTCTTTTTCCCTATGCCCTACCCTCACTGTGCCTCTCGGTTTGGCACGCCGGACAGCCCTTTTCTGCCATCAGCTGCCACCAACCTCCTCCCCCCCCCCTTCCTCTTTCTCTCTGACGTGATCAGGTCGTCGGAAGCTCGCTGAAATGCCCAAAATTTACTGTGGCAGTGTGTGAAGCTCTTCACCGTCGATCGCGATTCCGGCCACCATTTCGTGCACCGCCAGTCTCCATCGACTCACTGAGCTCTGGTGGTCCCTATTCTAAGCTTCTTTTGGTCGAAAAACGGGTGGTTGTTGAGGTTTGAGCTTGATTTTTATTTCGGCCATATTAAATTTTTGATTTTTTTTTTAGCTTTTCTTTGTGAATCATAAAAAATTCCTTAACAAATGTTTCTCCCCTTAGCTTAATCTTCATGTTTGAATTTTTGTAGAATTTTTGGAATTTATTTTGATTTTTGGGTATTTTTGATTATTTTATTATTATTTTCTAATTTTTGAAAATTTATTAATTAAATTATGAAATTATGTTTTATGATAAATATAGGTGTTGAAATGAATTATGGAAATTTATTTGTAATTTTTGTGAATTTTTATGTATTTATTTTGAATTTATTTAGTTTATGTAATTTTGAGAAAATAGGGTTAATTATGTGTTTAATTGAAATTTATTGGTTAATTGAGTATATTTATTGATATATTAAAATATATGTTGAGAAAATTAATTTTGTGCAATTATATTATTTTTTTTGAATTTTTGGATTAGTTTTAGTATATTTATATATATAGGGGTATTTTGGTAATTTTATCCTAAATTGGCTAAAAATGTAATTAAATTGGTTTTAATAGTTATTTAGGGTATAAAAATGATTTCTATAAATTATTTGGTATTTTTAACTAATTAAAACTATTTTTTGTAAATTATTTTCAATTATATATATAATATACGATTTTTTCTAATAAAATGAGTTTTTATTGGTTTTCACTGTGTTTTAGGGTTAATTACATAATTTGTACTGATAAAATGTATTTTTATTATATAAGGGCATTTTTGATATTTTGTAAATATTCTGTGAATTGTGGACCTTGGTCGATGATTTGTAGTTTGGAGCCCGACCAAGGGATTTTGATTGAGAATTCTGTATTATTTTTTAAGTATGTTTCTTTGCAGGGCCGGCTCTACTCTTTGAGTAGAGAGATGTCCATTTTACAGGGGAGGTTCTACCGGATTTTCGATAGAATTCTCATAAAACATGATGTCCGGTCGAATTCTGATTTAATTCCGTGTCTAAGATTCTAGATCGAGTCTTTAGAATTCTGATAGATTTATTCTAATGTCGTGCTATTATTTTTTTGTTTAGTTGTGCCGAGACCGAGGCCTAGTGGACCAGGACCATCGGACCCATCTCGAGGAGCATAATAATAGTGAGTTATTATTCTATATATATATGCTCTAGGGTGCATGATTTTAGAAATCTATGTTTTATTTTGACTAAAAATGCATAATGGTATTAATTAGTACTTGAGTTTATTTTAGTTTCCTTTTGGTTTATTTTAAACTATATGCATGTTTTATTAATGAATTATGTTTAAAATGTTTTTGAATATATTTCTAGTTTATTTTGTAATTTAATTGAATTTATTTGACGTATATATGCTCGAAATATACATGGTTTACTTCTGGTATATTTCCAGTATATATATGGTTTATGTTGTTATTTTATTTAAATTCATGCATCATTTATTTTTATGAATGTATATTTTATATTTAAAAATGAAGGATATCAATACAACGTGCTACCTAATGGGCAGCACTAGGATCGAGTACGTACCGGTACGCTTATAGTATTTAGGCTATATTACTAACCATTTGTGGATATTGATTGGATTTGATTATTTGATAAGTGAGATGTGATTTGGGAGTGTGATTGCTGGAGCTCGGTTGAATCACACTGACAGTCAGACTGCTAGAGCTCAGTTGACTTAGTGTCTCGGGGTCAGTCTACTGTCCAAATGGATCAAGTGATTATATTTAGAATAAGTGAGCCTATATGGCTAGAGTGTTGTCTAACACTGTTTTGAGGTTGTGATTTTCTAGGGTTCTATTTGATTTTTTATAACCAGTGGTTTTCAGACAAAATATATAAAAATGATTTTATTGCATCTACGTGAATTTTCTTGTATATGTACTTATTATATATATATTATTAACTATATGCATTGTCATTTAGTATGCATATATTATATATATATATATATATATATATATATATATATAATTATTCACTCATTGAGGTCTAACTCCCCTTCGTTGACTATTTTTCAGGAGAGTCATCTTCATCAGACCTCGGTAGCAGACTTGTACGCCGGATTTCTTCCGCTCTGGCTTCTTTATGTAAACTGCTTATCTAAGTTTTATTTTATAATCTAGACACTGCAATAGTTATGGTCGATTGTGAGATTATTGTATTATATTTGTATGAGATATGTACTTTAAATATTTGAACTGGATTTGTATTAAAAAGTTATTTATATATGAGATGAGGAT
Source organism: Mallotus nudiflorus (assembly GCA_947683625.1). Lineage (NCBI taxonomy): Eukaryota > Viridiplantae > Streptophyta > Magnoliopsida > Malpighiales > Euphorbiaceae > Mallotus > Mallotus nudiflorus. Next base: position 278,482 of record CANTUR010000887.1, on the reverse strand, counting down.
ATTGATTTAATTTCATTTGGTGAAAATACTATTTTGATATTTATGATTTTATTCCGATGTATAGTATTTTATTTAATTGTGTTATTATTATTATTATTACATGTTTTTATTTATTTTTTTTGGCTTGTTATGGGTTTTGGATTCGAAAGAATTCTCGTTCCCTAGCGCCGGTCATGGCCCCTGTTTGGGTCGTGACAATAATATTCATCTTATATTTACATATGACACCCTTCTATCGATATTAAGCCCTCGATCACCATATAGTATAGATTGGATATTGTGTATGAGATTGTTCAATCGTGATTGTAGTGTAGATTTATCAAAATTTATGGCCCAAATGCTTTCATATGGTAGGCCCGCTCATGAAATATTGTTCACTTTGGTTTAACTGGATCTACAAATTATACAATTTTATCCTTTATTTAATCATAATTGTAGTATAGATTTACCAAAATATGTGGCCTAATTCCTTTTATATGGTAGACTCACTCGTGAGGTATTGTCCGTTTTGACTTAAGTGGACCCACAAACTACATGATTTTGTCCTATACTTACAAACTATTGGTAGGTTTGCTCATGAGGTTTGTCCCCAGGTCACACATTTTCATCTCTTATATATACTCATTATAGGGCAAAATCATAACCTAACTATTGTCTCTATATTATTTGTGGAGGCTCTTCAAGAATCTATTAAAGAATTCAATCTAATTGGCAATAGTCTGAAATGGTTAGTGACTTTGCAACATTCATCTCATATTACATTTGACACCTTTGTATGGATATTGGGCTCTGAAATATTCATCTTATATTTACATATGCCACCCTTATATAGATGTTTCAACTAAAATTGTTTAATCACCATGTAGTGTAGATTGGATATTATGCATAAAATTGTTCGATCTCTATTGCAATGTAGAGTTACCAAAATCTTTTCATATGGTAGGCCACTTATTAGGTATTTTCTACTTTAACTTAGGTGGACCTACATACTACAAGTTTTTATCATTTGTTTGATCACCATTACAATGTAGATTTACAAAAAAAAAATTGTCCAAATCCTTTCATATGTTAGGCCTACTCGTGAGGTATTATTCGCTTTAGTTTAGCTTAATCTATGGACCACACAATTTTATCTTTTGCTTGATCACCATTGCAGTATAGATTTACCAAAATCTATAGCCTAAATCCTTTCACATGGTAAGCCCACTCATGAGGTATTGTTCGCTTTGACTTAGGTGGACCCATGGATCGTATGATTTTATCCTTTACCTAACAACTATTGATATCTGCTCATTAAGATTTATCCTTAGGGTCCACTCATGAGGTATTGTCCGACTTGGGTGGACCCACAGACTACACAATTTTATCCTTTACCTAAAACTAGCTAGTAGATCCAGTCATGCGGTTTGTCCCACAGATTGAATGGTATTCATCTCATATATATACTCATTGTAAGGCATAAGTTTGGCCCATTACCTAACTACTATCTCTATATTGACGATTTTATCCTTTACATAGGCTTGAGATATAAACACATGCAATATTGATATCATAACTTGCAACAAGTATTTTACAACACTCTAGAACTATTTCCTCTTTTATTATCTCCTCATAATACATTTCAAGACATTTGACATCAAAAAATAGGTCTAACTTTGTATTTGTAATATCCCGAGTTTTTAAATATTTTTATACTGCATTGGGATATGCAGTGTTAATAATTTTGTATATAATTATAATATTTTTATGAGTTATTATTTATTAAAACTAATTTTAACTGTTTATATTATTTTAAGTACGTTACGTAAAATTTTTTCGGGACTTATACTTTCGAGGAAATTGACACGTAAATAATTTAATATTAATTATTTTAAATAGATTTACACATTTGCATGAGTCCATGCACTATTTTAATGGTCGTATTAAAGTACATACATATACATGCATATATATTCATATATTTAATAATTTTAGGGTGGGTTTAGTAATTGTTTTAATTATGTATGTATATATTATATAGTTGTTAATTTAATTAACATATGTATATGTATAAATATTAATTATATTTTTTAAATTATGTGGTGTAGAATTTTCTTGAATATAAAATTATTATATTAAAGTACAAATTATTAAAGTTTATCAATTTTACGGACATTGCCATCAACCCCTCTCCTCTTCTTCCCGACGTCTCCTTCCCTTCCCCTCATTGCTCGACTCCGTTCACCACCATTCAGAGTGCTTGCCAGACATCCACTGCCTTCCTCCAGTTGCTCAGCCTCTCCTTCCACCCTCTCCGGCGCTGGTGAACGCTGCAACAACTCGAGAAGTCAAAATTTGACCAAAGCTCCAATCGATGTGATTCCGACCACCATTTTTTGAACACCGTCGATCTCTATCTTCTCCTTGAGCTCTAGTGAGTGTGATTCCAAGGTTTGTTTCACTTAAAATGGTCTAGATTTGCCTAGGTTTCAATTTTTCAATTTCGGCCTATTAGGGCTCTTAATTTTTTTGATCTTCAATTTCATTGATTCATGAAAAATTCCTTCACAAACTTTGATCCTAGTAGCTTAATCTTCATGCTGGAATTTTTGTAGAATTTTTTGAATTATTTTGATTTTTGGGTATTTTTTATTATTTTATTATTATTTTATAATTTTCAAAAATTAATTAATTAAATTATGAAATTATATTTTATGGTAATTATAGGTGTTGAAATGAATTATAGGAATTTATTTGTAATTTTTGTGAATTTTTATGTATTTATTTTGAATTTATTTAGTTTATGTAATTTTGATAAATAGGGTTAATTATATGTTTAATTAAAATTAATTGGCTAATTAAATATATTTATTGATATTATTGAAATATATGTTGAGAAAATTAATTTTGAGTAATTATATTATTTTTGGTGAATTTTTGGATTAATTTTAGTATATTTATATATATAAGGGTATTTTGGTAATTTTACACTAAATTGGCTAAAATGTAATTAAATCGGTTTAATAGTTATTTAGGGTATAAAAATGATTTCTACAAATTATTTAGTATTTTTAACTAATTAAAACTATTTTTCGTAAATTATTTTCAATTATATATATAATATACGATTTTTTCTAATAAAATGAGTTTTTATCGATTTTTACTGTGTTTTAGGGTTAATTACGTAATTTCTACTGATAAAATGTATTTTTATTATATAAGGGCATTTTTGATATTTTATAAATATTCTGTGAATTGTGGACCTCGGTCGGTGATTTGTAGTTTGGAGTTCGACCAAGGGATTTTGATTGAGAATTTTGTGTTATTTTCGAAGTGTGTTTTTTTTGCAGGGCTGGCTCTACTCTTTGAGTAGAGAGATGTCCGTTTTACAGGGGAGATTCTGTCAAATTTTTGATAGAATTCTTGTAAAAACGTGATGTCCGGATCGAATTCTGATTTAATTATGTGTCTGGTAATCTAGATCGAGTCTTTAGAACTTCTGTTAGATTTATTCTAATTCCTGTCATTATCTATTTGTTTAGTTTGCGTCGAGACTGAGGCCTAGTGGACCAGGTCCATCGGACCCATCTCGAGGAGCGTAATAATAATGAGTTGCTATTTTATATATATATGCTCTAGGGTGCATGATTTTAGAAATATATGTTTTATTTTGATTAAATATGCATAATGGTTTAATTAGCACTTAAGTTTATTTTTAGTTTACTTTTGGTTTATTTTTGGTTTATTTTAAACTATATGCATGTTTTATTAATGAATTATGTTTAAAATGTTTTTGAATATATTTCTAGTTTATTTTGTAATTTAATTGGATTTATTTGACGTATATATACTCGAAATATACATGGTTTACTTTTGGTATATTTCTAGTATATATATGATTTATGTTGCTATTTAATTTAAATTCATGCATCATTTTATTTTTATGAATGTACGTTTTATATTTTAGTGAAGGATATCAATAGAATGTGCTATCTTGTCACGACCCAAAACAGGGGCCATGACCGGCGTTAGGGAACGGGAATTCTTTCGAATCCGGAACCCGTAGCAAGCCTAAAAATAAAATAAAACATGCAATAATAGTAGCAATATATAATGCAGCGGAAATAAAAATCATAAATATCACAATAGTATTTTCACCAACTGGACTTAAGTTAAATCTCATCTCATATATATAAAATCTTTTAATACAAATCCAGTTCCAAATATAATACAATATCTTACATAAATAAAATACATAAAATCCCACCAAATTAATTTACAACTACTGTAGTATCTAGATTATAAAAATAAGACTCAAGTAAGCAGTTTACACAAAGAAGCCGGGGCAGAAGAAATCCGGCGTATCGACCTGCTACTGAGGTCTGAAGATGTTGACTCTCCTGAAAAATTGTCAACGGAGGGGAGTCAGACCTCACTGAGTGAATTACTATAATATATATACGTACACGCTAAATGATAATGCATACAATCAACAGTATATATATAATATGTATATATACAGACAATTACACACAGATGCAATAAAATCATTTTATATATTTTCATTGAAAATCATCTTTATGAAGGATCACATAGAACCCTAGAATATCGTAACCTCGAAAACAGTGTTAGACAACACTCTAGCGACACAGGCTCACTTATTCCAATATATCCACTTAATCCATTTAGACAGTAGACTGGCCCCGAGATACTAAGTCAACCGAGCTCCAACAGTCTGACTGCCAGTGTGATTGGCCCCGAGACACTTGGTCAACCGAGCTCCAGCAATCACACCCAAACCATATCTCACACATATCAAATAATCATAATCAATCAATATCCACAAATAGTTAGTAATATAGCCTAAATACTATAGGCGTACCGGTACGTACTCGGTCCTAGTGCTGCCCACTAGGTAGCACGTTCTATTGATATCCTTCATTAATAAACATAAAACATTCATTCACAAAAATAAATGATGCATGAAGTTCAATAAAATACCAACATAAACCATATATATACTAGAAATATACCAAAAATAAACCAGGTATATTTCGAGTATATATACGTTAAATAAATCCAGTCAAATTATAAATTAAGCAAGAAATATATATTTAAAAATATTTTAAATATATTTTATTAACAAAACATGTATACAATTTATTATATACCAAAAATAAACCAAAAATAAACTAAATATAAACTTAAGAAATAATCAAATTATTTATGCATATTTAATCAAAATAAAACATATATTTCTAAATCATGCATCCTAAAGCATATATATATATAGTATAGTAACTCACCCTAGTGCGCTCCACGAGACGGGTCCGACGGGCCCTGGTCCACTAGCCCTCGGTCTCGGCGCAACTAAACAAGCAATAAATAACCGACATCAGAATAAATCTAACAGAAATCCTAGAATTCGATCTAGAGTATTAAATACAGAAACAGAATTAGGGTTCGACTGGATATCACGTTTTACAAGAATTCTATCAAAAATCCGATAGAACCTCCCCCGTAAAACGGACATCTCTCTACTCAAAGAGTAGAGCCAACCCTGCAAAGAAATACACTTCAAAAAACTACACAAAGCACAATCAAAATCCCACGGTCGGACTCCAAACTACAGTCCACCAACCGAGGTCCACAATTCACAGAATAATTATAAAAATACCAAAAATGCCCTTATAACATAGAAATACATTTTATAAGTAGAAATTACATAATTAACCTTAAAACACAGTAAAAATCGATAAAAACTCATTTTATTAGTAAAACCGTATATTATATATATAATTGAAAATAATTCACGAAAAATAGTTTTAATTAGTTAAAAATACTAAATAATTTGTAGAAATCATTTTTATACCTTAAATAACTATTAAAACCAATTAAATTACATTTTTATCCAATTTAGGGTAAAATTACAAAAATACCCCTATATATATAAATATACTATAATTACTTCAAAAATTCACCAAAAATTATACAATTATCCAAAATTAATTTTCTCAACATATTTATCAATAATATCAATAATTAAACTCAATTATCCAATTAAATTCAATTAAAAACATAATTAACCCTAATTTTCCCAAAATTACATAAACTCAAATAATTCAAAATAAATACTTAGAAATTCATAAAAATTACAAATAAATTCCAATAATTCATTTCAACATCTATTTAACCATAAAACACAATTTCATAATTTAAATAATTAATTTCCAAAAATTAGAAAATAATATTAAAATATTCAAAAATACCCAAAAATCCAAAAATCTCCAAAAATTCTACAAAAATTCATACATGTAGATTAAGCTACTAGGATCAACATTTCTGAAGGTAGTTTTCATGAAACAATCAATTCGAAGCTCAAAAAAATCAAAAACCCTAATATGGCCGAATTAGAAAATTTAAAACCTAAGCAAATCTAGACCATTTAAGCTCAAACCAAAGCTAGAATCACACTCACCAGAGCTCAAAGAGAAGAAAGAGACTGGCGGGTGTCAAAAATGGTGGCCGGAATCATCGTGATCGACAGTGGAAGGAAATTCGGCTTCTCCGGCTAAAATCGACCTCCAGACGCCGGAAACGGCTGCTACAGACGGCGAAGAAGGCTGGAGAAGGTGGTGGCACACCGGACGGCACACCAATGGCAAGGGAACGGGACGGCAGCGACCGAAACGGCGAGGGAAGGTGATCGGGGAAGAAGGGATGTACACGGGGGCAAAATGGTAATTTTTAAAAGTTGTGTTTTTTGATATATTATATGTATATATATATATACTTTATACTATATATTAAAATAATATTAAATTACACACATTAAATATACACCACACACATATAATTTAATATTTTTAATAATTTAATAAATAAATAAAAATAATTAAATAACAATAAATTAATAAACAAATAATAAAATATTAGGGTAATATTAATTAAACCCTAATTAAATAAATATTTACACACATAGGCTTTATTTAGTATTTTAAAAATACGTATGAGTTCATGCAAGTCCGAAATATATTTAAAATAATTAATAATAAATTGTTTACGTGAAAATTTCCCCGAAAATGCAAGTCCCGGGAAAATTTTATGTAAAGCACTGTAAATAATACACAATAATTAAAATAGGTTTTAAATTCATATCAACTCGTAAAAATACCGTAATATATATTCAAAAATTATTAACACTGCATATCCCGGTACAATGTTAAAATATTTAAAACACGGGATATTACATATCTAGTGGGCAGCACTGGGACCGAATACGTACTGGTACGTTGATAGCATTTAGGCTATAATACTAACTTAATTGTGGATGTTGATTATATTGATTCGATTTGATATCTGATGTGAGATATGATTTGGGAGTGTGATTGTTGGAGCTCGGTTGACCAAGTGTCTCAGGGCCAATCACACTGACAGTCAGACTGCTGGAGCTCGGTTGACTTAGTGTCTCGGGGCCAGTCTACTGTCCAAATGGATCAAGTGATTATATTTGGAATAAGTGAGCCGGTATGTCTAGAGTGTTGTCTAACACTGTTTTGAGGTTGCAATTTTCTAAGGTTCTATTTGATCCTTCATAAACAGTGATTTTAAATAAAAATATGTAAAAATGATTTTATTGCATCTGTGTGTGTTTGCTTGTATATATATTTATTATATATATGTCACGACCCAAAACAGGGGCCATGACCGACGCTAGGGAACGGGAATTCTTTCGAATCCGGAACCCGTAGCAAGCCTAAAAAATAAAATAAATATGCAATAATAACCAAAAAAAATATAATATGCAGCGGAAAATAAAATCATAATATTACAATATCATCCATATCAACTGGATATAATTCAAAACTCATCACATCGCATATATAATCTCATAAATGTATAATCTTTATACAAATCCAGTTTTAACATAATACATCTCTTTAAAACAAATACTTTAATTTACAACTACTGAAAATCCCAACTACTGAAAATCACAACTACTGCAGTGTCTAGATAAAATAAATAAGACTCAAGTATACAATTTACATAAAGAAGCCGGGGCGGAAGAAATCCGGCGTATCGACCTACTACTGAGGTCTGAGGGAAGTTGACTCTCCTGAAAAATAGTCAACGGAGGGGAGTCAGACCTCACTGAGTGAATTACTATAGTATATATACATACACTCTAAGTGATAATGCATACAGTCAACAGTATATGAGTAATATGTATATATACAGGCAAGTTCATACAGATGCAGAAAAATCAGTTTATATATTTTGTCTGAAAATCAACTTTTATGAAGGATCACATAGAACCCTAGAATATCGCAACCTCAGAAAATAGTGTTAAACAACACTCTAGCCATATAGGCTCACTGATTCCAAATATATCCACTTAATCCATATGGACAGTAGACTGGCCCCGAGACACTAAGTCAACCGAAGCTCCAGCAGTCTGACTGCCAGTGTGATTGGCCCCGAGACACTTGGTCAACCGAGCTCCAGCAATCACACCCACAAACCACATCTCACACATATCAATAATCATAATCAAATCGATATCCACAAATAGTCAGTAATAAAGCCTAAATACTATAGGCATACCGGTACGTACTCGGTCCTAGTGCTGCCCACTAGGTAGCACGTTCTATTGATATCCTTCAGTAATAAATAATAAAACATTCATTCACAAATACATGATGCATGAATTTAAATAAATCAACAATATAAACCATATATATACCAACATAAACCAGGTATATTTTGAGTATATATACGTCAAATAAATTCAATCAAATCATGAATAAAACTAAAAATATATTTAAAAACATTTTAAATATATTTTATTATTAAAACATGTATATAATTTATTATATACCAAAAATATACTTGAATATAAATCATGTTATTTATGCATATTTAGTCAAAATAAAACATGCATTTCTAAATCATGCATCCTAAGCATATATATATAATATAGTAACTCACCTAATGCGCTCCACGGGACAGGTCCGACGGGCCTGGTCCACTAACCCTTGGTCTCGGCGCAACTAAAACAAGAAATAATTAATCGACATCAGAATAACCCTAACAGAAATCCTAGAATTCAATCTAGAGTATTAAAATACGGAAACAGAATTAGGGTTCGACTGGATATCATCGTTTTACGAGAATTCTACCGGAAATCCGGCAGAACCTCCCCTGTAAAACGGACATCTCTCTACTCAAAAGAGTAGAGCCGACCCTGCAAAGAAAATACACTTCAAAAAAATAAACACCACAATCAATCACAACCCCTCGGTCGGACTCCAGACTACAATCTGTCGACCGGGGTCCACAAACACAGAATATATATTCCAGATATACCAAAAATATCCTTAAATCATAAAAATACATTTCATACGTAGAAATTACATAATAAATCTTGAAACACTGTAAAAACCGATTAAAACTCATTTTATTAGAAAAACCGTATATTATATATATAATTGAAAATAATTCCCGGAAAATAGTTTTAATTAGTTAAAAATACTAAATATTTTGTAGAAATCATTTTTATACCTTAAATAAATATTAAAACCATTAAATTACATTTTTAGACAATTTAGGGTAAAATTACCAAAATACCCCTATATATATATATAATACCTAAATTACTTCAAAAATTCACCAAAAATCATACAATTATCCAAAATTAATTTTCTCAACATATTTATCAATAATATCAATAATTAAACTCAATTAACCAATTAAATTCAATTTAAAACACAATTAACTTAATTTTACAAAATCACATAAACTTCAATAATTAAAAATAAATACTTAGAAATTCATAAAAATTCCAAATAAATTCCTATAATTCATTTCAATACCCAATTCAACCATAAAACTCCAATTTCATAATTTAAATAATTATTTCCGAAAATTAGAAAATAATATTAAAATATTCAAAAATACCCAAAAATCCAAACAACCTCCAAAAATTCTATAAAAATTCATACATGAAGATTAAACTACCAGGAACAACATTTGTGAAGGAAGTTTCCATGAATCATCCAAATCGAAGCTCAAAAAAATCAAAAACCAAAAGTGGCCGAAATATTCAAATCAAAACCTAAGCAATTCTAGACCATTTTAGCTCAAACCAAAGCTAGAATAACACTCACCAGAGCTCAAGGAGAAGATAGAGACCGGCGGTGTCGAAAACGGTGGGCCGGAGGAGGGAGAAACGGCGGTGGGAAAATGTGGTGGTGGCGTCGGGCACCCACGGGAGAAGAAGAAGAAGAAGAAGAAAAAGAAAAAGAAAGAAAAGGAAAGAGAAAGAAAAGAAAAAGAAAGAAAAGGAAAAGAAAAAAAAAAAAGAAAAAGAGAGAAGAAAAAAAATAAAGTAAATTAAAATAATTAAATATTAATAAATAATTAATAATAAAATAATAAATTTTAATAATTTAATAATAAATAAAATAATCAAATAATAATAAAATAAATAATAAAATATTAGGGTAATAATAAACCCTAATTAAATAAATATACACACACAAGCTTTATTTATTAATTTAAAAATATGTATGAGTTCATGCAAACCCGTAAATACATTTAACATAATTAATAATAAATTGTTTACGTGAAAATTTCCCCGAAAATGAAAGTCCCGGGAAAATTTTACGTAAAACACTGAAAATAATAGACAGTAATTAAAATAGGTTTAAAATACATATCAACTCATAAAAACATCGTATAATGCATAAAAATTATTGACACTGTATATCCCGGTACAGGGTAAAAATATTTTAAAAAAACACGGGATATTACAATATATTTGTGACTGTGTACATTGACATTTAGTATGCATGTATATATATTATAGTAATTCACTTAGTGAGGTCTGACTCCCCTCCGTTGACTATTTTTCAGGAGAGTCATCGTCATCAAACCTCAGTGGCAGACCCGTACGCCGGATTTCTTCCGCTCCGGCTTTATTATGTAAACTGCTTACCTGAGTTTTATTTTTATGATCTAGACACTGCAGTAGTGGTAAAAATTGAAAAAGGATGTTGTATTATATTGGTATAAGTTATATACTTTAAATATTTGAACTGGATTTGTATTAAAAGTTTATTTATATATATGAGATGAGTTACTGATTTAAATCCCATGGTGGAGTATTATTTAATTATGTATGATTTTATTTCCGCTGCACAATATTTTAATTATGTTATTATTATTATTGCATGTTTTATTTTATTTTAAGGCTTACTATGGGTTCCGGATTTGAAAGAATTCCCGTTCCCTAGTGCCGGTTATGGCCCCTATTTTAGGTCATAACAAAGTTTGTATCAGAGCTGAGTTCTATGCCAGGGCTTAGTCGTGTGAGTCATGACCCTAGTTTTCAAAGTTGTGTTTTCTGTTGAACTACTGCAGTGAATTAGGTTCGAGTATGTCTTGATAAGTATTCCTTGCTTTAGTTTTCTGCATTATTCCTCCGTTGTCTTTTTGTCTGAATCATTCTGTTGTCTTTTCAGAATGAGGAGGCGAGCGCGTGTCACTTCACCGGTCGTTGAGGCCAAGGATGATGAGTCTTTTTAGGATGAGGTTTTACCTCCTGAGCAGCCAATTAGATGCAGAGGTCGTGGCAAAGGTAGACCTCGAGGAGCGGTAGGTTGCCGTAGGCAGAGAGAGTTACAGGATGAGGAGCCTGCTGAGCCTAAGTTTGAGGATCCTGTACCTCCAGTTGTTCAGCCTGTTCAGCCTGCCTACCAGCAGGGTATGTCTGACCCTGAGGCAGCTCTGTTCTATGCCAGAGTTGGCAAGATTGCATTTGATAGGACTTCCGATCCGCTAGACTTTCTGCATGCGATTGAGACTCGGACTCGGACTGCTCACATTGAGTATCAGCGGATTATGATCATCGAGCTGTTTGTTGAAGGATGTCACGACCCAAAACAGGGGTCATGATTGGCGCTAGGGAACGAGAATTCTTTCGAATCCGAAACCCGTAGCAAGCCTAAAAATAAAATAAAATAAAATATGCAATAGTAATAATAACACAATTAAGTAAAATATTATGCAGCAGAATAAAATCATAAATATCAAAATAATAATCCACCATGGGATTTAAATCAAATCCTCATCCCATATAAATAAATCTTTTAATATAAGTCCAATTCGAATATTAAAAGTACATATCTCATACAAATATAATACAATATCTTTTAACAATTTTACGACTACTGCAGTATCTAGATTATAAAATAAAACTCAAGTGAGAAGTTTACATAGAGAAGTCGGAGCAGAAGAAATCCGGCATACAGGCCTACTACTGAGGTCTGAGGAAGATGACTCTCCTGAAAAATAGTCAACGGAGGGGAGTCAGACCTCACTGAGTGAATTACTATAATATATATACATGCATACTAAATGACAATGCACACAGTCAAAAGTATATATAATATGTATATATATACAAGCAAATACACACAGATGCAATAAAAATTATTTTATATATTTTTATTGAAAATCACTGTTTATGAAGGATCAAATAGAATCCTAGAAAATCGCAACCTCAAAACAGTGTTAGACAACACTCTAGCCACACAGGCTCACTTATTCCAAATATAATCACTTGATCCATTTGGACAGTAGACTGGCCTCGAGACACTAAGTCAACCGAGCTCCAGCAGTCTGACTGTCAGTGTGATTGATCCCAAGACACTTGCTCAACCAAGCTCTAGCAATCACACTACCAAATCATATCACACATCAGATAAATCAAATCCAATCAATATCCTCAAATAAGTTAGTAATATAGCCTAAATGCTACCAGCGTACCGGTACGTACTCGGTCCTAGTGCTGCCCACTAGGTAGCACATTCTATTGATATCCTTCATTGAAATATAAAACATACATTCATAAAAATAAATGATGCATGAATTTAAATAAAATAGCAATAATAACCATATATATACTAGAAATATACCAAAAGTAAACCAGGTATATTTTAAGTATATATACGTCAAAGAAATCCAAATAGATTACAAAATAAACTAGAAATATATTCTCAAAAACATTTTAAACCTAATTTATTAGCAAAACATGCATATAATTTAAAATATACCGAAAATAAACTAAAGATAAACCAAAATAAACTTAAATACTAATTGAATTATTTATGCATAATTAATCAAAATAAAACATACATTTCTAAATCATGCACCCTAAAGCATATATATATAGAATAGTAACTCACAATTAGTGCGCTCCTCGAGATAGGTTCGATGGGCCTGGTCCACTAGGCCTCGGTCTCAGTGCAACTAAACAAACAAATAATGACAGGAATCAGAATAAATCTAATGGAAACTCCTAAAAACTCGATCTAGATTACTAGACACAGAATTAAATCAAAATCCGACCGGACATCACATTTTACGAGAATTCTATCGAAAATTCGATAAAACCTCCCTTGTAAAACTGACATCTCTCTACTCAAAGCACAGAGCCGGCCCTGCAAAGAAACACACTTCGAAAAATAGACACAGAATCATAATCACAACCTCTCGGTCGGACTCCAAACTACAAATCACCGATCGAGGTCCACAATTCACAGAGTATTTACAAAATACCGAAAATACCCTTATATACTACAAATACATTTTATAAGTAGAAAATTACATAATTAACCCTAAAACATAGTAAAAGCCGATAAAAACTCATTTATTTAGAAAAATCGTATATTATATATATAATTTGAAATAATTCACGAAAAATAGATTTAATTAATTAAAAATACTAAATAATTTGTAGAAATCATTTTTATACCCTAAATAACTATTAAAAACAATTTAATTATATTTTTAGCCAATTTAGGGTAAAATTACCAAAATACCCCTATATATATAAATATACTAAAATTAATCCAAAAATTCACCAAAAGTAATATAATTGCACAAAATTAATTTTCTCAACATATATATCAATAATATCAATAAATAAAATCAATTAACTAATTAATTTCAATTAAACACACAATTAACCCTATTTTTTCAAAATTACATAAACTAATTAAATTCAAAATAAATACATAAACATTCACAAAAATTCCAAATAAATTTCTATAATTCATTTCAACACCTATAATTACCATAAAACATAATTTCATAATTTAATTAATTAATTTTCGAAAATTAGAAAATAATAATAAAATATTCAAAAATACCCAAAAATCAAAATAAATTCCAAAAATTCTACAAAAATTCACACATGAAGATTAATCTAAGGGGAATAACATTTTTGAAGGAATTTTTCATTAATCAATCAATTTACGCTCAAAAAAATTTGAAAACCCTAATAGGCCGAAATTGCAAAATCAAAACCTAGGCAAATCTAGACCATTTTAAGTGAAACAAAGCTTGGAATCACACTCACCGGAGCTCAAGGAGAAAATAGAGACCGGTGGTGTCAAAAACGATGGCCAAAAATGCTGTGAATGACGGTGGCTTCAAGTTTCGGTCTTCCGGCCAAAACAGAGGAAAACGGCGCCAGGGATGTAATATCCCGTGTTTTTAAATATTTTAATACTGCATCGAGATATGCAGTGTTAATAATTTTTAAATATGATATTGATATTTTATAAGTTGTTGATTGATTAAAATTGATTTTTAATTTTTTATTATTATTTTAAGCGCTTTACATAAAATTTTCCCGGGACTTACATTTTTTGGGAAATTTTCACGTAAATATTTTATTATTAATTATTTTAAATAGATTTACGGATTTGCATGAACTCATACGTATTTTTAAATTACTAAATAAAGCCTATGTGTGTATATATTTATTTAATTAGGGTTTAATTTATTACCCTAATATTTTATTAATTGTTTATTTATTTTATTGTTATTTAATTATTTTTAATTATTATTAAATTTTAAAATATTAAATATTAAGTGTGTGGTGTATATTTAATGTGTGTAATTTAATATTATTTTATTATATAGTATAAAGTATGTATATATACACATTATAAGTCAAAAATCAAGTTTTTTGGAAAATTACATTTTTGCCCCCGATTTCTCCTTCTTCCCCGATCACCTTCCCCATCGCCGTCCGGTCGCTGCCGTCCCGATTTCTTGACGTTGGTGTGCCTTCCGGCGTGCCACCACCTTTTCCAGCCTTCTTCGCCGCCTGTAGCAGCCGTTTCTGGCGTATGGAGATCGATTTTGGCCGAAGAAGCCGAAACTTGAGCCACCATCGATCACGATGTTTTTGGCCACCATTTTTGACACCGCCAGTCTCTTTCTTCTCCTTGAGCTCCGGTGAGTGTGATTCTATCTTTGGTTTGAGCTTAAATGGTCTTGATTTGTTTAGGTTTCGAATTTTTGATTTCGGCCATATTAGGGTTCTTGAATTTTTTGGACTTCAATTTGATTGATTCATGAAAAATCCCTTCACAAATGTTATTCCCCATAGCTTAATATACATGTATGAATTTTTGTGGAATTTTTGGAGATTATTTTGATTTTTGGGTATTTTTGAATATTTTAATATTATTTTCTAATTTTCGGAAATTAATTAAATAAATTATGAAATTATGTTTTATGATAAATATAGGTGTTGAAATGAATTATAGGAATTTATTTGGAATTTTTATGAATTTCTATGTATTTATTTTGAATTATTTAGGTTTATGTAATTTTTGAAAAATAGGGTTAATTGTGTTTTTAATTGAAATTAATTAGTGAATTGAGTTTAATTATTGATATTATTGATAAATATGTTGAGAAAAATTAATTTTGGATAATTATACTATTTTTGGTGTA
Source organism: Mallotus nudiflorus (assembly GCA_947683625.1). Classification (NCBI taxonomy): domain Eukaryota; kingdom Viridiplantae; phylum Streptophyta; class Magnoliopsida; order Malpighiales; family Euphorbiaceae; genus Mallotus; species Mallotus nudiflorus. The sequence goes on along the minus strand of CANTUR010000887.1, from coordinate 262,690 downwards.
ATTTTAGTATATTTACATATATAGGGGTATTTTGATAATTTTACCCGAAATTGGCTAAAAATGTAATTTAATTGGTTTTAATAATTATTTAAGGTATAAAAATGATTTCTACAAATTATTTAGTATTTTTAATTAATTAAAACTATTTTTCGTGAATTGTTTTCAATTATATATATAATATACGATTTTACTAATAAAATGAGTTTTTATCGGTTTTTACTGTGTTTTAAGGCTAATTATGTAATTTCTATTTATAAAATGTATTTCTATGTTATAAGGGAATTTTTGGTAATTCTGAAATTGTTCTGTGATTGTGGACCCCGGTCGGTAGACTGTAGTTTGGAATCCGACCGAGGGGTTGTGGATTTGTTTTGAGCTTGTTTTTAGAAGTGTGTTTCTTTGCAGGGTCGGCTCTACTCTTTGAGTAGAGAGATGTCCATTTTACAGGGGAGGTTTTATCGAATTTTCGATAGAATTCTCGTAAAACGTGATGTCCGGTCGAACCCTAATCCTGTTTCTGTGTTTAATATTCTAGATCGAGTTTCTAGGATTTTCTGTTAGGTTTATTTTGATTTCTGTCTATTATTTATTGTTTGTTTAGTTGTGCCGAGACCGAGGCCTAGTGGACCAGGCCCGTCGGACCCATCTCGTGGAGCGCACTAAGTGTGAGTTACTATTTTATATATATGTGCTTTAGGATGCATAATTTTAGAAATATATGTTGTATCTTGATTAAATATGCATAAATGATTTAATGATTACTTAAGTTTATTTTTAGTTTAATTTTGGTTTATTTTTGGTATATATCAAATTATATGCATGTTTTATTAATGAACTGTGTTTAAAATGTTTTCAAATATATCTCTAGTTTATTTTATAATTTAATTGGATTTATTTGACGTATATATACTCGAAATATACCTGGTTTACTTTTGGTATATTTCTAGTATATATATGGTTTATGTTGTTATTTTATTGAAATTCATGCATCATTTATTTTTCTGAATGTATGTTTTATATTATTAATGAAGGATATCAATAGAACGTGCTACCTAGTGGGCAGCACTAGGACCGAGTACGTACCGGTGCGCCTATAGCATTTAGGCTATATTACTAACCATTTGTGGATATTGATTGAATATGATTATTTGATGTGTGAGATATGGTTTGGAGGTGTGATTGTTGGAGCTCGATTGACCTAGTATCTCGGGGCCAATCACACTGACAGTCAGACTGCTGGAACTCGGTTGACTTAGTGTCTCGGGGCCAGTCTACTGTCCAAATGGAATAAGTGAATATATTTGGAATAAGTGAGCCTGTATGGCTAGAGTGTTGTCTAACACTGCTTTGAGGTTGCGATATTCTAGGGTTCTATTTGATCCTTCATAAACTGTGATTTTCAATAAAAATATATAAAATGATTTTATTGCATCTGTATGTAATTGCTTGTATATATATACATATTATATATATACTTTTAATTGTGTGCATTGACATTTAGTATGCATGTATATATATTATAGTAATTCACTCAGTGAGGTCTGACTCCCCTCCGTTGACTATTTTTCAGGAGAGTCATCATCTTCAGACCTCAGTAGCAGGCCTGTACGTCGGATTTCTTCCGCCCCGGCTTCTTTGTGTAAACTGCTTCTCTGAGTCTTGGGTTTATTTTATCTAGACACTACAGTAGTCGTTAAATATTTAAAGAGATGTTGTATTATATTTGAACTGGATTTGTATTAAAAGATTTATATATATGTAATGATGAGGATTTGATTTAAATCCAATTGGTGCATATGCTATTATTATATTTATGATTTTTATTTCCGCTGCATTAGATATATATTTATTATTATTACATGTTTTATTTTCTTTTTAGGCTTGCTACGGGTTCCGGATTCGAAAGAATTCCCGTTCCCTAGCGCCGGTCATGGCCCCTATTTCAGGTCGTGATAAAAGAAGAGGAGGAAAGGTGGCGGAGCTATTGGCTGGGAAGGGCGGAGCTCAGGGTGGCACACCGATGGCCTGAAAATAGGATGGCAGGTGGTGGTAATGGCGGAAATCGATCGAGAAGAAGGGGAAGGGGAGAATGATGTATATCCCAACACATATTAACTTTATTTTTTTGTTAAATAAATAAGTTTATATGTATATATATATATCCCAACCAAATATTATAATAATATAAATTCCCACACATATTAAATATACACCACACACATAATTTAATATTTTAAATAATTTATATACTAAAAAAATAATTAAATAATATTAAAACTAATAATAAATAATAAAAATTAGGGTAATTAATTAAACCCTAGTTTAATTTAAATATATACACATATATACACTCTATTTAGCACTTTAAAAATATATATGAGTTCATGCAAGTTTGTAAAATTGTTTAAAATAATGAATATTAAATTATTTACTTATTAATTTCCCCGAAAATAACATTCTCGGAAATTTTTTACATAAAGTACTTAAAATAACATAAATAATTAAAATAAGCTTTAATTAAATAACAAACTCATAAAATATCAATATTATATACAAAAATTATTAACACTGCATATCTCGATGTAGTATTAAAATATTTAGAAACACGGGATATTACAAAGGACCAGCCCTAGACTAGTTTATTCAGATGATCCAGCCCTATATGATAACGATGACCTGGGCTCAGTTTCGAGAGCGGTTTATGAGGAGGTTTTGTCCAGAGCCTCTCCGCATGAGTTATCGTCTCCAACTGACCAGCATTTCTCGTGGTGATCGATCAGTAGAGGAGTACACCCGAGAGTTTCTCCGGCTGGGTAGATATGTAGAGGATTTGATGCGCAATCAGTATTTTGTAGTCACTACCTACGTTACCGGATTGGGTTCAGCATTTGCTGGTATGCCTACAACAGGCCTTACTCTGGAGTCTGTGATTGAGTTGGCTAAGGAGATTAAGCTGAGGTTAGTTAGGCAGGAAGCGATGCCTGATTATTACCAGCTGGGTGTTCAGTCGAGTGGATTGCATACTACTCTGTATTTGAGTTTTCATATTGGTTCGAGTAGTCAGCAGAGAGGTCCAACTCAGCAGAGTCAGAGGCAGCAACAGCAAGTGCATCGAAGCAGTAGACATGGCCGTGGAGGTCAGCGTAGACCATTCAAATTTGGGTCAAGTGTTTTGAGCAGCAGTAGTGGTCGCAGTTCCGGATCAGTTGCCAGTGTATGCCAGACCTGCGGTAGAGTCCATCAGGGACAGTGTTACTTGACACCACTGATATGCTTTAGATACGGGCAGATAGGACATTATGTCAGATCGTGTCCTTACTCCGGGTATCAGCAGCCGCAGATTCCATAATTTCCACAGCAGTCGATTGCTAGTGTTGTACCCGTACCATTTCAGTTGCCTCCAGCCCAGCATCAGAGTTCCACTCAAATTGTTCCATAGCAGGGTCATGGTAGAGGTACTAGAGGAGGTGCCAGAGGTGTTGGCCAGGCTTCTACCAGTCAGCAGGGAGGTCGAGGTCAGGCCAGAGTCTTCCACCTTACTCAACAGGATGCTCAGGCATCTAATGCAGTCGTGGCAGGTATTATTTTCATCTATTACCTGGATGCATGGGTTTTGTTTGATCTGGGTGCCACACATTCGTTTGTTTCTCCCATTTTTACTTCCAAGTCTTGTTGGCAAGCTTCGAGGATGGCTTTTCCTTTGTCTGTTGCCACTCCTTTGAGTGATTCCTTGGACACCGATATTGTTCTTTCTGGTTGTCCAGTTCTCTTGGGAGGTAGAGAATTATCCGCTGATTTGATTCTTTTGGATGTGATGGAATTTGATGTTATTCTGGGTATGGATTGGTTATCTCAGCACTATGTCATGGTAGATTGTCGGAATAAAGAGGTGACTTTCAGAATTTCTGATGAAGAAGAATTTAAGTTTGTGGGTGATAGGAGTTCCGCACCTCAGAATCTTATTTCTGCTATTACGGTTAGGAAGTTGCTGAGGAAAGGATGTCAAGGATATTTGGCATTAGTCAGGGATACTTCAGTGGAGAAGTTGTCACTCACAGATGTTCCTATTGCCTATGAGTTTCCAGATGTTTTTCCTTAGGAGTTGCTAGGTTTACCACCTCACAGAGAGATGAAGTTCTGTATAGATGTGGTTCCAGGTACTACTCCTATATCTATGCCACCCTATAGAATGGCTCCTGCAGAGTTGAAAGAGTTGAAGGAGCAGTTGCAAGAGTTATTGGATAAGGGTTTTATCAGACCCAGTGTTTCTCTTTGGGGTGCACCAGTCCTATTTGTGAAGAAGAAGGATGGTACCCTAAGACAGTGCATTGATTATAGAGAGCTAAACAAGGTAACAGTGAAGAACAACTATCCTCTCTTGAGGATAAATGACTTGTTTGATTAGCTACAGGGTACACAGTTCTTTTTCAAGATTGATCTGAGGTCAGGTTATCATCAGTTGTGGATTGGTGAAGTCGATGTTCCTAAAACAGCATTCCGCACTCGATATGGCCATTATGAGTTCCTGGTGATGTCTTTTGGTTTGACTAATGCACCAGCAACTTTTATGGACCTGATGAATAGGGTATTCATACCGTATGTGGATCAATTTGTGGTAGTCTTCATTGATGATATACTGATTTATTCAAGGAGTATGGAGGAACATGTATATCATTTGAGGACTGTACTACAGACACTGAGAGATCATCAGCTTTATGTTAAATTCTCAAAGTGTGATTTCTGGATGGAGAGTGTTTCTTTTCTTGGACACGTGGTGTCTAAAGAAGGTATCCAGGTTGATCCACAGAAGATTAAGGCAGTGTCTGCATAGGCTAGACCAACTTATATTACTGAGATTTGGAGTTTTCTGGGTTTAGTTGGGTATTATAGGCGGTTTGTGTAGGATTTTTCTAGAATTGTAGCCCCTATGACTCGCTTGACTCAGAAGAATGTTAGATTCGAGTGGTCAGAAGCTTGTGAGAACAGTTTTCAGTTATTAAAGGAGAAATTAACCATAGCCCCAGTGTTAGCTTTGCCTAATAGTGTGGACAAGTTCACAATTTATTGTGATGCCTCTAGAGTTGGCCTTGGTTGTGTGTTGATGCAGAATGGTAGGGTGATAGCCTATGCTTCGAGAGAGTTGAAGAAGCATGAGCAGAACTACCCTACACATGACCTTGAAATGGCTACAGTGATCTTTGCTCTAAAGATTTGGAAACATTATCTTTACGGGGTGACTTGTGAGATTTTTACTAATCACAAGAGCCTTAAGTACATTTTCCAGCAGAGAGATCTAAATCTGAGGCAGAGGAGATGGTTGGAATTGTTAAAGGATTATGACTGTGAGATTTTATATCATCCAGGCAAGGCTAATGTGGTAGCTGATGCCTTAAGTAGAAAGTCCTCAGGCAGTCTTGCTCACATCAGTGTTGAGAGGAGACCGTTGATCCAGGAGTTGCATTTGTTGGTGGATCAAGGTCTAATGATGAAAATTAGTAGGTCAGGTGGACTACTAGCTCAATTTAAGGTGTGATCTGTACTAAGGGATAGGATTAAAGCAGCTCAAAGCCGAGATCCTATTCTAGAAGAGCTTGCAGAGAATGTTCGAGTAAGGAAGTTCACTGATTTCACACTCGATGATGACGGTGTGTTGTGGATCAGTGGTAGATTATGTATTCCTGATGTGGATGATTTGAGAGAAGAGATCCTAGAGGAAGCATATTCTACAGCCTATAGCGTACATCCGGGTGTCACTAAGATGTACCACAGTATCAGAGATTTATACTGGTGGGATGGACTGAAGAAGGATGTCGCTGATTATGTTGTTAAGTACCTAACGTGTCAGCAAGTGAAAGCTGAACATCATAAGCCTTCTGGGAGCTTCAGCCTCTTCCTATTTCCGAGTGGAAGTGGGAAAGGATAGCAAAACTGGAGAAACAAATGAATGCGTGGCACCCGAATTAAACAAAACCCATGCATCCAGGTAACAGATAGAAACAATACCTGCCATGATTGCATTAGATGCATGAGCATCCTGCTGAGTAAGATGGAAGACTCTGGCCTGACCTCAACCTCCCTATTGACTGGTAGAAGTCTGGCTAACACCTCTAGCACCTCCTCTGGTACCTTTACCATGACCCTGCTGAGGAACAATCTAGGTAGAACTCTGGTGTTGAGCTAGAGGTAACTGAAAAGGAATGGGTGCTGCACTGGCAATCGACTGCTGTGAAAATTACAGAATCTGCGACTGCTAATAACCAGAATAAGGACATGATCTGGCAAAATGTCCCCTCTGTCCATATCTGAAACACGTTAGCGGTGTTATGTAACACGGTCCCTGATGGACTCTACCACACGTCTGACAAGCACTGGCAGCTGACCCAGAACTACAACCACTGTTGTTGCTCGAAGCACCTGACCAAGTTTAAACGGTCTACGCTGACCTTCACAGCCATGTCTACTGCTCCTATGTACCCTTTATTGCTGCCTTTGACTCTACTGAGCTGGGCCCCTCTGCTGACTACTCGAACCAATCTGAAAACTCGAGTGTGGAGTAGTCTAAAATCCACCTGATTGAATGCCCAACTAGTAATAATCAGGCATAACTCCTTGCCTGACTAGCCTCAGCTCAATCTCCTTGGCCAACTCTATCACTAACTATAGAGTAAGGCATGCTGTAGGCATACCAGCAAATGCAAAACCCAAACCAGTGACATAAGTGGTGACTGTAAAGTACTGATCTAGCATCAGGTCCTCTGCATATCTGCCAAGTTGAAAGAACTCTCTATTGTAGTCCTCGACAGATCTATCACCTCGGGTAATGCTAGTTAGTCGGAGTCTGTAGCTCATACGGAGTGGCTCTGGGTAGAATCTCCTCATGAATCGCTCTCTAAACTGAGCCCAGGTCATCGTCATCATGTATGGCTAAATTATCTTAATAAACCAATCCAGAGTTGGTCCCTCTATTGACAGCTCAACTATCATGATCTGCTGGTACTCAATGTGAGCAGTCTGAGTCCTCGTCTCGATTGCATGTAGAAAATCTAAAGGGTCAGAAGTCCCATTAAAAGCTATCTTGTCGACTCTGGCATTTCCTATTTCCGAGTGGAAGTGGGAAAGGATAGCAAAACTTGAGAAACAAACGAATGCGTGGCACCCGGATTAAACAAAACCCATGCATCCAGGTAACAGATAGAAACAATACCTGCCATGATTGCATTAGATGCCTGAGCATCCTGCTGAGTAAGATGGAAGACTCTGGCCTGACCTCAACCTCCCTATTGACTGGTAAAAGCCTGGCTAACACCTATAGCACCTCCTCTGGTACCTCTACCATGACCCTGCTGAGGAACAATCTAGGTAGAACTCTGGTGTTGAGCTAGAGGTAACTGAAAAGGAACGGGTGTTGCACTGGCAATCGACTACTGTGAAAATTACAGAATCTGCGACTGCTAATAACCAGAATAAGGACATGATCTGGCAAAATGTCCCCTCTGTCCACATCTGAAACACGTCAGCGGTGTTATGTAACACAGTCCCTGATGGACTCTACCACACGTCTGACAAGCACTGGCAGCTGACCCAAAACTACAACCACTGTTGCTGCTCGAAGCACCTGACCAAGTTTAAACGGTTTACACTGACCTCCACAGCCATGTCTACTGCTCCTATATACCCTTTATTGCTGCCTTTGACTCTACTGAGCTGGGCCCCTCTGCTGACTACTCGAACTAATCTGAAAACTCGAGTGTGGAGTAGTCTAAAATCCACCTGACTGAATGCCCAACTAGTAATAATCAGACATAACTCCTTGCCTGACTAGCCTCAGCTCAATCTCCTTGGCCAACTCTATCACTAACTCTAAAGTAAGGCATGCTGTAGGCATACCAGCAAATGCAAAACCCAAACCAGTGACATAAGTGGTGACTGCAAAGTATTGATCTAGCATCAGGTCCTCTGCATATCTGCCAAGTCGAAAGAACTCTCTATTGTAGTCCTCGACAGATCTATCACCTCGGGTAATGCTAGTTAGTCAGAGTCTGGAGCTCATACGGAGTGGCTCTGGGTAGAATCTCCTCATGAATCGCTCTCTAAACTGAGCCCAGGTCATCGTCATCATGTATGGATGAATTATCTTAATAAACCAATCCAGAGTTGGTCCCTCTATTGACAGCTCAACTATCATGATCTGCTGGTACTCAATGTGAGCAGTCTGAGTCCTCATCTCGATTGCATGTAGAAAATCTAAAGGGTCAGAAGTCCTATTAAAAGCTATCTTGCCAACTCTGGCATAGAATAGAGCTGTCTTAGGGTCATACATACCCTGCTGATAGGCAAGCTGAACAGGTAGTGCAATAGGAGGTACTGGAATATCTTCATACTCAGGCTCTATAGGTTCCTCAACCTGTAGCTCTCTCTGTTTACGATGACCTGCCACTTCTCGAGGTCTACCTCTCCCTCGACCTTTGCACCTAGCTGGTAGCTCAGGAGGTAAAACCTAATCCTGGAAGGACTCATCATCCTCAGCCTCAACGATCGGTGGAGCGACACGCACTCGCCTCCTCATTCTAAAAGGACAAATAGAAGGATTTAGACAAAATAGACAACTAACGGTAATTCAAAAAACTAAATCAAGGAATACTTATCAAGACATACTCGAACCTAATTAACTATAGTAGTTTCAAAAAGAAAACATGACACTGAAAACTTAGGGCCACAACTCAATAACTAAGGCCCTGATAAAAAACTCTGCTCTGATACCAACTTTGTCATGACCCAAGCCGGGGGTCATGACCAGCGCTGGGAAACGAGAATTCTTTCGAATCTGGAACCCGTAGCAAGCCTCAAAAGAATAAAAATAAATAATAAATAAAAATACATCAGAATTAAATCTCAATAATTATGTACTAAATAATCTTCTCATATCATAAAATAAAATATTTTAATACAACATTCAAAGATAGGCCTCTCTGAACTAAAATCAACATACATAAATACAGAGTACAACTTTTAACTAATATAAATACAACTAATGTAGTTTTCTAGAAAACAATAATAAAACTAGGTAAAAGATTTACATAATAGAGCCAGGGCGAAAGAAATCCGATGGATAGGCCTACTGCTGAGGTTTAAAGAAGAGGACTCTCCTAAAAAAATATCAACTGAGGGGAGTCAGACCTCACTGAGAAAATTGTTATAATATATACACGCGCATTACTAACTGACAAATGCAAACAATCATATGTATATAATAAATATATATACAGGCATGTACACACAGATGCTGAAAATCAATTATATATATAATACTGAAAAACATCAGTTTATGAAGGATAAAATAGAACCCTAATGATCGCAACCTCAATTAACAGTAGAAAACACTCTAACCATACTGGCTCACTTAATTCCAAATAAATTCACTTAATCCAACTAGACAGTAGACTGGCCCTAAACGCTAAGTCAACCAAGCTCTAGCAGTCTGACTGTCAGTGTGATTGGCCCCGAGTCACTTGGTCAATCGAGCTCCAGCAATCACACCATTAATCACATCACACATCAATCAAATTAATCAAGTCCTGATCCACAAATAAGTTAGTAATTCAACTTACAATCTATCGCACCAGTATGTACTCAATCCTAGTGTTGCCCATTAGAAAGCACGGTCTATCGATATCCTTCATTTAAAATAAAACATACATTCAAATAAACAATAATGCATAAAGTCATTCATAAGAATCAAATAAACCATATATATACCAGAAATATACCTAAAATAAACTAAGTGTATTTCAAGTATATATATGTAAAATAAACTCAAATAAATCATGAAATATACTCAAAATAAACTAATAATATTCTTGAAAATAATTTAAATATAAATCAAAAGTAAAACATGCATTTTTTTCAAAATATACTAATAATATACTAAAAGTATACCTAAAATATACTCAAGCATTTAATAAAACAATTATGCAAAATTTTACATTTAAAACATATAATTCTAAAACGTACAACCTAAAGCAATGTATATATATAATAACAACTCACAGGGATGCACTCCACGAGACTAGTCCAACGGGCCTGGTCCACTAGGCCTCGGTCTCGGCGCAACTAAACAATAAAAAAGATCACGAAATCAGAATAAATCTAGCTTAGACTTCTAGAGACTCGATCTAGAATTACAAAATACAGACAGACATAGAATAGGAATTAGACTCGATGTCATGTTTTACGAAAATTCTACTGAAAATTCAGCAGAACCTCCTCTGTAAAATGAAATCTCTCTATTAAAAAGTAGAGTCAGTCCTGCAAGAAAAATACACTTCTAATATAAAAATTCTTACAACCCTCGGTTGGGATCCCGAACTACAAAATTCTCCTAACCGATGTCCTCAATTCACCAAAATTCACATAATATAATAAAATATATTAAAAATCAACAATTACCATAAATACCCTCGAAACATCAAAATATAGTATATTTATCATAAAAACATCAAAATAATTATTTTCCTAATAATTACTTAAAAACCCTAAATAATAATATAATATTATTAAAAATCCCTTTTTCCAATAATTACACAAATATTAATAAAAATTCATTTTATAAATCCAAATAACTTAATTAGTCCAAATAAATATTAAAAATTACTAAAAATCCTTTTTATTACAAAAATAGTATATTATATATTATTTGAAAATAATTTTCAAAAATTAGTATTAATTAGTTAAAATTAGTAAATAATTTATAAAAATCATTTTTATACCTCAAATAATATTAAAACCAATTAAACATAGTGTTTAACTAAAATTATCACCAAATTACAAAATTAACCCTAATATATGCGCGCATATATATATATATATATATATATATATATATATATATAACACATAAAATATCCATGCAATAATGTACTTTAATAAAATAGTAATAATATTAAAATAACATACACTAAGTTAAATATTGTTAAAATAATGTCATTCAAAGTAATAAATATGAATAACATAAATAAATTATCTGAAATACTAAGTCTCAAAATAAATATTCAAAAGGAACACTAATTTGACATAAAATAATGATAGTAATAATCATCAAATAATAAATAATCAAATTTATTTTAAAACTTTATTAATACTGCATATCCTGTTTTAAAATAAAATAGTTTAAAAACTAGGGTTATTACAGTCTTTTACACTTCATATCTCTTTCCAAAGAATTATATTGCACAAACACACGTAAGTGATCGCTATTAGTTTCAAAAACACAATTATTTTCTCCCTTTTAAGTGCAGCTTATCGTTATAATTAAAACATTCAAGGCACATTTCTCTCTTTTCTGGTTTAAATCCAAATAAATACATATCATATAAAATGAATCCTAATATTAACATATGATTGATGTGTCGTAAACCTAATCTCTACCTAGAATAAATGTTTTCCTCTATTTTTCGGTAATATACCTAAATTATTTCTTAAACCCAAACAATTTACTCTGAAGCTGTAAAATAAAACTTTCATAAATGGAAGGGGTTGAACTACCTACGTTAAAGTCATCTTGGAAAGCTAATACAAGATCATGCTTGAATGATGTTAAACGACTCTATAAGTTCATCTCCTTCAATTGAGTACAAATGTTTTTTGTTAAAGGAAAAAAACCCTAGAAATTTTTTATTCAAACAATCGTTATAAAAATTTGCATAAGTCGCTTACATATAAGATACATTGGCCATATGGTTAAGTGTTCAATTTAGTCCAAATTTTAATATATACAAACTCGTCCAAATTTTTATTTTAAATAATGTTAATTCTTTTTCAAACTTAATATATATGTATATATTATATAAAAAATAAATATGCAATAAAAATTATATTTAATTTTGAAGTTTCTAGGTAAAGGACAAAATCGTAATATGAAGATAGGGGTTGAGGGATACTCGGTGAACAAACATAATGGAGTAACTTGGTAGGATTTTAGGAAAATTCTCTACTTTGAATGTTTTGAAAGGCTTAAACCAATCATGTGAAATGCCCTAATAGGCAAATGTTTCAATCTATGGGTCAAACCTTACAAGCAAATCTACCGGTAGTTTTTAGGTAAAGGATAAAATCATAATATGAAGATCGGGGCTGAAGATACTCAGTGTACAAACACAATGAAGTAACTTAGTAGGATTTCATGCAAATTCTCTACTTAAGTAAAGGAAAAAATCGTGATATGGAGATAAAGGCTGACGGATATTCGGTGTACAAACACAGTGAGTAATTTGGCAAGATTTTACGCAAATTCTCTACTTTGAAGTTTTGAAAGGCTCAAACTAATCACGTGAAATACCCTAATAGACAAATATTTTGGTCTATAGGACAAACTCACAAGCAGATCTACAGTAGTTTTTAGGTAAAGGACAAAATCATAATATAGAGATAGGGCCGAAGGATACTCAGTGTACAAACATAGTGAAGTAACTTGGCAGGATTTCAGGCAAATTCTCTACTTAGGTAAAGGACAAAATTGTAATATGGAGATAGGAGCTGAGGGATACTGGACAAACCTCGTGAGTGGATCTACCAGCATTTTTTAGATAGAGGACAAAATCAAAATATGGAGATAGGGGTTGAGGGATACTCGGTATACAAACACAATGTAGTAACTTGGTAAGATTTCAAGTAGATACTCTACTTTAAAAATTTTGAAAGGTTCAAACTAATCATGCAAAATGCCCTAATAGGCAAATGTTTCGATTTATAGGACAAATCTCACAAGAGGATCTACTAGTAATTTTTTGGTAAAGGATAAAATCATAATATGGAGATCGGGGCTAAGGGATACTTGGTGTACAAACACAGTGAAGCAATTTGGTAGGATTTTAAGTAGATTCTCTACTTTGAAAGTTTTGACAGGCTCAAATCAATCATGCTAGTGAATAGTTCACTAGTTATACGAATTGCCTTAATAGGCAAATGTTTATATACTTTTAAGCAGTTCTACCAACATTTTTTAAGTAAAGGATAAAATTGTAATTTGGGGATAGGGGTTGAGGGATACTCGGTGTACAGACACAGTGAAGTAACTTGGTAGAATTTCAGGCAAATTCTCTACTTTGAAAATTTTGAAAGGCTTGAACCAATAATTTCCTGTGAATGGTTCACTGGTTATGCAAAAAGCCCTAATAGGCAAATGTTTATATACTTTTTTTAGGGATGAATAATAGATGCATATAGACATGCTTAGACAGTATTGCAATACTTTGTCTTTCTAGATCTTTATATGAAACTTTTTTGTCCTTTTTGTTTCTAAATGCTACTATGATGTTCTCTATTTTGTTCTTACTTATTTAAGTGAAATAGTTACTACTACTCTTTTAACAGAAGTAAACAAACAAATGTAATTGTATAATATCATCATTTTCTTGTGCTTGATTTGTGTATTACATCAGTGAGTAATGATGATTGTGAAATATAATGGATCTTCCACATGTTAGAAAAATTACCATTGGATTTCATAATATGTCACCATTTGCAGTGCATGAATAATTTGTTTTTGAACCCAAATTATTAGTGCATGAATGATGTAGTTCTTTAGGAGTTTGACTAACAAAAATTGTGACTTGATTTCAATAAAGACAGAGCTTAATAGAGTAGTTGGTTCTTGGTGGCAATCTAATCTTTTGATGTTTGTGAAAATTTGAATGGTAGAGTTTAATGTCCTAGATGAGAATCTGAATAGTAGTCTTATGTTCTGATTTCATCCACCATTTAGAACAAACAAAAACTTCAGGTGAAGGAAGTATTTTTGTCACTTTATATCCACACTAGGGCTACAAAATTATTTACAATTGGTGGGTTTTACTTATCTATGCTTCTCCTCAATCAAATACCTACCCTTAAGTTTTCTTTGTCATCTCTCCAAATGAATCCATATGCGGAGTTAGGTTCCAAGTATCATTTAGTCTAAGAAGAAATGCTAAAGCCACTTTTGGCAATAGTGTTATTGTATAGAGATTTTTGTGTTTATATACATATATACTATCCTAAGGAATGGCCATTTTAACTTTCTTTTTAATAAGGAAGCTAAACCACTTAAATATTGGACTACATAAAAAAAATTATCAAATAAAAATTAATTCTACAAATCAACAATCATGAAATTTGAATCACACATGATGATGTCTTTTAAAAAATAACTACTATATTACTTCTGACATTTTTTTTTTCTGAAAAGCAAAAAATGTTATAAACAAAATAGCCAATTTAATTGAATGAGAAATTAAAGTCAAATGAAAGGGAAGCAAACCTATTCCAACAGAAAAAGGGGAGCAAACCTATCATCAACTGAAATATTTTTGCCTCATATCAAAATTAAACATCAAATTTAAACACAAAAACCCCCAACGTTGATGTGCCTAATCCCCAAAATCCATAAAAGCTTCATAATGTTCTGATGCCTGATTTGTCCAAGAGTCAGAATCTCAGCCTGAAAACTGTTCTTAATGTTGCTCCCCTCCTTGTTAGATGCTAGCGTTTTTACAGTAAGAGATTGTCCAGCAGGCATTACTACCTTGTAAACTGTCCCACAAGCTCCCCTTCCAACGGCATAGCTATCATGAAAGTTGTTTGTGGCCTCAACCAGGCCTTGTAAACTGAATCCCTCCTTAGGAGGAAAGTAGATATCTGAATCTGGCGACGAACTCTCATTATCACATACGGGTGGAATTGTCTCATTTGGGCATCTCATGACATACAGTATTACCATAATTCCAATGAGTGATACTCTACCAACTGCGGCTGCAACAGTTGTGATAATTCGACCGCGATGAGCATCTATGCTTTTCAAAGAAGCGCCAGAACCAGAAAATGAGGAATCTCCACCGCAATAGTCAAGATGCCCTTCTTAGCCCTGTCTAAATCAATTTTCAGCTCTTTCAGAGTGGTCTGCCAGCGAATAGAACAAGAGCCAATTTCATGATATTCCAGTATGTATAGGCTAACAAAGAACTCATTTTCTTGGCAACTAAAATAACATGCATGTGCACATACATGCACATGAAAGGACAGAGCACTGTGAAATTTTCTGCCCAGAGAATTTCTAATGTACAACAATAAATTTACTATGGAATCTCCCCAAGAAAAGAACGGACAAGTTGATTAATTAGATTAATTCTTTGAATATTAGTATAATGGACCACCCTCTACTGGTCAACAAAACCCTGCATTAAAACTTAAACTTCCCTAAAGGAAAGTTAGGTGCAGTCTCTACAATTCCAGGATGGGACGGATGAATGTTACGCAAATAAGATGTCCATTCATTGTTGGTCGAGAATCCACCATTCCCATTCTTCTATTCTTTTAAGTGGGTGTTTAATTCGAATGATTTAGATAATTGATAGATATCTTTTAACAAACTAAATCATAGTTGTTCGATAATTTCTATAAATTATTTTATTTTTTTGTTGGAATATATATTGTTTTATTACATATAAATTGTTTTGTTTGATTGATTTATTTTTTTGTTAATTTTTTTAACAATTGGTAGAAATAAATAATTTTTAATATCATAAAAAAGAAAAAAAAAGGTAGAGAATTTGAACCTCTTCTTTTGAAAATGTTCACATTTTTCTTAACTTAATTCACAGCAAATGGGAGCTATACATAAAATTACCAACTAAAATGACTTATTTGTGCCGGATGATCTATATGTCGTTTAATATACAACATATAATATAAATGTAAATTTATAAAAATTAATTTTATATATTTAGTATTTTGATATTTTTTGTATATTATATATTTTATGCTCTAGTAGGTGCATTTTAGGGTTATTTAATTTTTATAAAATAAAATATATTTTTTCAATAACCATTACATGGTGATAAAGACAAAATAAAACAAAAGTAACTAAAAAATTAAGTAACCATAGAATTTTCTGGTCTAATATAATACATATTATATACTTAGTTCTATAATCATTTAATTATATATATTATATATTATAATATATGGTCTAATATAATACACCTTTTTTTTAAATCCACCTTAAATAGATTAAAAAAAATTGCAACTCTTAAAAAAGTTAGTCTCTTTCATAAAAATATTAATTGATAAAATTTCGAACCCAATATTTTAACATTCATTGTTCATCTTAAAAACATATAAAATTCAATTATGTTGAATTTAGCATTTAAAATACTTATATTTTTTCATCATTTTAAAAATAAGTAATAAAGATGAAGACTTGAATTTAAAATTTTAAACTATTTACAAACAAAAATAATAGTTTTTTTTAATATATTTTAAGCCAAAATTATAAAATTACACAAAAGGTAGTGAGATTTGAGCGCTAATTGATCCACGTAAGCAAAAACAAATACATATATATATATATATATATATATATATATATATATATATGTATATATATATATATATATATATTAAATGTTAAATCTTAAAGTCATTAAATAAAAAATTTGATAAGTGTCTATTTTCATATTTAAGTATTCATCCTAAAATCTAATGTATCAAATTCTTAAAAATTTTGATTTTTATAAAAAAAATAAAATATTTATTATATTTTTTTGATATTACCTTTTAATTAAAATATTATTATATATATATTTTTTAATATTACTTAAATTCTAAAAGTTTTTATATAATAAATATTTTTTAAATCTCAAATCGCTCAATGTTATTTTTTAAACCATTAGAAATTTTATTTTTAAAAAAATTTTCAACTATTATACATACTCCAATAATAATTTAATAGTCTCAAAATAAATTTTATTATGTTTAAAAATTATTACAATAAAAATTAAGAAAATAAAATTAATATAATATATTTTATTTTTAATTTATATAGTTACATTTTTCTCTTTATAAAAATTCTTATTTTAAAATGTATATGTTTTATTCAATATAAAACATTTTAATTATTTTACATCTAAAATATTACTTTTGTTTTCATTAGAAATTATATCTTTTATTCTAATTAAAATATTTATCTTTTATTTAATTAAAAATATATAATTTTTATTTAACTTAAATAAAATTACGTAATTTATCAATTATTTTTTATTTTTTTTTATTTTATTTCTCTAATTATTATTATTACTATATATACACTATTAATTAATTATACTTTTAAATTTATTAAAATTATTTAATAATTATAGTAAAATGTATATGCTATTTGAAAAATTCTAAAATAATTTTTATTTTTATTTATTTTATTTTCACTTCATACTTATCTCCGTTAAATGAAAGGAATATTTACTGGGTGAAAAACAAAGTACTCATGCTACAGCATATTATTTAAACTCTCCGCGTAGATTGGTCGTTACTTTAATTTGGCTCATTTTTCCTCGCTTTGTTTTCACCCGTCTGCTCCATACTCTTATGATTATATAAGCCCTATAAAGAAGGTGAGGTAAGACCTCTCTCTCTCTCTCTCTCTCTCTCTCTCGCAGCTATTCCATCTCCCAAGTAGAAGCAGCACTGCCGAAAGAAGAAGAAAAAGAAAAGTTGTTTACGCAAAGGTACGGTCCCTGTTTGCTTCCCGAGAAAATGCAGGAAACTTGATCATTTTCTATATCTTTTCTTTTTCAATAAATCGTTTGTCTGTCTGTTAGACGCGTGTTCCTATACTGTTTTTCTTTTCATTCTTTTTTGGAAGAATCTTACCTGGCCAAGTATAATACAACAATGATGAGATTTGAATGATAATTGAGATGTTTTATTTTTATTGAACAATTATTTTATATTTAGCTTATGTGTCTTGTATCTGACCATAAAACAAGAAGCCTTTTTTTTTTTTAGTTTGTTTTCTGTTTTCTCGGAATCTAAGGCTTAGTCTATAATTACTTTGCTTTTTACAAACTTTATTAATAACACCTTGGAATTTCTCTGAATCCAAGCAAGAAGGTGCGGATTCATTTTGATCGAGAATGCTTGTTTTTGGAGCTTGATTTACAAGCTAATATATCTCCGTGCATTTACATATGAATAATCCGCGTGATTCTATTATTATTATTAAAACTGTTTGGTGATAGCGTTGTGGTTTTTGTTTGGATTGATTCAGTTTAAATTCAATTTGCAATCGATCATGGCAAGGAAGATGCTAATTGATGGAGAGGAGAACCAGCCAAATGAGCAAGAACACTTTGATTTTGATTTGTTCGTTATAGGAGCTGGAAGTGGCGGTGTTCGTGCTTCTCGGTTTTCTGCTAATCATGGAGCTAAGGTATAACCAAAAAAAAAAAATCATGTTGGTTGAGAAATGTTATTGGCATTATGATTGTCTTTTTTTTCCCCCCTAATCTCCTATTATTTATTAAGACTTATGTTTGGAATCTTCACTTAGGAGAGAAAAATTCCCTGAAATGCACAAGTCATTGTGTAATGTTACTTTTGACAAATATAAAAACATTTTAGGTTCATTTCTCATTTGGGATTATGTTAATAGAAGGTGTGGATGTTACTCCTGGCAATGGTTTTAACTTCTTCCTGTGTTACATTGCTGTTATATTGTTATGTTTTCACTGTTGAGTGCAGTGTATCCATTTTGATGGTTCATTTTCCTCTAATTGATTCTGTTTCTGTTTTTAAGGTTGGAATTTGCGAACTTCCTTTTAATTTAATCAGCTCAGATGCAGAGGGAGGAGTTGGTGGAACGTAAGTTTAATGAACTTAGGCTTTGTTAAAAAATCCTCATGTTAGAAAAATTTTGCAGAAAATAAGTTTAATGAGTTTGCTTTGTGAACCTAAGCTCAGATACAGTTTCTTACCTTGGGATAGCAGAATGTTAGGAGAATTTAGCATGATACTTTTAGTCATGAGAAATGCTGCTTCTACTTTGTCAAATTGTGTTGTTGGTTCGATAGTAAATAGTCACAGGGTTTTGTTAGACGTTAATTTGTGTTATTATAGTTAAATATCTTCTCATGATTTTTTATACCTTCTCTTTTTTGTTTCTGTAGCTGTGTTCTTCGCGGTTGTGTTCCCAAGAAGATTTTAGTGTATGCATCATCTTTTGGAGGTGATATCGAGGTGAGAATGCCAAATTTATTAGAATCTCATGCTAGAATCTGCTGAAAATCATTTGAAATTCTCAACAAATGGACAATTTGTTCTTTTGAGGGCATCTGTTGTGATTATGTGAATTCTCATAGACATTAGAATGTATTTTGATATGCATTGACTGTCATAGATGGTTCTAAAATTCACTAGTTAGTTTAATTTTTAGAGATATTATTAATTCGCCTTGCAGTTTGGCTTGGTTGCATTTGTAATTTCCCTAGATGTTAAATTGGTTCTGGCAATTTTGTTTTCAGACTTTAGATTTTGGGTTGTGATACAACTTTTTCTTACTTGGTAGATTGATATATTGTTATGTGCTTCAATTGTTCCTGTATGTTGTACTGTTTGTTTTTTTTTTCCTCTTTTCGTGCATTGTGGATTGGCAGAAACATTGCTTATGTTTAATGGTTAATGGATGTATAATGTTGATTTTACAGGATGCCAGGAATTTTGGTTGGGAAGTAAATGAAAATGTTGAATTTAATTGGAAAAAACTGTTGCAGAAGAAGGTAAGCAGACATTCTAGTGGGAGTTTATTTTAATTTTATGATGATCTTGTACGAACCCTTTCTAGTGTTATCTTTTCATGTGGTAACTAAATTTTTAAAGAAAATTAAATGAAAGAAAATATGACCAAGACAGGATTGGTAGAGAAAAGAACTCTGGTTGTTCCTTTCATTATGATTCACTTATCTTTGTAGAGGAGTTGCAAATGATCCTGCAGGATATTTTCCTCCCTAAATATCCAATCTACATGTCCTCAATTCCCCTTTCTTGATTAAAAACTAGAAGAAAGACACATTCTTTCTGTGTAATTTTTTTTTTTCTTGATCAAAACCAAAGAATTGTTACAGAGTTGAGCTAGGTAGTTGTACTTTCTTTTTTAGTCAGGTCCTGTGATGAACTAGAACAGGTTGGCAACTGTTTTACTGTTTTGTATGTCCTGATTATCTTTTTTTTTTTTCTTTTCAAAATTGCAGAATGATGAAATTATCAGGCTAAATGGAATTTACAAGCGATTATTGTCTAATGCCGGCGTTAAACTTTTTGAAGGCGAGGGAAAAATCGTTGGCCCTAATGAAGTTGAGGTGACACAGATAGATGGCACCAAATTGAGCTTTTCAGCAAAGCACATACTGATTGCAACTGGAAGTAAAGCTCAGCGTCCTGCTATTCCTGGACATGTTGGTTTCCTGGTTCTCTTCTCGTGTGGTTGTACACTGATGAATGATAGGTTTTTTGCATGATTATGGAAACCAAATTTTAAGTGGTTTATGGTTTTGCCTCTGATTTATTTCTGTGATCTATCTTATTGTCTAGAAGTTTGTATTTTGGTTTTTGTTAACTTCTTATGAGACTTTCACAGAAATGATACTTGCATGCTTACATATTTTTAACTTGAATTGCAAAATATGAAAGGCATCAACTAAATGCTCCTTTAAAGTGTGTACAAAACTGATCACCTGGTCACTGTATCCAATTTGTGTCTAACATGTGATGTTTAAGATCTATTTAAGTTCTATCTTCTATATTTGTTGCTTACTTGCATTTTTGGTTTCTTTGACTATTAAGGAGCTGGCTATAACCTCTGATGAGGCATTGAGTCTGGAAGATGCGCCTAAGCATGCTGTGATACTTGGTGGAGGGTAAGATCTATCTCTTCAGTTGTGGTTTCTATTAAGTTTTGATTGTGTAGCATACCCTGGATGTTGGCTGATTATTTCCTATACTTGTACAGGTATATTGCTGTTGAGTTTGCCTCAATATGGCGTGGCATGGGTGCTACTGTGGACCTAGTTTTCAGAAAGGAACTTCCTTTAAGGTTGTAATTTGATGTTGTGTTGCTAGTTGCTATTTTTTAATGTCCGAGGTGCTTGATCTTCAATAAAAGGCTCTTCTCTTTGCTCTTGTTTTTCATGTATTGTTTTGTATTTTGTGTTTAAAGAAGTCATATTTTGACTCTAATAATTAACGGGTAACGTTAGAGAAACCTCCAGTTTTGAATTTTTTTTGGTGTATGGTGTGGTGGAAAACTTGGAAATTTGAATCAGACTGTTCACGTTATTTGGGATGTCAACGAGCAAGGAAGAGAGGGAGAGGGAGGGGGGGGGTGGTTGGATCTTTTAGCTAATGAGCTTGAGTAGGTCTTTGGCTGCTTATCAACAACACCTAAAACCCTGACATACCTAGTTCAGGCTGTTACTGCTACAGATAAGGACCATGTGTAAGCCTTTGATTATTGATAGTGAAACATGATGGAGATTGAACAACAATGGATATACTCTGAACAAAGGCCATTGAAAGTAGCGCACACATTTTATGTTTGCATTAATTTTGTGCAGAATGTATAGTATTGACTGAGGATACATTTTTCTGCTTGTCCATCAACTAAACCCTTTCGAAACCACTATATTAATTTGGTTTTGTTTTGACCACATGTTCTTCTAATTGTTTCTGCTTGAGAGTTGGAAGCTAGGGAATTTTTTGGGTCATATCATGTGTATTATCCAATTTTACTACTTCTTGCAAATTAGGAGAACTCTCTGGCTTTTTTTTTAAATGTCACTTTAATGTTTGACTTAATAAGTTTCTCATGTCAATCTATCTACAATATTTATGCAGAGGTTTTGATGATGAAATGAGGGCAGTGGTTGCTAGAAATCTGGAAGGCAGGGGAATAAATTTGCATCCAAGAACCAATTTGACACAGGTATTGTATTTGTAAGGATCTGTCGTTGATGCCACATACATCATTTTTTTTTTTAATTTTATTTGTTTATATCTTTAGCAGTACATTCCTCTTTGTCTATCTGTATTGTTTGATCATTTTTGTTGTTTTCTAATCAACCTTATGCTAACCATGTAAATTATTAAATTATTACTACAGTTAACCAAAACTGAGAATGGCATAAAAGTTCTTACTGATCATGGAGAAGAGTTATTGGCAGATGTTGTGCTCTTTGCCACTGGTAATTATACTTGCTACGAGATTGCATTGATTTCCAAGGTCATTTCAACTACCTGCATTCCATGCAATGTTGTCAAAACTTTCCTTGTTGGCATGAAATAATGTTTCAGGATTGTATTGCAAAACATAATTTTAGTGAAGCATGACAAACAGAGCTAGATGGACGACATGACCAAATTCCTTCAAGAATTAGCATTATAAAAAATAGTTTAAAAGTGTATAAAACATTAAGGGGAAGAAAGTGGAAGGAACTACATGTTAAAAAAATAGATCTTTTGATGGAATGGGCTCTTAGAGATATCTTTATCTTGTGTTCGCTTTTTTTTTGGACAGCCCATTTATTACTCCTTTAGTCTCCTCTCTTGTGCTTTCTCTAGTAATTTCCTTTACTCTTGATATACGAGTCTCTCCTACTCTTTTAACCAATTTATATTTCTCATTTTGCTTTTTGTTATGATGACATTGGCCATCTAAAGAAGTGACCCTCCCCCTTACAGAACCCATATCCTTCCCCCATCTTAATGTTTTGGAACTCAATGTTCTGTGTTCCAGAGTTGTTTCCAGAAATAGTGGAGCTTGCATAATCTCAGATCTAGAGTCAGCTTTTATGGAGTTCCAGTCAGATTCATTATTTATGTGCTAATTTTCTACATAGTGTAGTCAATATATTTGTTACTACATATTATATTTTACTGCTGCTTGCCAGCACTGTATCATCCTCTCTCTTTCTCCCTTCCCCCTTTTGTTTGTCTTTACTGTCATTGCTGTTATTCATGGCATGCAGTGTTCTTTAATTTGTTGCAGGTCGGGTACCCGTCACGAAGAGGTTAAATTTGGAAGCTGTAGGGGTGGAGCTTGACAGTGTAGGAGCTATCAAGGTCAATTGCTTTATATTCTGTTATATTTTTCTTTCTGTATTAGTTATTGCGTGCACAAATAAGAGTGTAGGTCAGTAGCTGTCCCTTCTGTTATCTTTTTTCTTTCTTTGTTACGACTTACAATTCAATGCACACTGAGAGATGTAAATTTCACAATTAGTTTCTTTTTAGTCATGTTTATCACCGTAGGTAGATGGGTTGTGCGCACACATGCAGCTGATAATTTTAGGGTGTCTCTTGATGTTGTTGATGATAAAGGAAAGTTATTGACTTAATTTGTCAATGCCATTGGTTGAGGTGAACTCAAACTCTGTATTTCCATAGGAAAAGTTAGGTTTCTAGAAAAGGTTTATGCACAATTTGACAAAAGATTAAAAAAAAGAGATTTTCTGAAATGTTTTTCACTATTATTTCACTTAATAGAAGTACAATATATAGACATAAGGAATTGTCAAATCCCTTAATCCTAGGGTCTAATATAGTAAGCATAATTAGATCCCATAATCCTAGGCCTATAATAGGAAGAAATATAGCAGTAATTATAACAAGAATATATACAATAATAATGGAAATCTTAGACAGGTAATCAAAGAATATACAACTATATGGGAAAAATTAAATAAGGAAATATACAGCTATATGGGAAAAACTAAATAAGAAAATATACAGCTATATGGGAAAAAACTAAATAAGGAAATATATAGTTATATGGAAAAAACTAAATAAGAAATAAGAGTATATTGACATCCCCCCTCAAATTGATGCGGGTAAGTCTATCAGCATCAATTTGCTACTGAGAAACTTGTGTCGTTGGCGTGTCAAAGCTTTTGTAAAGACATCAGCTATTTGAAGATTAGTAGTAAGATGAGGAAGAGTGATAACACCTCGAGTAAAAGCCTCCCTAATGTAATGACAGTCCACCTCTATGTGCTTTGTGCGTTCATGATATACTGGATTCGCAGCTATTTGAATGGCACTAGTATTATCACTATGAAGTAGAGTGGGATTAGTTTGAGGGAATCCAAGTTCTGAAAGAAGACCACGTAACCACACAATTTCAGAACAAGCTGCAGGCATGGCTCTATACTCAGCCTTCGTGGAAGATTTAGAGACGTAGTCCTGCTTCTTACACTTTCAAGAAATCAAGGCATCTCCAAGGAAAACACACCAGCCTGTTGTAGACTTCCTAGTATCCGGGCAGCCAGCCCAATCTGCATCACTATACGCAATCAAATGAAGAGCAGATTTGGTAGGGAAAAACAACCCACGAGTAGTTAACCCAATTAAGTATTGAATAATGCGACGAACAGTAGCAAAATGAAGATGTCGAGGTGATTGCATAAATTTGCTAACTATATGGACAGCATATGAGATATCAGGCCTTGTAATTGTTAGGTAAATAAGACTATCAACAAGTTGCCTATATAAAAAAGGATTAGGCAAATGCTCGCCTTCATCTTTTCGGTATTTCATATTTACCTCCATTGGTGTATCAACAGCAGTTGCATCCTTTAAACCAGCTAGCTCAATAAGATCTTGGATGTATTTATGTTGATTTAAGAACAAACCATGATCTCGAGAGTGAACTTCTAGCCTCAAAAAGTATGTGAGATGTCCAAGATCTTTCATTTGAAATGTATTATGCAACATATTTTGAAGTTTAATGATCAGTCCATTGTCATTATCAGTGATGATAATATCATCTACATAGACCAAGAGAAAGACCATACCAGTGGTTGTCTTGTGAAAGAAGAGTGATGAATCATATTGACTTTGTGTGAAAGAGAAAGTGAGAAGAGTGTTGCGAAACTTCTCAAACTAAGCTCTAGGTGCCTGCTTCAACCCATACAAGGAGTGTTTCAGCTTGCAAACTTCATGAGAATCCGTCAATGACATACCCGGTGGAAGTTTCATGTAAATCTCTTCTTTAAGGTCCCCATTCAAGAAGGCATTTTTTACATCCATCTGATGTAAAGCCCAAGAGTTCGATGATGCAATAGCAAGAATGGTTCTCACTGTGGTCATCTTAGCAACTGGTGTTTCTTCATAGTCTAGGCCATATTCTTGTTTATTGCCAAGAGCAACCAATTGAGCTTTGTATCTATCTAAAGAGCCATCAGATTTGAGTTTCACAGTATAGACCCACTTACTATCAATGGGCTTAACATTTAGAGGACAAGAAACAATGTCCCAAGTATGGTTTTCCTCAAGTGCTTGAAGTTCTGCTTCCATTGCTTGTTGCCAACACTCATGTTCCATAGGCTGTTTATAACAAGTAGGAATGGAAATAAAAGACAAAGTAGTAGACATAGCCACAGGGGTTGAAAAACCATACCTTTCAGGAGGTTTGTGAGGTCTAGAGCTTCTTCGAAGAGGTGGTGAATCATTGGATATGGGTAGAACAGGATCAAATGCCGCAGGAAGATGGGGAGGAACCTCAGTGAGACCTGTAAAAGGATCAGATGTAGGAGGAGTGCATTTACGGTAAACATAACCAGGTTTAAACCTTTGTATTGGTGTTGGCGACTCAGGAAATGTGGTAAAGCAAATAGAGAAGGGAATTCTGAAGTCTGTTGTGTGCTAAAGAAGGGCTGATTTTCAAAAAAAATGACATTCCTAGAGACTCGAGTTCGACGGGCATAAGGATCATAGCAAAGAAACCCTTTTTAGGTTCCAGCATATCCTAAAAAAACACACTTGACAGATTGGGCAGTAAGTTTATGTCTCTCATGTGTAGGAAGGTAAATAAAACAAACACATCCAAAGATATGAAGATTGGAATAATTTGGTACATGCCCAAACAAACGAAAGTAGGGAGAATCATTGTTCAAGTTGGAAGATGGCAATCTATTAATCAAATAAACAGCAGTAGACAAAGCTTCACACCAAAAATGAGAAGGAACACAAGACTCAATTAGAAGAGTTCGAACAAAATCAAGAAGATGACGATTCTTTCTTTCAGCCACACCATTTTGTTGTGGAGTGAAAGGACAAGAACGTTGTGATATGATCCCATGACTTTGAAGAAAAAATTGAAATGCATTTGACATATATTCACCACCTGAATCAGATTGCAAGATTTTGATTTTGGCAGAAAATTGTGTTTCAACTAAAGCAAGAAAAACCTTAAACACAGAGAAAACCTCACTTTTAGACCGAAGAAAATATACCCAAGTAAAGCGAGTGAAATCATCGATAAATGTAACAAAGCATTTGTAATTTTCATGAGAAATTATAGGTACAATACCCCATACATCAGTATGCACGAGTTCAAAAGGTTTGGTGGTGTGGCTTTTATGCAAGGGAAAAAGGAAGTGTTTTGCTTTTACCAAGTTTGCAAGATGCACAATCAACAATATCACTATTAGAAGAGGCTGAATTTTTATTTTCAAGTAAACCAGATTTAAGCAAGAATCGAAATACATAAGAATTAGGGTGTCCTAAATGTTTATGCCACATTTGATTATCACATTGAACAACATTACAAGCAACATAATTTGACACCAAATAAGGAGATAGAAGCAAAGGAAGTAGGCGTCCCACTTTAGGTCCCTTCGCAATCATCTTCTCGGACACTTGATCCTGCACAAGACAACCAAAAGTTGAAAATAGAATAGTACATTTGTTGTTAACTAATTGGCCGACAGATATAAGACTTGTGGACAACTTAGGGAGATATAAAAACAGTATTTAAAAAGGCTGAAATATCACCAACAGCTGTGATAGGTAAGGAATTACCATCGGCAGTATGAATCCGAAGATCTCCTTTATATTTTCTAATATTATTTAAAGGTAAGGCAGTGTTGGTCATGTGATTGGAAGCACCCGAATCAAAATACGAAGGCTTAGGATTAGAATTTTTGTTACCTGAAATGCCTAAAGCAGAAAGGATAGAACTATCATTTGTTGGACCATTTTAGGTGTAATAGAAGACTGACTAGGATTAGGAGCATTCGAAGAATCAACTGAGACATTGTAGGTTGTTTTAGATTTCTTTGGAGGCCGAATGGAACAATCTTTGATGATATGTCCTGTTTTCTTATAATAATTGCAGAATTTTTTAGTACAATTAGTAGTAATGTGCCCAAATCCTTTGCAACTATAGCACTGGACATTAGTCATATCTCTGCCTCCTTTAAACATTCCTTGAGTAGCGTAGGCAACAGGAATTGGAGCAGAATTTTGTGCTTTCTGCTCCAAGACAGCTTGTGTAATAAGCCGTTGTTTTTCCCTGAGAAGCTCTCCCACACAAATATCGAATAAAGGAACTGGTTCTCGATTCATCATGTTGGACCTAATTGCTTCAAACTCCCCTCTCAACTTCATTAAAAACTGGTCACGCTTACTAATCTCATGCACACTTTGGATAGCAATGAGTCCTTCAGGAGGTACACTTACATACACAATATCAGTGTACTCAGTCCAAAGATTTCCAAAGGAAGAATAAAACTCTTGGATTGACATACTCCCTTGGCTGAGTTGACCCAACTCGAGTTCTAATTGGAACCTTCATGTTGTATTGCTTTGGTTGTAAATTTTCTTCAAGTAATCCCACATTTTTCAAGAAGTTTTGTAAGGCTTGAGATTGAGAAGTATGGATGGTTCCACACTTCCAAGGATCCAAGACATAATATGAGCATCTTTCACCTCCCATTTCACATATATCTCCTTCTCCTTCTCGCTATTAGGTGCAGCATCTGTCCCATCAATATGACCCCATAATTCCTTTCCCTTGACAAAGATCTGAAATTGGAATGCCCAGGCAGAATAGTTCTTGCCATTAAATCGAATAAGAAAATGTTCAGATTGTTCTAAAGACATGATTCAACCAGAACAAGAACTAAAAAATCAGGTCCAAGAAAACATAATACAAGAAACCAGACGCAAGATGAAATGATCTTAGAATTTAGGCTCTGATATCATGACAAAAGATAAAAAAAAAAAAAGATTTTCTAAAATGTTTTTCACTATTGTTTTACTTAACAGAAGTACAATATATAGACATTAGGAATTGTCAAATCCCTTAATCCTAGGGTTTAATATAGTAAGTATAATTAGATCCCATAATCCTAGACCTATAATAGGAAGAAATATAACAGTAATTACAGCAAGAATATATACAACAATAATGAAAATCTTAGAGAGGTAATCAAAGAATATACAACTATATGGGAAAAACTAAATAAGGAAATATACAGTTATATGGGAAAAAACTAAATAAGGAAATATATAGTTATATGGGAAAAACTAAATAAGAAATAAGAGTATATTGACACAATTAACACTGATTCCTGAGTGACCTATTGTAGGTATGATTTATGTGCTGTATGCTGAGAACTCTATGCAGCTCTGAGTATCAGTTGTAGTAAAATCAAGCTATTTAGCTGCATAGAAACCGTCCGCTTGTGTCAATGACTTGTTTTGGGTGGTTCAATGATTTTGTTTATCATCATTATTATTTTCAATGGAGTGTTGGTTTTCATCTATTTCAATTTTATTGCACAATACTGGTTTCAGAATCCTGCACCTTCACTTACTATAAAAGATATTCTTTAGTTTCTATCTTTTCTCTTATTTGTTTCCTTGTTCAGGTTGATGAGTACTCATGCACCAATATACCTAGTATTTGGGCTATTGGTGATGTCACAAACCGAATGAATCTAACCCCTGTGGCTTTAATGGAGGGAACATGCTTTGCAGTACGTGTTTCATGAAGAACTCATTTCATTTCCTTATTAAGTTTCCATCAAATTTATTTTTCTTCAAAAATAAATAGTATAATGCTCAATATTTCTAATGTGCAGAAAACTGTTTTTGGTGGGGAACCATGCAAACCAGACTATAACAATGTACCATGTGCTGTATTTAGGTAATAGTTTCTTTTCTGTTGGATCAGAGGGGTTCTTTTCTGCCCTTGTAAATTTCTTATAAAAATTGGCTGATAAACTGCATTGCCTATGTTTGGTTTTGAAACTGCACAAGTAACTCCTTCACAGGGTCCAGAATAACTGCTTTCACTCATAGATTTGGTTCATATTTGGTACTTACATCAGAATTGACATTATGTGGGCTTTTGCTCTGCTATGAGCTTCCATGTGTGGATCCTTTCTGAAGTCTTACAGCCCTGTCTCTGTTGCCATTATGAGCCATGAGAAGGACAATCTCTAAAAGCAGACTGTAGCTAGTGTGGTGATTTTTATCTTTGGCAGTCACCCTATCAAGAAATAAATCTTGTAAACGTTTTTATGGCAGTGTGTGCATGTTGAACAAAAGAAGATGCCTAGTCCTTTATTGCCTCAATTTATCACCAATTCCTTATTCTGTGGTGAAAACGAAAGAAAGTATAATCAGCTTGGGTTTTGCTTCTCTTTTTATGCTATTTTACTCTCTTGCCATTGCATTTGGGGTTTATTGAATTTTTTGGATAGGACTTAAAATTTGCTATTTATCTGCTCTTATAGTGGTCAGTGCTATTGATGCATTATAGGAAATCTCAAGAGTTAAAATTTATCTTATCATTTAGGCATCACAAAAAATCTGCACAGCCTGAACTCTTGACAGTGCAAGGGCTGCTTTAACGCTGAAGTATGCGGACTTTTCGCAACAATTTTTTAAGGTGGAAGATGAGATGGCTGAAACTTGGGCTATTTGACCAACTTATGTTAAAAGATGCAGTTGATTAATATTGCATACTCAATTAAATGAAATCAGTCAATTGGTTTTGCTTGTCCTGTAAGCATTGAAGTCATGGTCGGCATGATGAATTATTTTTTAGTTTTTGAAGATGAATTTTGTTCCTGAGACTGAAATTTTAGCAGCTAAATGTGAAAAAAAATTTATTTGCCATTCATGTCATGTTGGGCAAGGCATCCAACCATATTGTATTGTGTTTGATCACGTCATGTTTGCATGTCCATAATTAGTTGATGTTGCTGTCTCTGGCTATGTTCGGACCCCACAGATATAGCCAGGACACATTGTTAGTGTTATTTAATAGCAATAACTAATTTGTTGCTTTCAGTGAAATAAAATCCTATATGCAAAGGTTTGGATGCGATAATAAAATTAGTGCTTCTGTTGGTCATCAATTTTGAATATATTCATGAATGAATGAACCTTCGATTTGCTTCTTTTCAGCATTCCACCTTTGTCTGTAGTGGGCCTCAGCGAAGAGCAAGCAATAGAGCAAGCAAATGGTGATATATTGGTCTTCACTTCATCCTTCAATCCCATGAAGAATACTATCTCTGGGTTTGTGCTGTCATTTCATTTTGTTTTTTTCACTAAATATAAATATTTGAGAATATTGAATACTAAGTATGAATGAAATAGATGTACAAATAATTCAGAAATGTGGGTGACTAGACATTATGTCTCTGAACATGTTCTGAATCTTGGGGAAATGTTTTAACATCTCATCTATCTTTATTGAGCAGTTAGGATGCTGTTATTGGCATTACTTCAATTAATTTTTTTGACATGTTTGTCTTAGAGCTCCTGGTTCTCAAAGCATTTTTTATTTGCTTTATTTTGCTTCTAGACGACAAGAGAAGGCAGTGATGAAGCTTGTTGTTGATGGTGAGACAGATAAAGTTCTTGGAGTTTCCATGTGCGGGCCAGATGCTCCTGAAATTGTACAGGTAAAATTTCCTTTTCTGACTTGATCAAATCAAATGATCTTGTGCATGCCTTGCACAACATTCTTTTGGGCCTTCAAATCATCCAGAATAAGTAGCTTAAAACTGGGGCTGAGCCTATTATTGTAATTTAACAAGTGAATTCTGTTTCGTAAATTTTTTTAGTTTTCTTAATTATGGCATCAAATAATTTCTGGGATTTGTCATAACGTTCTAATTTAGACATTAAGCTTTTCACTTTATATAGTTATTTTGGATTGGATCTGTTTTTAGAATTATGGTGGAATCTTCATGTATAGGTAGCAGCATTTTATTACAAATTCTTGGTTACCATAAACAAAAAAAACACGGAGCCTTCAGCTTCTTTTGATAATTAGGCCTTACCAGGTTTTCTGGCAAAGATGCTGCAATTGGCTTCTCATAATAGTTCTGTTTTGTTACACCTTCAGTTTCCAATTATTTTATTCTGTATTCATTGCAGGGAATGGCTGTTGCAATAAAATGCGGAGCAACAAAGGCCCAATTCGACAGCACGGTAAGCATTTAAATCATAGAGCTTGTGATGGACATAAAGCATATATGAGCAAGGGGCACAAGAAATTTTCTATAGAATACGCCCTTTTGTCAAATTCTCACCATCTCTTTAGTTGAGCAATAATTAGATCACTTTCCCAATAAACCTCCTACTGTACATGAGTTTCCTATTGCATTTTCCCACAGGTTGGTATTCACCCTTCTGCTGCTGAGGAATTTGTAACCATGCGCTCACTCACCAGGCGCGTTAATGCCGGTAGCAAATTGAAGACAAATCTGTGAGAAAATTCAAGTATGATCACAATGCTTGGGTGCAACAAGGAATATATCCATAATTCATAGGGATTTTATTTCAGAACCACAAAAAATGTTAGACAATTTAAGAGCTGATGCCTAGTTATATTTACCTTCAATAAAAGCTGTTTTTTTTAGTTTAGATTTTTGGCAGTTAGAATGTTTGCTGGAAATGGTGTAATTTGTTTCTTAACTAAAGAATACATATGAAGTTTTGGAATGGCATCTAGTATCCTTTTTCTCATAAAAAAGGGCATCCAATATCCTTTCAATCAGCTTAATGTGCAACCTCCAGTTATATATTCTGAGAAGTACCTTGTCGTGTGCTAGCTATGCATCATGCCACGAGACATTTATGATTCATATGGTTTAAATCCACCTGAGCTGTAAAATGGATTCACAAACGGTTGTCTTATTTTTGGTCTAATTCATTCATGACTCCCAAAATTTAGTTTTTTTTTTTATAACTTGAAATAAAATCATTTCGATATCTAAATTTTAATTAAAAAGTATTGACAAAGTTACACGTTTAGTAATTTAAGATGTCAAAATAATTAATTTGAGGTGTTAACATAACTAATTTATAAGTTAAGAGAACAAATTACTACAACAGGTTAATTTTAAGGGTTGCAAATTTATTAAGCCTTTATTCTTTTATCAATAACGTGCCACTGAATTTAATACAAACCGTAAAATAAACTATAAAGAACCAAGCTCAAATTAACCAAACATGGATATTGACCAAACGCATGTCCTCAAGCTCAGGTTAAATTTTACTTAAAACAATTTGGATTTGACCTTTAAATTAATTAATAATTAACTCCCAATTTTTTTTTTAATAAAAAGCGTAAATGGTTAAATTTTATAATTTAAAATGAGAAAGGAAAAATTAAAAAATTGAATTCTATTTTTAACTAAATATCTTAATCTATTTTTAACTATCTATCCTAGACGAGCTAAACAAATCTCAAACTTTTTAACCTAATTCAATTGTAACTTTTATAACATTCATTAAGCTCGATTAAAGCGTAAGATTTTACCAATTGTGGCGGTATGGTATATCCTGCTATGTAGGGGACTAGCCCATTTAAATTCCACATCGTTAAGTTGTGTAATCATGTATATGCATTGTAACTCTCAAGTCAACAATGGGTCTCAAATCATTAAGTTTTGGAAGTGTGTATTTATAAGTATGTTCATGGCAATGACTCCTAGATCAATTGATTTAGGGTGAGATATTCATGATCTAAGGTTGTCTAAAAAGTTTTAGGGATGTAAAAATCAAGGTGTATATCTATAATAATAATAATAATAGTTAATATATAATAAAATATCATGATAGATAGATAGATATGTGATATATATATATAATACATAAAGTGACTAAAAAAAAAAGTATGTTCATAGCATTTGACTGAGGACATGCCATATATGTTAAAATTATAAAAAAAAAAAAAAAAAAAAATTTTGAAATCACACATTATTGTTAAATATGTCTATATCATATCCGCCTCGCCTTTCATGTACCCCTAGCTTTCAAGTAAACAAAAATCCCGGACTGTTTAATGGAGACTGCCATGATTCTCCCTCTTTCTAGTTAGCAATTTTTTTGGCTGTAGAAATGGACTGCATTTTTTTTTACCACCCTGATTGATCAGAAGAAGAAGGTAAGATGTCTGCTCTCAGGATATCTAACTATGGGTACATTGCTGTTTTCTGAATGCTTTTTCCTGATATCTACATATGACATATGCTTAACACAACGCTAACCGTCTTCAAACAGTAATATGATTTGTATAGGAAGTAGAGTGCAATCACTGATCCCTTTACAAGCATGTATCATCTATATAAGTCTCTCTAATCAGATGAACGAGCTTGCTATTCTAGTATAGGTTAACTAATTAAGATGCTTAAAATAACTGTTTTTTTTTAAACTCCTTTAGAATTATATTGCTATTGCTGTAATTTATTTTAGACCTCTTGTTATATCATATGATTTGGAAAAACCTTGTATACAATGACGTATAAACAAATACCATCATACCTATATCACAGTTTTCCCTTCACATACATCACAAACTGTGTACCCAAGGCCTTCACAGTACGGACATTTTGCTCCCTCATCTACCCACTCCAAGAACTGCATCACAGAACTCATTTGTGAGAACTGTATTGGGGAGAACACTCTGATTATAACTATGAAACTCGATGCATTAGGATATGAAAATCCTCATACCTGGGGTTCAATGTTTGGTTCGCCTGTCCCATCGCATTCTGCAACAAATAAAGTTTAATTGGCAATAAAATAAAATTTTAGAGTCAAATTTAAGTACAGTTACCATATATTGCTCATGGAAATCAGATCTGGGAAAAAAAAAATCAACAGAACTTCAATTCTATTAGTCACTCGTGGTCAGATAGGAAGTTTCGCAAAGATGTAATAATACCAATTTCAGGACAGCTGAAACTTGTCATATTCTTGAACTGCCAAATTATTACCTGTGCACAATAGACGACCCTCCCCACGACAAGAAAGACACTTTGTCACAGAATCCTTCGGTTTGCTTACACTAACTTGCTTGTCTTTTCCAATAAGTCTAGAAGGCTCCTCCCATCGATTCTCCCCTAGAAGAAAAACTCTCTGTTGAGATGCCTTAAATTCTGTTACACCTTCTTTCACAATTTTCTGCTGTGTTTCTGATATTTCTTTTACAGAAGCAACTGCAGCTCCATTGGCACCTTCCTAACAAACAGCAGATTTCAGGTAAGCGAGCAAAATGTTTTCAAGAATTTATGGGAATAATAAAATGATGCATACTTTTTAACATGGTGCGTCTTCTTGGCATATCAATCACTAAAAAAAACTCTGCTTTAATAAAAGAAATTTATATCAGACCTAAATCCATTGCTATGACATGAAAAGTGGTTATCAGAATAGTAATTATGTGCAATGGATAGCCAAATAGCTAAATGGAGCACAGGACTATACGAGATGATAGATAAGTCGATGATCCTGACTCAATTTACTGCACTGGTCGTTGGAAGGTATGATATGTCTTTCTCAGTATGCTATCCTAACCACAATTTGCTTGCCAATTACAGATGAGTATGATCGCAGAAGATGAACCAAGCCAACAGCATGCCATAATTGGGTGGTGGGAATGGGGAGTGATCTGAGCATACCTTCTGTGAAACAGTTAGAGTGCTTTCTTTCTGATCTATACTGGTGGCTGATCCAGATTCCTTAATTTTCTGATCGACGTATAACCTTTCGAGGAGTTCAGCGGTCATGATCCCATCTTCTGTGGCGCCTAAACTCGCCTTTCAAGGAAGCTCATGTCAATATAATAATCCAACATCAAAGCCTAAAGCTAAAATTCTCTAGTAAAAGCAAAAGCATGATGCAAAAATAACATTACTTGCCAAGTCTTCACAGCACGCTCAGTCCCACTTGAGAAACTGGAGAACTCCATATCTTCTTCTCCTGAGTAAAATCCCAAAATCAACAGTGCTTCCTGCAAAAAAACCAAAAAATGCTCCTATTAATAATAAACAATGCTGTAATACTTGAGCTCACAATGCTCCTATTAATAATAAACAATGAATATTACTTGTGTCTGTTAGTATTGTTGTTACCTGCATCTCTCGCACCTCATCTCCTTCGCTTCCCTTTCTCAACGTTATCCTCTCTTTCTCCTCCTCTCCTCTTTGCAAAACCCTAGCTTCCTCCTTCATTTCTTCTGCCTTCTTCTCCACCACTACTGGACTCGGACTCGGACCCGATCCGCTCTCTGCAATCAGATTCTTCTCGGTCAAGACCTGCAACAAAGCCCTAACGTTCGCGATCGTCTCAGGAACTAAATCCACTTGTTGAACTGAAATCTGTTGCTCTAAGGCTTTAATCTGCAGCTTCAGCCATTGAATTTCGTTAAGCAGTGACTCCCGCTCACGTAACCAGCGCTGTTCTTCCCGGAGCCACCGTTGCTCTTCACGGAGCCAGCGCTGTTCTTCGCGAAGCCAGAGGAAATCACTGCTGTCTGAAGAAGAAGGAGAAGGCGAGTTCGGGAGGGAGGAAGAAAAGCATATATGAGAGTTAGAGAAAGATAGCGCGAATGATGGAAGCAGCGGCGGAGAGAGGTAGTGATTCTTCTGATGGCGGAGAGAAATAGGAGGACTGAAAGAGAGAGGGAAAGAAGAAAACATTGGAGACAGCTCTGGACAGAGGAAATGAAATGAAGATGAAGAAGGAGAAAAGATATTTTTAAGTTGGATTCAGGATTTAACGGAAAATAAAAGGAAAAAAAATAGTGGCGGGAAGATAATGGATTGGGTTTAAGAAGATTTGGGGTTGGGTATATTTTAAACGGGAACACGAGGTGTATTTCACTTGGAGAACGATCCACGTACTGACTCTCAACATAAACATAAACAATACGTTGTAAATACCGTTACAGGATAAAAAAAATTATTTTTATCTAAAATATTGAAAACTAAAGTTTTGTTAATTTCGGGACTCGTGATGGTGGTACTCTTTTCGTCAATTTCGACACAAATCATTTCATTTCAGGATTTGTGATACATTATTTACATTTATCCAATAAAAAATAAATATATATTTCTTTATTACAAATTGTTTACAAAATTTTTTCATTTTAAACTACTAAAGATGTCCAATTTTTTAAACTTCTGACTAGCATCAAATTTTTATTTATTATAGTTTTATCTTAATTTTATTTCTTTTTTTATCTTTTTTTTATTTTCTTTTTATTTTTTCTTATCCTCTTTTTTTTCCTTTCTTTTATTTTTATTTGGTTCATTTTTCTTTCTCATTTTTATTATTATTATTATTATTTTTTCTTTTCCTAGAGATGCAACAGATAGTAGGTCCAAGGCTACCAGGAATTTCATTGGAGGAAGAAGAAACTGGAGAACAAATTGAATCTGTAAAGGATTGCATGTTTACATCATGCAATTCTTGTATCTATATAATGGCTGATTCCTTTGCCTTCATAACTGGAGAGAAAGATGGAAACCCTATTGGAAAACCGGTAAGGTACAACTCTCGACTGGGGAAAGATCAACGACTCCCTCTTGAAAATAAAATGCTAAAACTAGTAGTCTAGCAAAGAAGACAATAACAGTAATTGACAATGCTTCAATATATCTTTTCCTCTTGGCAGACTGCAATGCCTACATTATATTACGTTCCGAGTGGCATGGAGAAGACGGTTATGTACTTCAGAGACAGATACAATAATACACCCATGTTCATTTCAGAAAATGGTATGACCTATTTGTCTCTCCTTGTGGAATAACGTACTTTTTTCATTCTTAGGAAACCAATTGTATGCTAATTGCCACTTGCAGGGTATGCACAAGCTAATAGTGATAGCAATCAGGATAATCTCAATGACACGGGAAGATTAGAGTACAGGAAGGGGTACCTCTCTTCTCTAGCTGAGGCACCAAAGTAGATTTCTTGTCCATATGCTTGAAAATTCTGAGTTTTTAGATGAACTGGATTCTTCTTGTATGGGCTGATCATAACGATAATTTTGACGTGCATTACAGTAAAGGAGCAGATGCAAGGGGGCACTTTTGTGTGGTCTCTAATAGACAACTTCGAATGGACAATGGGTCATTCAACATGCTTCGGCTTATTTCATGTAGACCGCAGAACTTGCAGAGAACACCAAAACAGTCTGCAAAATGGCTTGAGCAATTCCTAAAGAATGAAGACCGTTACTCGAGGAACAGCGACAGGATATTGCGGCATTCTCAATGGTTACACCAATCTTGCCTAACAATGAAAATTGAGATTAGTAAAACGGATTTCTGTATTTTACATTATGACTTTTAAAAAATTTGTGTCCTGCTCTCCATGGTTCCACCTATCTCCACATAGTTAAGACCCCCTAACAATCTGGTATCAAACTTCAGAGCTGACCTGCCACTTCTCCCATCACATAGCAATCTCATGAGTCCTGTTTGAGTTGTACACGGATCAATCATTGTTAGACACTACTTACGTCCTAAGAGTTTCTTGGATCTTAGTTCATATATAGCTTGACCAATATTCATTGGCTCAACCAAAAACCATTGAGCTGATGACTGCTCTCTTTTAGGTTGCCAGAACGCCATTCCAAGGAAAATTTAATTATATGTTCAAGCATCAAATCAGAAATTTAAAAAAATGGGCAGAAGTTTATCTTTATTTAAGAACTCAAACTGCATCAATAATGGAAGACGAGCATTTGAATGACAGGTACAAATACATAACAAGGTAGAAGCTTATCATTTAACAAATGCACATTATGACAATCTATTAAACTCCCAATGCCGGAATTGTTACATGATATGTCTCTGTTTCACTTTTCACTGCCCCATGCCCAAGAGTGCATTGTGAAAACAAAAGAGGGCCTTGTATCAACTAGTGGCTTGCTCATAACCCCTTTGATTCAGCAACTACAAATGCTTACAGAGAGCGCACCTGATTTGCCAAAGCAAGCCAGTAGATATGACAATAATCAAGGAATGGGCTTCACAATAATGTAAAAGCCATTGCTAAGAAAAATTTTAAAAAAAGATCTACAAACAACCATTCACAAAAGAGCCAATGCAACCAGCACCACCTCTGGAAGCAGAAAGATTCATCAACTCAGCTTTAGTCAAGCTTCACATTAGAGTAGAGAAGGGTGTCCCTTGTGAGTGGCATATTGAGCAGCAAGTATATCTGCAGCCAAAGGGAAGAGAAAATTAGAAATGGCGCTCATTTTCCAGAGCATCATGAATTAATCTAAAAAACAGGCTTTTAAGGCCCCAGATAAGTTGTGTACATAAAAAAAAAAAAAATGAAACAATTCATATAACCAATTAAAAATCTGTAAAAGTACATGTATTTTGAAAACTACAGATGATGTGTTGGTTTAAATTAAGATAAAATCAACTTAAACACTCTCTCAAAACTATTGCATCTTAAAAAAAAGATTTGATATTTTGTGTTGAGCCTAACTATCTAATGTTATTCATTCTACCTCCCACATATTTTATGATTTAAGCAGTGGGGAAAAAATAATTGACTTCAAATATATCCTTGACACATGAAACAAAAGAGTCATTTTATCCAAATGTATTATGAGGTGAGTGATTCAGATCTTACAATAACCAAATATGTCCTCACACAGTATAAGGCGTTAACAATATAGAGGAAAGCTTTCCATGACAATTTTGCAGAGAATGCAAATCTTCACATGAATGAAATTAGAATTGATGCGTGGCAAGACCATTTGCTCCACCATCTAGCAGGCTAACAATTGTTACATTATTCTAATGATCAATAAGCTAGTTATAACCACTTGATTGTCTCACTTCCGAGCAATAACATTTAAGACGCATGAACAGTCTCAATGCAACCAAATATTAGCTACATGCAACACCCAGTTCTTCATGCTTCAGATATATAGAAAAATTTGGACATGGGTGATGGGTGGAAAGCAATGAAGAAATGTCTATAATCAGCACCTTTCCACATCTGCTGTCTTTGTAAGACAATTGCAGGTAATCTTTTGTAGAGAAAAAGAGGAAAAAAGTCGCACATATTTTGCAATTAGATAATCTTACCCCTATTAAAGTAGCAATAAGAAGAATCACTCCTGTCAACCAAGCAAGGGTCTTTCTAACTAAGGCCACTTCTGCAATGATTGCATCAGTTGTATTTGATCCTTGTGTCTCTGCCAACCAACGTGCAGATGGCCGAGAAGTCAAAGTCAAGTCCAACATGTGCTCTGATTCTGGAGATGACACTTCATTACAGATAATAACTCCCACGATTTGACCTGCCAATTACGGTTGCCAGAGTTGAAAAAAGAAAAAATAATTTCACCAGACGTTAAGATTGAAAACAATTAATACTTACAAATAACAGCATATTTTCAATCATAAATACTGGCTGTAAATCTAAAAAAAATTCACTTAAAATTAAAATTAATTGCAAAATATAGCATGCCAAAAGGTCAGTTTCATTGCACAAATTTCATCAACGAAAGATGCCAAACTGTCAAGCAGAGAGACAGAGAGATCCTACAGTGAGTTGAGCAAATGCAAACAGCTATTTGTCAAACCAGGTTGGTCTTTTAATGTAAATAGGAATGCATGGTAACATTTTAACTCAAAAATAAGATCATATGGTCATTCATTAAACCAAACCTTTGTATGCTGCTTGGAATGAATCAAGCATTTTAGACAATGTAGCAAGCAACAGCTCCAGTCCCTGCTGCACAACTTCACGCCCATACTGCTCTTGCAAAGCCTATTGTACAAAGAAATAGTAAGTGTAGAAGCAAAAGCTATACAAAGTGATCATATCTTTAAAGTTTGGCAGAAATATATTCCACTTTTAAAAGTGAACAAACACAATAAACACAGGTCTAATATAACAAGTTATATATATTAAAAATGACATAATCCCACTTAAATGAATTAAAAAAAATGGAAGAGGATTTCAGCACCTTAATGCCATGGAAACGGCCCATAATTAACTCTGAAGGTCCTTGAATAGCCTGTGCCAGATCTTCATGAATTTCTATTGCTCTTTTACTATTGTGGAACAAAGTAAAGAGACCTGCTACGAATTCTCGATCTGCTTTCTGCCAATAATACAATTATATTTTCTTCAGATAAAATTCAGTGATATGCAAAACCATATATCCAATGTAAAAGAAAGAGAAGTTATAAGTAATAATAAATGAGATACCTTAGATAAATAAAGCTTAAAATTGACACCACTAGCCAAGGGGACAATCAGCTCTCCATTCAGTAATTCCAAGCCATTGACAAGATATAATCCACCCAACCAAGATGCCTAAATAAATAAATTACACCAAAGTCACATATGGAAAAGGTGGTAAATGACATAAAACTCAGACAATTTTCATATAAGCAGTGAGCTATAATCAAACCACTAGCACCAAGCACTCAAGTTAACGGAGGATAATATGAGTCAATACTAACCAAATTATTCAGTTCCTTTTCACTGAAATCTGAAAATTTTTCATCTAAAGAAACCACAGAGACTTCATCATCTGCAACAGATCTCATAAAACAATTAAGCATTTAAGAGAAACATCAGTAACACTCCCATGCAAATTACCTATGCTCTACAATTCAAGTCTACAGAAGAAGCGAGTACCTGTAAATTCAACTTGAGCTTTCTCCGAACCAATAGCTACTTTACTTTTAAAAGCGATGCTCAACATGGAATTATCTGAAGCAATCAAATCTGCAGATAGGGCAAAAAAATCCTCAATACAAAGCAAACCGAATGAACTAAAGCCACAATGAATTCGTAGATTCAAGGAACCCTAACTTTGAGATAACTGAATAAAATTTTAATTGTATTCTTAGAAATTATACATATAAACGCCTATTAATTCAACTAAAATTCAAGAATTGCATTTTATCGACAATTCAAAAGCGCAATAAGAATAGAGATTACCATTGATTCCAGTGACTTCCAGCATAAAAACAGAGCGAGGCCTTTCGAATGGATTGGGCACAAGAACTTCATTTAACTTTAAAAAAAAAAAAGCACAACAGATTGAAAAGAATTATTCTCGAGCTATAGCCTTATTAAACATTTTGTTGAGTTTAACGCTTATGACTATTATACCTTAGATGAAGTAGAAGCTGATAGTGTAACAGGCGGTGCAAACCCAAGCAAGATAGACACAACAGCACCAACTTCCACAGGAGTAATTGCGCGAGACTGAGCGACGTCGTTTTCTGACGGAGAGCGAAGATACCGGTGATCGTTGCCATCGATGAAGATAACTGATCCGGTGCTTTCAACAGCCTGAACACACCGTCAACAGATCAAATCGAGATATTAAGAATTGTCTGATCAGAAGAAATTGAAATCAAGTAAGCCATGTACCGTAGCTAATGAACATAGAACAGAAGAGATGATAAACAGGTGTAAAACGTTGCGTATTTGAGAATCCATTATCTCCGCATATGAGAGATCTGTTGCTTCTCTGGTAGAAGACGATATGATGGAGAGGACGAGTCGAAATTTCGTTGGTCCCGTGCGTGATGGGAAAGATTTGCACAGGGTTTGAAACGACGTTGTTTTTATGTGGCTAATAAAAAAACAGCAATGGGTCTCTGATTTAGAGTGAAACTGTGTGCAAGCAGCCTAAAGTAATGATGGGCCACATTAAGAATGCATAAAAGCCCAATAGTAAACGTTTGATGCGAAAAAAACTTCTTCTTTTTTTTTTTTTTTTTTTTCAAATGAGAAAATAGAAAAAACAAAAAATGAGTCCAAAAACATTTTTTTATTGAATTTTTACTGCTTTTTAATGGTAAATTGACCAAATGTATATTTTTAAAGTTGAACAAATATGATATTATATTTCTATACTAATAGTCTAGATTATTAGTATATGATAATACAAAAACATATTTCCTTAAAAAGCATCACATATTTTT
This sequence comes from Mallotus nudiflorus, assembly GCA_947683625.1. Classification (NCBI taxonomy): domain Eukaryota; kingdom Viridiplantae; phylum Streptophyta; class Magnoliopsida; order Malpighiales; family Euphorbiaceae; genus Mallotus; species Mallotus nudiflorus. Next base: position 220,820 of record CANTUR010000887.1, on the reverse strand, counting down.
ATTTTAAAAAATATTATTCGTAATTATTTTATAAAATTATGCACTTTATCATATAAAATGTTATGTATCTGAAAAAAACCTAGAAATATAAAAATTTGTTGAACATACATAATAATTTCCATAATTTTATAAAATTTTAGATTTTAACAAATGTGTAAGTTGAGATATAAAAACGAAAGACTCAAAAATAGAGAATTTGCATTGTATCAACACATTTCATCCGAATCAATGTACTAAATTTAATAATGAAAATTTTTAAATCTTTTAAAACTCATGTATTAAACACCCTTTTAAAAAAAATTAACGTTTAACATTAAAAAAATTTTAGAATTGACCAAAGTGATTTTATCCCTTATTTTTTAAGAATTGAATACTCAATTAGTTCTCCTAAAAGGTTAAAAAAAAATGATGTCATGCATGGATAAATATGTGCTAAGCGCCTAATACTTGTTCAAAAAATGCACAAACAAATATTAGCAACAAAATTTGACAAGTACTATCAATCAAAGTTAATTTGCCCCCAATCCATTTTCACATGTTCTATATATATATATATGCTCTTTCCCAGGAAATGTCTTATCGACATTACATAAAAATATTCTTATGCCTACAAATTTATGCAAAAAGATTTACAATTAAAACATTTACCTGTTTATATAAAGAATGTAAGTAATAAAAGATGTGGATATCTAAAAGATGAGTAGTGAAGTGATAATTTTTCTTTAAAGATAACTTAAGATGTAGAATTTGATTCATGTTGTCGTTGTTGAGGAAGTAAATATTTTTATTGTATATATTAGGAAGTAAATATTTGTATATAATTATGAATAAAGTTTTTATTTTATTTAGAATGTTATTTTATTTTAATTAGGTTGTGATTATGATTTTTATATGTATATATAAAGGGTATAATCTTTTTTTGAATATTATGGAAAAATATTTTTCTTCAAATTTCTCTTCTTTTCTTTAAATTCTATTCTTCATGGTATCAGAGCATATCCATTGAAATCAAATTTTTTATTGAATTCTTGAAATCGTATTTTTTCTTTCTTTCTTTGAATCTTCAAAATCATGACCATCAAAAACACATTAATTGTATTTTATAGAACACCTAATTTTATTCAAACCCTTCAAAATAATTATCTCTTTCCCACAGAAATTATTTTTTATGATACGAACTACACTCTATGGTTACAGATCATGGAGATGCGAATTGGAGCTCAAAATAAATCTGTCTTTCTTAATGGCACTATGACAAAGCCACCAACAGAAGATAAAGCGTTGGAAACTTGGCTCCTTGATAATAATCGAGTCAAAAGTTGGCTAATTGACTTCATAAGCCCGACAGTGATGCAGAGATTCATCCGTCTTCCAACAGCAAATGAGATATGAGATGTTGTCTCAAAAACCTTCTATGATGGATCTGACGAAACTCAATTATTTGAATTGAATCGTAAATCATTCACAACACGTCAGAATGGTAAGCTATTACCTGCATACTATAATGAATTGATTTGAATATTTTAGGAAATCAATGCCCGGATGTGTGCACAAGGGGAGGATGTTAATGGAGTAGTATCACTCTACAGACATATTTCCCGACTTCGAACACATATTTTCCTAGCCGGACTTGATTCAGAATTTAATAATGCTTGGAGTGAAATACTCCGGAAGGATCAACTTGTAATTTTGAGTCTAGTTATGCATATGTACAAAGGGATCACAACCAGTAACATACGATGGAAGAGCCGAAGATACTGCCTGACCATTTTGTACTTGTAACGGCTCAAACTTGTCCCCAATTCAAAAGGAAAATATTGAGTAAGTCCATCATATACACCTGTACTCATTGTGGCGAAGTTGGACACTTTAAGGAACAGTGTTATGAAATTGTGGGATATCCAGAATGGTGGAATTTCAATAGAAAGCCTCATAAAAAGCTCGGAAAGGTTGCAATTGCCACCTCTAGTGGTACTAAACCAAGTGGTGATCTTGATGCAATATCAGGTATAACAAATCTTACTTGAAATAATACATGGATTATTGATACAAATGCTACTAATCATATGACAAACTCCACTCACCATTTTACATCCATCCGTCCATCAACCCAATAAAATATTTTGATTGCTAATGAAGGCATAGCACCAGTCACTCATGAAGGATCAATATCTAACTCTAACTCTCTTAATCTAGATATTATTCTTGTTGTTCCATCTCTTTTTTGTAATCTACTATCTGTTGGCCAAATCACTGAAATCTTGAATTGCATTGTCAAATTTTAGCCTAATTATTATGTATTTTAGGACATTGCAATGCACTGGATTATTGGCTCTGGTGTTAAAACATGGAAAGTTATACTATCTTGAGTTGCATAATGATTCAAGTCAGAAGTCAAGTCAAGTAAATAGGGTTAGTGGAAGTTGCTCGAGTAAAAATCAAGTAATCTTGTTGCATCGTCGTCTTGGTCATCTTTCTTTTCATTATCTTCGACAAATAAAATCGAAGTTATTTTTGAATACTACAGACTCGAAATTCAAGTGTGATATTTATGAATTACTAAAAGGCCACCGAATTTCTTATGTATCGAGTCATAATAAAAATTCAATTTCATTTATGACCATTCATTCTTATGTATGAGGACCTGCTCGGATTCATACTCTATCTGGTGCTTGATATTTTATAACATTTATTAATGAATGTACCTGGATGATCACTACTTTCAAATAAGGGAGATGTGTACTGCAAGTTTTGGGACCTATACAAAATGGTGACTACACCATACCAGCGTAAAATTCGAGTCTTACAGTCTTATAATAGAGGGGAGTATGTTAACTCAATTCTAAATGATTTCTGCCATGAGAAGGGCATTCGCCACTAAACATCCTGTGCCAGCACTCCTCAACAGAATGGTATAGCCGAATGGAAGAATCGACAGTTATTGAAAGTTGTCCGAGCATCATTATTTGTCACGACCCAAAACAGGGGCCATGACCGGCACTAGGGAACGGGAATTCTTTCGAATCCGAAACCCGTAGCAAGCCTAAAAATAAAATAAAATATGCAATAATAATAATAATAATATCAAACTTGCAGCGAAAATAGAAATCATAAATCAAATCATAGATATAATAATAACATTTTCACCACTGGATTTAAGTCAAATCTCATCTCATATATATAAATTTTTTAATACAAATCTAGTTCAAGTATAATACAATATCTCGCATAAATATAAATCATAAAATCCCACAATTAATTTACAACTACTGCAGTGTCTAGATTATAAAAATAAGACTCAAGTAAGCAGTTTACACAAAGAAGCCGGGACGGAAGAAATCCGGCGTACAGGCCTGCTACTGAGGTCTGAAGATGTTGACTCTCCTGAAAAATTATCAACGGAGGGGAGTCAGACCTCACTGAGTGAATTACTATAATATATATACATGCATACTAAATGACAATGCATACAGTCACAGTATATATCTAATATGTATATATATAGGCAAATACACACAGATGCAGTAAAATCATTTTTTATATATTTTTATTGAAAATCACAGTTTATGAAGGATCAAATAGAACCCTAGAATATCGCAACCTCAAAGCAGTGTTAGACAACACTCTAGCCACACAGGCTCACTTATTCCAAAATATATCCACTTAATCCATTTAGACAATAGACTGGCCCCGAGACACTAAGTCAACCGAGCTCCAGCAGTCTGACTGCCAGTGTGATTGGCCCCGAGATACTTGGTCAACCGAGCTCCAGCAATCACACCCAAATCACATCTCACACATCAAATAATCACATTCAATCAATATCCACAAATAGGTTAGTAATATAGCCTAAATACTATAGGCGTACCGGTACGTACTCGGTCCTAGTGCTGCCCACTAGGTAGCACGTTCTATTGATATCCTTCATTAATAAATATAAAACATCCATTCATAAAAATAAATGATGCATGAATTTAAATAAAATAACAACATAAACCATATATATACTAGAAATATACCAAAAATAAACCAGGTATATTTCGAGTATATATACGTCGAATAAATCCAATACAATTACAAAATAAACTAAAATATACCAAAATATACATAAAAGCATTTTAAGAATAATTTAGTTATAAAACATGCATATAGTTGAAAATATACCAAAATATACCGAAAATATATCAAAAGTAAACCTAAGTAATACTTAAATCATTCATGCATATTTTATTAAAATAAAGCATACTTTTCTAAAACATGCACCCTAAAACACATATATATAAATAGTAACTCACTCTAGTGCGCTCCACGAGACGGGTCCGACGGGTCTGGTCCACTAACCCTCGGTCTCGGCGCAACTAAACAAGCAATAATGACAGACATTAGAATAAACCTAACATAAAATCCTAGAATTCGATCTAGAGTATTAAACATAGAATCGATATCAGGATTCGACCGGATATCACGTTTTACAAGAATTCTATCGAAAATCCGGTAGAACCTCCCTGTAAAATGGACATCTCTTTACTCAAAAAGTAGAGCCGACCCTGCAAGGAAATAGACTTCGAAAAACTACACAGAGCACAATCAAAATCCCACGGTCGGACTCCAAACTATAGTCCAACGACCAGGGTCCACAATTCACAGAAAAATTATGAAAATACCAAAAATACCCTTATATCACAGAAATTCATTTTATAAATAGAAATTACATAATTAACCTTAAAACACAATAAAAACTGATAAAAACTCATTTTATTAGAAAAACCGTATATTATATATATAATTGAAAATAATTCATGAAAAATAGTTTTAATTAGTTAAAAATACTAAATAATTTCTAGAAATCATTTTTATACCTTAAATAACTATTAAAACCAATTAAATTACATTTTTAGCCAATTTAGGGTAAAATTACCAAAATGCCCTTATATATACAAATATACTAAAATTACTTCAAAAATTCACCAAAAATTATACAATTATCCAAAATTAATTTTCTCAACATATCTATCAATAATATTAATAATTAAACTCAATTAACCAATTAAATTCAATTAAAAACATAATTAACCTAATTTTCCCAAAATTACATAAACTTCAATAATTCAAAATAAATACATAGAAATTCATAAAATTTCCAAATAAATTTCTATAATCCATTTTAACACCTATATTTATCATAAAACACAATTTCATAATTTAAATAATTAATTTCCGAAAATTAGAAAATAATATTAAAATATTCAAAAATACCCAAAAATCCAAACAATCTCAAAAAATTCATAAATGAAGATTAAACTACTAGGATCAACATTTGTGAAGGGACTTTTCATGAATCAATCAATTCGAAGCTCAAAAAAAAATCAAAAACCCTAATATGGCCGAAATTGAAAATTCAAAACCTAAGCAAATCTAGACCATTTAAGCTCAAACTAAAGCTAGAATTACACTCACCGGAGCTCAAGGAGAAGAAAGAGACTGGCGGTGTCAAAAACGGTGGCCGAAATCATCGTCGACGGTGAGAAGCTCAACTTGCTGCCATGGCAGATTCCGGGCGTTCCAACTGGCTTCCGTCGGCCTGGTCACGTCGGAGAGGAAGAGGAAGGAAGGGGAAGAAGGTTGGTGGCAGCTGGTGGTGGCGAAGGGCAGTCCGGCGTGCTGGAATGGGAGGCGCAGAGAGGGTAGGCGTCGGGAGAGAAGAAGGGAGAGGGAGGGGGCAAACCGGTAATTTTCCAAAATTTTTGGTTTTTGATGTATTATATGTATATATATATATATACTTTATACTATATATTAAAATAATATTAAATTGCACACATTAAATATACACCACACACATATAATTTAATATTTTAATAATTTATACTAAATAAAAATAATTAAATAACAATAAAACTAATAAACAATTAATAAAATATTAGGGTAATATTAATTAAACCCTAATTAAATAAATAAGTACACATAGGCTTTATTTATTATTTTAAAAATACGTATGAGTTCATGCAAGTCCGAAAATATATTTAAAATAATTAATAATAAATTATTTACGTGAAAATTTCCCCGAATATAAAAGTCTCGGGAAAATTTTATGTAAAGCATTGTAAATAAAATACAATAATTAAAATAGGTTTTAAATACATATCAACTCGTAAAAATATCATATAATATACATATGGAAATTATTAACACTGCATATCCCGGTACAGTGTAAAAATATTTTAAAAACACGGGATATTACATTATTTGACATGAATGTTCCTCGAGAATACTAGGAAAAGGTTGTTCGATTCGTTGCGTATCTTATAAACTGGACACCATCAAGAGTACTCAATTTCAAAATACCTCTTTAGAAACTTCAGGAACTTGTTATATCTCCACCCTTTAATAATCTTGAGCCTCGAGTCTTTGGATGCTCGGCATATGTTCATCAAACACTCGGCAAATTAGACCCTCGAGCTATCCAGTGTATCTTTATTGGCTTTACAAATCTACAAAAGGGATATCAGTTTTATGATCTAAATACAAAGAAGATGTATGTCACTTGGGATTTCCAGTTTCATAAAAATTCTCCTTTCTTCTCCCACTCCAAGTGCTCTCTTCAAGGGGAGAAGAATTCAAACCTCTTTAAATTTGAAGATAACATTTTGAGTGTTCCGAGTCCGAGCATCTCACCCAGACAGATCATTTTGAGTCCAATTCTCCCACAAACATATGATGTTCTAAGTTCGACCATCTTACCTGTAATATCCCGTGTTTTTAAATATTTTAATACTGTATTGGGATATACAATGTTAATAACTTTTAAATATAATATTGATATTTCATGAGCTTTTATTTAATTAAAATTGAATATTTTAATTATTTATTATTATTTTAAGTACTTTATGTAAAATTTTCTCGGGACTTGCATTTTCGGGGAAATTTTCACGTAAATAATTTACTATTAATTATTTTAAATTGATTTACGGACTTGCATGAACTCATATATATTTTTAAAATACTAAACACGTTATATATGTGTACTTATTTATTTAATTAGGGTTTGATTAATTACCCTAATATTTTATTATTTATTTATTAGTTTTATTGTTATTTAATTATTTTATTTAGTATTAAATTATTTAAAATATTAAATTATATGTGTGTGGTGTATATTTAATGTGTGTAGTTTAATATTATTTTAATATATAGTATAAAGTATATATATATACATATATACATTTAATATTAACAAAAATTATAAAGTTTGATATAATTACAAAACTGTCATTCTTCTTCCTTCTCCCTCCCGACCGTTCCCCATCACCGTCCGCCGCTGCTACCATCGATTCCTTGCCGTTGGTGTGCCTCCTGGTGTGCCACCTCCTTCCCCAGCCTCTCCTGCCGCCTGTTGCAGTCGTTTCCGGCGTTTGGAAGTCATTTTTGGCCGGAGAAGCCAAAAGTTGGAGCAACGTCATTCACGACGTTTTCGGCCACCGTTTTTGACACCGCCAGTCTCTTTCTTCTCTTTGAGCTTCGGTGAGTGTGATTCCAAGCTTTTTTTCACTTAAAATGGTCTTGATTTGCTTAGGTTTCAATTTTTCAATTTCGACCATTTTAGGGTTTTTGATTTTTTTGAACTTCAATTTGATTGATTCATGAAAAATTAATTCACAAATGTTGATCCTAGTAGCTTAATATTCATGTGTGAATTTTTGTAGAATTTTTGGAGATTATTTGATTTTTGGGTATTTTTGAATATTTTAATATTATTTTCTAATTTTCGGAAATTAATTAAATAAATTATGAAATTGTATTTTATGATAAATATAGGTGTTGAAATGAATTATAGGAATTTATTTGTAATTTTTATGAATTTCTATGTATTTATTTTGAATTATTTAATTTTATGTAATTTTGGGAAAATTAGGTTAATTGTGTTTTTAATTGAAATTAATTAGTTAATTGAGTTTAATTATTGATATTATTGATAAATATGTTGAGAAAATTAATTTTGGATAATTATACTATTTTTGGTGAATTTTTTAATGAATTTTAGTATATTTATATATATATGGGTATTTTGGTAATTTTACACAAAATTGGCTAAAAATGTAATTTAATTGGTTTTAATAGTTATTTAAGGTATAAAAATGATTTCTACAAATTATTTAGTAATTTTAACTAATTAAAACTATTTTTCGTGAATTATTTTCAATTATATATATAATATACGATTTTTCTAATAAAATGAGTTTTATCGGTTTTTACTATGTTTTAGGGTTAATTATGTAATTTCTACTTATTAAATGTATTTCTGTGATATAAGGATATTTTTGGTAATTTCATAAATATTATGTGATTGTGGACCCCAGTTGGTAGACCGTAGTTTAGAGTCCGACCGAGGGGTTGTGGATGAGTTGTTGTGCCATTTTTTCGAAGTGTGTTTCTTTGCAGGGCCGGCTCTACTCTTTGAGTAGAGAGATGTCCGTTTTACAGGGGAGGTTCTGTCGAATTTTTGGTAGAATTCTCGTAAAATGTGATGTCTGGTCGAACCCTAATTCTGTTTCTGTGTCTAATATTCTAGATTGAGTTTCTAGGATTTTTTGTTAGGATTATTCTGATGTCTGTTATTTATTGTTTGTTTAGTTGCACCGAGATCGAGGGCTAGTGGACCAGGCCCGTCGGATCCATCTTGTGGAGTGCACTAAGTGTGAGTAACTATTTTATATATATATGTTTTAGGATGCATGATTTAGACATGTATGTTTTATTTTAATTAAATATGCATAAGTAATTTGATTAGTATTTAAGTTTATTTGTAGTTTATTTTTGGTTTATTTTCGGTATATTTTCAATTATATGCATGTTTTGCTAATAAATTAAGTTTAAAATGTTTTTGAATATATATCTAGTTTATTTTATAATCTATTTGGATTTATTTGACATATATATACTCAAAATATACCTGGTTTACTTTTGGTATATTTCTAGTATATATATGGTTATTGTTGCTATTATATTTAAATTCATGCATCATTTATTTTTATGAATGAATGTTTTATATTTCAATGAAGGATATCAATAGAACGTGCTACCTAGTGGGCAACACTAGGACCGAGTACGTACCGGTGCACTTATAGCATTTAGGCTATATTAATAACCATTTGTGGATATTGATTGGATATGAATATTTGATATGTGAGAAATGATTTAGGAGTGTGATTGTTGGAGCTCGGTTGACCAAGTGTCTCGGGGCCAATCACACTGACAGTCAGACTGCTGGAGCTTGGTTGACTTAGTGTCTCGGGGCCAGTCTACTATCCAAATGAAATAAGTGAATATATTGGAATAAATGAGCCTGTATGGCTAGAGTGTTGTCTAACACTATTTTGAGGTTGCGATATTATAGGGTTCTATTTGATCCTTCATAAACGATGATTTTCAATAAAATATATAAAATGATTTTACTGCATCTGTGTGTATTTGCCTGTATATATACGTATTAGATATATACTGTTGACTGTATGCATTGTCATTTAGTATGCATGTATATATATTATAGTAATTCACTCAGTGAGGTCTGACTGCCCTCTGTTGACCATTTTTCAGGAGAGTCTTCTTCTTCAGACCTCAGTAGTAGGCCTGTACGCCGGATTTCTTCCGCCCCGGCTTCTTTGTGTAAACTGCTTATCTGAGTCTTGAGTTTTATTTTATCTAGACACTGCAGTAGTCATTAAGTTGTTAAAGAGATGTTGTATTGCATTTGAACTGAAACTTGTATTAACGGATTTATTTATGTATATGAGATATGGATTTGATTTAAATTCCCTGGTGGTGAATTATTATTTTTATATTTATATTTATGATTTATTTCCATTGCATTAAGAGCTGTTGTTATTATTATTGCATGTTTATTTTATTTTTAGGCTTGCTACTAGTTCCGGATTCGAAAGAATTCCCGTTCCCTAGCGCCGGTCATGGCCCCTGTTTTGGGTCATGACATTACCCGAACAGATCATAGAAGAAAATTTGAGTAATCAAGATAGTATATCTTCTCAACCCATAACAAAAGCTGAAGAAACTCCAGATGTGGATGTGCACAATAAGGTAAACTTGTCTCCTTTAGTAACTCCAAATATTAAGCCTTATTATCCTTTTAGAATCAATAGAGGGGCTCCGAAAAAATAATATGATCTAGACCTTCATACCAAAGCTAAATACCCTATCAATAACTTCATATCAACCAGCCATTTGTCTAACTCACATGCACTTATGGTAAATTAATTATCTATTGTATATATTCCGAGTAATGTGCAGGAAGCCTTAGATGATCCGGATTGGAAGAAAGTTATGAATGATGAAATGGAGGTATTGTAGAAGAACCAAACATGGGATCTTATTCCTCTTCCTAAAGGAAAGAAAATAGTGGGGCGCAGGTGGATATTCATTGTCAAACTCAATTCAGATGGAAGCATAAATTGATATAAAGCTCAGTTGGTAGCAAAGGGGTATACTCAAAAATATGGAATTGACTATCAAGATACATTTTCCCCATTAGTAAAAATGAACACCATCCGAGTTCTTATTTCTTTAGCCGCCAACCTGGACTGGCTGCTAAGACAATTTAATGTGAAGAATGCATTTTTGAATGGAACCATAGATGAAAAAGTATATATGGATCCACCACTCAGAACTAAATGTACTAACCGAGTATGCAAACTAAAAAGGGCATTGTATGGACTCAAGCAATCATCTTGAGCATGGTTTGGACGACTCTCAACTTTCATGAGAAAGCTCAGATATAAGCTGTAATATCCCGAGTTTTTAGATATTTTTATACTGCATCGGGATATGCAGTGTTAATAATTTTGTATATAATTATGATATTTTTATGAGGTTGTTATTTAATTAAAACTAATTTTAATTTTTTTATATTATTTTAAGTACTTTACGTAAAATTTTCCCAAAAATTTTATTTTCAGGGAAATTAACACGTAAATAATTTAATATTAATTATTTTAAACAATTTCACGAATTGCATGAACTCATATATATTTTTTTAAAGTGCTAAAAATAAAGTGTATATATGTGTATATATTTAAATTAAATCAGGGTTTAATTAATTATCCTAATTTTTATTATTTATTATTTAGTTTTAATATTATTTAATTATTTTTAAGTGTATAAAATTATTAATATATTAAATTATATGTGTGTGGAGTATATTTAATGTGTGTGGGAGTTTATTTTATTATAATATATAGTGTGGGTATATATATGCATATATACATATTTATTTAACAAAAAAAACTAAAGTTAGCATTATTTACGGTTTTGCCATTGAAGCTTCCTCTCCCTCCCGATCGTCTTCCTTGCGAATCTGGTCACTGTCATGCCATTTTCTTCCCATCAGTGTGCCTCCCGGCATGCCACCTTCTTCCTCAGCCATCCCTGCCACCTGCAGCAGCCGTTTCAGGCGTCGGAAGAGCTCGTTTTGGCCGGAAAGCCGAAACTCATCTTCACCGTCGATCGACATGATTTCGGCCACTATTTTTGACACCGCCAGTCTCTATCTTCTCCTTGAGCTCCAGTGAGTGTGATTCCAAGCTTTGTTTCACTTAAAATGGTCTAGATTTGTTTAGGTTTTGATTTTGCAATTTCAGCCTATTAGGATTCTTGATTTTTTGAGCTTCAATTTGATTGATTCATGAAAAATTACTTCAAAAACTATGATCCTAGTAGCTTAATCTCCATTTGAGAATTTTTGTAGAATTTTTGGAATTTATTTTGATTTTTGGGTATTTTTTTATTATTTTCTAATTTTTGAAAATTAATTAATTAAATTATGAAATTGTGTTTTATGGTAAATATAGGTTTTGAAATGAATTATAGAAATTTATTTGTAATTTTTGTGAATTTTTATGTATTTATTTTGAATTTATTTAGTTTATGTAATTTTGAGAAAATAGGGTTAATTATGTGTTTAATTGAAATTTATTGGTTAATTGAGTATATTTATTGATATTATTGAAATATATGTTGAGAAAATTAATTTTGAGTAATTATATTATTTTTGGTGAATTTTTGGATTAATTTTAGTATATTTATATATATAGGGGTATTTTGGTAATTTTACCCTAAATTGGCTAAAAATGTAATTAAATTAGTTTTAATAGTTATTTAGGGTATAAAAATGATTTTTATAAATTATTTAGTATTTTTAACTAATTAAAACTATTTTTCGTAAATTATTTTCAATTATATATATAATATACGATTTTTCTAATAAAATGAGTTTTTATCAGTTTTTACTGTGTTTTAGGGTTAATTACATAACTTCTACTGATAAAATGTATTTTTATTATATAAGGGCATTTTTGATATTTTGTGAATATTCCGTGAATTGTGGACCTCGATCGGTGAATTGTAGTTTGGAGTCCGATCAAGGGATTGTGGTTGTGTTCTGTGTTTATTTTCGAAGTACATTTCTTTGCAGGGCTGGCTCTACTCTTTGAGTAGAGAGATATCCATTTTACAAGGGAGGTTATGCTGGATTTTCGATAGAATTCTCGTAAAACGCGATATCTGGTCGAATTCTGATTTAATTATGTGTTTGGTAATCTAGATTGAGTCTTTAGGACTTATGTTAGATTTGTTATGATTCTTGTCATTTTTATTTGTTTAGTTGCGTCGAGACTGAGGCCTAGTGGACCAGGCCCATCGGACCCATCTCAAGGAGCGCAATAATTGTGAGTTACTATCTTATATATATATGCTCTAGGGTGTATGATTTTAGAAATATATATTTTATTTTGATTAAATATGCATAATGGTTTAATTAGTACTTAAGTTTATTTTTGGTATATTTTAAACTATAAGCATGTTTTATTAATGAATTATGTTTTAAATGTTTTTGAATATATTTCTAGTTTATTTTGTAATTTAATTGGATTTATTTGACGTATATATGCTCGAAATATACCTGGTTTACTTTTGGTATATTTCTAGTATATATATGGGTTATGTTGCTATATTATTTAAATACATGCATCATTTATTTATGAATGTATGTTTTATATTTAATAATGAAGGATATCAATAGAACGTGCTATCTAGTGGGCGGCACTAGGACCGAGTACGTACCGGTACGCTGATAGCATTTAGGCTATATTACTAACCATTTGTGGATATTGATTGGATTTGATTATTTGATCTGTGAGATATGATTTGGGAGTGTGATTGTTGGAGCTCAATTGACCAAGTGTCTTGGGGCCAATCACACTGATAGTCAGATTGCTGGAGCTCGGTTGACTTAGTGTCTCGGGGTCAGTCTACTGTCCAAATGGATCAAGTGATTATATTTGGAATAAGTGAGCTTGTATGGCTAGAGTGTTGTCTAACACTGTTTTGAGGTTGCGATTTTCTAGGGTTCTATTTGATCCTTCATAAACTATATTTTTCAATAAAAATATATAAAATGATTTTATTGCATCTGTGTGTATTTGCTTGTATATATACTTATTATATATATATTATTGACTGTGTGCATTGTCACTTAGTATGCATGTATATATATTATAGTAATTCACTCAGTGAGGTCTGACTCCCCTCCGTTGACTATTTTTCAGGAGAGTCATCTTCATCAGACCTCAGTAGCAGACCTTTACGCCAGATTTCTTCCACCCCGACTTCATTATGTAAACTGCTCACTTGAGTTTTATTTTTATTAATCTAGACATTGCATTAGTTGTAAAAAAATTGAAAAAGGATATTGTATTATATTGGTATGAGTTATGTACTTTAAATATTTGAACTGGATTTGTATTAAAAGTTTATTTATATATACGAGATGAGTTGTTGATTTAAATCTCGTGGTGGATTATTATTTAATTATTTATGATTTTATTTCCACTGTAAATTATATTATTATTATTATTGTATGTTTTATTTTATTTTAAGCTTGCTACAAGTTCTAGATTCGAAAGAATTCTCGTTCCTTAGCGCCGGTCATGGCCCCTGTTTTGGGTCGTGACATAAGCAAAGTGATGTTAATCACACACTATTCATTAAATAAAAGTTAGGTAAAGTCATCGCACTTATTGTATATATTGATGATATAGTGGTCACTGGAAATGATCCGAGTGAGATAACAATTTTGCAAAGACAGTTAGCATCCGAGTTTGAACTTAAGGATTTGGGTAACTTGAAATATTTTTTAGGAATTGAAGTTACAAGATCAGCTTAAGAAATTTCCCTCTGCTAATGAAAGTACATAATGGACCTACCGATAGAGACGAACATGCTTGATTGTAAGCCAGCCGAGACTCTAATTGAAGTCAACCATGAACTTTCAGTCCTAGGAGATCAAGTTCTAATTGATAAAGATCGATATCAAAGGTTGGTGGGAAGATTGATTTACCTATCTCATACTCGGCTAGACATTGCTTATGTAGTAAGTGTTGTAAGTCAGTTCATGCATTCTCCGAGTAAAGAACATATGGATGTAGTATACTGAGTATTAAGATATCTAAAGTCTTCTCCAGGTCAAGGGTTATTCTTTGGGAGGAATAAGGATTATGAAATTACTGGCTATACTGATGCTGATTAGGCTGGAGATCGGACTAATAAAAAATCAACATCCGAGTACTTTATGTTTGTTAAAAATAATTTAGTCAGTTAAAGAAGCAAGAAACAGAAAGTTGTAGTAAGGTCAAGTGGTAAAGCTGAGTTTAGAGGAATGACTCATGAAGTATGTGAGTTGCTCTGGGTAAGGTGAATTATTCAGGATTTGGGATTAAAACATCCAAAGCTTATGTTGTTACATTATGATAACAAGGCAGCTATAGCAATTGACAATTCGGTTCAACGTGATCGGACTAAGTATGTAAAGGTTGACAGACATTTTATAAATGATCATCTGAACTAAGAAATAATTGATCTTCCATTTGTTTCTTCTCAGACTCAATTAGGTGACATCCTTATAAAGGCTGTATCCGAAAAGACGTTCTACAACTCACTTGGCAAGTTGGGAATGATTGACATACATTCACCAACTTGAGGGGGAGTGTTGAGGAAGTAAATATTTTTATTGTATATATTAGGAAGTAAATATTTGTATACAATTAGGAATAAAGTTTTTGTTCTATTTAGGATGTTATTATATTTCTAATTAGGTTGTGATTAAGATTCCTATGTGTATATATAAGGGGTGTAACCCTTCTTTGAATATTATGAAAAAATATTTCCGTTCAAATTTCTCTTCTTTTCTTAAATTTTGTTCTTCAATCATGATTTAAAAGAAAAAAATTATTTCCTGTTGTGTAGTCTATCGATGTTAAGGTCATATACCCTTCCATTTTTTTAAAAAAAAAGAGTAGGACTCCAATTCCATCTTCCTTTACTCTTTCCCATGTGATGGATAATTTGCCACTTTGACTAGTTAAAAGAAACATTTGCCAATAATCATGCAAATTAACCTCTCTCTCTCTCTCTCTCTCTCTTTATATATATATATATATATATATATATATATATATATATATATATATATATATATATATATATCAACTAAAGAAATTCATTATATTAAAAGATGTTACAATTTATTTTCCACAAAGCTAGCCCATTGAGTAAGGCTACAAAAACAAGTCCAATACACAAGAAAAGATCAATGTTATTGTCTCCAATCTTTGAGAGGAAAGAAACTCTAATTAATTGGGACTTCCATTAATTTAAGCAACAGAAACACCCTATCATGGCAGCTTCACGGTTGTTTCTTACCCAGATATATATGTGATTATGTTTCTTTACCCATCAACTGATGTTTTCTATCAATTTCATATTTAGAGTGAGTTTTTAAACTCCCTTATCACATAAAAAAGGCACTGATTCAAGAAGTTTGATAGTGTTGATGGCGATAAAACAAGAAAATTGTAGATCTCCGACCACCTCTCCTCCCACGAACAATAAAAATTTGAAACCAAGCCAACAAAGTTACAATATATTTCCAACCCTGATTGAATAATATTAACTACATAAAAAGTTATATCAGCATACTTAACACACAACAAAATATATATAATTTTATTATTAATAGATATAAATATTAGGAAGTTTAAGGAAGAAAGTAGAATGAGGAGGTGGTGATTGCTAGTCTTAAGATCAGTCCTAACCCCTGAAACTATAATAAACCCAAATAGAAGTACTATTGCGAGAAAGAATAGAGGAAACTCGAAAAATCCTTATAAGGGTACTTTATATATATATATATAGTCATAGTCAGTGAGGAAGTAGTTAAGTTGTAATTCCTCTCCAAGGACATTTTTAGATGTAAGGTTCGATTCATGCCATTATCGATTTAAAAAGGGGAAAACTGCTCCTTATTGTACGATCCATTGATACTAAGGTTATATAACCTCTCAATTTATCAGAAGAAAAATGAAAGTATAGTCATAGGTTTGTTGTACCTAAATTCTTCTTATAAATGGCCATTTTTAGTATATTTGAGAGACAAATGTGTATAAACTATATAGTTCATCAATTTAATTTTGAGTAATATGCAAACTTTTGGTTCGATGACAATCTTACTATTTGAAACAACATATGATTTATCAATTTGTCGGTAAATGTCACATTATTCACCTATGAAGATAAGATGTATGGAATTTTAGTCATTTGCGCATTGAAAGGTGTTTTAGACTTGTTATCTTTTTTATGGAAAATATTTTTCCCTTTGATGTTTTCTACAAGCCTTTTGCTTTCTACGTGTTTGACTAATCATATAAATATAAGGGAAATTTTCGCCTCCATACATAATCAAAGTTTCCCGTATTATCTGTTGGTTATTATTTATGCAATGACCTACATTGAGACTAATGATGAAACCTATTAACCTAATATACACTACTGGAAATATTGCCTAAAAGAAGATTGGGGATTGTCAATTTGTAAAACAAAGAGACGAAAAAATGGATATCAACAAATGTTGAATTAGGAATCCATAGATGACTTCAAAATCAAGCGATCTTGCAGTTTTCAAGATAATCCTATAAGAACTTGTCGGTGTATTAGATGAAATTTTCATATTTTTATATAAGAGGTTATATGATCTATATTTTAAGTAACTGTATAATTAAAGGTAACTTCTCCTTTTAAATTGACGACAGTAAAAATTGAATTTTATATTTTATGATATTTTTAAAAAATAATTATGACTTAACTACTTTTTCATAGGTTTAAATTATTCCGTTTTGTAGGTATATATACTAAAATTTTTCAATTTTTATTTTTATAGGATACTTGAATGAAAAAAAGAAAAAAATATATTATGAATTCGTAATTTCATATAAGAATTTTAGTTGTACTGGCAAACCAAGTATACAATGACACATATGTCAAATTAATCACCACATGAAATTATAACTTACTTTGTTGTGGTTGTGAAAAAAATGAAAATAGGTATCTCAAAAGCTAAACCACCCATGATCTTCTACAAATGCTTATATATATATATATATAATTAATTAATTAATTAATTTTTCTATTTGATCCCTATTACAATTAGGATTGTTGGGTCATAATAGAAATTGCAAGATATAATTTCTGAAGTTGGCCAAAAAAAAGATATAATTTCTGAAGAAGATGATGATCAAGAGATGACAACCAACCAAGTTAACAGGAAAGTTCCATGGGGGGTGATGACTTGCCACCTTCAACATGGGAAATGGAAGAAAAGTATGCAACAGAGAGACTATAGAGTAAAGTAATATGATGACCACTTCGATGGTTCAATTGAATACAAAATAGCAAGGCAAATGTTGTATCATATGTGAATTGTGAAGTGTGTGTGAAGGCTTTACGTGGAAAATGTGTTGCTTTTTGCCATGCATATGAACGATTTTGTATTCATTTCTCCACTACTTTCAAAAGATAAGTCAGCAGTCACTATAGCTCACAGACAATAAAAAGGTTATGCTTTTCTTATGTCACAATCCGCCACCATTAAGGAGAAATTATCGACGAGCTTTTAAACCGCAATCACATTGAGCTTAAAGGTATCTTAATGTATATACTTCTATTTTCTTATAGTCTATTGTGATTACTTTTGTGGATAAAGTTATATACAATTTTTTTTATTAACATGTTAAAAAAATATATATAAAGTTTCACATTTTATCATTTTTATTTTAAAATATTAATATATTTCTAATTCTATTCTTCCCATACAATTTTAAAGATTTACTCTTCACACCGATTTGATATTTAAAAAAAATATTTTCTCTAATCCTTGAAGGCAATAAAGAACTCTTCTATCACTTAAACTAGCTCTCGTAATACATATTTGTTTGAATATATATATATATATATAATTTACACATTATATCATATAAATAATGAATAATTAATGACGCTAATAGATGTTGCAATTTACAACATCTATGAGCTGTAAAGATAATTTTTTTATATATATTTTATTTTTATTTGTTTTATAACACAATAAAAGTTATAAAATAGATTAGAATTACTTATTTCAATTGGACAATAAATTAAATTTATAAAATTTAAAATCTAAAATAGATAAACAAACTGTCATATTATAATTTAAATATTCATATATTGTAATTAATTTATTATTTTTATAATTATTAAAATAATATAGAGGTGAAAAAGTAAACTATCACTAATAGCGGTACATTATTTATGTTGTTGCTAGCTAGCATTACATAATTTTATCCAAGATTTTAAGTATTTTAAGGTTCATAGACGTATAGCAACAATTTAACAATAGAATAAATAGAGAGAAAAAGAAAGAGATTCAAGAAATTCGTAATCAAGATATAAATGTAAAAAGTAAATTTTAGAAAAATTTATTTAATCAAAATCTAACCATATTTAGAATTTATTGAAGGTTAAATAATTTAATTTTCATTCAGATATTACTATAAAAATAATAAAAAAATTTAAATAATTAATTTAACTCAATTACATAAATTACAATTTCAACTTAAAACTTCACTTAACTAATATTATTTTTTTAATTAGATTTAATTGACCCTCTCTTACCCTCCAGTGTATATAGCCAAATTGAAGAGAGGGCGTGCAGGGAGATTAAGAATAATTTATCAAAAACAACCTTAATTAACGCGACAAATTAACATATTCAATTTTAATTAGGTTGATAAAGGACGTGGGGACCCATGAGTCACTTCATGGAGAGTGCCAGAGTGGTATGCAGGATTTTCCACAAGTGAAAAAAAAAAAAAAAAGTAGCTTTATTTGAAAAATAAATAAATAAAAAGCCGGTTTAAAGATATGATTCTTTAATTTGCTTTTTCAGTGTGACTGGTCTGCTTCTTTATTTCAAATTTTTGATAAAAGCCAAAAGAGACATAACATGACGCCACCTGTAATTCTCAAATGGCCTCTTCTAGTCAAGAAAGAGAATATTTATGGAGCAAACATCCAAGCCAACCAATTTCTAATAGCATTATGTAGTGTATCATTCGTATTTTAGTGTTAATGATTTAAATTTTACTGTCATTCATTTCCGACCATCTCATTATATAATCTATTGATAATTATATTATATTTAATTTAATTTTAATAAAAAATTATTTTATTTTTATATAAATTCTAATTATAATTCAATTTTCAATGAATTTTTATTTATAAAATATATTTTGTTTGAATGAATAGTTTATAAAATTCATTTGAAATTAATTCTACATTTTATTATGTTATCTTTTATATAAATTTAAAATTTAAATTAATTTTTAATTTTAATAAAAAAAATACTTTTTTAAATGAAAAGATATTATTGAAAATAAAAATAGATAAATTAAAAAGTTGTAGAATTATTTAAAAATTTAAACCATTTTATTATTAGTTAAAATCACTTTCACAATTTTAAAAATTTTAAAATTACAAATGAAATCTACGACGTTTTCATTTACAAACAAATTTTTAGATTTCTATATAGAAAAAAAAAAAAAAAAAAACGCGTCCGCCCCTAATTTTTTTTTTCAAGACCAAACTATATATCCTGGTTAAAGTCATCATTATATGCTTTTCATATTATCAACTTCTTTATTGTTCAAAAAAACATTATCAACTTTTTTTTATTAATCTTAATAATAAATGAATAATGCTTTTGTCTCATGAATTATACGAAACTTTTTTACTTTCATTCTCACGTATTGCATTTGATTGTTGAGTTATTTTTTTTTAAATTGTCCAAAGAAATCACTTATGCAAAAATTATAAATTAAATTTATAATGTGTTAATATATTGATGAGGTATACCACGAATAAAATATTTGTCACTTCTAAATTTTAGTAATTAAATTAAGAGTGCTGATACGTAAGGTAAATTTTTTTCGGACTATACTGCACTCATGAGTAGGGGTGGTATGATTTGAGGGTGGTTTCTTTGGATATTTCACAGCCTACAATGAATTTCATTTCCCTTAAATTAATGATGCATATTTAAAATATTTTTACATATATATATATATATATATATATATATATATATATAGTTTTCTTTGAAATTTACTGGAAACAAGAAGGGCAATGATGGAATCACAAAAGAAAGTGACAATACATTTATGCCAACTTTATAATATGTTGACTTCTTAATGCATCAAACAAACAAGCACCCTTTGAATTAATTTAGAGCTTCCCTACGCCATATCATATCTGCTTTACATGTATATGTATAAATCTAGCCAGCTGCAACTTTATTTTCTTTAATTAATCACTTTTTTTTTTTTTTTAATTCTCTTTTACATTTCTTGTTGCTTGGTGCTAGCTAGCTAGACAGTC
Organism: Mallotus nudiflorus; assembly: GCA_947683625.1. NCBI lineage: Eukaryota > Viridiplantae > Streptophyta > Magnoliopsida > Malpighiales > Euphorbiaceae > Mallotus > Mallotus nudiflorus. The sequence continues at coordinate 200,012 of CANTUR010000887.1, read as the reverse complement.
CTTCTGGTTAATTTGGTGTTTTCAACTGGTTCATGGATATTGATCCCTTCTGGATTACTGGGGGGTGGTTTATAGAAATTACTACTGCAGGTTCAAATTTCATGGCACCACCAGCTGTTCCTGAAACCTCATCATCATCATCAACAAGACCACAAGCTATGTTGCTGTTTCTTGGGCTTTTCTTCTTCTTAGCTGTTCCTCTTCTCGCTCGTCCTCTTGATTTCCACAAGAAAATTATGGCTTCCACTGCAGAATTGCATCCTCAACAAACAAACCATACACCTTCTTCTTCTTCTGATGCGGCTGCTGCTGCTGCTGCTGTTAGCACCGCCACTACTTTTGTTTCAGGACAACAGTTTAAAGCAGCTGCACATGAAGTTCCTAGTGGTCCAAATCCTGAGTCCAACAAGTAATTAGCAAGAAACAAATCAAGGGTTTAGCTGGCTCAACTTCATCATCATCACCAATGATTCTGGCCAATGTCATGATCAGTAATTATCACCTTCATCATCACCACCAATGATTCTGGCCAATGTCATGATCAGTAATTATCACCTTCATCATCACTCCCCAATATATCAGTCAAAGGCATCAATGAGTTTCCCTTTATCATCATTATCTTTTTGCCTATCTATATAGCTAGCATGCATGTGAATAGCATTTAGCAAGCAAGCAATATACATACTCCATTAATTTCTTCCTTTATTTCTTTTTTTGAGTGTGTATGTTAATTCCTTTCTTGATGCCATTTATGTGTAAGTCATTTTAAGAGCAACATGTTATATTGTACATATACATGCCACCAATAATTATCAATTAACCACAGTTCAAATCTAGAAGTCACTCATTCTTTTTCTCTTACTTTTTTTTTTACCTTTGTCTTTATACGGTAAAAATATTTTCAAGCCAATTTGTGCTTTAGTTTTTACTATATTTTTTCCATTTTAAAGGTTGACTTCTTCGTATCATCCATTTAAAATTAATTTTATTTTTAAGTTAGTGAGAAAGTAGTTAAATAATTTATCTTCAAGAGTATTATGAGATGAAAGATTCAATTTTTATCGTCCTCAATTTAAAGAGCAGGATTATCTCAATCAAAATTAGGTTATACGACATTTTTATTAACAAAAAAATTAAATATTTTTTAAATAATAAATTATGCATTTTTTTAACTAATTTAACTAAATAAAAATTTTCTGTTACTTTTTTTTTGTTTTATTGATATATGAAATAAAAGAGTTTTAGTTTGAGTAATATTATAGAAAATAAGTATAATATACATTATTATATTGATTTTGTGTACGTGTCAATAATATAGAGAGCACAATAGAGAATTTTCTGTTACCTGGAGCCTTAAGATACTTTTATCTTTGGACTAATAATCTTTTTAACTTTTTTTTTCCTCTTATACATAATTAGAACGTAATCATTAGTCACTAAAGTGTAATTAGCTTGAGCTGATTAGTTAATGAGAGAGGAGATGAAAAGTAAGTGCAGATAGCCCAGAAAGACAAAGAGATGAATGGTGTCAGATCTGTCATAAAAAAAAAAAGGAGATTAACAAAGTGAACAGTAGCAGTACTAGTTTTTGGTTTTATGCCAATGGCAGTATTGATCAAAAAAAGAAGAGATTATTGATTTTTTTTTTAAGCATTTGTCTAGTTGAAGACGCAAAACACGAGGAAGCTGACACCAATAAGATACGATTTGATAACCATAATAGTGGAAACGACAATGATTGGGGCTCACCCTCCATTGTTCAATCGCACTCACCCATCTAAACATGTGTATGAACATACACTACATACAAATGCATCCACTTTTTATCTGCAATCAAAAGTGCATATAAACTCAATTATTTTCATAATGATTGTAACCTAATCATGTTTGATTGTGATCATTGATCAATATCTATTGTGGTTTGGAATGCTTAGTGCAAATAGTGTAATTTGTATCAAGTTTTGAAGTTTTTATATATTCCCTAATTATAGAGTTAATTAGCTAAATGCATGCAAGAATAATAATTGCTCTCTGAACTAATATTGATCTTGTAATCAAATGATGAGTTGTTTAATCTCTCTTTTTTTTTTTTTTTGACATGTAGTATGCAAGTCAAAAATCGAAAGTTTACTTTAAAGTGAAGGAAGAATATGTTCTGCTCTGTGTATCCTTAATTTAGAATTTGCAGCTGTCAAAGATTCATTCATTCACATCTAGCTAGTTTCATAAAATTAGGGCAGTCTCTATCATGGTGGCTATGGTAATTACAACGGGGGTTCACAATCTAATTTGGTGCAAATAGCAGGTTATGTTGTACAAAGAAAATTAAATTGAATATCCCACCTTACATTTCACCCTAAATGATATAGATAATTCCTAATAAAATAGGAAAGTATCTTATCTCGATATTTCTATTTAAAAAAGTTATTATTTATTTATCTATTTCAGATCTGTTATATGCAATAACGCTAATATAGTTATTGAAAAACTTTTGTCATCTTTATGGTTCTTCTTAAATTGAAATGGATTAATCAAAGATGAATATATTTTGAATATCAGTATTTTAAATAAAAAAATATTTATATGTCACTAAAAAAATAATATTTATAGGGAAAATTTAACAAACACTTATTAAAATTGTCCCATATATATATATATATATATATATATATACACACACACGAAGGGAAGACAAGTAAAATTACGAAAAAGTTTTTACTTATTATTATATAAAAATTAGATATTTTAGTCATTTACTAATAAAAGTAAACTTAAATTAATTAAAATATAATTTTAACTTGATAGAAAGTTTATATCCTATTTTAATTAGGTTAAATTATATTTTATCTCTAATAAAATAAAATTAACTAAAATATAATTCTAATTTAATTGATAGTATGTTTACTATTTTATTTTATTTAGGTTAGATTCATTCTTTCACATCTAACTAGTTTCCTAAAATTAGGGCAATCTCTATGATGGTGGCTATGGTAATTACAATGGGGTTCACAGTCTAATTTGGTGCAAATAGTAGTTTATATTGTATAAAGAAAATTAAATTAAATATCCCACGTTATATTTTACCCTAAATGATATAGATAATTCATGATAAAATAGGAAAGTATGTTATTTCGATGTCTCTATTTAAAAAAATTATTATTTATTTATCTATCTTAGATTTGATGTATGCAATAGCGCTAATATAGTTGTTGAAAATTTTTTATCATCTTTATAGTTCAACTTAAATCAAGTCAGATTAGTTAGAGGCGAGTATATTTTGTATATCAGTAATTCAGATAATATAGCACTTATTAAAATTGTCCCTTAAACAATAATATATATATATATGTAGAGAGGACATGTAAAATTACGAAAAAAAATTTCACTTATTATTATATAAAAATTGGATAATTTAGTTATTCACTAGTAAAAATAAACTTCAATTCATTAAAATATAATTTTAATTTGATAGAAAGTCTATTTTCATATTTTAATTAGGTTAAATTCTATTTTATCTCTAATAACATATATATATATATATATATATATATATATATATATATCACTAAAAAAATTGATATTTATAGGAAAAATTTAAAAAGCACTTATTAAAATTGTCCCATAAACAATAATATATATATATATATATATATATATATATATATATATATATATATATATATATATGTATGTATGTAGAGAGGACATGTAAAATTACGAAAAAAAATTTCACTTATTATTATATAAAAATTGGATAATTTAGTTATTCACTAGTAAAAATAAACTTCAATTAATTAAAATATAATTTTAATTTGATAGAAAGTCTATTTTCCTATTTTAATTAGGTTAAATTCTATTTTATCTCTAATAACATAAAATTAACTAAAATATAATTTTAATTTAATTGAAAGTATGTTTACTATTTTATTTAGATTAATTTCTATCTCATCACTAACAAAAACTCAAATTTAAGGTTTTGTTTATTTGCAAAAAGTATTTTATTTTTGGAAAATATTTTTTAGAAAAAATATTTTTGAAAAAAATATCTTCTATGTTTGATTGCAACATTAAAAAAGACAATTGTCACGACCCAAACCAAGAAGTCATGACCGACACTAGGGAATAAAAATTCTTTTTCATCTAGAATCCGTAGTAAGCCTGAAAAATAAAAACTCATGTAATAATAATATAAAAATACATAACAATTAAAACTTTATTTAATATACGAATAAATCTTTATATCTACATAATAGAAATATTTCATACAAGATTTGGATACAAAATCTCAAACCAAAACTACGCACGTCTATCACAATAACACTACTATTGCAATTTATAGAATACAAACAAATGTTTAGATATAATATTTACATAATCTAGCCGAGGCTAAAGAAGACCGGCGTATAGTACTATTGAGAAGGTCTAAAGAAGAAGAAGATCCTGTAAAAAAATATTGAGGGGAGTCAAACCTCATCGAGTAAATTATTATAATATATATACATGCAATCTAAAGTCATATATAGTCAAGTATCAGTATAATAATATACATATACACACATTTCACACAGATGATAAAATCAACTTTTATATAATAATAAATGCAGAAAAAGTTTATTTTAGTGAAGGATTAAATAAAACCCTAAATTATTACGCAACCTCAATCAATAATTCTCACTACCCAAAAGGATTACTTGATTACAAAAAAATTTTCTTTTCCATTTTTGGACAGTAGACTGGTTTCGAGACACTAAGTCAACCGAGCTTCCGTAGTCTCACTGTTAGTGTGATTGGCCCCGAGACACTAAGTTAATCGAGCTCCTGCAATCACACTACTCTCTCACCATAATTTCTCAATAATTGAATAATCAAATTTCACATCATATGATTTCATAATCTTAACCCTAAAATCTAATACATTGGTACGTATATAGTCCTAGTGCAACCCACTAGGTAGCACTGTAAGCACCCAAGTTCGGGACGCAATTGTGCATAATTGTGATGTAAGCCCCTATGATGAAATTCATTCAAAAATTAAACTTGGTTGTCAATTTTCTGGACTTTAGGGGCTAAATTGCAACATTTTTTAGGATTTGATTACAAATAAGTCAATTTTCAGGGGTCTTTTGGTAATTAAAAGTTAAAACAAATTAAAATTAGGATCGGCATTAGACAATGCCGATCGACATTAGACAATGCCGATCGACATTAGACAATGCCAATCGGCATTACATAATGTCGATCGACATTACACAATGTTGACGCGTAAAAATCCTAATTTTTCGCATATTTTTTCTTATTTTTTTATTGATTTTTTCAGTGTTTTGATTGGTTAAAAATTAAATTTTATAATTATTTATTATCTGAAAAAGATTTTGACACATTCAAAACACACAACTTTTAAAAATCAAATCCTTATCAGTCTGTTTTAATAAGGAGATGAGTCTGTTCCTCTAAAGGAGGAAGCTAGTACGCATAGACTCTGCATTTAAAAGCAGAGTCTGTATACGTGTGAAAGGGAGAAATTTTTTTGGAGGATTTTTTACTCACGGAGAGACAAAGAGAAATACACATATGCAGAGACTAAGAAACCTAACTGTGCAAAAAAAAAAAAAAACCCTAAAATCCAAAACGCTACTGAGAATGCCCTTTTTAGTCCAGAATCAATAGCCATTCAATTTCAATGATAATAATCCAATCTGAGGGGCTAAAAAAGGGCATTTGCATAGCATCAGTGTTCTTTTTCTATTTCATTTCGTTTCTATTATTTTCTTTTTGTGATTTTTTCATTTTATTTTTATTATTATTTTGATTATTTAATTTCACTACTAATCTAATTACTTTTGTGTTTTTTATTTTTCATGTCCGCATGAGGATTAAGGAAGATACTGCCTGTGTTTAGATGAACAAAAGGTCCATGGAATGCCATGGAAGAACATGTATTGTTTTCCAATAAAACTTAGGATTTTTTATCTTTATTTTGTATCTTGGTATCCTGTGTGGTTTTTTAATTTATGGCTGTATAATTGTTAAATTTTAATTTTGTACGTAGTTTGTATTAGCCCCAGCAGTGGGAATAGTAAAAAATTTAATTTTTTGCACTTTAAAATTAATTAGTAAAACTAGGTTCACTGGGTAAAATTGATTAAAATTAATGGTGGCTTTAGTTAATTAGGGTTTGTATATAATTAAATTAGGTTTTTTAGAAATCATATGTGAATGTGTTTTGATTTAATTTTGTTATGTTTTTTTTTAATGTTTTTGGGCTTTTTTTTATGTTTTTGGGCCCCAAGCCCACATTTAGGTCTAACCCATTTAATAAATAGGCTTAAAAATGGTTTAAGACTTTAAATAATTAAAATCAATTTAGGCCCATTAGGTTAAGTAGATTGTAGGCCCTCTTACTTAATTAAAACTTGTTTAGACTTAGCTCAGCCCACTTAAATTCATTTCTTTTGAAATAAATAGATTTAGACCCACATTTCACTTAAAATAAAACCAAGTTAGACTTAGGCCCACTAAATTAACTTTCCTTTAAAATTGAATAGACTTAAGCCCATTTCTTAAACAGACTAAAATAAATAGATATAAGGTCACTAATTAATAAAAATGTAGGTCCACCTTTAGTCCATCTCTCACTTGTAAATAAAATGTAAATCTAGCTAACTTTTTTATAAAATTAACATAGCTTAGACTTAGGGACAACGTGATCTTAAGTGCATTTTTTATGTGTAATTTTATTGACTAGATGTCTAGGGTTAGATGGATATCAAAATAAGGTTTAATAAAATTACATGTAATTAGGGGATGAAATAATCATTTATAAAATTATTCTAAATGAACACGAGACTAAAAGAAGTTAGTATTTCGTATCCAGAATCTCCTGGTTGTGGTGCTAATTTTCTTTTAGAGAATCAAGTACCACCAATCAAATTGTCCCTATTATTACTCTGGGTGGTGACTCCTCATCTCCACGCTATGTCTTTGTGATAGTGGTTAGTGTGTTCTCTAAGGCCCTGAGCCTAAATAATGTCACAGTTGTTAAAATCTTGGACGTGTGCTAAACCCCGCCGTCTCCAGTGGCAACTCCACTAGGGATAAGAGATACTGATTTTACTTGTGTTCTTTAGAATTATTTTATCGATTATTATTTCATTCTTACATTCATTCTGCATGTCCCTACTAAATAGATGGTGTTGGTTTACGATCCATGATTCCATTAGCTTCATGGAGTTGTAGATTGGCTAACCATCACTCTTAGCCTTAACTCAGTTCAAGAGAGATTATTGGGCCCCTCTGACCTTGGCTTGTAACTCAAAGTCCATAATGGAGAGCATCTTGCTAAGGGAGCCTTAAATGCTAACCACATATAATGGCCTAGTTACTTCCCCTAGGGTTTTTACCTAAAGTGCTTATTTGTTTGAATTTCCATGAGGCATTTCTATTTATAAAAGCCCAGGCCTATACAGATTAGGCTAGACCTTTATATTTAGAAATGTTGTTTCTATGCTTTTTATTTTAAAGAGAGATTTGGCATATGCGTCGGCTCTTAATATCCCCTGTTAATATAAAGGTCAAGACCAAAAATCCTAGGAAAAGAGACTTACCATTGAATACGTGTGTGGTAGGAATAAGGTTGGAAGGTTTACCTGTTGTATTAAATACATGCATCATGCATACATGCATACATATAGTCCATGCATCATACTAACACCTTGTTTTGAAGCCATTATAGATTCATCCGAGTCTTCTCATGTTTGGTGAAGAAGAGGTGGCAGATTGACCAGAGTTGATTTAAGTTCGAAGTCCATAGCTCAAGATGTTCTTCACAGACTGGAGAGACTAGAGGGGAATCCTATCAACCTGCTCTATTTAGCAGCTGAACAAATTCTAACTGATCATATAGAAATGGAATAACAATAAAGAGGGAACTGGACCATAGAAGACATTAAGAGGGCTTTGATGGATGACATAAGGGCTATAATGTAGGATGAACTAAGACAGGCCTTATCTGGACTAATGCAACCTGCTGCTGCTGTTGTGCCTCCCCCTGTATTTGAACAACTGCCTGCTGCTGTTATTCCACCTACTACTATAGATGCTCTGCCTGCTACCAATAATATTGGGGAGTAACCTATTACTAAGAATCCATCTGCTGTCGATGTGAAGGTAGAAGATGTTAAGAATTACTTGATAGAGAAAGCTAAAAGAGAATTACTTGAATTAGTTCAAGACCTTGAGTCTAAGCAGATGCAAGCGTGGACCCAAAAAATGTCCAAGATGGAAGAGCTGATTAGAGGACAAGGCATGAAGTATTAATTTGACTTTGATGATATGCTGTAAATGGAGGGTGACAAGCTGCCTAACAAGTTCAAAATGCCTCAACTGTAGAAATTTGATGAGAGAGGAGACCCCAGAATTCATTTAAGTCAATACACAATAACTATGAGCACTATAAAAGCACCTCTAGCGATAGTCACTAGGTTGTTTGTGCTGTCCCTGGAATGAATGGCTATGAACTGGTACCATGGGTTAGAAAAGTCTATTAGAGCTGACTGGAAAGAACTGTGTAATGCTTTTTTGAAATAATATGATTACAATACCAGATTAGAGGTATCTATAAGGGATCTAGAGTTAACTAAACAAAAATCCAATGAGTCTTTCTCTGATTTCTTAACTCGTTTCATGAATAAAGCAGGGATGATGAAAAACAAGCTTGCTGAGAAGGATCAAGTTAGAATGATAGTTCGTAATGTGTCACCTAATTTGGTCGAGAGACTACAAATGATGAATCCCAAAACCTTTGTGGATTTGTATGATGATGGGTTACAAGCTGAGGAAATTGAGAGTGAAAAAAAGAAAACTGCTAGAGGTATAGGAACCCAAAATTACTCAACTGGGGGCATGCAACAAGGAAGTACTAGTCAAGCTGTAGAGTTGCGTGTAATTCAGCCACCCAGGAGATTTTCTAACTTCACTCAGCCACTATCTAAGGTCCTAGAGAGGCTAATCTAAAAGGCCTGCTCAGACCCCTGACCTTTTCCAAACCCCCAAATCCAAATGTCCTTGGCTATGACCCAAACAGTTACTGCAAGTTTCACTAAGTAGCTGGCTATTCCATAGATACCTACATTCGCTTAAAACACAAAATCCAAAACCTGATTGACTCTGGAAAAGTCACTGACCCTGAGAAACCCAATTTTAACCCAAACACCAGAAATAACCCTTTCCCAGATTATAGAAATATTCCACCACCAGCCACTATGATGATCAACTCAAGAGTTAGCGAAGAAGAAGTGCTAGATTCCTTTGAGAATCTAAACCTTAAAAACATTGAGAAATCTCCTGAGGCCCCTAGAAGAGTGGAGGATTTGCTGGGAGAACCTTTGGGAAAATTTGATTACAAAGTGCTCTATTCCAAGCCACCCTTTGCTGACATTCCTATTGATTCAATCATGCCCTTATGATGGGATGATGAGTCTGAAGATGAGTTTGTAAAAGGAGAGATTGAAACTGAAACTCCTACGCAGTTATCAAGAGGGGTAAAGGATTTATTGGGGCAGCCTTCGGGCAAATTTGATTAGAAAGTTTTTTACTCTAAGCTTGCCTCTACTGACATGCCCATGGAAGAAATCGTGCCAACAGGATGGGGTGATGGGTTTGAAGAAGATGAATCTTTAACCCCAGAACTATCCCAAGAAGGGGTTGAAAAGTTGCTAAGCTAACATATGGACAAGTTGAGGGAGTTAAAAGGAAAAGAAACATGCACTGTAGAAGTTTAGAAAAATAAGAAAAGGGAACGGATCATTAGGGCTGTGGATATCTAGTATGATTATGATGAAGAAAAACCTACTAGAGTTTATGTATGGAGTGATAATCCAAATATGAATCATGTTACTAGAAGTGGGAAGAATTACCGGACAACAGAAAAGCAAAATGAAAGGGTTACAGAAAGGGAAGAAATAGAAGATGCAGAAGTAAAGGAAGGACAAAAAGAATACCTGATCCTGGAACAACTTAAGAAGACTAAAGCAAATGTGAGCATCTAGGAATTACTGATGCATTCGAGTAGTCATAAAAGAGCTTTGGTTAAAGCTTTGTCGAATATGAGCATTGAAACAACAGCTACGCCTGTGGCTATGGTAGCAAAGGTGATAGAAAGGAAACATGGGCTAATAACATTTTCAGACAATGACTTGCCTTTGGAGGGAAGAAACTATAATAAGGCATTATTTATCCTAGTTAAAGTAAAAGGGAAGAGAACCAACTTTATAATGGTAGATAATGGTTCAACTATAAATGTATGCCCGCTAAAGATCTTGCCTAACTTGGGTCTGAAAGTAGATGACTTGACGATTTCAAACCTCATAATCTGAGCTTATGATGATAGTACTAGGAATGTGGTGGGAACATTTTAGGCTTTGGTCGAAGCAGTGCCTGTAGAGTCGACCATTGAATTTACTGTGCTGGACATCCATGTTACCCATGCCTTGCTATTGGAAGGCCATGGTTTTATGTGCTGGGAGGAGTACCTTCAACTGTGAACCAGAAAATAAAATTTCCTTATGAAGGAGATATTGTGACAATAGAAGCTGGAATCAATGCAGTTGTGGTAGCTATACTTGATAAATAGAAGTAAGTGTGTGTCCCACTTAGTTTCTAAGTTGGAATATTTGATGGGACAAATCCAAGGGTTGCAAAAATGATAAAGAGCATGAATTATCAACTTGGGCAGGTGCTCGGAAAGAATGAACAAGGAAGTCCTAGGCCCCCGAACATTAAGACCCAGGACCATACGAAGGGTTGAGATATATTGAGATAGGACCAGCTAGGGGAAGAGCAAAGAACAAGGAGAAAGCAAAAAGAAATAAGCCCTTGGGAAGAATTGGACCACTAAGTGAGAACTTCATCAAACCAGGAGAGGGCAAATATTATCTGGGCACCAAAGAATCTGTTAATATGGCTGGAAAGCTTGTCTCTGGGTTCAAGGTCTTTAAGGAGCAGATTATGGAAAACCTAATAGCCAGCAACAAAAGGGAAGTCATGAAGCAAGTAACTGAAAGGATGGATGATGATGTTGTTTAGGAGTTGTTATGTTTGCCACCTGAGGAGGAACCACCCCAAGACTTAGCTACTATCATTAGTGTAATATCCCGAGATTTTAAATAATTTTAAACTACATTGAGATATGTAGTATCAATAATTTTAATATATATATTTGATTATTTAATTAGTTTGTTATTTATTAAAGTTATTTTTAATTATTTTAGATTTCTTGCGTAAAATTTTTTCGAGAATTTTATTTTTGGGAAAATTAAAACCTAAATAAATAATTATTAATTATGTTAGTCGATTTTATGTATTTGCATGAGTCCATGCACGATTTTAATTATCATATTAAAATATATACATATACATGCATATATATATACATATTTAATAATTAGGGTTTATTTTAATTAAGTATATATTATATATAATACATTTTTATTAAATTAATATGTAGTATATATATGTGTATATGTATATAAAATTTGGTTTAATATTTTGACATGTGGTGTATAATTTTTTTTAAATATAATATTAATATATTATAATATTTAAAGTTATATATATATATATATATATATATATATATATATATATATATATATATATATATATATATATATATATATATACAAATATAAAAGTTCTTCAAATTTACAAAAACTGCCACCCGACCCTCTCCCTCACACCCGACGCCCCACCTCCATTCCCGACCGTTGCCAAGCTTTCCCCTTGCCGTCGTAGTGCCTCCTGGACGTCCACCTTCTTCCTCCAGCAGCTCCGCCGCTTGTAGCCTTCATTTCCGGTGAATTTTGGCCGGTTTTCTTCTTAGAAGCCGAAACTCAAGCTAGCTCCAATCACTGTGATTCCGGTCACCATCTTGAACGCCACCGGTCTCTATCTTCTCCTTGAGCTCCGGTGAGTTCATTTCCAAGCTTAGTTTCGTGTGATTTGGTCTAGATTTCCCTTAGTTCTCAATTTTCATTTTCTGCTTTTATGAGTTCTTGATTTTTTTAAACTTCAATTATAATGATTCAAGCTTAGTTCCTTCATAAAGATTGTTTCTAATAGCTCAATCTATATCTTTTAATTTTTGTGGAATTTTTGGGAATTATTTTGATTTTTGTGAATTTTTAATTATTTTATTAATATTTTCTAATTTTCGTAAATTAATTAAATAAATTATGAAATTGTGATTTATGGTGTTTATAGGTGTTAAAATGAATTTAGAAATTTATTTGTAAGTTTTTTGATTTTTTTATAATTATTATGAATTTATTTAGTTTAGGTGATTTTTAGAAAATTAGGTTAAATGAGCATTTTGTTAAAATTAATGGGTTATTTGAGTATAATTATTGATTTTATTGAATTATATGTTGAGAAATTAATTTTTGAGTAATTATATTATTTTTAGTGAATTTTTTTATAATTATAGTGTATTATGTGAAATTATATATAACTAGGTATATTTTGGTAATTTGGTACAAAATTGGTTGAAAATTTAGTTAAATTGGTTTTAATAGTTATTTGAGGTATAAAAATGATTTTTACAAATTATTTAGCATTTTTAACTAATTAAAACTATTTTTCGAAAATTATTTTCAAATTATATATAATATATTATTTTTCTAAATAAATGAGTTTTAATGATTTTTAATATGTTTTAGGGCTAATTGTGTAATTTGGAGTTATAAAATGAATTTCGGTTAATATTTATGAATTTATCGAGAATTGTTGATTTTTAATAATATTTTATTAATAATTAGGGTTTTTATGTAATTATCGGTAAAATAATTATTTTTAGTGTTTTAAATACCTAATTTGCTATATGTTGATATATAAAGGGTATTTTTGGTATTATTGGATTTTTCATGTGTTCTATGTATATCTCGTGAATTGTGAACCTCGGTCGGTAGAATTGTAGTTTGGGAGTCCGACCGAGGGGTTATGTGGCTGTATATTTTTAAAGTGTATTTTCTTGCAGGATTGGCTTTACTTTCTGAGTAGAGAGATGTCCGTTTTACAGGGGAGGTTCTGTCAAATTTTTGATAGAATTCTCATAAAATGTGACATTCGGTCAAAACCCTATTCCTATTATGTGTCCAGTGTTTTAGATCGAGTCTTTAGAATTTCTTTAGATTTATTTTAATTTCGTATTGTTGTTTGTTTGTTTAGTTGCACCGAGACCGAGACCTAGTGGACCAAGCCTGTCAGACCCATCTCATGGAGTGCACAACTGTGAGTTGTTATTTTATATATACGTGTTTTAGGATGCATATTTTAGAAATGCAAGTTTAAATTTTATGAAATATGCATAAATGGTTTAATAATTGCTTAGGTATATTTTAGTATATTTTTGGTATATTTTAAATTAAATATATGTATTATTCTTGATTTATACCTAAAATGTTTTTAAGTATATATAAGGTTTATTTTTGGTTTATTTATTAATTGAATTGAATTTGTTTAACATATATATACTCAAAATATACTTGGTTTATTTTTGGTATATTTCTAGTATATATATGGTTTATATTGTCATTTTAATTAATTTCATGCATCATTTATTTTATGAATGTATGGATTTATTTTAAATGAAGGATATCAATAGAACGCGCTACCTAGTGGGCATCACTAGGATCAAGTATATACCGGTATGATGTTAGACTGTAGGTTAAATTACTAACCTATTTGTGGATATTTATTGGATTGATTTGATTGATGTGAGATGTGATTTGAGAGTGTGATTACTGGAGCTCGGTTGACCAAGTGTCTCAAAGCCAATCACATTGACAGTCACACTGATGGAGCTCGGTTAACTTAGTGTCTCGGGGCCAGTCTACTGTCCAAATGGAATAAGTGAATTTATTTGGAATAAGTGAGCCTGTATGGCTAGAGTGTTGTCTAAGTCTATTTGAGGTTGCGATCATTTAGGGTTCTATTTGATCCTTCATAAACGGTTATTATTTTCCATATAATATAAAATGATTTTTGCTGCATCCGTGTGCATTTGCCTATATATATATTTATTATATATACTATTGAATGTGTGCATTTGTCATTTAGCTATGCATGTATATATATTATAACAATTCACTCAGTGAGGTTTGACTCCCCTCCGTTGATTATTTTTCAGGAGAGTCTTCGTCCTCAGACCTCAGTAGCAGACCCTTATGTTGGATTTCTTCTGCCCTGGCTTTATTATGTAACTGCTCACTTGATTTTATTTTGTATTCTAAACACTGCAGTAGTTAAGTTTATGGGATGTTTATTTTATATATGTATGAGATTTGTATTTTAAAGAATTGAATTAAGAATTTATATTAAAAGATATTATATATATGAGTTGATATTATATATATATGAGTTGATATTATAGATATATGAGTTGGACTCATGTTATTAAAGAGTTGATGCATTATTAATTTACTTATGAGATTTTAATTTCTGCTGCAAGATATTTTATTTATATTATTATTATTGCATGCTTTTATTTTATTTTAAAGGCTTGCTACAGGTTCTGGATTTGAAATAATTCCCGTTCCCTAGCGTCGGTCATGGCCCCCTGTTTTGGGTCGTGACAATTAGTGATAGTTTTATTGATGTTTTTTATGAAGAAATTAATGTAATAACGTCCGGTCTTTATGTGGACGAGGATGTTGTTTTTCCTATGGTCAATGATATGAATGCTGGTTTTGCTTACTTGTGTGATGTGCATCCTGATAGTTCTGTGCATTATAATTTTGATCAGTCATGCATGTTTGACATTAATTCAATTCAATTTGATTCATTTTCATGGGCACAAATGATAATCCAAAGAACATTTCTATATCACATTATGTAACTCCTGAAGAGAGGAAAAATTTTAAGAGAATATTAATAAAAAGAAAGGTAGTATTTGCTTGGACTTATGAAGACATGCCAGGTTTGGATAGGGAAATAACAGAGCATCATATTCCAACTCATCCAGAAACCAAGCCGGTTAAACAGAAATTGCATAGATTAAGACTATAATGGATAGAAAAGATAAGGGAGGAAATTGCTAAACAAATACAAGCTAACTTCCTACAAGTAGTAGACTACCCTCAATGGCTAGCAAACATAGTACCTATTCCTAAGAAAGATGGTAAAGTATGGATGTGTGTAGATTTTAGGGATCTGAACAAAGCCTATCCAAAAGATGACTTCCCATTACCTCACATTGATGTAATAGTGGATAGTGCTACAACAAGTGCAATGTATTCTTTTATGGATAGATTTTTCGGGTACAACCAGTTCATGATGGCAATCATGGAAAAGATTAACACAACTTTCATTATAAAATGGGGGACCTATTGTTACAAGGTGATGCCTTTCAGACTGAAGAATGTAGGTGCAACTTATCAAAGAGCCGCTACTGCACTTTTCCATGATATGATGCATAAGGAGGTTGAAGTGTATGTGGATGACATGATGGTTAAATCAGAGACAAAAGGAGGACACTTTGAAGCCTTAGACAAGTTCTTGGCCCGAATTGAAAGATACAACCTGAGACTTAACCCAAAGAAGTGCATTTTTAGAGTTATTTCAAGGAAGTTGTTAGGGCATATAGTGAGCAGCCGGGGAATTGAAGTGGATCCGGATAAAGTCAAAGCCATTCAGGAAATGCCGACACCAAAGATAGAGAAAGAAGTAAAAGGATTCCTTAGTAGGTTGCAGTATA
This sequence comes from Mallotus nudiflorus, assembly GCA_947683625.1. NCBI lineage: Eukaryota > Viridiplantae > Streptophyta > Magnoliopsida > Malpighiales > Euphorbiaceae > Mallotus > Mallotus nudiflorus. The sequence continues at coordinate 184,264 of CANTUR010000887.1, read as the reverse complement.
TGTAATATTTCGTGTTTTTAAATAGTTTTATACTGCATCGGGATATGCAGTGTTAATAATTTTTGTATATATTTTTAATATTTCATGAGTTGTTATTTAATTAAAATTGATTTTTAATTGTTTTATATTATTTTAAGTATTTTACGTAAAATTTTTCCGGGACTTGCACTTTTAGGGAAATTGGTACGTAAATAATTTAATATTAATTATTTTAAATAATTTTACGGACTTGCATGAACTCATATATATTTTTAAAGTGCTAAAATAAAGTATATGTATATTTGAATTAAATTAGGGTTTAATTAATTACCCTAATATTTTATTTATTTATTTATTATTTATTAATTAGTTTTAATATTATTTAATTATTTTTAGTGTATAAATTATTAAAATATTAAATTATGTGTGTGGTGAATATTTATTGTCCATATAATATTTTATATTAAAATAATATAAAGTATATATTTATACATACATATACATATAATATTTATCAAAAAACAAAGTTTGATTTAATTACAAGATTGCCATTGAAGCTTCTTCATCCCTCCCGATCGTCTCCCTCACTCCTCCGGCATCTGCAACTCCATTCACTCACCATCACTGCACCTCCCACCGTGCCACCTCCATTTCCAGCTTGCTCCGCCGCCCCTAGCCTTCTTCTCCGGCACCGTTTCCCTCTGTTTTGGCCGGAAGACTGAAGCTTGAAGCCACCGTCGTTCACAGCGTTTTCGGCCATCGTTTTTGACATCGCCAGTCTCTATCTTCTCCTTGAGCTCCGGTGAGTGTGATTCCAAGCTTTGTTTCACTTAAAATGGTCTAGATTTGCCTAGGTTTTGATTTTGCAATTTTGGCCTATTAGGGTTTTTGAATTTTTTTGAGCTTCAATTGATTGATTCATGAAAAATTCCTTCACAAATGTTGATCCTAGTAGCTTAATCTTCTTTTTTGAATTTTTGTAGAATTTTTGGAAATTATTTTGATTTTTAGGTATTTTTGAATATTTTATTATTATTTTCTAATTTTCAAAAATTAATTAATTAAATTATGAAGTTGTGTTTCATGGTAATTATAGGTGTTGAAATGAATTATAGAAATTTATTTGGAATTTTTGTGAATTTTTATGTATTTATTTTGAATTTAATTAGTTTATGTAATTTTGAGAAAATAGGGTTAATTGAGTTTAATTATTGATATTATTGATAAATATGTTGAGAAAATTAATTTTGTGCAATTATATTATTTTTGGTGAATTTTTGGATTAATTTTAGTATATTTATATATATAGGGGTATTTTGGTAATTTTATCCTAAATTGGCTAAAAATATAATTAAATTGGTTTTAATAGTTATTTAAGGTATAAAAATGATTTCTACAAATTATTTAGTATTTTTAACTAATTAAAACTATTTTTCGTAAATTATTTTCAAATTATATATATAATATACGATTTTTCTAATAAAATGAGTTTTAATCGATTTTTACTGTGTTTTAGGGTTAATTACGTAATTTCTACTTATAAAATGTATTTTTAGTATACAAGGGTATTTTCAGTATTTTTTGAATATTCAGTGAATTATGGACCTTGGTCGGTGATTTGTAGTTTGGAGTCCGACCGAGGGATTTTGGTTGTGTTTTGTGTTTATTTTCGAAGTGTGTTTCTTTGCAGGGCCGACTTTACTCTTTGAGTAAAGAGATGTCTGTTTTACTGGGGAGGTTCTGCAGAATTTTTGGTAGAATTCTCGTAAAACGTGTTGTCCGGTCGAATTCTGATTTTTAATTCTATGTTTAGTATTCTAGATCGAGTTTCTAAGATTTTCTATTAGGTTTATTCTGATGTCTGTTATCATTTGTTTATTTAGTTGCACCGAGTCCGAGACCCAGTGGACCAGGCCCGTCGGACCCATCTCGAGGAGCGCAATAAGTGTGAGTTGCTATTTTATATATATGTGTTCTAGGGTGCATGATTTTAGAAATATGTGTTTTATTATGATTAAATATGCATAATTATTTAAGTAGTACTTAGGTTTATTCTTAGTTTATTTTTGGTATATTTTAAACTATATGCATGTTTTATTAATGAATTATGTTTAAAATGTTTTTAAATATATTTCTATTTTATTTTGCTATTATATTGGATTTATTCGACGTATATATACTCGAAATATACCTGGTTTACTTTTGGTATATTTATGGTATATATATGGTTTATGTTGCTATTTTATTTAAATTCATGCATCATTTATTTTTATGAATGTATGTTTTATATTTTAATGAAGGATATCAATAGAACGTGCTACCTAGTGGGCAGCACTAGGACCGAGTACGTACCGGTACGCTTATAGCATTTAGGCTATATTACTAATCTGTTTGAGGATATTGATTGGATTTAATTATTTGATATGTGAGAAATGATTTGGGAGTGTGATTGCTAGAGCTCGATTGACCAAGTGTCTCGGGGCCAATCACACTGACAGTCAAACTGCTGGAGCTTAGTTGACTTAGTGTCTCGGGGCCAGTCTACTATCCAAATGGAACGAGTGAACTTATTTGGAATAAGTGAGCCTGTATGGCTAGAGTGTTGTTTAATACTATTTTGAGGTTGTGATTTTCTAGGGTTCTATTTGATCCTTCATAAACAGTGATTTTTAATAAAAATATATAAAATGATTTTATTGCATCTGTGTGTATTTGCTTGTATATACATATTAGATATATACTGTTGACTGTATGCATTATCATTTAGTATGCATGTATATATATTATAGTAATTCACTCAGTGAGGTCTGACTCCCCTCCGTTGACTATTTTTTAGGAGAGTCATCGTCTTCAGACCTCAATAGCAGGCCTATACGCCGGATTTCTTCCGCCCCGGCTTCATTATGTAAACTACTCACTTGAGTTTTATTTTATGATCTAGACACTGCAGTAGTTATAAAATTGTTAAAAGATAATGTATTAAATTTGTATGAGTTATGTATTTTAAGAATTTGAACTGGATTTGTATTAAAATAGTTTATTTATATATGAGATGAGGATTTGATTTAATTTCATTTGGTGGAAATATTATTTTGATATTTATGATTTTATTCCGCTGCATAATATTTTACTTAAATGTGTTGTTATTATTTCTATTGCATGTTTTATTTTATTTTAGGCTTGCTACGGGTTCCGAATTTAAGAGAATTCCCGTTCCCTAGCGCTGGTCATGGCCTCTTGTCACGACCCAAAACAGGGGCCATGACCGGCGCTAGGGAACGGGAATTCTTTCGAATCCGGAACCCGTAGCAAGCCTAAAAATAAAATAAATATGCAATAACAATAACCATAAAAATATAATATGCAGCGGAAAATAAAATCATAAATATTACAATATCATCCATAACAACTGGATATAATTCAAAACTCATCACATCGCATATATAATCTCATAAATGTATAATCTTATACAAATCCAGTTTTAACATAATACATCTCTTTAAAATAAAGTACATAAAATCCAATACTGTAATTTACAGCTACTGCAGTGTCTAGATAAAATAAATAAGACTCAAGTAGACAATTTACATAAAGAAGCCGGGGCGGAAGAAATCCGGCGTATCGACCTGCTACTGAGGTCTGAGGAAGTTGACTCTCCTGAAAAATAGTCAACGGAGGGGAGTCAGACCTCACTGAGTGAATTACTATAGTATATATACATACACTCTAAGTGATAATGCATACAGTCAACAGTATATATATAATATGTATATATACAGGCAAGTTCATACAGATGCAGAAAAATCATTTTATATATTTTGTCTGAAAATCAACTTTTATGAAGGATCACATAGAACCCTAGAATATCGCAACCTCAGAAAAATAGTGTTAAACAACACTCTAGCCATACAGGCTCACTAATTCCAAATATATCCACTTAATCCATTTGGACAGTAGACTGGCCCCGAGACACTAAGTCAACCGAGCTCCAGCAGTCTGACTGCCAGTGTGATTGGCCCCGAGACACTTGGTCAACCGAGCTCCAGCAATCACACCCACAAACCACATCTCACATATATCAATAATCATAATCAAATCGATATCCACAAATAGTCAGTAATAAAGCCTAAATACTATAGGCGTACCGGTACGTACTCGGTCCTAGTGCTGCCCACTAGGTAGCACGTTCTATTGATATCCTTCAGTAATAAATAATAAAACATTCATTCACAAATACATGATACATGAATTTAAATAAATCAACAATATAAACCATATATATACCGAAAATATACCAAACATAAACCAGGTATATTTTGAGTATATATACGTCAAATAAATTCAATCAAATCATGAATTAAACTAAAAATATATTTAAAAACATTTTAAATATATTTTATTAATAAAACATGTATATAATTTATTATATACCAAAAATATACCAAAAATATACTTGAATATAAATCATGTTATTTATGCATATTCAGTCAAAATAAAACATGCATTTTCTAAATCATGCGTCCTAAGCATATATATATAATATAGTAACTCACCTAATGCGCTCCACGAGACAGGTCCGACGGGCCTGGTCCACTAACCCTCGGTCTCGGCGCAACTAAACAAGAAATAATTAATCGACATCAGAATAACCCTAACAGAAATCCTAGAATTAAATCTAGAGTATTCAACACAGAATCGAAAATTAGGGTTCGACTGGATATCACGTTTTACGAGAATTCTACCGGAAATCCGGCAGAACCTCCCCTGTAAAACAGACATCTCTCTACTCAAAAGAGTAGAGCCGACCCTGCAAAGAAAATACACTTCGAAAATAACACCATAAACAATCACAACCCCTCGGTCGGACTCCAGACTACAATCTGTCGACCGGGGTCCACAAACACAGAAAATATATTCAAATATACCAAAAATATCCTTAAGTCATAAAAATACATTTTATAAATAAAAATTACATAATTGACCTTGAAACACTGTAAAAATCGATTAAAACTCATTTTATTTGAAAAACCGTATATTATATATATAATTGAAAATAATTCACGAAAAATAGTTTTAATTAGTTAAAAATACCAAATATTTTGTAGAAATCATTTTTATACCTTAAATAAATATTAAAACCAATTAAATTACATTTTTAGACAATTTAGGGTAAAATTACCAAAATACCCCTATATATATATATATACCTAAATTACTTCAAAAATTCACCAAAAATCATACAATTATCCAAAATTAATTTTCTCAACGTATTTATCAATAATATCAATAATTAAACTTAATTAACCAATTAAATTCAATTTAAAACACAATTAACTTAATTTTACAAAATCACATAAACTTCAATAATTAAAAATAAATACTTAGAAATTCATAAAAATTCCAAATAAATTCCTATAATTCATTTCAACACCTAATTCAACCATAAACTCCAATTTCATAATTTAAATAATTAATTTCCGAAAATTAGAAAATAATATTAAAATATTCAAAAATACCCAAAAATCCAAACAACCTCCAAAAATTCTGTAAAAATTCATACATGAGGATTAAGCTACCAGGAACAACATTTGTGAAGGAAGTTTCCATGAATCATCCAAATTGAAGCTCAAAAAAATCGAAAACCAAAAGTGGCCGAAATATTCAACTCAAAACCTAAGCAATTCTAGACCGTTTTAGCTCAAACAAAAGCTAGAATAACACTCACCGGAGCTCAAGGAGAAGATAGAGACCGGCGGTGTCGAAAACGGTGGCCGGAGGAGGGAGAAACCACGTGAGGAATAGTGGGTGGTCCGGCGGGTGTCTACGGGAAAAGAAGAAGAAGAAGAAGAAAAAGAAAAAGAAAGAAAAGGAAAGAGAAAAGAAAAGAAAAAGAAAGAAAAAGGAAAAGAAAAAGAAAAAAAAAAGAAAAAAGAAAAAAAATAAATTTTAATAATTTAATAATAAATAAAATAATCAAATAATAATAAATAAATAATAAAATATTAGGGTAATAATAAACCCTAATTAAATAAATATACACACACAAGCTTTATTTAATAATTTAAAAATATGTATGAGTTCATGCAAACCCGTAAATACATTTAAAATAATTAATAATACATTGTTTACGTGAAAATTTCCCCGAAAATGAAAGTCCCGGGAAAATTTTACGTAAAATACTGAAAATAATAGACAGTAATTAAAATAGGTTTAAAATACATATCAACTCATAAAAATATCGTATAAAATACAAAAATTATTGACACTGTATATCCCGGTACAGTGTAAAAATATTTTTAAAAACACGGGATATTACAGTCTTCCCCCCTTACAGGAATTCGTCCCCGAATTCTAAAAACAAGATTACAAAATCAGGAAGGAAAGAGATACGGGTAAGAAGCTCGCATCTCAGCTTCAGTCTCCCACGTATGCTCTTCAACTCTGTCGCTACGCCACAAAACCTTGACCATCGGAATCTGCTTCGATCGCAACTGTCGAACTTGAAAATCAACGATCGCCACAGGTTCTTCCATAAACGTCAAATCTTCACTCACTTCCACACTGTCTGGTTGCAACACATGTGAAGGATCTGAGATATACTTCCTCAACATCGAGATATGAAATACTGGATGCACCTGCGACATACTCGGAGGCAAATCCAACCGATATGCAACAGTGCCAACTCTCTCCAGAATCTCAAACGGTCCAATATATCTCGGTGCTAACTTACCCTTCCTACCAAATCTCATCACACCCTTCATCGGAGATACTTTCAGAAAAACGAAATCTCCAACCTGAAACTCCACATCTCTGCGCCTAGGATCCGCATAACTCTTCTGTCTGCTAACTGCGGTCTCTAATCTCCGCTTGATCACGGCGACTTTCTCTGCAGCATCCTGAACCATCTCTGGTCCAGTCAAAGCTCTCTCACCAATCTCTTCCCAACTCAACGGGGATCTACACTTCCTTCCATACAACGCCTCATATGGTGCCATGCCAATACTGCTATGGTAGCTGTTATTATATGCAAACTCAACAAGCGACAAATGATCATCCCAGCTACCTCCCAAATCCAAGACACACATCCTCAACATATCTTCCAGTGTCTGGATCGTCCTCTCAGACTGGCCATCTGTCTGAGGATGAAAAGCAGTACTGAAATCCAACCTAGTGCCCATCGCTTCCTGCAACTTCTGCCAGAAACGAGAAGTAAACACTGAACCTCTGTCTGACACAATGGACACAGGTACTCCATGAAGGCATACAATATGCTTCACGTACAACTTCGCCAATCTAGCAACTGAATATGTGGCTTTCACAGGCAAGAAATGTGCAGACTTCGTCAATCTGTCTACAATCACCCAGATGGAATCGTATCCATCCTTCGAACGAGGTAAACCGACTACAAAATCCATAGCTATCCTTTCCCACTTCCACTCGGGAATAGGAAGAGGCTGAAGCTTCCCAGAAGGCTTCTGATGTTCGGCTTTCACTTGCTGACAAGTCAAGCACTTAGCAACATAATCAGCAACATCCTTCTTCAATCCATCCCACCAGTATAAATCTCTGATACTGTGGTACATCTTAGTAACACCAGGATGAACGCTGTAGGCTGTAGAATGTGCTTCCTCTAAAATCTCCTCTCTCAAATCATCCACATCAGGAACACACAATCTACCACTGATCCACAACACACCATCGTCATCAAGTGTGAAATCAGTGAACTTCCCTGCTCTGACATTCTCTGCAAGTTCTTCCAGAATAGGATCTCGGCTCTGAGCTGCTTTAATCCTATCCCTTAGTACAGATCGTACTTTAAACTGAGCTAACAGTCCACCTGATCTACTGATCTTCATCATCAGACCTTGATCCACCATCAGATGCAACTCCTGGATCAATGGTCTCCTCTCCACACCGATGTGAGCAAGACTACCTGAGGACTTCCTACTCAAGGCATCTGCTACCACATTAGCTTTACCCGGATGGTAAAGAATCTCGCAATCATAATCCTTCAACAGTTCCAACCATCTCCTCTGCCTCAAATTCAGATCTCGCTGCTGGAAAATGTACTTAAGGCTCTTGTGATCAGTAAATATCTCACAAGTCACCCCGTACAAATAATGTCTCCAAATCTTTAAAGCAAAGATCACTGCAGCCATCTCTAGATCATGTGTAGGATAGTTCTGCTCATGCTTCTTCAACTGCCTCGAAGCATAGGCTATCACCCTTCCATTCTGCATCAACACACAACCAAGACCAATTCTAGAGGCATCACAGTAAACTGTGAACTTATCCACACTATTAGGCAAAGCTAATACTGGCGCTGTGGTCAACTTCTCCTTCAACAACTGAAAACTATTCTCACAAGCTTCTGACCACTCGAATCTAACATTCTTCTGAGTCAAGCGAGTCATAGGGGCTGCTATCCTGGAAAAATCCTGCACAAACCGCCTATAATACCCGGCTAAACCCAGAAAACTCCGAATCTCAGTAACTGAAGTAGGTCTAGGCCACTCAGATACTGCCTCAACCTTCTGTGGATCAACCTGAATACCTTCTTTAGACACTACGTGTCCAAGAAAAGAAACACTCTCCATCCAGAAATCACACTTCGAGAATTTAGCATAAAGCTGATGATCTCTCAGTGTCTGTAGTACAATCCTCAAATGATATACATGCTCTTCCATACTCCTTGAATATATCAGTATATCATCAATGAAGACTACCACAAACTGATCCACATACGGTCGGAATACTCTGTTCATCAGATCCATAAAAGCTGCTGGTGCATTAGTCAAACCAAAAGACATCACCAGAAACTCATAATGACCATATCTAGTGCGGAAAGCTGTCTTAGGAATATCAGCTTCACTGATCCGCAGCTGATGATAACCCGACCTCAAGTCAATCTTAGAAAAGAATTGTGCACCCTGGAGCTGATCAAACAAATCATCTATCCTCGGGAGAGGATACTTATTCTTCACTGTCACCTTATTCAACTCTCTGTAGTCAATGCACAGTCTCAGGGTACCATCCTTCTTCTTCACAAATAGGACTGGTGCACCCCAAGGAGAAACACTAGGTCTGATAAAACCCTTATCCAATAACTCTTGCAATTGCTCCTTCAACTCTCTCAACTCTGCAGGAGCCATACGATAGGGTGGCATAGATATAGGAGTAATACCTGGAACCACATCAATACAGAACTCAATCTCTCTATGAGGTGGTAAACCTGGCAACTCCTCGGGAAAAACATCAGGAAACTCACAAGCAACAGGAACATCTGTGAGTGACAACTTCTCCACTGACGTATCCCTAACCAATGCCAAAAACCCCTGACAACCTTTCTTCAACAACTTCCTAGCTGAAATAACAGAAATAAGATTCTGAGGTGCTGAACTCCTGTCACCAACAAACTTAAAATCTTCTTCACCAGGAATTCTAAAAGTCACCTCCTTATTCCTGCAATCAACCACGGCAAAGTGCTGAGACAACCAATCCATTCCCAAAATAACATCGAACTCCATTACATCCAACAAAATCAAATCAGCGGGTAATTCTCTATCTCCCACGAGAACTGGACAACCAGAAAGAACAATATCGGCGTCCAAAGAATCACTCAGAGGAGTGGCAACAGACAAAGGAAAAGCCATCCTCGAAGCTTGCCAACAAGATTTAGAAGCAAAAATAGGAGAAACAAACGAATGCGTGGCACCCGGATCAAACAAAACCAAAGCATCCAGGTAACAAACAGAAAGAATACCTGCCACGACTGCATTAGATGCCTGAGCATCCTGCTGAGTCAGATGAAAAACTCTGGCCTGGCCTCGACCTCCCTGCTGACTGGTAGAAGCCTGGCCAACACCTCTAGCACCTCCTCTAGTACCTCTACCACGACTCTGCTGTGGAACAAACTGAGTAGAACTCTGATGCTGAGCTGGTGGTAACTGAAATGGCATAGGTGCAGCACTAGCAATCGACTGCTGTGGGAATCGCGGAATCTGCTGCTGCTGATATCCGGGATAAGGACACGATCTGGCAAAATGTCCTGTCTGCCCGCATCTGAAGCATGTCAACGGTGTCAGATAACACGGTCCCTGATGGACTCTACCACAAGTCTGACAAACACTGGTCGCTGATCCAGAACTACGACCACTGCTACTGCTCGAAGCACCTGACCCAAATCTGAACGATCTACGCTGACCTCCACGACCATGTCTACTGCTCCGATGCACTCGCTGCTGCTGTCTCTGACTCTGCTGAGTCGAACCTCGCTGCTGACTACTCGAACCAACATGAAAACTCGAATACGGAGTAGCCTGCAATCCACTCGACTGAACTCCCAACTGGTAATAATCAGGCATCGCTCCCTGCCTAACTAATCTCAGCTCAATCTCCTTAGCTAGCTCAATCACAGACTCCAGAGTAAGACCTGCTGTGGGCATACCAGCAAAAGCTGAACCCAAACCAGTAACATAGGTAGTAACAGCAAAATACTGATCTCGCATCAGATCCTCAGCATATCTACCCAGACGAAGGAACTCTCGGGTATACTCCTCTACTGATCGATCTCCACGAGAAATACTGGTCAGACGAAGACGATAGCTCAAACGAAGAGGCTCTGGATAAAATCTCCTCATGAATCGCTCTCGAAACTGAGCCCATGTCATCGTCATCATATAGGGCTGGATCATCTGAATGAACCAATCCAAGGCTGGTCCCTCGACAGACAACTCAACGATCATGATCCTCTGGTACTCGGTATGAGCAGTCCGAGTCCTAGTCTCAATCGCATGCAGAAAATCTAAAGGATCAGAAGTACCATCAAAAGCAATCCTGCCAACTCTGGCATAGAACAAAGCTGCCTCAGGGTCAGACATACCCTGCTGATAGGCAGGCTGAACAGGCTGAACAACTGGAGGAACAGGAACATCAAACTCAGGCTCTACAGGCTCCTCGTCCTGTAACTCTCTCTGCCTACGGCGACCTGCCGCTCCTCGAGGTCTACCCCTGCCACGACCTCTACGTCTAACTGGCGGCTCAGGAGGTAAAACCTCGTCCTGAAAAGACTCATCATCCTCGGCCTCAACGACCGGTGGAGCGACACGCGCTCGCCTCCTCATTCTGAAAAGACAAACGGAAAGATTCAGACAAAACAGACAACGGAGGAATAACGCTGAAAACTACAGCAAGGAATACTCATCAAGACATACTCGAACCTAATACACTGCAGTAGTCCAACAGAAAACACAACTTTAAAACTAGGGCCACAACTCACAAAACTAAGCCCTGACACAGAACTCCACTCTGAAACGAACTTCGCTCTGATACCAACTTTGTCACGACCCAAAACAGGGGCCATGACCGGCGCTAGGGAACGGGAATTCTTTCGAATCCGGAACCCGTAGCAAGCCTAAAAATAAAATAAATATGCAATAACAATAACCATAAAAATATAATATGCAGCGGAAAATAAAATCATAAATATTACAATATCATCCATAACAACTGGATATAATTCAAAACTCATCACATCGCATATATAATCTCATAAATGTATAATCTTATACAAATCCAGTTTTAACATAATACATCTCTTTAAAATAAAGTACATAAAATCCAATACTGTAATTTACAGCTACTGCAGTGTCTAGATAAAATAAATAAGACTCAAGTAGACAATTTACATAAAGAAGCCGGGGCGGAAGAAATCCGGCGTATCGACCTGCTACTGAGGTCTGAGGAAGTTGACTCTCCTGAAAAATAGTCAACGGAGGGGAGTCAGACCTCACTGAGTGAATTACTATAGTATATATACATACACTCTAAGTGATAATGCATACAGTCAACAGTATATATATAATATGTATATATACAGGCAAGTTCATACAGATGCAGAAAAATCATTTTATATATTTTGTCTGAAAATCAACTTTTATGAAGGATCACATAGAACCCTAGAATATCGCAACCTCAGAAAAATAGTGTTAAACAACACTCTAGCCATACAGGCTCACTAATTCCAAATATATCCACTTAATCCATTTGGACAGTAGACTGGCCCCGAGACACTAAGTCAACCGAGCTCCAGCAGTCTGACTGCCAGTGTGATTGGCCCCGAGACACTTGGTCAACCGAGCTCCAGCAATCACACCCACAAACCACATCTCACATATATCAATAATCATAATCAAATCGATATCCACAAATAGTCAGTAATAAAGCCTAAATACTATAGGCGTACCGGTACGTACTCGGTCCTAGTGCTGCCCACTAGGTAGCACGTTCTATTGATATCCTTCAGTAATAAATAATAAAACATTCATTCACAAATACATGATACATGAATTTAAATAAATCAACAATATAAACCATATATATACCGAAAATATACCAAACATAAACCAGGTATATTTTGAGTATATATACGTCAAATAAATTCAATCAAATCATGAATTAAACTAAAAATATATTTAAAAACATTTTAAATATATTTTATTAATAAAACATGTATATAATTTATTATATACCAAAAATATACCAAAAATATACTTGAATATAAATCATGTTATTTATGCATATTCAGTCAAAATAAAACATGCATTTTCTAAATCATGCGTCCTAAGCATATATATATAATATAGTAACTCACCTAATGCGCTCCACGAGACAAGTCCGACGGGCCTGGTCCACTAACCCTCGGTCTCGGCGCAACTAAACAAGAAATAATTAATCGACATCAGAATAACCCTAACAGAAATCCTAGAATTAAATCTAGAGTATTCAACACAGAATCGAAAATTAGGGTTCGATTGGATATCACGTTTTACGAGAATTCTACCGGAAATCCGGCAGAACCTCCCCTGTAAAACAGACATCTCTCTACTCAAAAGAGTAGAGCCGACCCTGCAAAGAAAATACACTTCGAAAATAACACCATAAACAATCACAACCCCTCGGTCGGACTCCAGACTACAATCTGTCGACCGGGGTCCACAAACACAGAAAATATATTCAAATATACCAAAAATATCCTTAAGTCATAAAAATACATTTTATAAATAAAAATTACATAATTGACCTTGAAACACTGTAAAAATCGATTAAAACTCATTTTATTTGAAAAACCGTATATTATATATATAATTGAAAATAATTCACGAAAAATAGTTTTAATTAGTTAAAAATACCAAATATTTTGTAGAAATCATTTTTATACCTTAAATAAATATTAAAACCAATTAAATTACATTTTTAGACAATTTAGGGTAAAATTACCAAAATACCCCTATATATATATATATACCTAAATTACTTCAAAAATTCACCAAAAATCATACAATTATCCAAAATTAATTTTCTCAACGTATTTATCAATAATATCAATAATTAAACTTAATTAACCAATTAAATTCAATTTAAAACACAATTAACTTAATTTTACAAAATCACATAAACTTCAATAATTAAAAATAAATACTTAGAAATTCATAAAAATTCCAAATAAATTCCTATAATTCATTTCAACACCTAATTCAACCATAAACTCCAATTTCATAATTTAAATAATTAATTTCCGAAAATTAGAAAATAATATTAAAATATTCAAAAATACCCAAAAATCCAAACAACCTCCAAAAATTCTGTAAAAATTCATACATGAGGATTAAGCTACCAGGAACAACATTTGTGAAGGAAGTTTCCATGAATCATCCAAATTGAAGCTCAAAAAAATCGAAAACCAAAAGTGGCCGAAATATTCAACTCAAAACCTAAGCAATTCTAGACCGTTTTAGCTCAAACAAAAGCTAGAATAACACTCACCGGAGCTCAAGGAGAAGATAGAGACCGGCGGTGTCGAAAACGGTGGCCGGAGGAGGGAGAAACCACGTGAGGAATAGTGGGTGGTCCGGCGGGTGTCTACGGGAAAAGAAGAAGAAGAAGAAGAAAAAGAAAAAGAAAGAAAAGGAAAGAGAAAAGAAAAGAAAAAGAAAGAAAAAGGAAAAGAAAAAGAAAAAAAAAAGAAAAAAGAAAAAAAATAAATTTTAATAATTTAATAATAAATAAAATAATCAAATAATAATAAATAAATAATAAAATATTAGGGTAATAATAAACCCTAATTAAATAAATATACACACACAAGCTTTATTTAATAATTTAAAAATATGTATGAGTTCATGCAAACCCGTAAATACATTTAAAATAATTAATAATACATTGTTTACGTGAAAATTTCCCCGAAAATGAAAGTCCCGGGGAAAATTTTACGTAAAATACTGAAAATAATAGACAGTAATTAAAATAGGTTTAAAATACATATCAACTCATAAAAATATCGTATAAAATACAAAAATTATTGACACTGTATATCCCGGTACAGTGTAAAAATATTTTTAAAAACACGGGATATTACACCTCTATTTTGGGTCGTGACAGTATATTAGTAGGTTTATCACAAAACTCACTAATATTTATGACCCTTACTTTAAGCTCTTATGGAAAGATCAGCCGGTTAAGTGGAATGATGATTGTCAGAATGCTTTTGATAAGATCAAGGAGTATCTTATTAATCCACTTGTTCTGAAACCACCTAGACAAGGTAAGCCATTGGTTTTGTACTTGGCTTTAGAAGAGGATGCAATGGGGGCAATGTTAGCACAAGAAAGGTCAGATGGAATCGAGCACGCAGTGTACTCCTTGAGCAAAAAGTTTCTGCCATACGAGGAAAAATATGATTTAGTAGAAAAGACATATTTGATCATGATTTAGGCTATGAGGAAATTGAGGCATTATTTTCAATCTTACAGGGTTCAAGCTGTTTCAAGAATAGACCCTCTAAGGTATCTATTTCAAGCATCGGCTCTAATTGAAAAAATGTCTCGATGGTTAGTACTCTTAACTGAATTTGATATAGAGTACGTTATTACAAAGGTAATCAAGGGAAGAGTAGTAACAGAATTCTTAGCTCAGAATTCGATCAAAGGTGAAGAGTAGTGGAATTTGGAGTTTCCAGATGAGAATTTAGCAGTTGTAGAGCACCGGGAGTGGAAACTTGACTTTAATGGAGCTGTAAACAACAAAGGAGCTGGATTGGGAGTAATTCTTATTATACCAGAAGGAGAAACCATACCAATGGCAAAGAAACTAGATTTCAAGGTCACAAATAACATGGCTAAGTATGAAGCATGTATCTATGGGGTTGACGAAGCTAGAGCAAAAGATTTATTGGTTTATGGGGATTTAATGTTAGTCGTCAGTCAGGCTAATGAAGAATGGGAAGTAAAAGAGGAAAAGCTGAAGCCTTATATCTACTATTTGAAAGCCTTAATGAAGCATTTCACCAAATTTCTCTTTATCCATCTATCCAGAGACAATAATCAGATGGTAGACGCACTGACAACAATCTCTTCAATGTGGTATAGTGCAACTGGGTTGGCCATGAAACCTTTAATGATCATGAAGTCTAGAGTACCATGTTATAGGGGTGAGCATTATGAATGTTCAAATGGGCCTAAAGAAAACCCTTGGTTTTATGATGTCCAGAGATTCATTGAAAAAGGAATTTATCCAGATGAAGCAGCCTCAAAAGAAAGATATGCTCTTTGTGTCCTTGCACGTAACTATGCAAGTCATGATGGGGTATTATACAAAAGAATGTTGAATGGGATGTAGCTCAGGTGCCTCAAAAAGGATGAAGCTGAAGAGGTGATGCAAGAGATTCATGCAGGGGTTTGCGATTCTCATATGAACAACATGATTCTAGCTAAGAAGATACCTAGACAAGGGTATTATTGGATGACTATGGAAAAGGATTGTATTAGGATAGTAAGACAATGCCATTAGTGTCAGATCCATGAGAATCTTAGTCATATGCCTCCAACAGTGCTGAATAGTTTATCATCCCCTTGGCCCTTTACAGTATGGGGAATTGATATCATAGGAGAAATAAGACTGACAACATCAAATAGGCATAAATACATAGTGGTGGCAATCGATTACTTCTTGAAATGGGTAGAGGCAGAATCTTTCAACACTCTAAAAGTAAAACAGATGGCACGGTTCATCGAGAAGAGCCTGATTTGTAGATATGGGGTTCCATATCATATTATGATAGATAATGGGGTTCAATTTCAAGCAAAAACATCAGAGTTATTACAAAAATATGGGATTGAGCACCATAAATCTTCACTTTATTGCCCTCAAGCTAATGGAGTAGTGGAAGCGGCTAATAAAAATGTCAAGAAAATCCTTTCTACGATGGTTAAAACTTACAAGGATTGGTTTGAATATCTTTCTTTTGCCTTATGGGGATATTGGACTATAGCTAGAACTGCCATAGGCCAAACATCGTTCTCATTGGTATATGGTTGTGAGGTAGTTTTGCCTATAGAAACTGAGATTAAGTCCTTAAGAGTAGTCATGGAAGCTAAAATAACTAAGAATGAATGGGCATAAAAGAGATATGATCATCTTATATCTCTAGATGAGAAAAAGATGAATGCTTTATTTTCACACTCAGATATATAAGAGAAGGATAGTAAGGGCGTTCAATAAGAAGGTTAAGCCTGGGAAGATTAAAGCAGGAGATATGGTGCTGAAATAGTGTAAAGCCGTGATGTTCAATCCGAGAGGTAAATTTAAACTGAATTGGGAAGGACCATACTTGGTCAAATCGGTCCTACTTAAAGGAGCTGCTAAGATATCAGATCTTGAAGGGAATGAGTTCATGGAACCTATTAATTTGGATCGCCTCAAGAAGTACTACCTGTAAAAAATATGAATAAAAGTATAATAAAGAAAATAAAGTCCACTGGCTAGAAAACCTGAGAAGGCTAGTTCGGCAAAAGTTAGGACATTCCTGCTGTTCAGAAAACCTACAAGGGGCTGATAGGCAAAAGTTAGGAAAATAAATAAAAAAAGAATGGTCCCACTGATTAGAAAAACCATAAAGGGCTAGTCAGGCAAAAATTAGGGAAATAAAATATGAGCAAAAAATATTTAGTTAGAAAATCCGTAAGGACTAGCTGATAACAAGAGTTATGTCATGTGATGTATTAAATGTACTCATTTTGGCCCTAATTAATGAATGAAATTGAAATTGAAGTTTTGTTAAACTTTACATGTCCTTCTTTATTATAAAGCAAAAGTACTTGAAGGGAAAACAAGACATAAGAAATCCTAAGACTAGCTCTATAAGACCATTCTATCTAGTGATGTCTTTGTTTCTTCCTTTGTGATGCATCATACAAAGCTTGAGTCCTCTTGTACCTAGCAAATCCTGGTGGTTCTATCTTTTGGATAACAATCCAAGTTTTGTAATCATCATCAGTAGTCACATCAGGATCTAGGTGTATGTTCTGTTCAAGAGCTCTACAAGGCCACAAGCTCCTAATCTTGTCTCAGAGGAAAGCCTTCAAAGTCAGCCAAAATAGTAACAATGAATTGAGGGTGACCATACTGATGGCAAAGGAGTAAAGGGGTAAAAAAGGTAGAGAAGTACAACCCTAAAATAGGAACACAGTGATCATATAGCTCAATAGTCATGAACTTTAATCTCTAAAAAGGGTAGACCCATATGAACTCAACATCTGAAAATCTTTTTTAACCAATCAGCCCATTGGTCCATAGAACGTTTGTCCTTCATTTTTAAAGGACGAGATTATAATATCCCGTGTTTTTAAATATTTTTATACTACATCGGGATATGCAGTGTTAATAATTTTTAAATATGATATTGATATTTCATAAGTTGTTGATTAATTAAAATTGATTTTTAATTGTGTATTATTTAAAGTGCTTTACGTAAAATTTTCTCGGGACTTACATTTTCGGGGAAATTTTCACGTAAATATTTTATTATTAATTATTTTAAATAGATTTACGGACTTGCATGAACTCATGCGTATTTTTAAATTATTAAATAAAGCCTATGTGTGTATATATTTATTTAATTAGGGTTTAATTTATTACCCTAATATTTTATTATTTATTTATTAATTTTATTGTTATTTAATTATTGTTATTTGTTATTAAATTTTAAAATATTAAATATTAAGTGTGTGGTGTATATTTAATGTGTGTAATTTAATATTATTTTATTATATAGTATAAAGTATATATATATATATATATATATATATAATATATATATATATATATATATATATATATATATATATATATATATATATATATATATATACATATATACATTTAATATTAAAACAAATTATAAAGTTTAACTTATTTACCAAATTGCCATTATCCCCTTCCTCTCACTACCCGACCGTTTCCCTCACTGTCCGCTGCCTGTCACGTCGATTCCTTGCCATTGGTGTGCTGTCCGGCGTGCCACCTCCTTCCTCAGCCTTCCTCGCCGTTTGTAGCAGCCGTTTCCGGCGTCTGGAGGTCGGTTTTGGCCGGAGAAGCCGAATTCCTCTTCACCGTCGATCACGACGTTTCCAGCCACCATTTTCGACACCGCTGGTCTCTTTCTTCTCCTTGAGCTTCGGTGAGTGTGATTCTAGCTTTGGGTTGAGCTTAAATGGTCTTGATTTGCTTAGGTTTCGAATTTTCGATTTCGACCATATTAGGGTTCTTGAATTTTTTGGACTTTAATTTGATGGATTCATGAGAAATTCCTTTACAAATGTTGTTCCCCTTAGCTTAATCTACATGTACGAATTTTTATAGAATTTTTGGAGATTATTTTGATTTTTGGGTATTTTTGAATATTTTAATATTATTTTCTAATTTTAGGAAATTAATTAATTAAATTATGAAATTGTGTTTTATGATAATTATAGGATTTTATTTGGAATTTTTATGAATTTCTAAGTATTTATTTTGAATTATTTAAGTTTATGTAATTTTTGAAAAATAGGGTTAATTGTGTTTTTAATTGAAATTAATTAGTTAATTGAGTTTAATTATTGATATTATTGATAAATATGTTGAGAAAATTAATTTTGGATAATTATACTATTTTTGGTGAATTTTTGAAGTAATTATAGTATATTTATATATATAGGGGTATTTTGGTAATTTTATACAAAATTGGCTAAAAATGTAATTTAATTGGTTTTAATAGTTATTTAAGGTATAAAAATGATTTCTACAAATTATTTAGTATTTTTAATTGATTAAACTATTTTTCGTGAATTATTTTCAATTATATATATAATATACGATTTTTCTAAATAAAACGCGTTTTATCGGTTTTTACTGTGTTTTAAGGTTAATTACGTAATTTCTATTTATTAAATGTATTTCTATGTTATAAGGGCATTTTTGGTAATTTTGAAATTTGTTTGTGATTGTGGACCCCAATCGATAGACTGTAGTTTGGAGTCCGACCGAGGGGGTTATGGATGAGTGGTTGAGCCTATTTTTCGAAGTGTGTTTCTTTGCAGGGTCAGCTCTACTCTTTGAGTAGAGAGATGTCCATTTTACAGGGGAGGTTTTGCCAAATTTTTGGTAGAATTCTCGTAAAATGTGATGTCCGGTCGAACGCTACTTCTGATTCTATGTCTAATATTCTAGATTGAGTCCTTAGAACTTTTGTTCGGTTTATTCTGATTCCTGTCATTATTGTTTGTATAGTTGCGCCGAGACTGAGGCCTAGTGGACCAGGCTCGTCGGACCCATCTCGTGGAGCGCACTAAGTGTGAGTTACTATTATATATATATGTGTTTAGGATGCATAATGGTTTAATAATTATTTAGGTTTATTTTGGTATATTTTCGGTATATTTTGATATATTTTAAACTATATGCATGTTTAATTAATAAATTATTCTTAAAATGTTTTTAGGTATATTCATAGTTTATTTTTAGTTTATTTTGCATATATATTGGATTTATTTCGCGTATATATACTCGAAATATACCTGGTTTACTTTTGATATATTTCCAGTATATATATGGTTTATATTGTTATTTTATTTAAATTCATGCATCATTTAATTGTGAATGAATGTTTCATATTTTAATGAAGGATATCAATAGAACGTGCTACCTAGTGAGCATACTAGGACTGAGTACGTACCGGTGCGCTTATAGCATTTAGGCTATATTACTAACCAGTTTGATGATTTTGATTGGGATTGATTTATCTGATGTGTGGGATGTGATTTGGGTGTGATTGCTGGGGCTCGGTTGACCAAGTGTCTCGAGGCCAATCACACTGACAGTCAGACTACTGGAGCTCGGTTGACTTAGTGTCTCGGGGCCAGTCTACTGTCTAAATGGAATAAGTGAATATATTTGGAATAAGTGAGCCTGTATGGCTAGAGTGTTGTCTAACACTGTTTTGAGGTTGCGATATTCTAGGGTTCTATTTGATCCTTCATTAACGATGATTTTCAGTAAAATATATATAAAATGATTTTATAGCATTTGTATGTATTTGTCTGTATATATACATATTAGATATATACTGTTGATTGTATGCATTATCATTTAGTGTGCATGTATATATATTATAGTAATTCACTCAGTGAGGTCTGACTCCCCTCCGTTGACTAATTTTTCAGGAGAGTCATCATCTTCAGACCTCAGTAGCAGGCCTGTACGCCGGATTTCTTTCACTCCAGCTTCTTTGTGTAAACTGCTTCTCTGAGTCTTGAGTTTTATTTTATCTAGACACAGCAGTAGTTATTAAATTGTTAAAGAGATGTTGTATTATATTTGAACTGGATTTGTATTAAAAGAGTTTATATATATATGAGATGAGTATTTAATTTAAATCCAGTTGGTGGAAATGTTATTGTGATACTTATGATTTTTATTTCTGCTGCCCTGTATTTTATTTAACTGTGATATTATTATCATTATTATTAGTGCATGTTTATTTTATTTTAGGCTTGCTATGGGTTCCGGATTCGAAAGAATTCCCGTTCCCTAGCGCCGGTCATGGCCCCTGTTTTGGGTCGTGACAGAGATTGTAGCTGATAAGGTTGATAAGTTAAAGGATTGAGGGGTACATTAAGCAAGCTCAACTTTTCTTGTAATTAAATCTTAAAAAAAAGGGATAAGAATAACAAAATAAAAGCCCGTTAAGTTGAGAACCTGAAAGGGCGGCTTAGGCAAAAGTTAAGGCAAGTCCGCTAAGTTGAAAACCTGAAAGGGCGGCTTAGGCAAAAGTTAGGGCAAGCTTGCTAAGCTGAAAAAGCTGAAAGGGCGGCTTAGGCAAAAGTTAGGGCAAGCCCGCTAAGTTGAAAACTCGAAAAGGTGGCTTAGGCAAAAGTTAGGGCAAGCTTGCTAAGCTGAAAACCCGAAAGGGCGGTTTAGGTAAAAAAAAATCTATTAAGATGCAAACACTGTTTCAGTTCTATCTAACAGTGTTCCAGACAATGCAAGAATAAAAATAGCAGTACAATAGAGAGCAGGTCAGATACAGACATGCAGAAAGTCAAGAATACAGAAACTCTAAATCACTCATCTCAAGCTCTGGTATTAGGCCATGGGCTCCATCCTTTGGTAGGGTCATCATGATGATAAGTGTTGGAGGTTTAGCAGATGAAGTCCCTGCGTTGTACGGATCAAAGCCCAAGTTTACAAGCTACTGATGAAGCATCTCGTTCTCCTAGTCTAGACCGCTAGAATAGCTCTGCATACATAGAAAACATCATATCATATGCTTTTCATGTATAGCATGCATACATTTTACATTTTCTCAGTGTAGACGCTTACCCGCCAACTGTTTGTAACTTGCATCGTGAATAATCTTTGAGACAAGGCAAGTCTGTATAGATACTCTACTTGTGTCCGGGGAACCTATTTTGTAAAATTTTTACTAATATCAATGTCAAGTGTACATATCCATACAATAAATAAATCAAACGTACTCACATGAGAAGCATCTAGTGGATAGAAGCTAGGAAGTTGAGCATCCCTGAACTGTATCTGCTGCTCAACTGGAGCCTAAATAGTGGGAGCCCAGTAGAACATAGACTTGTCTGGAAGAGAGACATCACCAAGCGTAGCATCGACAAAGGCCCCATCGTGACTAGTCCCAACATGCTGAGTATAATTAATAGGACTAGGTCTAGGCTCAGGATTCTCAATATCAGGAGCAACCTTAGTCTCTGAAGCAATCTCAGTCTCCTCATTCGCATCAATAGAAGAATGAACCTCCTCAAACTGTAAAGAGAAGGAGTCATTCATAGGTTCTAGAAGTAGAAGCTAAAATAATGAGAAATTACCTCATCATCATCAATGGGAACATGCTCCAAGAGGCTCTCACAGATAAACTGCTGATAATGTCAAAAACGCTCAAGAAAATCTAAGGCAGCATATCCCTATAGTGCATCCCTCAGCTTTGAACCTATAAGATGTGAGCTGTGGAGCATAGAGGAAGGGACATCAAATGGAATGCGACATCGAGAAGGGCCAGAAGACCAGCGATACACTCGCTCCCCTAAATACCACATCAAATAGCCATAACCAGAGAACAGGATCCTCATAGGCTCAAGGCAAACTGCAGTTGCCATGAAATCATATTGCTGTGCCACTCAACAATGTTTAGCTGATCATGATACGTCTACAAAGTATTCTTATTGCTAACAAGGTGGGAAGAACCCCATCTCATCATCAGAGGAAAGGTCCTATAAGAACTGATAGCGTTGAAGCCTCGAATCAGCCCGATCTCTATGCTCTAGATCTAGAAGAAAGAGAACATATCAGAAAAAGGCAAAGAAAAGCAAGACTATAAAGATCAAATGAAGGAGAACATACATGCAAGATGTGCCAAAAGCCACACATCATGAAAACACCTTTACAGATAGTGTCCAGTCTGTAATAAATATAAGTGAGTGCAACAGATCCTCAATCTAGTGTAGCAACTCGATCCAAGTCACAAAAAGGACCCAACAGAGCAATACTAACCTTATGATTGGTCTTATAAAAGAGGGTTATGCCTAATAATATCAAAAGGAAACACCTCACCTTATGGATAATCTAACGAAGAGTAAAAATAGGAAGGCGTCTAAATCCCTCAACTAATGATGAAAGAAGAACATTCTTTCGATTCTTCCACGCTGGAGCAAACCCAATCAAATCTCATATGTACTGACTCCGTGCATGCTCTGGAAGACTATAATAGTTGATGTCAAATGGAAATGGGGATCCTCCAAAGGCAATCCCAGTGATAGCAGAGAAACTCATAGGTGAAACGGTTAGCTCACCTACATGAGTATAAAAAGTATGGGTAGTATCCATCCATCGCTCGATCAAAGTGAACAAAGAGTAACGGTCAAATCGACCTCGAACAGTTGAAACTGCAGCAATGAAATGCCTGAATTCGGAGGCCTAAATCAGACGTGTCACCTGCTCCGGCAATCCATGAAATAATTCCCGGGCTAGATTGAAACAACCCATGAACTTCATTGGACACTAATTCAATTTTAAAAATAATAACTCATTAATTGAAAGATTAATTAATTAATTTGTCACAACCCAAAATAAGGGGCCATGACCGGTGCTTAGGAACGGGAATTCTTTCAAATCCGAAACCCGTAGCAAGCCTAAAAAAAATAAAAGCATGCAATATAATAAAATGAATAAAATATTTGTATAGTAGAAATTAAATCTCGAATATAAACTAATAATTCTTCCTCTCATTTAATAACATAAATATCCATCTCATATATAATAAAATCTTTAAGTACAAATTTTCGGTTTAAACTTCTGAAATTTAAATCTCATACATACATAAATATAAATACAGCTCACGACAGATCAAAGTACAACTACTACTGCAGTGTCTAGAATACAAAATAAACTCAAGTAAGCAGTTTACATAATAAAGTCAGAGCGGAAGAAATCCGATGTATAGGCCTGTTGCTAAGGTCTGAGGACGAAGACTCTCCTGAAAAATATCAACGGAGGGGAGTCAGACCTCACTGAGTGAATTGTTATAATATACATACATGCATAACTAAATGTCAAATGCAGACACTCAATAAAATATATAATAAATATATATACAGGCAAATACACACAGATGCTGAAATCACTTTATATATAATATTAAAAAATATCAGTTTATGAAGGATCAAATAGAACCCTAAATGAGCGCAACCTCAAATAGTATTAAACAACACTCTAGCCATACAGGCTCACTTATTGCAAATAAATTCACTTTTTCCATTTGGACAATGGACTGGCCTCGAGACACTAAGTCAACCGAGCTCTAGCAGTTTGACTGTCAATGTGATTGGCTCCGAGACACTTGGTCAACCGAGCTCTAACAATCACACTCTCAAATCGTATCTCACATTTAATCAAATCAAATGAATCAAGTCATAATCCACCAATAGGTTAGTAATTTAACCTAAAATCTACTATCGTACCGGTACGTACTCGGTCCTAGTGCTTCCCACTAGGTAGCACGTTCTATTGATATCCTTCATTAAAATAAACTCATACATTCGTAAAATAAATGATGCATGATATTAATTTAAATGGAAATATAAACCATATATATACTAGAAATATAACAAAAATAAACTAAGTATATTTTGAGTATATATATGTCAAATAAATTTAGTTCAATTATAAAATAAACCAAAAATAAACCATATATATACTTAAAAACAACTTAGGTATAAATCAAAGGTAAAACATGAATTTAATTCAAAATATACCAAATATATACTAAAAGTATACCTAAAATATACTTGAGCATTTATTAAATCATTTATGCATAATTCATACAATTAAAACATATATTTCTAAAAACGTGCAACCTAAATACACATATATATAAAAATAACAACTCACAGTTGTGCACTCCACGAGACGGGTCCGATGGGCCTGGTTAACTAGGCCTCGGTCTTAGCACAACTAAACAATCAATCACAATACAAAAATCAGAATGAATCTAACTTAACTTCTAGAGACTTGATCTAGAATTATAAAACGCAAACAGATACAAAATCAGACCTGATGTCACGTTTTACGAGAAGTCTACCAAAAATTCAGCAAAGCCTCCTCTGTAAAATGGACATCGCTCCACTCAGAAAGTAGAGCTGGTCCTGCAAGAAAATACACTTCGAATACAGAATATCCATACAACCCCTTGATCGGATTTCCAAACTATAATTCTACCAACCGAGGTTCACAATTCACGAGACATACACAAAATACATTAAAATTTCATAAATACCAAAAATACCCTTTATATACCAATATAGCAATTTACATATTTATACACTAAAAATAATTTTATCACTGATATTTAGTTAAAAACCCTAATATTAATAAAATATTATAAAAAAATTGATAATTCTTGATAAATTCACAAATATACAATAATTACTCAAAAATTCACTAAAAATTATATAATTACTCTAAAATTGTTTTCTCAACATATAATTCAATAAAATCAATAATTATACTTAATTAACCAATTAATTTTAACAAAATACACATATAAACTACATTTCTAAAATTCACATAAACTAAAAAAAATTATATTAATTACACAAAAATTAGAAATTAACTTCTAAAATTAATTTCAACCCCCAAAAACACTAAAAATCACAATTTCACAATTTATTTAATTATTTTATGAAAATTAGAAAATAATAATAAAATAATAAAAAATTCACAAAAAATCAAAATAAATTCAGAAAATTCCAAAGTGTAGATTGAGCTAGTAGAATAAACTTTTGTGAAGGAATTAAGCTTGAATATTAAAAATCGAAGTTCAACAAATTAGAGAAACAAAAATGGCCGAAATAAAAATTAAGCTCAAATCCTTACCAAATCGAGTTCTCAAGCTAAAGGAAGCTTGGAATCAACTTCTATGGCGTTTTAGGAGTTCAACGGCACCAGAATCACCGGATTTGGTGATCGAAAAGTGGATGAATGGAGGAGAGGATGGTTTCGACAATTTTCGGCTTCATAGGTTGTAGATGGCATCAGAGAAGATGATAGAGATGACGGAGTTGCTAGAGACGACAGTGGCACGCCGGGAGGCACTTTGATGGCCTTTGGTCGGTGTTGCATAGGTGAGGGGGGTGAGGGGGGGTTGTCGAGGGGTGAGAGGTAGAAGATAGGTTTTATATATATATATATATATATATATATATAAGTTGGCTTTGATACCATTTGGCATTAGTATAAGTTTCTCTGATACCACTGGGGGTTAGAGGATACTTCCCAAAATTTTTTTTTGTAAAGTATACTAATGCCAAATGTTTTGGTGTTTAAAGGAAAAATTTTTCCTAAAGAATTTTAAGTGCCTGGTGTCAGGTTAAAGTGAAATTATCACCTTATAGTCTTCTAAATATTTAATTTGTCTTTTGGTCTTTTCATTGTCCCATTTAGCTATAGTAATGTTGTGATTTAGTCCTGTGTTCTTGATACCAGAAAAGAATAATATGTTTCATCTGGTAATTAAGTCAAGATATGTCTATATACGTTCTTGCAAAATTAAATTTTTTTTAACTATTTTAAGATTTATGTTGTCTAAGGCTTGTCTACTCATTAAAGTGTGCAGATAACTTGACAGTCTTGTAAATTTCTTATTCTGAAAATTGTCTTTTCAATTTCTTTTTTAAGTGAATTTAGAAGCTGTTGTTTTCTAAGTTTGTCTGAGTATGTGCTTCTTCTAATAAGGCTACTGTAAGTTTCTTGTAGATTGGAAAGTCTTATTTCTTGTTGTGCTATTTGGTAGTCTATCCTATGGATTATGTGTCTAACATTCATAAAGAATCTGAGTCTGATTCTAGTGTTTGGGAAACAAAGGGTTCTGCGTTGAAAGTCTGTTCAGATGCTTGTATTTGTGGGATATAAGGAAATTGTCTAATTAATATGTCTAGTGTGTCTGCAAGTTTTTTAAATAAAAAGAGTCGTCTAGAGACTTCGTTACAGTCACAGTCTATATTGTGATTTTCTATATGATTATTGTCTTCAACGTCTATGTAATGGATTACTTCCTGTTTAAATTTGTCTAATGATTGTCTACTTTATAAATCTAAAAGACAAAAATTTTCTAAAACTTTTTCAATAGTAGTCATGAACAGATACTATTTTAATCAAAATATCAAAAGAAAGATTCATCTATAAGATACTCAGATAAATAATCAAAAGCATTCTTCATTTCCAACCAGTTTATTATAATCTGTCTACATGCATCACCCTAAATAATAGATATAATGAATGAATTAAAAATTTAAATAAGTAAACCAATAGTATAAAACTTAACTTATATATTTAAGGATAAACTAGTGAGTTTCCCAGAAACTCGACTCGTTCATAATCCTTATCCACTAGAGTACTTTATAAGGCCTCTTCTTGGCCACTCTTTTCCTCCCAAGGATAATACTAAGGAGTACTACTAGTTTGGTTTCCTTAACATATATAGTTTGAAAGGATTATATTATTGATTATGACTTATTTAAAATTTTCATGCAAAATTAATTATATCAAAGATAGAGTCATACATATAAAAGTTCATAATAAAATACTTGGAATGAAGAAAACTTCCTTTTATTTATCTTTTGTCTCTGGATGAACCCTAAAGAGAGCTTAGAAATACATAACTTAGAAAAAGCTAATTTACAATTCTTATTTTGCCTAGCTCATAAGGAAGTGGTTTTTCTCCAGATCCCGGATAGGGCAAGAGATGGATTTCCCTTATGAGTTTGCTCTGCTCTTAGTAAAGAGGGCTTTCAGTGTCTTCTATATATGTTATACTGAGGGAAGAGCCCTCCTTATATAGCTGGAGGATAAAAGAAAAATTACATAAAATACCCTTTACTGGAAGGGCAATATAAGAAAAGTAAAAAAAAAATAATTATGCTTATCAGGATCAGATAAGCATTAGTACAATTTATTTCTATCTTCATGTGGGTTGGCCCACTTTGTGTAGTCTTTTCTTTATTAGCTGTCTTTATTCTCTTCATGAAAGGTGGAGGGGTCCACCATTTGTTTTTCGCTGTCTATTAGAGAATGTCTGCTACCAAAAGTGGAGTGAGTGTTTGACATTGTGTCTTTGCTTTTCTACTCTTTTTTGTATAATGTCTCATACACTTTAACAATAGTATAAAACTCGTTGGATCCTTTAAGGTAGAAATTGATAGAGCTGGACTCTAATAATCCTTTTGTAATATAAAATTTTTCATAATGGGTTCCATCACAAAAGTCATAAATGTCTGTTTCAGGCCCATTAATGTTAAAGAAAAAGTTATAAGCAGCTCTCCTGGCCTTCGAGTGAACTAGGGCTTTAGGCCACAGATTCTGAGGCAAAGTCTATGAAGTTTCTAGATGGAGATGTTCTGAGGGAGTCTTTTTGTATCTTGGATGTCTAAGGGTGTGGATAAATGCCATTGTATTACTAGGTTTTATTTGTCCAGCTATGTCTTCAGAGGGAACCGTAGTTAATTTAACATGAATGGCATTATGGGCTGCTGCTTCAAGTAGTGGCAATTCAAGGATTTCTGGTAAATCAATGATGTTGGATGGATCATGGATCCATAAGTCTGTCAAAAGTCCATGTTGGTAAAATTGGAGTGGACTAATTTCAATATTTTTGAATTTTTTACCAAATGGAAACCTGTCAACCCATATTCCACAGGATCTGAATGAATAAATAAGTTGACAGTGACAAGAGGATATCTTTCCACATAAGTGGTATTCTTTCCTGTAAGGATATCTGTTATCACAATGAAAAATATAACCACAAAAGATGCCATCATTAATAGCATTACATTCAGCAAACTGGTCATTGTGACATAAGTCCAGAAATTCTTGAAGGATGATGAACTTTGTCCATGATGTGTCCATTCTGTCTTTGATCCATGTATTCAAAGAATAGGGGACATTGTGTTCTATCATCACAGTCTCATTTTGTGTATTGTCTATAGGAACTATGTGTTTGGTGAGTGTCTTTGCATAAGATGTTCATGGTTTAGAGAAGGATGAGTTAGAAGTTGGATCAGAAAGTCTCTTTTTTGCTTTTGGGCTAATATAATATGGAGTATTGGGTTAAAGATAGTCTTGAAGGTCTTTTTGGGCTTCTTTATAGTCGTAAAAACCTTTGAATTTTGGTGTCTTTAATGTATTATCAAATTTAGACATTTGCTTATGGACCTCAACTCTTTCATTAATGTCAGTCCAGTTGTCATAAATTCCTGCATATGGGCCATTATAAAGAACATAGCACAATAATTTTTTGCCCAATGGTGTCTGGGATGTTTGGAAATAATTAATTAGGGCATTAATTACTCCCATTTTCTTGGTGATTCCCCTTTCCTCAGTAGGGAGATTCCACACACGTTATAAGACTTAAAAAAGACAGTATTAGGATATTAATGGACTTTTATAAAAACACATATTTTGAAGAGGCAAAAGGATACACACACATATATAATGACTCTCATACTTAGTTTGACATAGGCTACACACATAACTCTAAGGTTCAAGCCTTACCAGACAAAATAATAATAGCCCAAAACAATATTATCATTTCTGTAATATCCTGAGTTTTTTTAAATATTTTTATACTGCATCGGGATATGCAATGTTAATAATTTTTGTATATATTTATGATATTTTAAGAGTTGTTATTTGTTTAAAGCTCATTTTAATTATTTTATATTATTTTAAGTACTTTACGTAAAATTTTTCTGGGAATTGTATTTTCGGAAAAATTGACACGTAAATAATTTAATACTATTTATTTTGACTAGTTTTATGAATTTGCATGACCTCATACATAATTTTTAAGTGCTAAATAAAATGTATATATGTGTATTTATTTAAATTAATTAGAGCTTAATTAATTTTCTTAATTATATTATTTAATTTGTTTGTATTAATTAATTAATTTTAAGTGTATAAATTATTAAATATAATAAAATATTTGTGTGGTGAGTATTATTTGTGTGTGGGAATATATAATATTATAATATAAGTGTGGATATATATATATATATATATATATATATATATATATATATATATATATATATATATATATATATATATACACACACACACACACACACACATTTATACATAATTTATTATCAAAATTATAAAGTTTGCATTATTTACCAAAATGCCATTATCTCCTTCATTTTTCTTCCCAAACGGATTCCACCATTTCCAGCCATTTTCAAGTTGGTTTTCTTGCTGTTACTATGCCCCTCAGCCTTTCTCCTCCACCTCCAGCCATTTCCACCACCTAAAGCTCTCATTTCCGGCGTTGTTTGGCCGGATTTTCATCAAGAGGTCGAAAGTTACTCCTAACTCCGATCAAGCACTTCCGGCCACTAAATTTGATGTTGTCGGTCTCTATCTTCTCTTTGAGCTCTGGTGAGTGTGATTCCAAGCTTTGTTTCACTTGATTTGGTCTAGAATTGCTTAGGTTTCAATTTCTTCAAATCAGCCATTTTGGGTTTTGAATTTTTTTTAGCTTCAATTTGGTTGATTCATGAAAACTTTCTTCACAAACTTTGTTCCTGGAAGCTTATTATACATGCTGTAATTTTTTTTAGAATTTTCGGAATTTATTTTAATTTTTGTGAATTTTTGATTATTTTATTAATATTTTGTAATTTTCGAAAATTAATTAATTAAATTATGAAACTGTGTTTTATGGTGATTATAGGAGTTGAAATGAATTATAGAAATTTATTTGTAATTTTTGTGAATTTGTATATATTTATTTGGAATTTATTAAGTTTATGTAATTTTGAAAAATAGGGTTAATTATGTGTTTAATTGAAATAAATTGGTTAATTGAGTACATTTATTTATATTATTCAATTATATGCTGGGAAATTAATTTTTGAGTAATTATATAATTTTTGGTGAATTTTTGAACATTTATAGTAAATTTATATATATAGGGGTATTTTGGTAATTTTACACTAAATTGGCTAAAAATGCAATTAAATTGGTTTAAATAGTTATTTAGGGTATAAAAATGATTTCTACAAATTATTTAGTATTTTTAACTAATTAAAACTATTTTTCGTAAATTATTTTCAAATTATATATATAATATACGATTTTTCTAAATAAATGAGTTTTATCGGTTTTTAACGTGTTTTAGGGTTAATTACGTAATTTGGATTTATAAAATGTATTTTTATTATGTAAGGGCATTTTTGGTATTTTGTAATTATTCTGTGAATTGTGAACCTTGATCGGTGAATTATAGTTTGAAGTCCGACCGAGGGATTGTGGTTGTGAATTTGGTGTTATTCCAAAGTGTGTTTTCTTTGCAGGACCAGCTCTACTCTTTGCGTAGAGAGATGTCCATTTTACAGGGGAGACTCTGCCGAATTTTCGGTAGAATTCTCGAAAAATGTGATGTCCGATCAAATTCCTATTCTAATTTCGTGTCTAAAATTCTAGATCGAGTCTTTAGAATTTCCGTTAAATTTATTCTGATTCATGTTGTCATTTGTTTGTCTAGCTATGTCGAGACCAAGGCCTAACGGATCAGACCCGTTGAGTTTGTCTCGTGGAGCGCTAACATGTGAGTTATTATACTGTATATATATGCATTGCATATAAGATGCATGACTTAGGATTTTCATTTTTATTATATGTTTGAACAGTAATTTAATTATAATATGATTTGATATATTTTTGGTTTATTTTAGTATATCTTGATATATAAATATTTGTATATTTTCTATATACATTTAATATATCACTGCTATATTTAGAGTTTATTTTTGATATATGTATGTTAGATATTTAGGTTTTTGTTTGTTATAATTTAATATCTATACATGATTTAAATGTATATCGAACCATAATTATTTTATTAAATGATTAGTATAATTTAGGTTTATTCTTAAATAATTGCATGCTATATTATAAACCTACACTTAAATTATTTTTAAGTTTATTTTTGGTATATTTTGATTTATTTCCAAATAAATACATGTTTTATTATTAAATTAAACCTAACACATTAGTGGTATATTTAGGGTTTATTTTTGATATATGCATGCTAGATAATTAGGTTTATTTTTAGTATATTTGTGAATATATGTTAAACACAAACACATATTTAAATGAATATTTATACATAAATATTTTATTAAATGATTTATGTACTTAGGGTATATCTTTTGTATATTTAAGTATATTTTTAAGAAAATGCATGTTATATTATTGTTACTCATTTAAATTGTTTTTAACCATATTAATGATTTATCTTTAGTTTATTTCATATTTTATTTGACATATATATATACCCGAAATATACTGGCTATATTTTAGTTATATTTTTAGTATATATATATGGTTGATTTTATTATTATGAATGTCGTTCTACATTAATTATTTTCAGAATAAATGATTTATTTAAGTGAAGGATATCAATAGAACGTGCTTCCTATTGGGCAGCACTAGGGCCGTGTACGTACCAGTGCGAAGGAATAGGGTTGAGTGAGAGTTAATTTTGGGTGATTATAATTGATTTGACTAAGATTAATGGTATGTTAGATAGTGTGATTGCAGGGCCAATCAGACTGACAGTTAGACTGCTGGAGTTTGGTTGACTTAGTGTCTTGGGGCCAATCTACTGTCCATAAATGGATTGAATGATCTATTGGGTTGATTGAGATGTGAGGTGATAGATAGTGTGATTACTGGAGCTCGGTTGACCAAGTGTCTCGGGGCCAATCACACTGATAGCCAAACTGCTAGAGCTCGGTTGACTTAGTGTCTCGAGGCCAATCTGCTGTCCAGATTGGAATAAGTGTTCTCTTTGGAATCAAGTGAGCCTGTATGGCTAGAGTGATGATGGGATTGTTTGAGGTTGTTATTATTTAGGGTTCTATGGATCCTTCATGAATTAAAATAAACTTTTCTACATTTAGTATATTTATAAAGGCAGAGTTTGGCATTCGTGTGAAATGTGTGTATATACATATATATATAAGAATGCCTGATTGTTATGGTTTAGTTTGCATATGTATATATAGTATAATAATTCACTCAGTGAGGTCTGACCCCCCTCAATTATTTTTTTTCAGGAGATCCCATATCGTTAGACCTTAGTTGTAGAGTTCCTCGCCGGTGTTCTTCAGTCCGGACTATTTTATGCAAATGTATATTTTGAACTCTGATTTGTATTCTAGAAACTGCAGTAGTAGTGTTATTGTATCAGAAGAGTATTATATTATTTTGATATTGTATACTCTGAAAAATTTGTATTTGATTATTATGATATGTATACATTTATGAAAGGATTTGGAGTATTTATTTTATATATTGATTCAAAAAATTTTAATTATATTGTACTCTTTATTTATTTATTGTATGATTTTATTTTCTTAGGCTTGCTACGGGTTCCGGATTCGAAAGAATTTTCGTTCCTTAGCGCCGGTCATGACTCTTAGTTTGGGTCGTGACAATTGCTTTACTAGCTCATATCCACCAAAGACTTGACAAAATAGAAACAAGAAAAATTTTATTAGAAACAAAATTTTCTGGCACACCCCTAAACATAAAGACAAAATTAGACATTATTTCCTCAAGACTTAGTAATCTTAAGATTGAAACTTCTAACACAGGAAAGAAAATTGTTCAAGACAAAAAGCCCATAAATAAATTTTTATTTGTAGGAAAGCCTAAGAAATCATGAGTAACCAAACTCAAACCTAAACCCAAACAAGACTCTTTCTAGGAAGATCCAGAACTATTAGAGAATAAAATCCTGATAATAGGAGAAGAAACAGATACTCAAGAAAATATTCCTGATTCTAAAGAATTTAGGGATATAGACTTAGTAAGACCTAGTAGACTTATCTAAGGTTAGAAGAACTTTAGAACAACACACAGAATTAGACGACATAATTAATAGACTTGAAAAATTAGGGACTATAGGAGTGAACCGTACTAGACATTGGAACAAAAACAAAATAACATGTAAGTTAGACATAATCAATCCTGATTTAAATATTAATGCAGGAAAGATTAAAGTTAACACTTGGGAGATAGAGGAATGTAAAATGCATATTAAACAACTCCTAGACTTGCACGTTATAAGACAAAGTACATCTAGACATAAATCACCAGCTTTTATTGTCCAAAAAGAATCAGAACTTAAAAGAGGACAATCTAGGATGGTATTTAATTACAAAAGAGTTAATGACAACACACATGAAGATGGTTATAAAATCCTAGACAAAGATGTACTAATAAACAAAATACAAAATGCAAAAATTTTCAGTAAATTTGATTTAAAATCAGGTTTTTGGCAAATTAAAATGCATGAAGACAACATTCCTTGGACAACTTTTAGTTGTTATGAAGGACATTTTGAATGGTTAGTAATGCCATTTGGACTAAAAAATACTCCATAAATTTTTCAAAGGAAAATGGATGAAGCATTTGGACATTGTAGGACATTTACTTACGTGTATAATATTTTAGTTTTCTCAAAAACTGAAAAAGAACACATTGCACACTTACATTATGTATTTAACATATTTGAAAACCATGGAATGATAATATCTAAAAAGAAAATGGTTCTCAATAAAAGACATATTGAATTCCTAGGCTCTGAAATAGGACAAGGAAGAATAAAACTCCAACCTCATATTACTAGGAAAATCTTAGAATTTCCTGATAAAATTGAGGAACTTAAAAGACTGCAGGCCTTCTTAGGACTCTTAAACTATGCTAGGCCTTTTATTAAAGATCTGTCTAGACTAACTGGGCCTTTATACAATAAGACTTCTATTAAAGGCCAAAGACATTTTAATAATGAGGATATTAGAATAGTATAAGACATTAAAAAATGTGTACAGAACCTTCCTCTACTTAGACTTCCTTTAAACACAGACTACATGATTGTAGAAATAGATGGTTATGAATTAGGATGGGGAGCTGTATTGTATACAAAACCTTATATGTATTCACCCAAGACAAAAGACAAAATTTGTAGATACTCTTCAGGTATTTATAAAGAAAAAGGCATTACATCCTTAGACTTTGAAACATTGGCGGTTATAAATGGAATTGAAAAATTCTATTTATACATTTGTGACAAACCATTTACAATTAGGACAGACTGTGAAGCAATTGTAAAATTTTACAATAAACAAACATAAAAGAAGATTAATGCAAACAGATGGTTAAATTTTGTAAAGTTAATCACGAACAAAGGTATTAAGCCTTCTTTTGAACATATAGACGGCAAGAAAAAATGCTCTTACAGACAATTTATCCAGACTAATCTTTTGATGTGTTTATAGGGTAATCCAGAGGAAAAATCCTCAGACACCAAAGAAAGACTTGGTTTTGGTGCTAAAAATCAAAATTTAGACATTAAGACATTTCCATATGGAAAAGACATGGGTTCTAAAAAACCTACAATTTACATCAAGACAAACGCAACTGTTGCAACTATGAAGTTTAGTCAACAAGAATTACCAGTCTTTAAAGACACTCATACTTTTAATTTTGCAGAAAGAAAAGACTTCAGTGGTCCTTAGCTCTGCATAATAGACAGTATCTGGAATCTCCTTATTGAGGAAAGGGGAATCACTAAGAAAATGGGAGTAATTAATGCCCTAATTAATTATTTCCAAACATCCCAGACACCATTGGGCAAAAAATTCTTGTGCTATATTCTTTATAATGACCCATATGCAGGAATTTACGACAATTGGACTGACATTAATGAAAGAATTGAGGTCCATAAGCAAATGTCTAAATTTGATAGGAAATTAAAGAAACTAAAATTCAAAGGTTTTTATGACTATAAAGAAGCCCAAAAAGACCTTCAAGACTATCTTCAACCCAACACTCCATATTATATTGGCCCAAAAGCAAAAAAGAGACTTTCTGATCCAACTTCTAACTCATCCTTCTCTAAACCATGAACATCTTATGCAAAGACACTCACTAAACACACAGTTCCTATAGACAATACAAAAAATAAGACTGTGATGATAAAACACAATGTCCCCTATTCTTTGAATACATGGATCGAAGACATAATGGACACATCATGGTCAAAGTTCATCATCCTTCAAGAATTTCTAGACTTATGTCACAATGACCAGTTTGGTGAATGTAATGCTATTAATGATGGCATCTTTTATGGTTATATTTTTCATTGTGATAATAAATATCCTTGAAGGAAAGAACACCACTTATGTGGAAAGACATCCTCTTGTCACTGTTAACTTGTTTATTCATTCAGATCCTGTGGAATATGGGTTGACAGGTTTCCATTTGGTAAAGAATTCAAAAATGTTGAAATTAGTCCACTCCAATTTTACCAACATGGACTTTTGATAGACTTATGGGTCCATTATCCATCCAACATCATTAATTTACCAGAAATCCTTGAATTGCCACTACTTGAAGCAGCAACCCATAATGCCATTCATGTTAAATTAACTGCGATTCCCTCTGAAGACATAGTTGGACAGACAAAACCTTGTAATACAATGGCATTTATCCACACCCTTAGACATCCAAGATACAAAAAGACTCCCTTAGAACATCTCCATCCAGAAACTTCATGGACTTTGCCTCATAATCTGTGGCCTAAAGCCCTAGTTCACTGGAAGGCCAGGAGAGCTGCTTATAACTTTTTCTTTAACATTAATGGGCATGAAATAGACATTTATGACTTATGTGATGGAACCTATTATGAAAAAGTTTATATTACAAAAAGATTATTAGAGTCCAGCTCTATCAGTTTCTGCCTTAAAGGATCCAACGAGTTTCATACTATTGTTAAAGTGTATGAGACATTATACAAAAAAGAGCAGAAAATCAAAGACACAGAGTCAGACACTCACTCCACTTCTGGTATCAGACATTCTTCAATAGACAGTGGAAGACAAATCGTGGACCCTTCCACCTTTCATGAAGAGAATAAAGACAGCTAATAAAGAAAAGACTAGACAAAATGGGCCAACCCACGTAAAGACAAAAAAAATTGTACTAATGCTTATCTGATCCTGATAAGCATAATTATTATTATTATTATTTTTACTTTTCTTGTATTGCCCTTCCAGTAAAGGGTATTTTATGTAGTTTTTCTTCTATCCTCCAGCTATATAAGGAGGGCTCTTCCCTCAGTATAACATATATAGAAGACTCTAAAAGCCCTCTTTATTAAGAGCAGAGCAAACTCATAAGGGAAATCCATTTCTTGCCCTATCTGTGATTTGGAGAAAAATCACTTCCTTATAAGCCAGGCAAAATAAGGATTGTAAATTAGCTTTTTCTAAGTTATGTATTTCTAAGATCTCTTTAGGGTTCATCCAGAGAGAAAAGATAAATACAAGAAAGTTTTCTTCATTCCAGGTATTTTATTATGAACTTTTATATGTATGACTCTATCTTTGATATAATTAATTTTGCATGAAAAATTTAAATAAGTCATAATCAATAATATAATCCTTTCAGACTATTTATGTTAAGGAAACCAAACTAGTAGTACTCCTTAGTATTATCCTTGGTAGGAAAAAAGTGGCCAAGAAGAGGCCTTATAAAGTACTCCAGTGGATAAGGATTATGAACGGGTCGAGTTTCTGGGAAACTCACTAGTTTTTCCTTAAATATATAGATTATGAACAAAATCCTGATAATAGGACATCTTGGTTATTCTGTGGACAAAATTCCACACAAACTTTGGAACATATAATAAACCTAGAAAATGATACAAGTATATTTTCTGATAGACAATTAAGGACTTTAAATCCTAGAACAATATATCAACAAGGATTTTTAGACAATCTCACAAGAAGAACACAACTTTTAACCTTAAGACAAAATGTTTGGATTGCATGCCTTGATGGACAAGAAGTTATAATACCATTAGTTTCTCAGGAAGGTAACAACCAACTTAGGACACACAGACGTCTTAACTATATCCATTTAGGACTAGTAGTCATTGGAATAAGGACTTTAGCCAAAGCAGGTATAGGAACAAAAGTACTAGTAGTACTTTATGATACCAGACACTCAGACTTTGACAAAGCCATTATAGGAATAATGGAAGTAGACATGAACAACAATGGTAGTATAAACCATATTGCCCTAGACTTCAATATAAGAATAAATGATTTTAAGAAATATATTAAAATCAAGATACTAACAAAAGGATATCAAGACTTTATGGGCGACAATATTCTTTTAGAAATACAATTTATAGGAAAACCCATGCATAATATAGCCACAGCCTATAAATTAGACTTAAGAGTTGACATTATATCCACAACAGGAACCAGAATGATTCCTCCAAGATAAATAAATTTAGAAACATTAGCAGGTTTAGAATGGAATCTAGGACATATAAGACCAGTTAATGAGACATTAACCCCTACAAATGCTGAATATTACTAACATACAGACAATTCATATAGTGTAAGATTTACAGACTATGAAAAAGGCAAATCTATCATAGAAGAAGATACAGATGATGAATCTAATTCAAATATGATGATTAGGACTTCTAACATAAATGAAAATTCACCAATATTAGTTAAAGGACAACTATGGGGTGAATCTGCATTAAATAAAAAGACATACATTAAACATTACTTAGCCAAAATTTCAAACTTTGTCCCAGACAATAATGAATTTTGGGTAGACAAAGACTATAATATTCATAAACTTGAATATATAGACACTGATGACAATTCAGACTATATTGATAAATTCCAAGAATCTTTTAATAAGATTGAAGAATTATTTTAATACAAACAAAATATAGACTTGGACATTGATTCATTAAGTAATAATACAAATAAAATCTTAATGAATCTTGCAGAAAGTACATATTTTCAAACAATAACTAGAAACCCTATCTCCAGGACAACCCCCACATAATATAGTGTAGGAGAATCATACACAATAACTTATAATGCAGGCATCCCTCCTAGGAGAATAGCAGAAGGTTAACCTAATACCTTACCTGTTAGGAGACATAATATAGGACAAAGATTAATTCCTGAT
Organism: Mallotus nudiflorus; assembly: GCA_947683625.1. Lineage (NCBI taxonomy): Eukaryota > Viridiplantae > Streptophyta > Magnoliopsida > Malpighiales > Euphorbiaceae > Mallotus > Mallotus nudiflorus. The sequence continues at coordinate 145,321 of CANTUR010000887.1, read as the reverse complement.
AAAGATTATTATTTTGGAAAACAAATATTACTTAATATTGCCAAAATAGATCCATAGGAATGGGACACTTACATTGAACAATGGTCATCATTAGTTCTAAGACATTACATTCAGTATGATTATAATATAACTATTGGAGAAGACATGATTAATAAAGGTGAGACATTTCTAGGAGAAAGTGTAAGAGGAGCTTGGGAAACATATAAAAGAGAAAATCCCCAAGAACTTCAACATATAATTTCTCTAGGACCAAACATATTAAATTTTACAGGACTCATTCATAGAATGATAACAGGACAAGAAACAATTACAGGGTCTGAAATTAGATAAGAACAAGCACTTAGAGACCTTGAACAACTACAACTTAATTCTTGGGAATACATAAAAGAATTTTCCTATGATTATTTACATTTAGCATCCATTTCAGGAAATTATTTTTCACAAGAATTAGGAAATAGACTTTTCTCTAAATTTCCAGGAGAATTAGGACTTGAAATACATAATAAATGGAAGGAGAAACTTAGAACAATTCCCCTAGACATAGTTACAGGATGGGATAACATAGGACATAGAATACAACATATAATGCAAGTATTGAAAGACAAGTGCATAGCAATAGCTGTGCAAAAATAACTTAAGACATAAAACACGGGTTATTGTAGAAAAATACACACACCCCAAGCATATGAGTCTAGGTACTCTGAGACTAAGTCTAAAAAATAGCAGAAACATAAGACATATAGATCTCCTAAAAAGATTAAGGGAAAATCTTACAAAATTGGGAAATCTGATGAAAAGAAAGCTTATCTTAAAAAAGACAAACATGTAAAAAGATAAAAAAAATAGATGAAACATAACAAAATAAACTTACTTGTTTTGCCTGTAACAAAGAAGGACATTTTTCAAAAGAATGCCCTTACAAATATAATCTCTATATAAGAAATGCAGAGATTATAAAGCAAACAAACATGAATCTAATACATGTAGATGAAGACATGTCAAACACATCCTCTATTTACTTAATAATATCAGAAGAAATATATAAGGAAATAGAAAAAACACCTAAAGACTATACTTTTATAAATCAATTTATAAAAGAAAAAATACAAGACAGTGACACAGAATCAACAACTTCCGAAGATGAAGAAAATATTAATTTAATGTTTTCTTATCTCAAAAATTCCGAGACAACGGATTGCTTGCATGATTAACATTTTAACACAGGATCAGACATAAATCCATATTTTAAATGTAGACTTTTTCCACATATAACTATTAGAGCTAGATGTATAAAATGCATGTTAGAAATATGCAAATTATGTCTAGAACAACATTATCAGACTACCTTTCCAAGACATAATACAACTTATACACCTTAGACAGGCATAAGTAATCAAAGACTTTCTACCATAGAAAATAGAGTAGCCATACTAGAAGATTCTTATGACAACCTTTCAGAAGAAATTTAAAAACTCAAGAAAGGAAAGCATCAAGAAAAATTGGATAATTCACCTAATTTAGGAATAAAAATATTTGAACTAGGTGAATCATCAGACTTTCAATTTCATACACTTATGGCTTTAGAGACACAAGGATCACAAATAGAGAGTTCACAGATAGAAAAATTGGTATATTATAAAATACCAACCATATGCAATAAGACACCAATAACAGAACTCAAAGTTTCAGTCTTATTAAACATTAAGGGAAAAGAAATGGTTTTACCAGCCCTTATAGATACAGGAGCCTCAGAAAATATAGTAGACATAAAAATAGTAGAATTTTTAGATGAAAATTCTATAAGACACCATCCACAAGGCTAAAAAAGCACACAATATGGTGGGACAGCTTTTTGAATACATAAGTACATTACAAATGCACACCTTAGAATTGCTGATAACTGTAGCCAATATGGACAAACATGTCGTGTTAGCCATTTTTGGGTAGACAGATTAAACCACTAATACATAAAAATGATATTAGGATTATCATTTTTATTTTGAGACATAGGTGGCCTTTTTGCGACAAATGACTATGTTTTCTTTGTTAGAAAACCCATACTTAGCCCTGTAATATCAGAATATGCGCTCACACAGCGTGGTGAGAATTATAAGGTACCAATTCCATTGCCAAATTTTCCTGAAAATAAAATAGACAAATTGGAAAATTGCAACTGTAAAATTAAAGGACAATGTAAAAATCACAATCAAGACAGTTTCCTAATAGGAGAAGAAATAAATACTCAAGAAAATATTCCTGATTTTGAAGAATTTAGGGATATAGACTTAGTAGACCTAGTAGACTTATCTAAGGTTAGAAGAACTTTAAGACACACAGAATTAGATGACATAATTAATAGACTTGAAAAATTAGGGACTATAGGAGAAAACCCTATTAGACATTGGAACAAAAACAAAATAACATGTAAGTTAGACATAATCAATCCTGATTTAACTATTAAAGTAGGAAAGATTAAATTTAACACTTAGGAGATAGAGGAATGCAAAATGCATATTAAACAACTCTTAGACTTACACGTTATAAGACAAAGTACATCTAGACATAGATCACCAACTTTTATTGTCCAAAAAGAATCAGAACTTAAAAGAGGACAATCTAGGATGGTATTTAATTACAAAAGACTTAATGACAACACACATGAAGATGGTTATAAAATCCCAGACAAAGATGTACTAATAAACAAAATGCAAAATGCAAAAATTTTCAGTAAATTTGATTTAAAATCAGGTTTCTGGAAAATTAAAATACATATAGACAGATTATAATAAACTAGCTGGAAATGAAGAATGCTTTTGATTATTTATCTAAGTATCTTATAGATGAATCTTTCTTTTGATATTTTGATTAAAATAGTATCTGTTCATGACCACTATTGAAAAAGTTTTAGAAAATTTTTGTCTTTTAGATTTATAAAGTAGACAATCATTAGACTAATTTAGATAGGAAGTAATCCATTACATAGACGTTGAAGACAATAATCACATAGAAAATCACGATATAGATTGTGACTGTAACGAAGTCTCTAAACGAATCTTTTTATTTCAAAAACTTGCAGACACACTAGACATATTAATTAGACAATTTCCTCATATCCCACAAATACAAGCATCTGAACAGACTTTCAACACAGAACCTTCTGTTTCCCAAACATTAGAATCAGACTCAGATTCTTCATGAATGTTATACACACAATCCATAGGATAGACTACCAAATAGCACAACAAGAAATAAGACTTTCCAATCTATAAGAAACTTACAGTAGCCTTATTAGAAGAAGCACATACTCAAACATACTTAGAAAATAAAAGCTTCTAAATTCACTTAGAAAAGAAATTGAAAAGACAATTTTTAGAATAAGAAATTTACAAGACTGTCACGTAATCTGCACACTTTAATGAGTAGATAAGCCTTAGACAACATAAATCTTAAAATAGTTGAAGAAAATTTAATTTTGCAAGAATGCATATAGACATATCTTGACTTAATTACCAGACGAAACACATTATACTTTTTTGCTATCAAGAGCACAAGACTAAATCACAGCATTACTATAGCTAAATGGGACATTGAAAAGACCAAAAGACAAATTAAATATTTAGAAGACTGTAAGGTGATAATTTTACTTTAACCTGACACCAGGCACTTAAAATTCTTTAGGAAAAAATTTTTCCTTTAGACACCAAGACATTTGGCATTAGTATACTTTATAAAAAAAATGTTGGGAAGTATCCTCTAACCCCCAATGGTATCAGAGCACTGGGGGTTAGAGGATATGTCCTCATTATTAAAATGTCTTTGGTCTTTAATAGAAGTCTTATTGTATAAAGGCCCAGTTAGTCTAGACAGATCTTTAATAAAAGGCCTGGCATAGTTTAAGAGTCCTAAGAAGGCCTGTAGTCTTTTAAGTTCCTCAATTTTATAAGGAAATTCTAAGATTTTCGTAGTAATATGAGGTTGGAATTTTATTCTTCCTTATCCTATTTCAGAGCGTAGGAATTCAATATGTCTTTTATTGAGAACCATTTTCTTTTTAGATATTATCATTCTATGGTTTTCAAATATGTTAAATACAGAATGTAAGTGTTCAATGTGTTCTTTTTTAGTTTTTGAGAAAACTAAAATATCATCAATATACACACAAGTAAATGTACTATAATGTCAAAATGCTTCATCCATTTTCCTTTGAAAAATTTATAGAGCATTTTTTAGTCCAAACGGCATTACTAACCATTCAATATGTTCTTTAGGACAACTAAAAGCTATCTAGGGAATGCTGTCTTCATGCATTTTAATTTGCCAGAAACCTGATTTTAAATCAAATTTATTAAAAAATTTTGCATTTTACATTTTGTTTATTAGTACATCTTTGTCTGGGATTTTATAACCATCTTCATGTGTGTTGTCATTAAGTCTTTTGTAATTAAATACCATCCTAGATTGTCCTCTTTTAAGTTTTGATTCTTTTTGGACAATAAAAGCTGGTGATATATGTCTAGATGTACTTTATCTTATAACGTGTAAGTCTAAGAGTTGTTTAATATGCATTTTGCATTCCTCTATCTCCTAAGTGTTAAAATTAATCTTTCCTACTTTAATAGTTAAATCAGGATTGATTATGTCTAACTTACATGTTATTTTGTTTTTGTTCCAATGTCTAGTAGGGTTTTCTCTTATAGTCCCTAATTTTTCAAGTCTATTAATTATGTTGTCTAATTATGTGTGTTGTTCTAAAGTTCTTCTAACCTTAGATAAGTCTACTAGGTCTACTAAGTCTATATCCCTAAATTCTTCAGAATCAGGAATATTGTCTTGATTGTGATTTTTACATTGTCCTTTAATTTTACAATTGCAATTTTCCAATTTGTCTATTTTATTTTCAGGAAAATTTGGCAATGGAAGTGGTACCCTATATATATATATATATATATATATATATATTAAAACTTAACTTTAACTTTAATAATTTAATCAGATAATAATATATATACACATTAACATAAACCACACATTATTATATACATTTATGTAAATAACTATATATATATACACACATATATAAAAAATACCCCTAATAATTATAATAATATATATATGCATGTATATGTATATATATTAATATACAAAATATTAATCATGCATGAAACCATGCAATTTAATAAAATAAAATAATATTAATCAATAAAATATTATTTCCGAAAATAATGAGTTTCGAAAAAAATTTTACATGGAAAACTTTAAATAAACTTAAAATAACATTAATTATTAACAAAATAATTAAATAATCAATTATATATTAAAATATATTAATACTGCATATCCCGATACAGTATAAAAATATTTGAAAACTTGGGTTATTACATAATCAAAGAATTTAAATTAAAGGATTTGATTAGTTAATTAATTAATTAATTAATTACCCCTTAAAAAAAAGTTACTGATCGGCAATGTAGATTGCCGACCGACATTCCAAATTGCCGATTGGCATTAGCTTGACCGATCAAAAATTTGGAATTCCAAACATCTTATCCATTATTCAGACAACCCAGAGACAAAATTTCATATTTTCAGAGTTTAATTTCAATTTATCATGCAATTTCATGTTAATTTTTGACTAATATACATGTCAATCTCTACTCTGAACTAACTCTGATTGCTAATTATACAGGTGATATTTATGTAGAAATAAATAGAAGTAAGAAAAGTTACCTCATTACCCACATCTCTGCACCTGTGGGTATGTAAATGAGTCAAAGGAAAGATAGTTGAGTCTTCTCGAAGTCCTAGATCATTCTGAGGAAAATGAAGAGGTAGAATCCTCTGATAATTTAAAGTCTTAACTCCTTCATGTTGTCCATGTGATGAGGAGGCCATAGGATCAGACAGATTGCAAATCAGACGACAAATGGTGAAGAAATTGAGAAAAGAAAAATCAAGATCAATTGAAAAAAAGAAGAAGAAAAGAATAGGAAGAGAAATGAAGTGATCGTTAAAGGAGAAAGGATATATAAAATGAAAAATATCCATTTTAATCCTTATAATTTACTTGCTTTTTATCCATCTTTTATTTCTTGAAATTTGGTCCACAATTGCATTTGGATTAGGAACATGTTCCTAATTAAATCATGACATTCATCAAATTAATAATTCATTAAATTATTAAAACTGAATAATCTATCTGTGATTCTGAATTTTCTGTCAAGTACAGAATACAAAACAAGATTATAGAATTCATTTTTTGCATTTTGCATGCATCATTTCAATTAAAAGATTCATATGTTGCATAGTAGCTATGATATGAATTTCAAATGATTATCTTATGTGCTGCACAATAGTTATAACCTTCATTATGTTATGTACTGCGTAGCAGTTATGACATAAGCTTTTAAATTCATTAGTGCTAGATGTTCTGTAGGGACTATAACTAGTTTTCAATTTATCATCACTAGACATCCCATATGGAATATAGTGTGCATCATTAGACGTCCCACAGGGAATATAATGAAATTCATCAATGCTAGACGTTTCACAGGAACTATAGTAAGTTTTCAATTTATCATCACTAGACATCCTACAGTGAATATAGTATGCATCGTTAGACATCCCATAGGGAATATAACAAAATTCATCAATGCTAGATGTTCCACAAGAACTATAGCAAGTTTTCAATTTATCATCACTAGATGTCCCACAGGGAATATAGTGTGCATTGTTAGACGTCCCATAAGGAATATAATGAAATTCATCGATGCTAGATGTTCCATAGGAACTATAACAAGTTTTCAATTTATCATCACTAGACGTCCCATAGGGAGTATAGTGTGCATCGTTCGACGTCCCATAGGGAACATAACAAAATTCATCAATGCTAGACGTTCCACAGGAACTATAGCAAGTTTTCAATTTATCATCACTAGACGTCCTACAAGGAATATAGTGTGCATCGTTAGACGTCCCATAGGGAATATAATGAAATTCATCAATGCTAGACGTTCCATAAAAATTATAGCAAAATTTTAATTTATCATCACTAGATGTCCCACAGGGAATATAGTGTTCATCATTAGATGTCCCATAGAGAATATAACGAAATTCATCAATGCTAGATGTTCCACAAGACTATAGTAAGTTTTCAATTTATCATCACTAGACGTCCTACAGGGAATATAGTGTGTATCGTTAGACGTCCCACAGGGAATATAATAAAATTCATCAATGCTAGACGTTCCACAAGAACTATAATAAGTTTTCAATTTATCATCACTAGATGTCCCACAGGGAATATAGTGTGCATCGTTAGACGTCCCACAGGGAATATAATGAAATTCATCAATGCTAGACGTTCCATAGCAACTATAGCAAGTTTTCAATTTATCATCACTAGATGTCCCACAGGGAATATAGTGTGTATCATTTGATGTCCCACAAGGAATATAACGAAATTCATCAATGCTAGACATTCCATAGGAACTATAGCAAGTTTTCAATTTATCATCACTAGATGTCCCACAGGGAATATAGTGTGCATTATTAGACATCCCACATGGAATATAATGAAATTCATTACTGCTAGACATTCCATAGGAACTATAGTAAGTTTTCAATTTATCATCGCTAAACATCCCACAGGGAATATAGCAAAACTCATTTGCACAAAGTCCACTTGACATTCAGTAGGAAATATAGTGAGACTTGCCAAACATCATACTTTGCTCAGCAATTTGAGCATTAATCTATCACTTAGGATACAATCAAGTGTCATAATTTCTTTCTTTCAAAATTGTGTGCTTCTATTGCTTTACCATAATTTTTCAAGCAAATAGCGACAAAGGGGGGCAACTGTAAATACCCAATTTTGGGATGCAATTGTGCACAATTGTGACATAAGCCCCTATGATGAAATTCATTCAAAAATTGAACTTGGTTATCGATTTTCTGCACTTTAAGGACTAAATTGCAACATTTTTTAGGATTTGATTGCAAATAAGTCAATTTTTCATGGGTCTTTTGATAATTAAAAGTTTTAAAAAAATAAAATTAGGATTGGCATTAGTGTAATGCCGACTGACATTACACAATGCTGATCAGCATTAGACAATGCCGATCAACATTGCATAATGCCGATGCATAAAAATCCCATTTTTTCATGTATTTTTTCTTATTTTGTATCAATTTTTTTAGTGTTTTGATTGGTTAAAAATTGAATTTTATAATTATTTTTTATCTGGAAAAGATTTTGACGCATTCAAAACATGAAAATTTTAAAAATCAAATCCTTATTAGTATGTTTTGATAAGGAGATAAGTTTGTTCCTCTAAAGGGAGAAATTTTTTCAGAGGATTTTTTACTCACGGAGAGACAGAGAGAAACACACATACGTAGAGACTAAGAAACCTGAATGTGCAAAAAAGAAAAAAAAACCCTAAAATCCAAAATGCTACCAAGAACACCCTTTTTAGTCTAGAATCAATAACCATTCAATTTCAATGGTGATAATCCAATCTGAGGGGCTAAAAAAGGGCATTTGCATAGCATCAGTGTTCTTTTTCTATTTAATTTCTTTTATATTATTTTCTTTTTGTGTTTTTTCCTTTTATTTTTGTTATTGTTTTTAATTTCACTACGAATCTAATTACTTTTGTGTTTTTTTTATTTTTGATGTCCGCATGAGGATTGAGGAGGATATAACCTGTGTTTAGATGAACAAAAGGTCCATAGAATGCCATGGAAGAACATGTATTGTTTTCCAGTAGCGCTTTGGATTTTTTACCTTTATTTTGTATCTTGGTATCCTATGTGGTTTTTTAATTTTTGGCTGTATAATTGTTAAATTTTGATTTTGTACGTAGTTTGTAATAGCCCCAGTAGTGGGAATAGTAAAATATTTAATTTTCTGCACTTTAAAATTAATTAGTAAAACTAGGTTCATTGGGTAAAATTGATTAAAATTAATAGTGGCTTTAGTTAATTAGGGTTTGTATATAATTAAATTAGGTTTTTTAGAAATCATATGTGAATGTGTTTTGATTTGATTTTGTTATGTTTTTAGGCCCCAAGTCCACGTTTAGGTCTAACCCATTTAATAAATAGGCTTAAAAATGGTTTAAAACTTTAAATAATTAAAATCAATTTAGGCCCATTATGTTAATTAGATTTTAGGCCCACTTAGTTAATTAAAACTTATTTAGACTTAGCTCAACCCACTTAAATTCATTTCTTTTAAAATAAATAGACCTAGGCCCACATTTCACTTAAAATAAAACCAAGTTAGACTTAGTCCCACTAAATTAAATTTCCTTTAAAATTGAATAGACTTAAGCCCATTTCTTAGATAGACTAAAATAAATAGATATAGGTTCACTAATTGATAAAAATGTAGGCCCACCTTTAGTCCATCTCTCACTTGTAAATAAAATGTAAATCTAGCTAACTTTTTTTATAAAATTAACATAGTTTAGACTTAGGGACAACGCGATCTTGAGTGCATTTTTTATGTGTAATTTTATTGACTAAATGCCTAGGGTTAGATGGATGTTAAAATAGGCTTTAATAAAATTGCATGTAATTAGGGGATGAAATAATCATTTATAAAATTATTCTAAATGAACACGAGACTAAAAGAAGTTAGTATTCTGTATCCAGAATCTCCTGTTTGTGGTGCTAATTTTATTTTAGAGAATCGCTTACTACCAATGTGGTGACTCCTTATCTCCATGCCATGTCTTTGTGACAGTGGTTAGTGTGTTTTCTAAGGCCTTGAGCCTAAATAGTGTTGAGGTTACTAAAATCTTGGACACGCGCTAAACCCCATCGTCTACAAGCACATTCTATTGATATCTTTCAAATAAATCATGTAATTATTAAAATAATAAAATGCATAATTTAAATATAAATGGCATCCATTTTTAAGAAATATACCACTTATATACCAAACATATACCAAGTATATACTGAATATATATTAATTGTATATAAAAAATACACCAAATATATATGCTAAGTATATACCAAAAATATACCAAATATATACTAAAATATACTAAGCATATATATTACATATATATCAAAATATACCAATGTATACATAATCATTTAATAAAATAATTCATGTTTAAATACATTATGAAAATATGGATGCTCGTAATTATGTATTCTACATGTAATGCATATATAAAATAATAACTCATAGTTTTGCGCTCCTCTAAATAGACTTGATTAAACTGGTCTGATAGGCTTTGGTCTCAGTGCAACTATAGAAAATATAATAATAATAACAATATCAGAATAAATCCCTAACTTTACACTTCTAGGAATTTTAAATAAAGACTCGATCTAGAACATGACTTAACCACAAAATCAAAAACTCAGAATCGACTCGACATCATGTTTTATGAGAATTTTACCAAAAATTTAGCCGAATCTCTTATGTAAAATGGACGTCTCTCTACTGAAAGTAGAGCCAATCCTGCAAGTAAACACACTTCAATAATACTCAATAGCACAACACCTCAGGTTTGGACACCGAACTACACAATTTTCCAATTGAGAAACACAATTATCAAAAATCAATATTTAATAATAATATAATAAAAATCATTAAAATCCATAAAAATAAATAAAATACATCAATTCAAGTTATTTAAATAATAAATACCTTAAAGCTAATTATTTTTTCAAATTAGTTAATAAATCTCAAATAAATTATATAATATTAATAAAAATCTATTTTTCAATTATTCAAAATTAAAATAGTAAAATTCACAACTAATTATTTAAATAGTTCAAATATGTAATAAAAATAGTTAGAAATTCATTTAATCATAAATAAATAAATAAAATTATTATTTGAATATAATTCTAGAAATTATTATTAATTAGTTAAAATAGTAATTAATTCATAAAAATTATTTTAATACTAATTATTATTCCAAAATTATTCAACACATACTAATTAACAATAATTTCAATTAAAACACCAAATTCACTAATTTATATTAATTTTTCCAAAAATTGATTTTTTATATAAACTTTCAAAAATTCGTAGTAATTAATCATATCAGAATTTCAAAATAATTCCTTCACAAACTATCATCCAAATAATCCAAAAAAATTATTAAAAATAAAAATATTTGTTGGCGAGGGTTATCAGAACAGTGACTCACTGGAAAACTCAAAACACCAATAATCAAAATAATTCAAAAAAATCAAACATAAATATATTTGAATAACTTAAGCTATACACAATAACTTTTGCAAAGACATTAAGCATGAATTACACCATAACAAGTTCAAAAATATACAAAACCTAAATATACCAAAACTAAAACTTGAAAGAAACTCATAATTTGGATGTTCTAAGCCTGAACCAAGCTAAGAACAAGCTTGCCCAGGTCAAGAGGTTTTGAAGGAACCTAGGATCATGAGCTGGAACTGCCAAAAAATTCACCAGCAACGTGATGAAACTGCTGCTGCTGTTTCTCACCGGAAATAAGGGAGGAAAGGACTCTTGACGACAATAGAAGGAAAAAAGAAGAGGGAGGATGTGACAGTAAGGCGTGGTGGTGGCAGGCAGAGGCTGGTGGCGCACAATGGTGGTCTGTGCAGAACTGAGAAATTGAGGAAGAAGAAGAAAAAAAAAGAAAGAAGGAGAGAGAACATCCTGAAAAAAATCTATCCTTTTTTTATATTTAAAAAAATAGGAAAAGATAAAATTCCCACACACACATAATAATATTTTTAAATAATAATCACTTCCTAATAAATTCCTCTACGTAATAAAATATTTAAAATAAAGTAAATAAATACTATTCAAAATAATAACGATAACAATATTAATAAATAATCATATACACACTAAAATTAAATTACACACAATTAATTATAATATATAAAAATTTAAAATATTATTAACATTGCATATCCCAAATTAAATTTTAATAATTTAAAATATTGGGTTATAAAAATCTTTCGCCTTACAAAAATTCGTCATCAAATTTTCAAATAAATGTTCAGAAAATAGGAATTCATCCAGGAAAGAGGTAAGGGTAGGCCACTCGTATCTCAGCCTCAGTCTCCCAAGTGTGCTCCTTCACATTGTTGCCCTGCCATAACACCTTGACCATCGAGATCTACTTCAAACACAATTGATGAACTTGATAGTCCACTATCGTAGCTGGCTCCTCATTGTACATCAGGTCTTCATTCACTTCCATACTCTTAGGCTACAACACATGCAAAGGGTCTAAAATATACTTCCTTAGCATCGAGATATGGAACACTGGATGCACTTGAGACAGATTCGGAGGCAAAGCCAATCGATATGCAACCATGCCCACTCTCTTAAGAATCTCAAACTATCTAATATATTTTGGTGCTAATTTCCCCTTCTTGCCAAACCTTATCACACCCTTCATCGATGACACCTTCAGACACACATAATCTATAACTTTAAACTTGACATCCTTATGTTTCGGATCCACATACCTCTTCTTCCTATTAGCGACAGTCTATAATCTCCTTCTGATAATAATAACCTTCTTTGTTGTATCCTGAATTATCTCAGGTCCAGACAACGCTCTCTCTCCAATCTTATCCCAATACAGAGGGGATATACATTTCCTTTCATAAAAAACCTCATATAGTGCCATCTCAATACTGCTATGGTAGCTGTTATTATAAGCAAACTCTACTAGTGGCAAATGATCATCCCAGCTACCTTTAACTGTAATAACCCTAGTTTTTAAATTATATTATTATATAATGAGATATGCAATGTTAATAAAATTTAAAAGTTGAATTTAATTATTTTACTATTTTGTGTTTAATTACTATTATTTTATGTTTAATTAAAATTTTCTACGTAAATATATTAGTTTGAAACTCATTATTTTGGATATTTAATTTGCATTATTTATATTTACTATTTTTGGATAGTGTTATTTTAATAACATTAATTTAGTGCATGATTATTTTAATATTATTATTTCTATTATTTTTTTTTATCAAATTTCATCATTTATTTTATTAGAATTATCATTATTATTTGGTGTTAATTTATTTTGTGTATATATATATATTAATATATGTTTGTGTATATGTGAGTGTGTGATTATATATGTGTGTATATATATATATATATATATATATATATATATATATATATATATATATATATATATATATATATATATATATATATATTTGTATGTATGTATGTATAAGGGATATTTATATTTGTGTGGTGAGAAATGATTTAATATAGAATAACATTATACTATATAATTTAAAATAAAGTTTATTAATATATACACATATATACATACAAACATACAAACGAACACAGAGACAGCAAATCTCCTCCCTCCTCAATGCGCCGTCCGTTTCCATCACCAGCAAAGTACCTCCCCGACGTCTAGCAAGCTTCGCCACCTTCCAGTTGCCTTCGTCGCCTCCTCCTCCTCCTTCTCCTGCGTGGTTTGATGGAGATAATAGCATCGGTAGTAGGTGGCATCACTGGCTGTTCTCTCTCCTCCGGCCACCTCTTCATGCATTTCCAGTGTCCATTGACTCCCTAAGCACCGATGAGCACGAATCCAACTTCAGTTTAAGCTCTAATCATCAATTTTATGAGTTTTGATGATTTTTAGTTTTTGAACATTAGGGTTTTCTAATTTTTTAAAGTTAAATCTTGATGAATGTTACAATCTTCCTTCATAAAAGTTATTCCTAGTAGCTTGATCTTCATGGAAAATTTGTTGTTTGAATTTTTGGAATTTATTTTAATTTTTGTGAATTTTTGAATTTTTTATTATTATTTATTGAATTTTCATAAATTAATTTATTAAATTATAAATTTGGTATATTTGGTGTTATTATAAATTTTTATTAATTTTAATGTTGAGATAATAATTTTTGTGATTTTTATGTAATTTTTATAATATTTTTAGTTTATGTCAATATTAGAAAATTTGGTTAAAGTTTAGCTTTTGTTGAAATTAGTGTTTAATTATATGTTTTATATAATATTAGAATAATATTTGTTGATAAAATAATTTTTATGCATTTATATAATTTTTATAGAATATTAGATATACTATGCGTATTTTTGAATTATTAGGGTAATTGTGTAATTTTGTTAAAATTATAGCTAAATATTATGTTTTAATTGGTTTTATAATTATTTAAGGTAATAAAGTGATTTTTCATAAATTATTTATTATTTTTAACTAATTAATACTAATTTTCAAAAATTGTTTTCAAATAATATATTATATATTATATTATTTTGGTAATAAAATTGGTTTTTGTAACTTTTTGTTATATATTCGGGTTAATTAAGTTATTTGGATTTATAAAATAAATTATTATTATTTTATGTGTAATTATTGGAAAATTGGATTTTAATAATATTATATTATTATTTTTTTGAAATTTTTACGTAATTATTGTGAAATTTAGTATATTTAGTGTTTTAGTGTTAAATATATAATATTTTGACATTTTAAGGATATTTACGGAATTTACTAATTTTTAATATATTTATGATATTATTTGGATTTTTGTTGAATTGTGGATCTCGGTTGGGAGAATTATGCAGTTTGGGATCCCAACCGAGGGTTGTGTGAATTTTAATTTTTGAAGTGTGTTTTCTTACAGGACTGACTCTACTTTTTAGTAGAGAGATGTCCGTTTTACTGAAGAGGTTCTGCCAAATTTTTGATAGAATTCTCGTAAAATGTAACATCAGGTCAACTTTGAAATTCTGTGTTTTATAACCTTAGATTGAGTCTCTTTAGAAGTTTAAGTTAGAATATCCCGATAGTCATTTTTATTTTATTGTTTAGTTGTGCTGAGACCAAGGCCTAGTGGACTGGGCCCATCGGACCAGTCTCAAAGAGTGCAAACTTATGAGTTGTTATTTTATATGTACATTGCATTTAGGATGCATGTTTGAGCACATATTCATGTTTTAATTGTATTTATTCATAAATTGTTTTATTAAAATGTTTAGTATACTTTAGGTATATTTTTAGTATATTTATGATATATTTCTAAATAAATGCATGTTTTATCTTCGATATATATACCTAGCAAGTTTTTAGTATATTATTATTTTATTTTTGGTATATTTCATAATTGATTGAATTTATTTAACATATATATACTTGAAATATACTTAGTTTATTTTAGGTATATATGTATGGTTTATTTTGTTATTATGAATGACATTATGCATTAATTATTTTCCTGTATGTATGATTTATTTCAAATGAAGGACGTCGATAAAATGTGCTACCTAGTGGGCAGCACTAGGATCATGTACGTACCGGTGTGATAGATTAGGGTTGAGTGAGAATCATTTGTGGTATTATGAGTTAATTGAGATTGATTGATTGATTGATTGAATATGTGATATGATTGATAGTGTGGTTGCTGGAGCTCGGTTGACCAAGTGTCTCGGGGCCAATCACATTGATAGTCAGACTGCTGGAGCTCGGTTGACTTAGTGTCTCAGGGCCATTCTACTATCCATATGGAATAAGTGAGTTTATTTAGAATTAAGTGAGCTTGTATGGCTAGAGTGATGTTATTATTGATTGAGGTTATGATTAAATAGGGTTCTATTTGATCTTTCATAAACTTATGTTTTTCATTGTTATTATATATGTGATTTTTAACATTTGTGTGAAATGCTTGTATATATATTTATTATATATGAATGATTGATTGCATTTGTCATATAAGAGATACATGTATATATATTATAACAATTCACTCAGTGAGATCTGACTCCCCTCAGTTGATATTTTTATAGGAGAGTCTTATTCTTTAGACCTCAACAGTAGACCCATCCACTGGATTTTTTCTGCCCCGATTTGTTTATGTAAATTATCTACTTAATTTTATATTGTACTTTAGATAACTGCAGTAGTGGGTTGTACTTTGTATCTGTATGTTGGTTGTGAATTCAGAGGCCTTTCTCTACATATTGTATTGATATATTTTATTTTACGATATGATAGAGATTATTTTTATTACATTGATTTATGATTTTAATTATGGTGCATATTTTATTTTGATTATTGCATGTTTTTATTCTTTTAAGGCTTTTTATGGGTTCTAGATTTGAAAGAATTCCCGTTCCCTAGCACCGATCATAGCCCCCAGTTTAGGTTATGACATTGAGATCCAATACACACATCCTTAGCATATCCTCAAGTGTCTGGATCATCCTCTCAAATTGACCATCTGTCTACGAGTGAAAAGCAGTACTAAAATCAAGTCTGGTGCCCATTGCTTCCTACAACTTCTACCAAAATCAAGAGGTAAACACTAAACCTATATCAGATAAAATAGGCACTCCATGAAGGCACACAATATGCTTAACATTTAGCTTAACCAACTTAGCTACAGAATAAGTGGCATTAACTAGTAATAAGTGAGCTGATTTGGTTATCCTATCCATAATCACCCAGATGGAATCATATCCACCTTTAGAACAAGGTAACCCTACCATAAAATCCATACCAACTCTCTCCCATTTCCACTCAGGAATAGGAAGAGGCTAAAGCTTCCCAGAAGGCTTTTAATGCTTAGCTTTCACCTGTTGACAAGTCAAGTGCTTAGAAATATAATCAATTACATCCTTCTTTAATCCATCCCACAAGTTCAAATCTCGGATGTTGTGGTACATCTTAGTGTAATAACCCAAGTTTTAAACTATTTTATTTTAAAATAGGATATACAGTGTTAATAAATTTTAAAACTATATTTATTTATTTTACAATTTTGTGAATAATTCTCATTATTTTACATTTAAATATAATTTTCTACGTAATTGTTTATATTACAGTTTATTATTTTGGAAAATATTATTTTAATAATACTTAATTTGGTGCATAAATATTTTAATATTATCATTTTAACAAATTACATTATTTAATTATATTGTAGGCGGCGAGGTTTAGCCCGCGCCCAAGTATTTGGCGACCACGACACTGTTTAGGCTCGAGGCCCACTAGAAAATATGATATAGGTCTTGGCCCTATTCGGAGATGGAGTCGCCACTTGGATAAAAGTCGGGACACACTGTACAGCAATTGGATCCCACGAAGGTTTCCAGAAGTCATCATCAAAGATTGGGTTCGGAAACTGGGTATGAGCGTTTGAATGCTCACCTAACCTTGCGGTTGGCCTCCATTTGTGTTTCGCGTTTTATTACCATTTAATTATTTAGTTATTTCTTCATTTACCACAAGTAATAAAATTGCCTTTGGATAATTGCCAGATTTTATAATTAAATCTGAGTTTGCACATTAGTCCAATTTCATGCCTTTAAGTCCTAACATTCAACAATAATAAAATAAATAACAATTTACAACCATACATTCAAAATCGAATGGGGAAAAGGATTAAGGATTATAATGCTTTTTAGCTAAATAAATGAAATAATATACAGAAAATAAACTAATGAGATAACATGAAAGCAACAATGTACAAGGGATAACTAGCAAAAGTGACTACTTGATGATAGAAGTCATCAAGTAATTCCTGCAAATAACACATAGTTAGTCCTTCTTTTTAAAAAAACGAAATCACATATAATGGTACTTATAAAAAGGCTCTATAAAAAAAGGGGTTTTCACATTATGAACTAAAGGACACAAACAATCAAGATTAATCATCATCATGCATTGATACAAACATGTTTAAGGCCAAAAGAAGACATGCTAAAGCAGGCGTTATGATAAACATAAAAAAAATGAAACAAGAAGCAGGTTAATTCTGTCAATGAGGTGGTCGCCTCATTAACAGGGACTCCTGTAATTCCAAGGTAAAAAGAAGGTATAAAACAGACACTCGAAATGTTTTCTCTTTAAATGCCTGTCAATGGGGCGATCACCTCATTGAGATGAGGTGACACCTTTGTGAAGAGGCATCGCTTGATCAACAGATCGACTTCGACTCTTAAAACGTACAGACTTCTACTCTAAGTAACAAAACATGCATATACACTATGTAATCATCAAACTACAACTACATGCAAAAGTGTTCAAATATCCATCAATAAAGTGAGATATCAAGCAAGACACACTAGAGAAAAACCTAAAATGTACTCAGAACTTGTCACACAAGCAAGAACTCACAAAATGATGCACATGTCAAGTTTAAGTGCAAGTTTTCTACCAAAAATAAGAGGCCCTTAGAGGTGTTTTTGATTATGATCCTTGCTAGGATTTAATCTCTACTTTTGACACCAGCTTCTTCCTTCTTCTATTAGGAAAATATGGGCCTTCCTTTGCTTCCCACCTCTCCTCCTTCCTTGAAGATTTTTTTTTCTCTCTTTTTCTCTCTGTGTTTTTTTTTTCTTTTTTTTAGAGCTCCTCCCTCTCTCCCTTTTTTCAACCCCCTCAACCTTTCTTTTTTCTTCTTTTTATCCCTTAGCTTTCCCATGCCCCTAAGCCTTCTAGCCCATCATGAGCTTTCCTAGACTTTTTTCCTTCCCCAAAAGTCTTTTTCTCATGCAAGAAGCAGGTCTAAAAAGTGGGGTTCGCACCACTTGGTCGTCATGATTGCAGTTGCAAGTGGGCTGCCATAGAGGCGGCGCCTCATCGATGAGGCAATCGCCTCTATGATGAGGTGATTGCCTCATCGACAACTGCTAAAGAGGCGATCGCCTCATTACACTGAGGCGATGCCCCTTTGTCCCTGGCCTGCGTTGGGCCTGGCCGGCCTGGGCTAGATTTGGATAGTCAGGCCAAGTTCCAGGTTTTGGGTTTTCAAGTCCACTTTCCACTAGAGATTTAGGCTTCATTCTCGTGTTCGAGTTCCACATTCTCATCATTGGGCTTGACAACGGGCTGGTCAAATTGAGCAACCCTAATTCGTCCCTTAACACGGGCCAACTGAACCAGGTGTCTACAGTTTACCCCCATATTTTTCAAAAAATCAAATGCATGCCATGACAATTTTTTAAAAAAATCACATGCATAATAACAAACATATAATAAGGTAAAAAGAACATACCTGACCCTCAGGTTTCACCCGAGAGATGAATCCTTTAATTCTGAAGCGTGACCGTGATCCTCGGGTCTTCCTAGCTCGATCAGCCACTCATTAATATTTGATAAAGGTATTTGTAGACTGTTAACCTCAAGTTCTTTTGGCCCGATTATTTTTTCATTGGGAACATGGACTTATGAGTTTTCCTGGCCTAACCATTAATCACCTGAAACATGATTCTTGAGTTTTCCTGGCCCGATCATCGCCACACACAAAACATAATTCTCAGGTTTTCCTAGCTCGATCATCACTTAACTTGAATTTGGTTCCCAAGTTTTCCTGGCTTGATCACCATTGGGGATGTGGTTTTCAAATTTTCTTGGTTCAATTATCACTCCTTTGGGGTTATAGACTTCCAAGTTTTCCTGGCCCAGTTGTCTTTTACTTCTGACTTCGGGGATGCCACCCGAACAGTCATCTCAATCTTTTGAGCTTCGGGGATTTAAACCCAAATAGCCTTTTCTTTGAGCTTTGGGGATTCAAACCCGAATAGCCCTCTCTTTTCGAGCTTTAGGGATTCAAACCCAAATAACCCTCTTCTTTAAGCTTCGGGGATTCAAACCTGAATAGCCCTTTTATTTGAGCTTCGGTGATTCAAACCCGAATAGCCTTCTCTTTATGAGCTTTGGGGATTCAAACCTGAATAGCCCTCTCTTTTTGAGGTTTGGGGATTCAAACCTGAACAACCCTCTCTTTATGTGCTTCGGGGATTCAAACCTGAACAACCCTCTCTTTTCATGCTTCATGGATTCAAACCCGAACAACCCTCTCTTTGTGAGCTTTGTGGATTTAAACCCAAATAGCCTTTTCGTTGAGCTTTGGGGATTCAAACCCGAATAGCCCTCTCTTTTCGAGCTTTAAGGATTTAAACCTAAACAACCCTCTTCTTTGAGCTTCAGGGATTCAAACCTGAACAACCCTCTTCTTTGAGCTTTAGGGACTCAAACTCGAATAGCCCTCTCTTTATGAGCTTCGGGGATTTAAACCCGAACAGCCCTCTCTTTTCAAGCTTTGGGGATTCAAACCCGAACAACCCTCTCTTTATGAGCTTCTGGGATTCAAACCCTAACAGCCCTTCCTTTTCGATGTGGGTTTTCCTGGCCCACTTTTCCAGAAATTGTATCTCGAGAATCCATACTCTGAATTTCATCCCTTGTGCTTTTTTTTTAGGGAATCCCCTATATCCTTGTTATATAAAATCAACTTTTCCCTTATCTTTTCCTCTTTTACTTTTTGCCACTTCTCTTTTCCCCATTCCTCCTCTTCATACTTTCTATACTCTCTACATCTTTCCTCCCTTTTTCAGACAATGGAGAATAATAGAACATCGCCTGTGCTCGAGTGGGATCATATTCCGCCTCCTATTGGTGCCTCCAAGAGTCTGGGATTGACTCGTGGGGACTCAATTCCTTTGTTGGTAGATCTAGGGTCCCACATTTGCTCCTCTACATTAGGAGAGGTTAGTACCCTAAATTCCCTAAAAAATTACATTGGGTTAGTGATTAATCTTGCATAATTATCATTTTAAAACATTATTTAATAGAATAGAATGTGAAATTTGTGTTTTAATTGTTAAAAATTGGGAATTGTCCCCATCTGCGCCTCGCAGAGGCGATCGCCTCTTCGATGAGACGATAGGCTTTTTTGAAGAGGCGATTGCATGTCGCCCCTTCATAGAGCCAATCGCCTCTTCAATGAGGCAATCACCTCTATGACGAGGTGATCACTTCATCAATAGAGCGAACTGCACCATTTACATGTACATCCATTCTAAATTTCTCATTGGAACTACAAAATGCATAAATTTTACTTCCCTATTTCTTTATTTGTAGCATGATGCTCAGAATTTTAAGGATGCTGGGAATTTCCATGGACCCTGGGTCTTTTACAATGACTTGACAGATGAGCAGAGGGACCGGATTTAGGAGACAGGGTTCGAGGACTTTGTACTCTCACTTCCGTCCGAGCAGGGGCACACGGATTACCAGCTACTGCATGCCCTAATGGAGAGGTGGTTTGATATGACCCACACTTTCCATCTCTCATTTGGTGAGCTCACTCTAGACCCAATATCATTTGCTGCCATCACGGAGATTGCCTGCGCCGAGGATCCTGTTCCATATAATGCGAGTTTACACCAGCTGTCTCTGGATAAGGCTGCATATATCGAGCCACTTTTGGGGATGATTCCTGACATGAAGGGGACTCATACCCTTAAGTTGGACTCAATCAGGAGTTTTTACACCCGGGATCGAGCTGCAGCGATGATCTCTCCCCTTGAGATTGATCAAGTGGTGAGGGCTTTTTTGCTCTACTTGCTCGGTACCACCTTCTTCACTGACACCGCTAGCTCTATCGATCTAATGTTCCTACTGACCCTTCGAGATCTTGACCAAATTCCCACATTCGATTGGGGTAGCTGCGCTCTGGCATACTTGTACTAGAGCATGGACGAGGTGGTCCAAGGGGCCAGGAGATTCTGCGGCTTTTGGCATGCTGTTCTGGTGCGTCATGATCCCCGCTTTTTTTTATTGTCCTGTCCCTCATTACTTGCATTAGTTTTCTCAACTTCTTATATTTTTTTCCAAGTCTGGGCTCTGGAGCTAGAGCTGCTTGTAGGCGTTACACGAGTGGGGGATCACTTCCCGGACCTCGGTAAGTGGGGCACCAACCGTGTCGTAAAGAGGCACCTTGCGCGAGTTCACATCCACAGGCAGCACCTGAACTCTCTGACATAGGATGCAATACCTACAAAGCACAAACCTACTTATTAGTAAATTATTTGTATTCAATTTACTTACATATTGATGTCTCCCTCCTTTTTTGCAAATCCAGAATGACTTGTGGGGGCCAAGGACATTTGGACCATTGAGATGACTCACTCCAGGCCCTTAGCCTAAAAGAGGGCACTCCTTTGTGGCCCTGGATATCAATCCTGGTATTTGGGAGAACGGGTCCTGAATTAGAGGGCAGGTGTTAGAGCCAGGCGGGTCCCCAAGTCCCCCCCTGATAGTATGCTCTGGGCTCATGAGCTAGAAGGTGACGACTTCGCTCAAGCTGTTGTGGGTTTACCAGCTATGGATCACATAGTTCGTGTGAAGAGCTAGTATGCAGAGTTCATCCGTACCCACCTTCTGCTAACGGTCCCCTTCCAGGCCGCTTCTACTTCTCAGGTATATCCTTGTCGGTTTCCCTTTTTCTGTAAATTAACTGCATTCTTAACATGTTCCCCCTATTTTTTATCTTTAGGCTACACCTGCTAGGCCCGTGGCCCCGATTAGGTCCTAAGTGTAGGAGAGAGAGCCCTTGAGGCATCGACTGGATCTGTGAAGGGAGGAGACTTCTGCAGCTAGCGAGGAAGCTAGGCCGACTACTGCCCCTAGTTTTGAGTTTGTCCCAAGCAGCTTCATTCATGTCCCTGACCCTCTAGCTCGGTGTTGGGTCCCTCCTGGAGAGTTGTCACATCAGTTCTTGACTTTGGACGAGGACTTGACCCCTGTATACACCCCTGGTGGCGCTACTCATGTAGGCTCTTTTCCTGACCTGCATTTTGTTATAATTCTCAAACCAAATGTTAGTTCCAACATTTATTTCAATAATGCAGATTTTGCTGGAGCAGGGCGTGTACATGTACCGCATGATAAAAGCCTAGAGAGACTATATGCTAGAGATCACCCAGTAGTGGAGGGTAAGAACCTTTTTATTTTCTACATGTATGCATGCTTGCATGATTTACTAATCTGTGTTTTATCTGAAATAAGATCGAGATGAGGCTAGCAGGGCGAGAATCACCACCCTCGAGCATCAGATTGATGTGTTCCAGATTGATGAGGATGATGACAGGAGTGGCAGCGGCACTGGAGGAGAGGTTGACCTCGAGGGTACTGGATCGGATGCTTGATGTCTTGGGGTTAAAACCTGTGTAATCTTTAAATAGTGAACATAAAATTTCAGTTTTTGGTTTTATAGACAGAATACTTGCATAATTCAATATTTTTCTTGATTAAATCCACTTGTTTTGTTTTTCTCATTTCTTTATATATGAGTTGATTTCACTTTTTGCATACGTAATTGTCGGCACTTGTTTGGATTGTGTGATTTGAAGAAGCACAAATGGCCCATGTTGCTGATGAGGTGATTGCCTCTTGCTGCTGAGGCGACACCTCATTAATGAGGTGATTGGCTCATCGATGAGGCAATAACGTCAGCAGCAGGAGGTCCTCCCCCCTATAAAAACCCACATTCTTGTGTTTGACCTAATTCTCGAGTTTCCTCCACCCCTAACCTCATGTTTCTCTCTCTAGACACCTCTGAAAAGCCATAAACATGACAAAATAAAGTTTGAGGCCCCTACAGTTAATTTTGAAAGGTTTGGATAATAAATCTTGGGCAAGGTTAGAGCCATTCCACCTTTCGGTCTTCAAATCACTCCACACTAGGAGAATCAATTTCCCTTTCCTCCATGCCGTGGTTCAATTTTGGGACCCTCATAAACACATTTTTCAATTCAGCACAATAGAAATATGTCCCCTGCCAGTGGAATTTGAGGCAATTCTCGGCTATCATATGGACTCTGCTTGTCGGCTTGCAATTCCCGTCCTCAAAAACTCGAATTCTCACTCCATTCGGCAACAAATGGCGCGTATATTCAACCTTCCACCCCAGTCTTCTTTTCACTGTGTCTCTGACTCAAAAGTCAAACTAGTGTCCTTCCTCAAGGTCACCATGAATGTGGACAAAGGAGAAACTTACTAGCCCCGCATGTTAGCCCTTTGTTTGTATACTTAATTTCTGTTAGTCTCTCCCTCCGGGCACTATGATACAAAGATCCTTTCCATCCTTGATCAAGTGGAGTCAGGGTTCAATCCCTTTCCTCTCATCTTAGCAAAAACCATCATCGGATTGGATGACTTCACGAGGATGCGATGATTCTTAAGAAGCCCATTCCTGTTGGAGGTAAGTTTCCCATTGTCCCTTCCTTGACTTCCAACTGTCATATTGTTTGTATCCAACCATTTGCAATCCCACAGATGTGGTTTTATGAAAAGTTAGGCCTGATCGAGCCTCCTCAAGACATCCGGCGTTACCAAGCCAAGAATTATCGCATAAGAAAACTACATCCCATCCCTGCAGACATTCACAGCTGGCTGTCAACATTTCCTGATACACTGATCCGCTGGATGTTCCCCTAGTAGGGATTGCAGCATGTAACCATTTGATCTTATACATATTGCGTCCCAGTTGTCGGTCTTTATTTTTCCACTTTCTATAATCCAATCCGCCTTTGCCGCCAATATGGTCATAAACAACTAATTGTGGAGCCTATTCACGAGTTTGAGTCAGACACTCTCTTAAAATTTCCTGGACCACCTAGTGGCAACTTAGCCTCGAAGAGTCATCGAAAGGAATTTAAGCTACGATGATGATCAGACCACCAATGATCATTACAAAGCATGGGTTTGTTTGCAATAGATAGAAAGAGATGAGTTTATTAGATAAAAGAGGACAAGAGAGTTACAAATGCTAAGTTTACGGGGTAGGCAATAAAAGAAGAGAAAACAAAATTAGCTCATGAAGTGAAGTCATCATTTCCCCTTTTGTTAGAAGTAATTTCCCTTTTGTACTAGTTAAACGGCTTGTAATGGACACATTATGCAATGTTTAACAATAATTAAGGCAATTTGTTTCATTTCATTTAAGCACAAAAACACATATACACTTCACTTCTGGTAAATCTCATGTTACTAGTTGGCTTGCCCTTGTAAGTTTTTCAGCTAATCATTTTGCACCTCTCTCTCCCTTTTATATGTCCTTAACTTTTTCCTGGATCGCCTCTTTCGAGGTTTTCAGTCCAATAAGACTTTTTACTATTTTTGTTTTTTTTACTTTTTTTAGTCTTTAATTTTTGCCTAGACAGCCTCTTCTCGAGGTTTTCTCCCTAGCGAGACTTTTTACAAAAAGTATTTCTTAAGCTTGTCTAAGTTGATGGGTTCTTTAAACTCGTTTCACTCCATGTTAGACAGAATGGTAGCGCCTTTTGAAAATAGCTTCTTTACCAGATACGGTCCCTCCCAATTGGACTTAAACTTCCCTCAAGCATTGATCATGATTGACCTTGTAAGTTTCAATACCAAATCCCCTTCTCGAATCTTGCCTGGCTTGATTTTCTTATTGTAGGCACGGGCTATTCTTTTCTGATACAACTGAGAATGATACATGGCCTTCATCCTCTTTTCATCCAGCAATGTCAACTGAGCCAACCAACTTTTGACCCATTAATACTCAGGGAGTTTAGATTCTAGAAGGACTCTCAACGACCTTATCTCAACCTCCACCGGTAAGATAGCCTCACACCCATAAACCAAAGAGTACGGGGTGGCTCCTGTCAAAGTTCTAGCAGTAGTTCGGTACCCCCATAATGCGAATTGTAAGTAATTGGCCCAATCTCAATAATTTTCCAATGTTTTGGCCAAGATCTTTTTTACATTCTTATTTGTTGCTTCCACTGCCCCATTTGCCTGTGGTCTATATGGAGATGACCTATGGTGCTCAATCTTATAATCTTTCAATAATGTGGCCATTTCTGCCCGAAATTGAACACCATTATTTGTAACAATGTGATGTGGCAACCTATGCCTGCAGATTATATTCTTTTCGATGAACTTCGACATCTACTTCGACCCCACAGTAGCATAGGATTCAGCCTCAATGATATAAACGATGGCCATTAATTGCTTTTGGCCTCACCTCCCCTATGATATCAATCCCCCATACAACAAACGACCAAGGAGAAGTCATTCCTTGAAGCTCTATAGATGGTAGGTGGCTAACATCACCATATGTTTGGCAATTGTGACATTTCTTCATAAATCCAACACAATCTGCTTCCATAGTGAGCCAAAAGTACCCCTGACAAGCTATTTTCCTTGCCAAGACAGTCCCATTCATGTGTGGCCCACACACCCCTTCATGGATTGCTTCTATAAGCTTTCGGCCTTCACCCTTATCGACGCACCTAGGGTGTACCCCGGTTGGCATTCTTTTGTATAACATCCCATTGTGGCTTATGAACTATCGAGACAACATTTGTAGGGATATCCTTTCTTTCTTATCAGTGTCATCCATAAATTGCCCAGTTTCTAGATACCTTTATAAATCATAGAACCACGATTTCTCAGTGGTGTCAACTGGGGTTACTCTCAACTCTTCGTAACAGGGTGCTTGAGACTTCATGAGAATTAAGGACTTGGCCTCTGGTTGCTTCCCACTTTCCCAAATGGAGGATAGTATGGCTTGGGCGTCAGTTACTTGGTTTCTTTCCCTTGGCAAATGGATAAATTTACACTGAGTGAAGGAGCACAGGATGGTGGTCAACTATTCCCAGTACAACCATAATCTATCTTCTTTTATCTCCCATTATTTGGTGGCTTGTTTTATAACTAGCATGGAATCCCCATAAACAGTAACATTTTTTGCCCACGCGCTACGTAATGCTTCTAAACCAAAGATGTAGGCTTCGTATTCTGTTTGGTTATTGGTTGATTCAAACTCGAGTCTTTTTGCCATCAGGATCATTTCTCCTTCTGGCATAACCAAGATTACCCCTATTCCAGCCCCTTTGTTATTGATAGATCTATCAAAGTATATCTCCCAGCCTTGTATCTCTATCGCCCCTAAATGCTCGTCGGGTAACTTTAACTTCCACTCCTGGTCATCATCCACCGGGCTTTGTGCCATGAAGTCTGCTACTGCTCTTCCGTTCACTATCTTTTTATCCATATACTCTATGTCAAATTTTATGAGCAAAACAAGCCACCTAGCCAATTTTCCCGTAAGAGACGGGGTCTGTTGGAGGTACCTGAGGGGATCATTTTTAGAAACTACCTGTACTTTGTAAGACTGGAAGTAGTGTCAAAGCTTTTTCATTACCCAAATCATTGCTAAACAAGTTTTCTCCACTAAACTATAAGTAGCTTCATAGGGCAGAAGCTTCTTACTTAAGTAATTTACAACATGTTCGATCTTCTTTCCATCTTCTTGTGCTAACATTGCCCTTATTGCATCTTTTTCAATTGCTAGATACAAGATTAAGGCCTTACCCGGTCTCGGGGGCTGTAAGACAGGGGGATTCATTAGATAATCCTTAATAGTTTCAAAAGCTTATTGACATCTTTAGTCCTACACAACAGGTTGGTCCTTCTTTAGAAGCTTAAAGATAGGATTACAGATGGCCATTAACTTGGCTATAAACCTGTTGATATACTGTAAATGCCCTAGAAACCCTCGAACCTCTTTTTTCATTCTTCAGTGCTGGCATATCCCTGATTGCTTTGATCTTATATGGGTCGACCTCTATTCCCTTCTGGCTGACAATGTGTCCCAACAATTTGCCAGATGTAACCCCAAAAACACACTTCTTCAAGTTCAACCTAAGATTATACTTTTCTACTCTTGCTAGAAACTTGTTTAGTGCCTCAAAATGCCCTTTCCTGGTTGTAGATTTCACCATCATGTCATCCACATACACTTCTACCTCTTTATGGATCATATCGTGTAGCAAGGTAGTCACCATCCTCTGATAAGTGGCCCATGCATTCTTCAACCCAAAAGGCATCACTTGGTAATAGTACATGCCCTATTTGATGATGAAAGATGTCTTCAATCTATCTATTACTACTATCATGATCTAATTGTATCCCAAAAATCCATCCATGAAAGAGTACATTGCATTGGAAGCTACACTATCAATTAATGTATCGATATGCAGTAATAGCAAATCATCCTTGTGGCAGGCTTTATTCAAATCCCGGTAGTCCACACACACTCTGACCCTTCCATCCTTTTTGGGAACTGGAACTATATTCGCTAACCACTGAGTATCCTTTACCACTTCTAAGAACTTTGCCTTCAGCTATTTTTTGACTTCTTCCTTAACTAAGAGAGCCTATTCTGGCCTTAACCTCCATTACTTTTGCTTTATTGGCGCTATGTGAGGGTACGTGGGGATCCTGTGTTTTGAGATTTCCCTGTTGATTCTGGGCATGTCTTTGTAACCCCAAGCAAATACTTTCTGTCTCTTTTTTAAGATTTCTTCCATTTTTCCTCTCTCACCATAAGTTAAACCAGAAGCAAACAATATATTTTTAGGGTTATCATTTATGCCTAAATTAAAATGATTCAGTTTGCGTGGAATTAATATCAAACATATGCATGAAATGATCATCACAAATAGAATAACCATTAGGAAACACATCACATAAATAAGCAAATTCAAATTTCATTGCATCCACTTTTGAAAAGAAAAGATCGTCAGTTTCAAACAGAGAAGCAAGAGAAACATCAAAGTCATTATAAAAGGTATCTATGATAGGGTCGAGGATGTAGGTCTCGAAGTCAAGGTCTTTATTCTGATCATCAAGGCCTTTCTACTCTGAAGTAGCTTTATCCTCCTTCAACTCCTCCTCAGCTAGTACTAGCTCCTCAATAGGGATCTTTTCGACAGTAACTTCCCCAGTTTTGTTCATAAATTTAGCAAAAATCCTGAACCCCAGGATAACTTCCCTAACCACTAGGAGAGGTTCTGGAGTCCCGCTGTATGGGTGTCCAATGCCTTCCTTTACAAAGATTTCCCATAGAGTCTTCTTTCTAGCCATGGTTTCCTTCTCCTTTTCTTCAGATCAGTCTGACATACCCTTCTCTTTCCCTGCTTTGTCAACCTTTTTGAATCCTAACCCATGCTTCAGGACAGGTACTTTGTTTCCCACAAACTCTGAAGGTCCACTTTGATTTTTCCCTAATCCCATACCGAGAAAAAATTTCATATTGTGCATCATTCTCAGAACCTTTTCATCCATCTCATCCTCATAAATCACACAGACTTCAAAATTGGGACTAAAGGAAATCTCCTTAGGAATCAATTTTAGTGTGGCTATAGCAACTTCAGTTTCAGCTGAGATGGTGACAACCCTTCCTTCATGTAGAAACTTAATCTTTTAATGAACAGTGGATGGAACGCCACCCAGAGGGTGAAACCATGGCCTCCCTAATAAAATGGCAAATGTTACTGAGATATCAATCACATGCAGGTCAACCCAGACTTCTATAGGCCCTATTTTAACTAATGCCCTACAAGTTCCTTCCGTAGATCTTTTGGTGTCATCATAAGCCTTGATAACTACTTCAGAAGGCTTTAGGTTAGCTACCGTCAACCCCAGCTTTAGTAGAATCTTTAATGGACACACATTGATGGCAAAACCGTTATTAACCATCACACATCAGGTCATCTTCCCTTTTACCTCGGCTTTGATAAACAAAGCTTTGTGGTGATCCCTCCTTTCCAGAGGCAAATCATCATTGGAAAATGTTATCATTCCTTGAGGAGTTTCTAATAGTGACTGGACCATCTGTTCTGGAGTGGAATTAGTGGAAATCTTTTTCTGATCTAGTGCTAAGACTAGGGCTTCCCTATGATCCTTGGAATGCATGAGTAACTCCCAAACACTGGCAATGGTTTCTTTGCTTTGTTCTATCTCCTTTTCCTTTACTGTACATTCTACCTTTTCAGGTTCAGACCCGATAACCCAGGTTCCCTTTTCTTTTCTTCAACTTTCCTTACAGGTTAACTTGGCTCACTCCCCTCGTTGCCCTATAGGTCATCTCGTTCTCTTCTTTCATCATCGAAACTCCATATATCCAACACTCGCACTTGTAACTCCATGGGTTATTTGCTCAATTTTAGGTTTTCAGGTTGGTTTGTTGGGGACTGTGAGAGTCATCACTGAAGGAGTTTAGGACTTGCTCTTTTGTTAGGCCAGAGTTAACCATCAGAATGGGTGGGTTAGCAGGTGGTACATTTTGGTAATTGGGTAATGGGTTGGTCTAGGTGTTTGGTTTTCTATTTATTGGGTCAGTAATTTTGCCTGAGTCTATTAAATCTTGGATTTCATGTTTTAACTGGGCACAACTGTCTGTGTCATGCCCGATGGTCTGATGAAATTTACAAAAAAGCTTTGGGTTGGCTCCAGGCAGGGGTTATTGTGAAGCTAAAAGTCGCAGCAAATTCTTCTCAATGAGCTTATCGAGGACTTTGGACATAGGACGTCCCAGATTTGAAAATCTCTGAGGGTATCTAACTGCACTGACTTGCACATTGCTGCTCGGTGGTCGAATAGCATGAATCTGAATATTACCACTCGAGTTGGCCCCCTGTCACGACCCAAAACAGGGGCCATGACTGGCGCTAGGGAATGGGAATTCTTTCGAATCCGGAACCCGTAGCAAGCCTAAAAAAATAAAATAAAACATGCAATAATAATAACAATATATATTGCAGCAGAAATAAAAATCATAAATATAATAATAGCATAAGCACCAACTGGATTTAAATCAATCCTCATCATTTCATATATATAAATCTTTTGATACAAATCCAGTTTAAATATAATACAACATCTCTTTAAATATCTAATGACTACTGCAGTGTCTAGATAAAATAAACTCAAGACTTAGATAAGCAGTTTACACAAAGAAGCTGAGGCGGAAGAAATCTGGCGTATAGGCCTGCTACTGAGGTCTGAAGATGATGACTCTCCTGAAAAAAATTAGTCAACGGAGGGGAGTCAGACCTCACTAAGTGAATTACTATAATATATATACATGCATACTAAATGACAATGCATACAGTCAACAATATGTATCTAATATGTATATATACAGGCAAATACATACAGATGCAATAAAATCATTTTAAATAGTTTGTCTAAAAACCACTAGTTATGAAGGATCAAATAGAACCCTAGATTATCGCAACCTCAAAGCAGTGTTAGACAACACTCTAGCCATACAGGCTCACTTATTCCAAATATATTCACTTATTCCATTTGGACAGTAGACTGGCCCCGAGACACTAAGTCAACCGAGCTCCAGCAGTCTGACTGTCAGTGTGATTGGCCCCGAGACACTTGGTCAACCGAGCTCCAGCAATCACACCCAAATCACATCTCACACCTCAAATAATCATAATCAATCAATATCCATAAATAGGTTAGTAATATAGCCTAAATGCTATAAGCGCACCGGTACATACTCGGTCCTAGTGCTGCCCACTAGGTAGCACGTTCTATTGATATCCTTCATTAATAAATAAAACATACATTCACAAATAAATGATGCATGAACTCAAATAAAATAGCAACATAAACCATATATATACTGGAAATATACCAAAAGTAAACCAAGTATATTTCGAGTATATATACGTCAAATAAATTCAATCAAATTATAAATTAAGCTAGAAATATATTTAAAAACATTTTAAATATAATTTATTAATAAAACATGCATATAATTTAATATATACCGAAAATAAACCAAAAATATACTTAAATACTAATCACGTTATTTATGCATATTTAATCAAAATAAAACATATATTCTAAAATCATGCATCCTAAAGCACATATATATAAAATAGTAACTCACACTTAGTGCGATCCACGAGATGGGTCTGACGGGCCTGGTCCATTAGGCCTCGGTCTCGGCGTAACTAAACAAACAATAACGACAGAAATCAGAATAACCCTAACAAAAAAAATCCTAGAAACTCGATCTAGAATATTAAACACAGAATCGAAATTAGGGTTTGACCGGACATCATGTTTTACGAGAATTCTATCGAAAATTCGGTAGAACCTCCCCTATAAAACGGACATCTCTCTACTCAAAGAGTAGAGTCGACCCTACAAAGAAACACACTTCAAAAACAAGCTCAACAATTCATTCACAACCCTTCGGTCGGACTCCAAACTACAATCTACCGACCGAGGTCCACAATCACAGAATAAATTCAATAATACCAAAAATACCCTTATAACATAGAAATTCATTTTATAAGTAGAAATTACATAATCAACCTTTAAACACAATAAAAACTCATTTTATTAGTAAAATCGTATATTATATATATATATTTGAAAATAATTCACGAAAAATAGTTTTAATTAGTTAAAAATACTAAATAATTTGTAGAAATCATTTTTATACCTTAAATAACTATTAAAACCAATTAAATTACATTTTTAGCCAATTTTGTGTAAAATTACCAAAATACCCCTATATATATAAATATACTATAATTACTTCAAAAATTCACCAAAAATAGTATAATTATCCAAAATTAATTTTCTCAACATATTTATCAATAATATTAATAATTAAACTCAATTAACCAATTAATTTCAATTAAAAACACATTTAACCCTAATTTTCCAAAATTACATAAACTTAAATAATTCAAATAAATACTTAGAAATTCATAAAAATTCCAAATAAATTCCTATAATTTATTTCAACACCTATATTTATCATAAAACACAATTTCATAATTTATTTAATTAATTTATGAAAATTAGAAAATAATATTAAAATATTCAAAAATACCCAAAAATTCTAAAAAAATTCATACATGTAGATTAAGCTAAAGGGAACAATATTTGTTAAGGGACTTTTCATGAATCAACCATTTGAAGCTCAAAAAAATTCAAAACCCTAAGATGGCCGAATTCGAAAATTCAAAACCTAAGCAAATCAAGACCATTTCAGCTCAAACCAAAGCTAGAATCACACTCACCGAAGCTCAAGGAGAAGAAAGAGACTGGCGGTGTCAAAAATGGTGGCCGAAATCGTGAGGTGTGAAGAAATTGTAACTTTCGGCCAAAAATGGTTTCCTTAGCTTCACCGGCATCGGAGAAGGAGATTGGGGGCGGCGGAGCAGCTGGCTGGGGAGGGTGGAGTTGCCGGTGCCACACCGACGGTAGGTGGTCGGGATTTGCAGCGGGAGGGGGAGAAGGGACGGGCTCGGGAAGAAGAAGGAAGAAGAAGAAAAGAAAAGGAAAAGAAAAGAAAAGAAAAGGAAAAAGAAAGAAAAAAAAGAAAAAGAAAAAAGAAAAAGAAAAAAATAATTTTAATAAAATATTTAGGAAAAATCACACACCACACATTATTATAATAATTTAAAATTTAATAATAAATAAAATAATTAAATAACAATAAAATTAATAAACAAATAATAAAATATTAGGGTAATAAATTAAACCCTAATTAAATAAATATATACACACATAGGCTTTATTTAGTAATTTAAAAATACGTATGAGTTCATGCAAGTACGTAAATCTATTTAAAATAATTAATAATAAAATATTTACGTGAAAATTTCCCCGAAAATGTAAGTCTCGGGAAAATTTTACGTAAAGGACTTTAAATAATACACAATAATTAAAATAGTTTTAAATACACATCAACTTGTAAAAATATCATAATATATATACAAAAATTATTAACACTGCATATCCTGATACAATGTAAAAATATTTAAAAATACGGGATATTACACCCCCTCCTTGCCCCCAGATCCTCTTCCAAAGAACTTCTTCTCTTGAGCCAAATCTAATTCTTTCTGGACCCCAAATTTGTATAATTCTTCAAAGTTCCTGATCCTTAGATCCGTCAATTTCCTAGACAATGTGGGAACACACCCTTCTATTGCCATGACCAACTGGTCAAACTCAGTAGGCCTATGGCTCATCAAGGATAACTTTCCCCTCTAACGAGTCAGGTAATCAATAAAAGGCTTATTAAAGTTCTGTTTGGTATTTTGTAGATCTCTCATGGACACCTCTAGTTGAATGTTGAGACCATATTGCTTGACAAAAGTAGTGCACAACTCTTTCCAATCTAACTGAACATGCAGTTCCAAAGTGTAATACCAACGAATCGACGCTCCAATGAAATAGGGAACTGCTTGACAATTTGGCTCTCAGTTAGCTTAGTAGCCTTCATGTATGTTGCATATTGTTCCAAATATAAATGGGGATCCTCGGCACCAGTATACTTCTTTATGTCTGGGAATTTAAACTTACGAGGCAACGGTTCATTACCCTTTTCCAAATTCAGATCATAATTTAAAGGAGTGACCATACCCTTCTCCTTCATCTTCACTTGCATCTGATTCATCACTCTGGTCGTATTCTTAGCCCACTCAGTCTAACCCACGTCATTGACCAGGATGACATTTCTTTGATTTACCGGATTGGCCAACACTATCACATCATCTTCTTCCCTTCCTCTAATCGATATTTCCTCATCGAGATCTACTAGATCGATTGACGATGCATTGGGTGGTTGTGCTAGCTGACTTTCTCTAATAAGCTTAGTGATCTCCCCCATCATTTCTCTCATCATAGCCTGGGTTTCTTTTATTACTTCCTCTTTCCACCATGCCCCAAATGCTTCTGGATCGAACCCTCCTGCCATTCCTAATTCTGAATTTCTGACCAATCGACCTGAGCTAGCTCAGACCCACCTTGCTGAGCTTAAAGGATCTATAGTGCTAACAAAACAATAGGTTAGAATGATGCATGACGTGTATACATGATATGCAAGTCCATTTTATTTAGAAATTTGAAAAATGAGAGATCACACATAAAAGATATACAAGATCAAGGCATGAAACTTAAATGTGCAAACTTCTACCCTTATTTCTCCCACACATGTATTCAATGGCGAGTATCTTGTCCTAGGATTTTTGGCCTAGGTTTTTAATTATTAGTGGGGGATAATAAAATCGACGTATGCAAGAAAACTCTCAAAATGATTCAGACAAGTAATGGTTCCTTTAAATAAAGCCCGAGTCCACCTTTTATGAGCCAAAATCCTTAGCACTGTAAACTTACTTGTCAAGGCCCATTTGAAATGGGTTATGAGTAGGCATAAGAGGCCTTTGTTGACTAGCTTGTTTATAATGGGCTTTGGTTGGACATGAGGGCCCATTTCACTTTGGATTGCTCATTGATGGGCTCAAG
The DNA here is from genome assembly GCA_947683625.1 of Mallotus nudiflorus. Classification (NCBI taxonomy): domain Eukaryota; kingdom Viridiplantae; phylum Streptophyta; class Magnoliopsida; order Malpighiales; family Euphorbiaceae; genus Mallotus; species Mallotus nudiflorus. The sequence continues at coordinate 110,381 of CANTUR010000887.1, read as the reverse complement.
ATTTATTTTAAGGGTCCATTATATGGCATAATACACATGCAAATGGGAAAATACCTAAGGATAGTTACTAGGTCATTACATGGGCTTGAGTCTTGGGTAAAAAAGCTTCGGCTTCCACAATGATATACATCCAAAAATGTCTCCCCACTCAAGGGTCAAACAATGTGGATTAGTACATGTCGTGAGTGAAAATAATAAAAAATTCCACCACCAAGTTTAAGTGAAACGTAGGTAGCGAAGTATTGACTATTGTCGAGTTAATTCGGGATTGAAGTGCTCATTGTGTGCAAAATGTGTAGTGAATGCATAAATACAGGAAGAAATAAGAAAATAATTAAAGATGATAAAACACAAAACACTGGAATCAATTTCTCTATCCCCAATGGAGTCGCCACTGTAGGCAGTGGGGTTTAGTGCGCGCCCAAGTGTTTGGTGACCATGGCACTATGTGGGCTCGAGGCCCACTAGGAAATACGATATAGGTCATGGGCCTATTTGGAGATGGAGTCACCACCCGGATAAAAGCCAAGACACATTGTACAACAATTGGATCCTACGGAGGTTCCCAGAAGTTGTCATCAAAGATTGGGTTCGGAAACTGGGTATGAGCGTTTGAATGCTCACCCAACCTTGCGGTTGGCCTCTATTTGTGTTTCGCGTTTTATTACCATTTAATTATTTAATTATTTCCTCATTTACCACATGTAATAAAATTGCCTTCGGATAATTGCTAGATTTTATAATTAAATCTGAGTTTGCACATTAGTCCAATTTCATGCCTTTAAGTCCCAACATTCAATAACAATAAAATAAATAACAATTTACAACCATACATTCAAAATCAAATAAGGAAAAGGATTTAGGATTATAACGCTTTTTAGATAAATAAATGAAATAATATACAGAAAATAAACTAATGAGATAACATGAAAGCGACAATGTACAAGGGATAACTAGCAAAAGTGACTACTCAATGATAGAAGTCATCAAGTAATTCCTGCAAATAACACATAGTTAGTCCTTCTTTTAAAAAAAATGAAATCACATATAACGGTACTTACAAAAAGGCTCTATAAAAAGGGGGTTTTCACATTATGAACTAAAGGACGCAAACAATCAAGATTAATATCATCATGCACTGATACGAACATGTTTGAGCCCAAAAGAAGACATGCCAAAGCAGGTGTTATGACAAACATAAAAAAATGAAACAAGAAGCAAGCTAATTCTGTCAATGAGGCGGTCGCCTCATTGATGAGGCGACGTGTAATATCCTGAGATTTTAAATAATTTTAAACTGCATCGGGATATGCAGTGTTAATAATTTTCATAAATCTATTTGATTATTTAATTAGTTTGTTAATTATTAAAGTTATTTTTAACTATTTTAAATTTCTTACGTAAAATTTTCCCGAGAATTTTATTTTTAGGAAAATTAAAACCTAAATAAATATTTATTATTTATGTTAGTCTGTTTTATGTAATTGCATGATTCCATGCATGATTTTATTTATCATATTAATATATATACATGTACAGGCATATATATACATATTTAGCATTTTAGGGTTTATTTTTAATTATGTATGTATTATATATAGTTTTATTTATTTAATGTGTGTTATTGTCACGACCCAAAACAGGGGCCATGACCGGTGCTAGGGAATGGGAATTCTTTCGAATCCGAAACCCGTAGCAAGCCTAAAAATAAAATAAACATGCAATAATAATAACAACAACTTTTAATGCAGCGGAAATAAAATCATAAGTATCAAAATAATATTCCACCACAGGATTTAAATCAAATCCTCATCTCATATATATAAATAAACTTTTTAATACAAGTTCAGTTCAAATTCTTAAAATACATATCTCATATAGATACAATACATCAACCTCCAAAGCAACCATAACTACTGCAGTGTCTAGATCATAAAATAAAACTCAATACTCAGATAAGCAGTTTACACAAAGAAGCTGGGGCGGAAGAAATCCGACATACAGGCCTGCTACTAAGGTTTGAAGAAGATGACTCTCCTGAAAAATGGTCAACGGAGGGGAGTCAAACCTCACTGAGTGAATTACTATAATATATATACATGCATACTAAATGACAATGCACACAATCAAAAGTATATATATCTAATAAGTATATATATACAAGCAAATACACGCAGATGCAATAAAATCATTTTATATATATTTATTGAAAATCACAGTTTATGAAGAATTAAATAGAACCCTAGAATATCGCAACCTCAAAACAGTGTTAGACAACACTCTAGCCATACAGGCTCAATTATTCCAATATATGATCACTTGATCCATTTGGATAGTAGACGGGCCCCAAGACACTTAGTCAACCGAGCTCCAGCAGTCTGATTGGCCCCGAGACACTTAGTCAACCGAGCTCTAGCAATCACACCGCCAAACCAATCTCACACATCAAATAATCATATCCAATCAATATCCACAAATGGTTAGTAATATAGCCTAAATGCTATAAGTGTACCGGTACGTACTCGGTCCTAGTGCCGCCCACTAGGTAGCACGTTCTATTGATATCCTTCATTGAAATATAAAGCATACATTCATAAAAGTAAATGTTGCATGAATTTACAATAAATAGTAACATAAATCGTATATATATACTAGAAATATACCAAAAGTAAACCAGGTATATTTCGAGTATATATGCATCAAATAAATCCAATTAAATCGTAAAATAAACTAAATATATATTTAAAAACATTTTGAACATAAATGTCTAATAAAGCATGCATATAATTCAAAATATACCAAAAATAAACTAAAAATAAACTTAAGTACTGATTAAATTATTCATGCATATTTAATCCAAATAAAACATATAATTCTAAATCATGCACCCTAAACATATATATATAAAATAGTAACTCACACTTAGTGCGCTCCTCGAGATGGGTCCGACGGGCCTGGTCCACTAGGCCTCAGTCTCGGCGCAACTAAACATACAAAAATAACAGACATCAGGATAAACCTAACAAAAAATCCTAGAAACTCGATCTAGAATATTAGACACAGAAACAGAATTAGGGTTCGACCGGACATCATGTTTTACGAGAATTCTACCAAAAATTCGATAGAACCTCCCTTGTAAAATGGACATCTGTCTACTCAAAGAGTAGAGCCGGCCCTGCAAAGAAATGCACTTCGAAAAATAGACACAAAAACACATCCACAACCCCTCGGTCGGACTCCAAACTACAGTCTATCGATCGGGGTCCACAATCACAGAATATTTATGAAAATACCAAAAATACCCTTATATCACAGAGATACATTTAATAAGTAGAAATTACATAATTAACCCTAAAACACATTAAAAATCGATAAAACTCATTTTATTAGAAAAATCATATATTATATATATAATTGAAAATAATTCACGAAAAATAGTTTTAATTAATTAAAAATACTAAATCATTTTTAGAAATCATTTTTATACCTTAAATAACTATAAACACCAATTTAATTACATTTTTAGTCCATTTAGGGTAAAATTACCAAAATACCCCTATATATATAAATATACTAAAATTCATTCAAAAATTCACCAAAAATAGTATAATTATCCAAAATTAATTTTCTCAACATATTTATCAATAATATCAATAATTAAACTCAATTAACTAATTGATTTCAAATAAAAACACAATTAACCTAATTTTCCAAAATTACATAAACCTAATTAAATTCAAATAAATACATAAAAATTCATAAAAATTCCAAATAAATTCCTATAATTCATTTTAACACCTATATTTATCATAAAACACAATTTCATAATTTATTTAATTAATTTTTGAAAATTAGAAAATAATATTAAAATATTCAAAAATACCCAAAAATCAAAATAATCTCCAAAAATTCTAAAAAAATCACACATGAATATTAACCTACTAGGATCAATATTTTTGAAGGAATTTTTCATGAATCAATCAAATTAAAGTTCAAAAAAATCAAAAACCCTAAAATGACCGAAATTGAAAAATCAAAACCTAACCAAATCAAGACCATTTTAAGTGAAACAAAGCTTGGAATCACACTCATCGGAGCTCAAGGAGAAGAAAGAGACTGGCGGTGTCAAAAATGGTGGCCGGAATCGCGAGGTGTGAAGAAAAATGGAACTTTCGGTTTTTCGGCGATGACAGAGGCAAACAGCGCCGGAGAAGGAAAGAAAAGGTGGCGGAGCTGCTGGCTAGGAAGGGCGGAGCTGCTAGCGGCACACCGACAACCTGAGAACAGAATTAGCAGCGGTAAGGGGGAGAAGGAGACGATCGGGAAGAGGAAGGAAGAGGGAGGGGTTGAAATGGTAATTTTCCAAAATTTTGATTTTTAACATATTATATGTATATATATATATATATATATATATATATATATATATATATATATATATATATATATATATATACTTTACACTATACATTAAAATAATATAAAATCACAGATATTAAATATACACCACACACATATAATTTAATATTTAAATAATTTAATACACCTAAAAATAATTAAATAATATTAAAACTAATTAATAAATAATAAAATATTAGGGTAATTAATTAAACCTTAATTAGTTAAATAAATACACATATATATGTTATTTAGTATTTTAAAAATATGTATGAGTTCATGCAAGTCCGGAAATCTATTAAAAATAATTAATAATACATAATTTACGTGAAAATTTCCCCAAAAATAGAATTCTTAGGAAAATTTTACGTAAAGCACTTAAAATAATACACAATAATTAAAATAGGTTTTAAATACATATCAACTCGTAAAAATATCATAATTATACACAAAATTATTAACACTGCATATCCCGATGCAGTATTAAAATATTTAAAAACACGGGATATTACAGTTATATATATATGTATATATTGTTTCTTTTTAAACATGTGGTGAGAATTATTTTGGAGTATAATATTATTATATTATAATATAAGTTATTAAAGTTATATATATATATATATATATATATATATATATATATATAAAGTTTGAATTATTTACAACTCGTGCCATCCCTCCTTCCTCCATTCTTCCCAATGCCCCTCCTCCCATTCTCACCTCTGCAACTCTCTTCCCTCATCGTCGGTGTGCCTTCTAGTGTGTCACCACCCTCTCCAGCTCACTTTGCCGCCTGATACTCCCTTTTCCGTCGTGTTTTGGTCGTTTCTTGGCCGAGAAATCGAAACCCAAGTTTAACTCCGTTCAATCAATTTTTGGCCACCAAATTGGACGCTGCCAATCTCTATCTCTTCCTTGAGCTCCAGTGAGTGCATTTCTAGCTTGGTTTCACTTGATTTGGTCTAGATTTTCGTTGGTGATCAATTTTCTATTTCGGCCATTTTGGATTCTTTAATTTTTTGAACTTCAATTTTAGTGATTCAAGCTTACTTCCTTCACAAAGATTATTCTTAGTAGCTCAATCTACATCCTGTAATTTTTTTAGAATTTTTGGAATTTATTTTGATTTTTGTGAATTTTTGATTATTTTATTAATATTTTCTAATTTTCATAAATTAATTAAATAATTTGTGAAATTATGATTTATGGTGTTTTTCGGGGTTAAAATGAATTTTATAAATTTATTTGTAATTTTTGTGATTTTTGAATAATTATTATGCATTTATTCAGTTTAGGTGAATTTTGGAAAATTAGGTTAAATGAGTATTTTGTTAAAATTAATGGTTAATTGAGTATAATTATTGATTTTATTGAATTATATATTGAGAAATTAATTTTTGAGCAATTATATAATTTTTAGTGAATTTTTGAATAATTATAGTATATTATGTGAATTTATATATAATTAGGGGTATTTTGGTAATTTGATAATAATTTGGTTGAAAATTAAGTTAAATTGGTTTTAATAATTATTTGAGGTATAAAAAATGATTTTTATAAATTATTTACTATTTTTAACTAATTAAAACTATTTTTAGAAAATTATTTTCAAATTATTTATAATATACTATTTTTGTAAATAACTGAGTTTTTATTGATTTTTAATATGTTTTTGGGCTAATTATGAAATTTGGATTTATAAAATGAATTTTGGTTAATATTTATGAATTTATCGAGAATTGTGGATTTTTAATAATATTTTATTAAAATTAGGGTTTTTATGTAATTATCGGTAAAATAATTATTTTTAGCGTTTAAATCCCTAAATTGCTATATGTTGATATATAAAGGGTATTTTTGGTATTTTTGGAATTTGAATGTATTCTGTGCATATCTCGTGAATTGTGAACCTCGGTCGATAGAATTGTAGTTTGGGAGTCCGACCGAGGGGTTGTGTGACTGTATATTCTTGAAGTGTGTTTTCTTGTAGGAATGACTCTACTTTCTGAGTAGAGAGATATCAGTTTTACAGGGGAGGTTATGCAGAAGTTTTGGAAAAATTCTCGTAAAATGTGACATCTGGTCAAATCCCTATTCCTTATTTGTGTCCGGTGTTTTAGATCGAGTCTCTAGAATTTCGTTAGATTTATTCTAATTTTGTGTTGTCATTTATTTATTTAGTTGCGTTGAGACCGAGGCCTAGTGGACCAGGCCCGTCGGACCCATCTCGTGGAGCTCACAACTGTGAGTTGTTATTTTATATATACGTGTTTTAGGATTGCATGTTTTAGAAATGTATGTTTAAATTTTATGAAATATGCATAAACGATTTAATAATTGCTTAGGTATATTTTAGTATATTTTAAATTAAATGCATGTTTTATTATTGAATTATACTTAAAATGTTTTTAAGTATGTGTATAGTTTATTTCTGGTTTATTTTATAAATAAATTGAATTTATTTGATATATATATACTCGAAATATACTTGATTTATTTTTGGTATATTTCTAGTATATATATGGTTTATATTGTTGTTTTAATTAATGTCATGCATCATTTATTTCATGAATGTATGGATTTATTTTGAATGAATGATATCAATAGAACATGCTACCTAATGGGCAGTACTAGGACCGAGTACGTACCGGTACAACGATAGAATTTAAGTTAAATTACTAACCTATTTATGAATTATGATTGGATTGATTGGATTGATGTGTGATGTGATTTGAGAGTGTGATTGCTAGAACTCGGTTGACTAAGTGTCTCAGGGCCAATCACACTGACAGTCAGACTGCTGGAGCTCGGTTGACTTAGTGTCTTGGGGCCAGTCTACTGTCCAAATGGAACAAGTGAATTTATTTGGAATAAGTGAGCATGTATAGCTAGAGTGTTGTCTAACACTCTTTTGAGGTTGCGATCATCTAGGGTTCTATTTGATCTTTCATAAACGGTTATTATTTTCAGTATTATATAAAATGATTTTTACTGTATCTATGAGTATTTGACTGTATATATATTTATTATATATACTATTGAGTGTTTGCATTTGTCATTTAGTTATGCATGTATATATATTATAACAATTCACTTAGTGAGGTCTGACTCTCCTCCGTTGATTATTTTTCAGGAGAGTCTTTGTCCTCAGACCTCAGTAGCAGACCTTTACACCGGATTTCTTCTGCCTTGGCTTTATTATGTAAACTGCTTACTTAATTTTATTTTGTATTCAAGACACTGTAGTAGTTGTTTTAGTGAGCAGTATGTATTATATATGTTTGAGATTTAAATTTTAAAAGTTTGAACCGAGAATTTGTATTGAAAGATTATATATATATGAGATGAGTTTGTGTTATTAAATCAGTTGGTGAGATACATTATTACTTATGAGATTTTAATTTCCACTGCAAGATATTTTATTTATTTTATTATTGTTACATGCTTTTATTTTATTTTATTTTAAAGGCTTACTACGGGTTCCAAATTTAAAAGAATTCCCATTTTCTAGCGCTGGTCATAGCCCCTGTTTTAGGTTATAACAAAGTTAGTATCAAAGCGGAGTTCTATGTCAGGGCCTTAGTTGTGTGAGTTATGGCCCTAGTTTTTAGTGTTATATTTTTCTTTGAAACTACTGCAGTGAATTAGGTTCGAGTATGTCTTGATAAGTATTCCTTGATTTAGTTTTTTGCATTATCCTCTGTTGTCTATTTTGTATGAATCCTTCTATTTGTCTTTTCAGAATGAGGAGGCAAGCGCGTGTCGCTGCACCGGTCGTTAAGGCCGAGGATGATGAGTCCTTTCAGGATGAGGTTTTACCTCATGAGCTGCCAATTAGACGTAGAGGTCATGGCAGAGGTAGACCTTGAGGAGCGGGAGGTCACCGTAGGCAAAGGGAGATACAGGATGAGGAGCCTGTAGAGCCTGAGTACGAGGATGTTCCTGTACCTCCAGTAGTTCAGCCTGCCTATCAGTAGGGTATATCTGACCCTAAGGCAGCTCTGTTTTATGCCAAAGTTGGTAGGATTGCCTTTGATGGGACTTTCGACCCTCTAGATTTTCTGCACGTGATCGAGACTAGGACTTGGACTGCTCACACCGAGTACTAACGGATTATAATAGTCAAGCTTTCTATTGAGGGACCAGCCCTGGACTGGTTTATTCAGATGATCCAGCCGAATATGATGACGATGACCTAGGCTCAGTTTAGAGAGCGATTCATGAGGAGATTCTACCTAGAACTGCTTCGCATGAGTTACAGACTCTGATTGACTAGTATTTCTCGCGATGACAAATTTATTGAGGAGTACACTCGAGAGTTCCTCCGGCTTGGCAGATATGCAAAGGATCTTATGTGAGACCAGTACTTCGTAGTCACTACATATGTCATTGGATTGGGTTATGCATTTGCTGGTATGCCTACAGCGGGCCTTACTCTGGAGTCGGTGATTGAGTTGGCCAAGGAGATTGAGCTAAGGCTAGTCAAGCAGGGAGCTATGCCTGATTATTACCAGTTGGATGTATAGTCAGGTGGATTCCAGACTACTCCGTACTCAAGTTTCCATATTAGTTTGAGTAGTTAGTAAAGAAGTCTAGCTCAGCAGAGTCAGAGACAACAACAGCGGGTACATCAGAGCAGTAGACATGGTTGTGGAGGTCAGCGTAGACCATTCAGACTCGGGTCAGGTGCTTCAAGCAGCAGCAGTGGATATAGTTTCGGGTCAGCTGCCAGTGTATGTCAGACCTACGGCAGAGTCCATCAGGGACCGTGTTCTATGACACCGCTGACGTGTTTCAGATGCAGGAAAATGGGACATTATGCTAGATCGTATCCTTATTTTGGGTATCAGCAACCATAGATTCCACGATTTCCTCAACAATTGATTGCTAGTGCTGCACCTGTTCCTTTTCAGTTGCCTCCAACCCAACATCAGAGTTCTACTCAACTTATTCCCCAGCAGGGTCGTGGTAGAGGTGCTAGAGGAGGTGCCAAAGGTGTTGGCCAGGCTTCTACCAACTAGCAAGGAGGTCGAGGAAAGGCCAGAGTCTTCCATCTTACTCAGAGGGATGCTTAGGCATCCAATGCAGTCGTGGTTGGTATTGTTTCTGTCTGTTACCTGGATGCATGGGTTTTGTTTGATCTAGGTGCCACGCATTTGTTTGTTTCTCCTATTTTTGCTTCCAAGTCTTATTGGCAAGCTTCACAGATGGCTTTTCCTTTGTCTATTGCCACTCCTTTAAGTAATTCTTTGGACACCGATGTTGTTCTTTCTAGTTGTCCAGTTCTTGTTGGAGGTAGAGAATTATCTGCTGATTTGATTCTGTTGAATGTGATGGAATTCGATGTTATTCTGGGTATGGATTGGTTATCTCAGTACTGATAGTAAAACTGTTGGAGCTCAATTGACCAAGTGTCTCGGGGCCAATCATACTGACAGTTAGACTACTGGAGCTCGGTTGACTCAGTGTCTCGAGGCTAGTCTACTGTCCAAATGAAACAAGTGAATTTATTTGGAATAAGTGAGCATGTATGGCTAGAGTGTTGTCTAACTTATTTAAGGTTGCAATCATTTAGGGTTCTACTTGATCCTCCATAAATGGTTATTATTTTCAATATTATATAAAATGATTTTTCCTGCATCCGTGTGTATTTTCCTGTATGTATATTTATTATATATACTATTGAATGTGTGCATTTGTCATTTAGCTATACATATATATATATTATAACAATTCACTCAGTGAGGTCTGACTCCCCTCCATTGATTTATTTTTTTTAGGAGAGTCTTCGTCCTTAGACCTCAGTAGCAGACCTTTACGTCGGATTTCTTCTGCCCCGGCTTTATTATGTAAACTGCTTACTTGATTTTATTTTGTATTCTAGACACTGCAGTAGTTGTTTTAATGAGCAGTATATATTATATATGTTTGAGATTTAAATTTTAAAGTTTGAACTGAGAATTTTTATTGAAAGAATTTATATATATGAGATGGATTTTATGCTATCAAATGAGTTGATGGATTATTATATTACTATTGAAATTTAATTTCTGTTGCATAATGTTTTATTTATTTTTATATATGTTGCATGCTTTTATTTTATTTAATTTTAAGGCTTGCTATGGGTCCCGAATTTAAAAGAACTCTCGTTCCCTAGCGCGGGTCATGACCCCTGTTTTGGGTCGTGACAAAGTTGGTATCAGAGCGGAGTTTCGTGTTAGGGCCTTAATTGTGTGAGTTGTGGCCCTAGTTTTCAGTGTTATGTTTTCTTTTGAAACTACTACAGTGAATTAGGTTCGAGTATGTCTTGATACGTATTCCTTGATTTAGTTTTTTGCATTATCCTCCGTTGTTTGTTTTATTTGAATCCTTATGTTTTTCTTTTCAGAATGAGCAGGCAAGCATGTGTCACTCCACCGATCGTTGAGGCCGAGGATGATGAGTCCTTTCAGGATGAGGTTTTACCTCCTGAGCTGCTAGCTGGGCGCAGAGGTCGTGGTAGAGGTAGATGTCACAACCCAAACTAGGAGTCATGACCGGCGCTAGGGAACGGGAATTCTTTCGAATTCGGAACCCATAGCTAGCCTAAGAAAATAAAATCATGCAATAAATAAATAAAAGTATGACAGAATTAAAATTTTTTGAATCAATATATAAAATAAATACTCCAAATCCTTTCATAAATGAATACATATTCGCACAGTGTTCAAATACAAATTCTCAGAGAATTTAATATCCAAATAAAATAATACTCTTCCAATACAACAGTACTACTACTGCAGTTTCTAGAATACAAATCAGAGTTCAGAATATACAATTACATAAAATAGCCGAAATGGAAGAACACTGGCGAGGGACTCTACTACTAAGGTCTGACGATATAGGATCTCCTGAAAAAAATAATTGAAGGGGGTCAGACCTCACTAAGTGAATTATTATACTATATATACATGCAATCTAAACCATAACACTCAGGCATTCTTATATATAGATGTATATACACACATTTCACACGAATGCCAAACTCTGCTTTTATAAATATACTAAATGTAAAAAACGTTTAGTTTAATTCATGAATGATCCATAAAACCCTAATAATAGCAACCTCAATCAACCCCATCATCACTCTAGCCATATAGGCTCACTTGATTCCAAATAGAACACTTATTCCAAACTGGACAATAGACTGGCCCCAAGACACTAAGTCGATCGATCTCTAGCAGTCTGGCTATTAGTGTGATTGGCTCCGAGACACTTGGTCAACCGAGCTTCGGCAATCACACTATCTATCACTTCACATCTCAATCAACCCAATAGATCATTCATTCTACTATGGACAGTAGACTAGCCCCGAGACACTAAGTCGACCGAGCTCTAGCAGTCTAACTGTCAGTGTGATTGGCCCCACAATCACACTATCTACCATACCATTAATCTTAGTCAAATCAATTATAATCACCAAAATTAATTCTCACTCAATCCTTATTTATCGGACCGGTACGTACACGATCCTAGTGCTACCCACTAAGAAGCACGTTCTATTGATATCCTTCATTAAAAATAAATATTCATTCAGAAAATAATTAATGTAGAACAATATTCAGAATAGTAAAATCAACCATATATATATGCTTAAAATATGCCCAGTATATTTTGGGTATATATATATAAATATGTTAAATAAAGTATGAAATATACTAAAGGTAAACCATTAATATAGTTAAAAACAATTGTGTATCAATAATACAATATGCATTTACTTAAAAATGTACCTAAATATACAAAGAATATACCCTAAGTACACAAATTACTTAATAAAAAAATTATGTAAAAATATTCATTTAAATATGTGTATGTACTAAAACATGCATTTAGGTTTACATATATTCACATTATACCAAAATAACCTAATTTCCTAGCATGTATATGTAATAATTAAACCCTAAGTATACCACTATTGTATTAGGCTTAAATTAATAATAAAACATATATTTACTTGGAAATATATCAAAAATATACCAAAAATAAACCTAAAAACAATTTAAGTGTAAGTTTATAATATAGCATGCAATTATTTAAGAATAAACCTAAAATATACTGAAACTATACCTAAAGTATTCTAATCATTTAATAAAATAATTATGACTAAGTGTACATTTAAAACATGTATATATATTACTAAAATGTATCAAACCTAAACCTAATTGTTTAATGTGCACATATTAGAATAATATGCATATATACAAAAATACAACCTTAGATGTACCAAAAATATTATCATTTAAATCTCTTTAAAAACATATAATGAGAATGAAAAACCCTAAATGATGCATCCTATATGCAATGCATATATATACAGTATAATAACTCACATGTTAGCGCTCCACGAGACAAACTCGACGGGCCTGATCTGTTAGGCCTCGGCCTCGGCACAGTTAGAAAAATAAAATAATAATAACCATTAGAATAAACTTCTAACTTTATACTTCTAGGATTACTATAGACAGATTCAGTCAAGAATTCGGAATTAGACTCGGACCAGTTGTCACGTTTTATGGGAAATCTATCAAAATTTTGGTAGAGTCTCCTCTGTAAAACGGATATCTCCCTACAAAAGTAGGACCGATCCTGCACAGAAAATACACTTCAAGAATACACAGCCACAACCCCTCGGTCAGACTCCCAAACTACAATTCTACCGATCGAGGTTCACATTTTACGAGATAAACACAGAATACATTAAATGCCAGAACTACCAAAATACCCTTAAATAATCAAAATATAGCAAATCAAGTATTTAAAACACGAAAAATAATTATTTTACCGATAATTACATAAAAACCCTAATTTTAATAAAATATTATTAAAAATCAACAATTCTCGATAAATTCATAAATATTGACCAAAATACATTTTTAAAACTCCAAATTACATAATTTAACCCTAAAATATATTAAAAACCGATAAAAATTCATTTATTTAGAAAAATAGTATATTATATATAATTTAAAAATAATTTACGAAAATAGTTTTAATTAGTTAAAAATACTAAATAATTTGTAGAAATCATTTGTATACCTCAAATAACTATTAAAACCAATTTAATTATATTTTTACCCAATTTAGTACCAAATTACCCAAATACCCCTAGTTATGTAAATTCACTATAATTAATAAAAAATTCACCAAAAATAATATAATTACTCAAAAATTAATTTCTCAACATATAATTCAATAATATGAACAAATATACTCAATTAACCAATTAATTTCAATAAAACACATAATTAACCTAATTTTCCAAAAATCACATAAACTAAATAAATTCACATTAATTATACAAAAATTACAAATAAATTTATAAAATGGATTTTAACACCTATAAACACCATAAATTACAATTTCATAATTTATTTAATTAATTTTTGAAAATTAGAAAATATTAATAAAATAATAAAAAATTCACAAAAATCCAAAGAATTTTCAAAAATTCCAAAAAAAATCAAAGAGGTAGATTACGCTACTAGGATCAATGTGTGAAGGAAGTTTGCATGAATCAACCAAATCGAAGCTCAAAAAAAATCAAAAACCCTAAATGGCTGAAATTGAAAATTCGAAACCTAGGGAAATCTAGACCATTTCAAGTAAAACAAAACTTGAAAATGCACTCACCGAAGCTCAAGGAAGAGATAGAGACCGGTAGGGCTCGAAATGGTGGCCGAAAAGTCATCGATCGGAGTTAATGGCAACTTTCAGCAACTCTATGAAAATCCGACCAAACTCACCGAAAATGGAGGCTTTGGATGTCGGGAATGGTTAGAAGAAAAGGTGGCATGCCGGGAGGCACACCGACTGCGAAGGAACGGACTTACAGATGAAGAAAATGGCAAAAATCGATCGGGGAAGAAGGAGGAGCTATTGATGGCACAATGGTAATTATTTCAAACTTTATTTTAGTTATGTCTATTATATGTATATATATATATATATCTCCATTATTATTTTAATATATAATATAATACACACAATAAATAGGCACTACACACTTACTTTAATAATATATATACACACAATATACATATATACACACTTAATTAATATTAAAACTATATAATAAAATTTAATTTAATTAAATAAACCCTAATTTAATTTAAATGCATGTATACGTATATATTTTATTCGACACTTAAAAATCATGCATGGACTCATGCAAATTCACAAAACCACTTAAAATAATTAATATTTATTTATTTACGTCTTAATTTCCCCGAAATAAAATTCCCAGGAAAATTTTACGTAAAGAACTTAAAAAATAATTAAAATAATTAAAATGAGTTTAATAAATGACAAACTAATTAAATAATTATAAATATATATATTAAAATTATTAACACTACATATCCCAATGCAGTTTAAAAATTATTTAAAAACTCGGGATGTTACAGTAGACCTCGAGGAGCAGCAAGTCGCCATAGACAGAAAGAGTTACAGGATGAGAAGCCAGTAGAGCCTGAGTACGAGGATGTTCTTGTACCTCCGGTTGTTCAACCTGTTTAGCCTACCTATCAGCAGGGTATATATGACCCTGAGGTAGCTCTGTTCTATACCAAAGTTGGTAGGATCGCTTTCAATGGGATGTTTGATCCTTTAGATTTTCTGCATGCGATCGAGATGAGGACTTAAACTGCTCACACCGAGTACCAGCGGATCATGATAGTTGAGCTTTATATTGAGGGACTAACCCTGGAATGGTTTATTCAGATGATCCAGCCTTACATGATGATGATGACCTAGGCTCAGTTCAAAGAGCGATTCATAAGGAGATTTTGCCCAGAGCCGCTTCGTATGAGTTATCGACTCTGATTAACCAGTATTTCTCGTGGTGATAGATCGGTTGAGGAGTATACCCGAGAGTTCCTTCGGCTTGGCAGATATGCAGAGGATTTGATGTGAGACCAGTACTTCGCAGTCACCACTTACATTACTGGATTAGGTTTTGCATTTGCTGGTATGCCTACAACGAGCCTTACTCTGGAGTCAGTGATTGAGTTGGCTAAGGAGATTGAGCTGAGGCTGGTCAGGCAAGGAGTTATGCCTGATTATTACCAATTGGGTGTATAGTCAGGTGGATTTCAGACTACTCCGTACTCGAGTTTTTAGATTGGATCGAGTAGTCAGTAGAGAGGTCCAGCTCAGCAGAGTCAGAGACAGCAGCAGTGGGTACATCAGAGCAGTAGACATGGCCGTGGAGGTTAACATAGACCATTCAGACTTGATTTAGGTGCTTCGAGTAGCAGCAGTGGTCGTAGTTCCGAGTCAATTGCCAGTGTTTGTTAGACCTGCAGCAGAGTCCATCAAGGACCATATTACATAACATCGCTGACGTGTTTTAGATGCGGGTAGACGGGACATTATGCTAGATCATGTCCTTATTCCGGGTATCAGCAACCGTAAATTTCATGATTTCCTCAGCAGTCGATTGCTAGTGTTGCACCTATTCCTTTTCAGTTGCCTCCAGCCCAACATCAGAGTTTTACTCAACTTGTTCCCCAGCAAGGTAGTGGTAGAGGTGCCAGAGGTGTTGGCCAGGCTTCTACCAGCCAGCAGGGAGGTCGAGGACATGCCAGTGTCTTCTATACATGTACATATATATATAGATTTAATTATTATTTAAAACTATATAATATAATATAATTTAATTAAAATAAACCCTAATTTAATTTAAATGCATGTATACGTATATATTTTTATTTGACACTTAAAAATCATGCATGGACTCATGCAAATTCACAAAACCATCTAAAATAATTAATATTTATTTATTTACGTTTTAATTTCCCCGAAAATAAAACTCTCGGGAAAATTTTATGTAAAAGACTTAAAAATAATTAAAAATGACTTTAATAAATAACAAACTAATTAAATAATAAAAAGTATATATAAAAATTATTAATATTGCATATCCCAATGCAGTTTAAAATTATTTAAAAACTTGGGATATTACAATGTTTTAGGGTTGCATGTTTTAGAAATGTATGTTTAAATTTTATGAAATATGCATAAATGGTTTGATAATTGCTTAGGTATATTTTTGGTATATTTTAAATTAAATGCATGTTTTATTATTGAATTATACTTAAAATATTTTTAAGTATATATATAGTTTATTTATGGTTTATTTTGTAATTAAATTGAATTTATTTGACATATATATACTTGAAATATACTTGGTTTATTTTTTGTATATTTCTAGTACATATATGGTTTATATTGTTATTTTAATTAATGTCATGCATCATTTATTTTATGAATGTATGGATTTATTTTGAATGAAGGATATCAATAAAACGTGCTACCTAGTGGGCAGCACTAGGACCGAGTACGTACCGATATGATGATAGATTGTAGGTTAAATTACTAACCTATTTGTGGATATTGATCGAATTGATTTGATTGATGTGAGATGTGTCTCAAGGCCAATCACACTAACAGTCAGACTGCTAGAGCTTTGTTGACCAAGTGTCTCAGGGTCAATCACACTGACAGTCAGACTGCTGGAGCTCGGTTGACTTAGTGTCTCAAGGCCAGTCGACTGTCCAAATGGAATAAGTGAATTTATTTGGAATAAGTGAGCCTGTATGGCTAGAGTGTTTTCTAACACTATTTGAGGTTGCGATCATTTAGGGTTCTATTTAATCCTTCATAAATGGTTATTATTTTCAGTATTATATAAAATGATTTTTGCTGCATCTGTGTGTATTTGCCTGTATGTATATTTATTATATATACTATTGAATGTGTGCATTTTTCATTTAGCTATGCATGTATATATATTATAAAAATTCACTTAGTGAGGTCTAACTCCCCTCCGTTGATTTATTTTTTTTAGGAGAGTCTTCGTTCTCAAACCTTAGTAGCAGACCTTTATGCTGGATTTCTTCTGCCTCGACTTTGTTGTGTAAACTGCTTACTTGATTTTATTTTATATTCTAGACATTGCATTTATTGTTTTAATGAGCAATATGTATTATATGTTTGAGATTTAAATTTTAAAGGTTTGAACCAAAAATTTGTATTAAAAGATTTTATATATATAAGATGGATTTTATGCTATCAAATGAGTTAATGGATTATTATATTACTATTGAAATTTAATTTCTATTGCATAATGTTTTATTTATTTTTATATATATTGCATGCTTTTATTTTATTTTATTTTAAGGCTTGCTACAGGTCCCAGATTCAAAAGAATTCCCGTTCCCTAGCGCGGGTCATGGCCCCTGCTTTGGGTCGTGATAATCGTCATGATTGCAGCTGCATTAAAGGCAACTACAAATGGGCTGCCATAGAGGTGGCAGCTCATCGATAAGGCAATCACCTCATTGGCAGCTACTAAAGAGGCGATCGCCTCATTACACTGAGGCGATGCCCCTTTGACCCGGGCCTGCGTTAGGCCTGGTGGGCTTGGGCTAGATTTGGATAGTTGGGCCAAGTTTTGGGTTTTCCAGGTTTTGGGTTTTCAAGTCCTCTTTTCACTAGAGATTTAGGTTTCATTCTCGTGTCCGAGTTCCACATTCTCATCATTGGGCTTGACAACAGGCCGGTCAAACTGAGCAACCCTAATTTGTCCCCTAACACGGGCCGACCGAAACCGGGTGTCTACACGTATTTTATAAGTTACTACATATATATATGTGTGTGTGTGTGTGAATATTTAAGTGTATGGTGTGTGAATTTAGTAAAATATAATAATATATATTATAATATATAGTTTATTAGATTAATATTATATAGTATTATGTATTATATACATAAAATAAAAAACTTACCCATTTTCTTCTTCTCTCTCCCTAATCCCCCACCATCATCACTTGTCAGTGCCGTTCACTGGCCATTGGTGTGCTTCCTGCTCTTCCGCCATCAGCCACCTCTCCCTCTGCCAGCTCTGTCGCCTTCCCTTCCTTTCCCAGCACTGGTAACGATAATAGCTTTCATTTCTAACTGAAAAATGATTTCTCATCATTCTCCTTTGTCCAGCCACTAAATCATATGTTTCCAATGCCGTTGAACTCCTGGTGCTTCGAGGAGGAGGAATCCAAGCTCCTTTCGGCTTGAAAATGCATTTTAGTGAGGTTTCTAGCTCATTTTCAATTTCAGCCATTTTTGGTTTTTTGATTTTTTTTTTTTCGATAATTCTTGCTTGATTCATGAAAAATCCCTTTACAAAAGTTGTTCCCCTTAGCTCAATCTACATCCTTGATTTTTTGTGTAATTTTTGTGAATTTTTGAATATTTTATTATTATTTTAATTATTTTCGTAAATTAATTATATAAATTATGAAATTGTTATTTTTGATGTTATTGGTGGTTAATATTAATTTTACAATTTAGTTTATAATTTTTTTGAATTTTTTGTAATTTTTATAATTATTTTTAGTTTATGTTAGTTTTGAAAATATAGGTTAAATATATATTTAATTAGAAATAATTGGTTAATTATATATTTTTGTTGATTTTAATGAATAATATGTTGAGAAAATAATTTTTGTGTATTTATATAATTTTTATTCAATTGTTTAGTATTATTAGTATTTTATGTGTATTTTTAAATATTAGGGGTAATTTGGTGATAATTTTAGTTAAATATTAAGTTTAATTGGCTTTAATAATTATTTGAGGTATAAAAATTATTTTTATAAATTATTTACTAATTTTAACTAATTAATATTAATTTTTAAAAATAATTTTCAAATTATATATAATATACTATTTTTGTAAATAAATGGATGTTTAGTAATTTTTAATATATGTTTGGACTAATTAAGTAATTTGGTTTGGTAAAATGAATTTTTATTAAATTATATTGAATTATAGAGAAATTTTGATTTTTAATAATATTATATTATTATTAGGGTTTTTAAGTAATTTTTAGGAAAATAATTACTTTTGGTGTTTTAATACTTAATATGCTATATTTTGATATTTGAAGGGCATTTATGGTATTTATTGATTTTAATATATTTTATTGTATTATTGAATTTGTGTTGAATTATGGACCTCAATTGGGGAATTTTAGTAATTCGGGATCCTAACCGAGGGTTATGAGAATTTTTGTACTCGAAGTGTATTTTTCTTACAGGACCGGCTCTACTTTTTAGTAAAGAGATGTCCGTTTTACAGAGGAGGTTTTGCTAAATTTTTGATAGAATTCTCATAAAATGTGCCATCGGGTCTAATTCCTATTTTGTGTCCGTTTGTGTTTAGAATTCTAGATTGAGTCTTTAGAAGCTTAAGTTAGAGTTGTTCTAATGTCGTGATTATTTTTATTGTTTAGTTGCGCCGAGACCGAGGTCTAGCATACCAGTCTCGTGGAGCGCATCCCTATGAGTTATTATGATATATATACATTGCTTTAGGTTGCATGTTTTATAATTATATGTTTTAAATATAAAATTTTGCATAATTGTTTTATGAAATGCTTAAGTATATCTTAGGTATATTTTTAGTATATCTTAGGTATATTTTTAGTATATCTTTGGTATATTTTGAAATGAATGCATGTTTTTCCTTTTGAATTATATTCAAATTATTTTTAAGTATATTATTGATTTATTTTGGGTATATTTCATGAATTGTTTGAATTGATTTTACGTATATATACTTGAAATATACTTAATTTATTTTAGGTCTATTTCTGGTATATATATGGTTTACTTGATCATTTTGAATGCCATTTATATTATTTATTCTTGAATGTATGTTTTAATATAAATGAAGGGTATCGATAGAACGTGCTTCCTAGTGGGTAGCACTAGGACTGAGTATGTACTGGTGCGATAGATTGTAGGTTGAATTACTAACCTATTTGTGGAAATTTTGACTTGATTGATTTGATTGATAGGAGATGTGATTAATGGTATGATTGTTGGAGCTCGGTTGACTAAGTGTCTCGGGGCCATTAACACTGACAATCAGACTGCTGAAGCTCAGTCAACTTAGTGTCTCGTGGCTAGTCTACTGTCTAGTTGGATTAAGTGAATTTACTTAGAATTAAGTCAGCCAGTATGGCTAGAATACATTCTATTGATATTGAGGTTGCGGTCATTTAGGATTCTATTTGATCCTTCATAAACTAATATTTTTCAATATTAATTATAAAGTGATTTTTAGCATCTGCACGTACATGCTTGTATATATACTTATTACATATATGAATGTCTGCATTTGACATTTAGTATTGCATCTATATATATTATAATAATTCACTCAATAAGGTCTGACTCTCCTCAATTGATGTTTTTACAAGAGACTCCTCTTCTTCAGACCTCAGCAGTAGGCCTATCAGCCGAATTTCTTTCGCCCCGACCTTACTATGTAAATTACCTGTTTAAGTATTTATTATTGTACTCTAGAGAACTACAGTAGTTGTATTTATAACAATAGTGAGTTTTAATTATTTTGTTGTTTGAGATTTTAATTCAGATGTTTAATCTGAATAGTGTATTAAATTATTTCATGATATGAAAAAGATTATTTATTTATGTTAAATTGAAATTTTTAATTACGGTATATTTATTTTATTTATTGTATGTTTTATTTTTTGAGGCTTGCTATGGGTTCCGGATTCGAAAGAATTCCCGTTCCCTAGCGCCAGTCATGGCCCTCGGTTTGGGTCGTGACACTTGGATGTACACTATAAGCTGTAGAATGCGCTTCTTCAAGGATCTCTTCTCTTAAATTATCTATATTAGGCATGCATAATTTACCACTGATCCATAAAACACTTTCATTATGAAGTGTAAAATTAGTGAACTTCCCTGCATGAACATTCTCCTCAAGCTCTGCTAGAATAGGATCTCAGCCCTGAGCTGCCTTAATCCTATCTCTCAATACTAATCTAACTTTGAACTGAGCTAGCAATCCACCTGATATGCTAATCTTTATCATTAGACCTTAATCCACTAACTCATGCAACTTTTGGATCAAAGGTCCCCTCTCCACATTAATGTGAGTAAGGCTATCCAAGGACTTCCTACTCAAGGCATTTGCTACTACATTAGCCTTACCTGGATGATAAAGAATATTGCAGTCATAATCTTTTAGGAGTTCTAACCATCTCCTCTGCCTGAAGTTCATATCTCTATACTGAAAAATATACTTCAGGCTCTTGTGATATGTGAAAATCTCATAAGTCACACCATACAAATAATGTCTCCAAATCTTAAGAGCAAATATCACTATAGCCATCTCTAGGTCATGAGTAGGATAATTCTATTTATGCTTCTTTAATTGCCTTAAAGCATAAGCTATCACCCTACCATTCTGCATCAACACTCAACCTAAGTCGACTCTGGAGGCGTCATAATACACAATGAACTTGTCTTCTCCATTAGGTAAGGTTAGAACTGGAGATATGGTCAACTTCTCCTTCAGTAACTGAAAACTTTCCTCACAAGCATCTAACCACACAAACTTCACATTCTTCTAAGTTAGGTGAGTCATAAGAGCTGCAATTCTTAAGAAATCCTACACAAATCTCATATAGTACCTAGCCAAACCTAGAAAACTCTGAATCTCTATGACTATTATCGGTTTGAGCCACTCAGACACTGCCTCAATCTTCCATGGATTAACCTAAATACCATCTTTAGACACTATGTGTCCAAGGAATGCAACACTCTCTAACCAAAAATCACATTTTGAGAATTTAGCATAAAGCTTATATTCTCTTAGTGTCTGCAGTACTATCCTCAAGTGATATACGTACTCCTCCATACTCTTCAAATACACCAGTCTATCATCAATGAAGACTACCATAAATTGATCCATAAATGGTATGAATTCCCTATTCATCAGATTCCTAAAAGTAGCTAGTGCATTAGTCAACTTGAAAGACATCACTAAAAACTTATATTGACCATATCGAGTGCGGAATGCCATTTTAGGAACATCGGCTTCACTGATCCGAAACTGATGATAACTCAACCTCAAGTCAACCTTAGAAAAGAACTGTGCACCTTAAAGTTGATCAAACAAATCATCTATCCTCAGAAAAGGATACTTGTTCTTCACTGTCACCTTATTCAGCTTTCTATAATCAATGCATAGTCTCTGTGTACCATCCTTCTTCTTCACAAATAGAACTGGTGCACCTTAACGAGAAACACTAGGTCTAATGAATTATCTAGTAAATCTTGCAACTACTCCTTTAATTCCTTCTATTATGCAAGAGCCATTTTGTAGGACGACATCAAAATAGGAATTGTACTTGGGACCACATCTATACAAAATTTAATCTCTCTGTGAGGTCTCTGACTATGCTGATAGGATCCTCTCTAACACCTGCTAGAGCCAACCTAAAATGTTTGGAACTGTGTGCTCTGAAATCCTCCTTATTAAACACCTCTCAGTTGATAATAATTAGGTATAATTCCCTGTTTGACCAATCTAAGCTCTATCTCCTTGGCCAATTATATCACCAACTCAAGAGTAAGGCCTACAGTAGGCATCCCAGTGAATGCAAAACCTCGTCTGGTGATGTACGTCATAATTGCAAAATACTGAACTCTCTAATGTAGTCCTCTATTGATTTTTCTCCTCTGGTGATACCCGTCAGCCAAAGTCTGTAACTCATCCGCATAGGCTCTGGATAGAAACCACTCATGAGCCCAGGTGAGTGTTGTCATATATGGTTGGATGACCTGAACGAACCAATCCAAGGCTAGCCCCTTATAGATGACGGGGTTTAGCGCACATCAAGGATTTTAGCAATCGTGATACTATTTAGGCTCAGGGCCTTAGAGAACACACTAACCACTATCACAAAAACATGGCGTGGAGATAAATAGTCGCCACTTAGGGTAATAACTGGGACAACTCGAAAAGGTGGTACTCAATTCTCTAAAAGAAAGCTAGCACCACAACTAGGAGATTCTGGATATGGAATATCAACTTCTCTTAGTCTCGTGTTCATTTAGAATAATTTTATAAATGATTATTTCATCATCTAATTACATGCAATTTTATTAAACCCTATTTGACATCCATCTAACCCTAAGCATCTAGTCAATATAATTACACATAAAAAAATTCACTCAAGATCGTGTTGTCCATAAGTCTAAACTATGTTAATTTTATTAAAAAGTTAGCTAGATTAACATTTTATTTACAAGTGAGAAAGAGACTAAAGGTGGGCCTACATTTTTATTAATTAGTGACCCTATATCTATTTATTTTAATTTTTCTAAAAATGGGCTTAAGTCTATTCAATTTTAAAGGAAAAGTTAAATTAGTGGGCCTAAATCTAACTTGGTTTTATTTTAAGTGAAATGTGGGCCTAGGTCTATTTAAAAAGAAATGAAATTAAGTGGGCTGAGCTAAGTCTAAACAAGTTTTAATTAACTAAGTGGTCCTAAAATCTAATTAACCTAATGGGCCTAAGTTGATTTTTAATTATTTAAAGTCCTAAACCATTTTTAAGCCTATTTATTAAGTGGGTTAGACCTAAACGTGGGCTTGGGGCCTAAAAACATAAAAAAAAAAGCCCGAAAAAACATAACAAACATAACAAAATCAAATAAAAATACATTCACATATGATTTCTAAAAAAACATAATTTAATTACATACAAACCCTAATTAACTAAAGCCACCATTAATTTTAATTAATTTTACCAAGTGAACCTAGTTTTACTAATTAATTTTATAGTGCAGAAGATTAAATCTTTCACTATTCCCACTACTGGGGCTATTACAAATTATGTATAAAATTTAAAATTAAACAATTATACATCCATAAATAAAAAACTACACAGGATACCAAAATGCAAAATAAAGATAAAAAAAAATTCTAAGTTCTACTGGAAAATAACACAAGATCTTCCATGGACCTTTTGTTCGTCAAAATTGTAATGACCCGAGTTTTTAAATTATTTTATTTTAAAATAGGATATGTAGTGTTAATAATTTTAAAATTTTATTTGATTATTTTACCATTTTGTGAACAATTATTATTATTTTTACGTTTAATTAAAATTTTCTACGTAAATGTATGTATTAAAGTTTATTATTTTAGGAACTATTATTTTAATAATACTTAATTTGGTGCATTAATATTTTAATATTATTATTTTAATAAATTTCATTATTTAAATGTATTTTATAAGTTATATATATGTGTGTGTGTGTGTGTGTGTGTGTGTGTGTGTGAATTTAGTAAAATATATTATAATATATAGTTTATTAATTTATATTATATAGATTTATGTATATAATATATAAAAAATAAAAACCCTCCCATTCTCTCTTCTCTCTCCCTGATCCCCCACCCTTATCGCCTATCACTGTAGTTCGTCAGCCGTCGGTGTCCCTCCTGCCCCTCCGCCATTGACCACCTCTTCCACTGCCAGCTCCGCCACCTTCCTTTCCTTCCCAATGCCGGTAATGACAACAACTCCCATTTCTAGCCGAATTAGCTTTTCTCACCATTCTCCTCTGTCCGACCACTAAATTGGATGTTTTCGGTGCTGTTGAACTCTTAGAGCTTTAAGGAGGTTGATTCTGAGCTCCTTCTAGCCTGAGAACGCGTTATAGTGAGGTTTCTAGCTTGTTTTCAATTTCGGCCATTTTTGGTTTTTTTATTTTTCAATAATTCTTGCTTGATTCATGAAAAATCCCTTTACAAAAGTTGTTCCCCTTAGCTCAATCTACATCCCTGAATTTTTGTGTAATTTTTGGGAATTATTTTGATTTTTTTATGAATTTTTGAATATTTTATTATTTTTGTAAATTAATTATATAAATTATGATTTTTGGTGTTATTGGTGGTTATTATTAATTTTAGAATTTAGTTTATAATTTTTGGGAATTTTGTGTAATTTTTATAATTATTTTTAGTTTATGTTAATTTTGAAAATATAGGTTAAATATATATTTAATTAGAAATAGTTGGTTAATTATATGTATTTGTTAATTTTATTGAGAAATATGTTGAGAAAATAATTTTTTGTATTTATATAATTTTTATTCAATTTTTTAGTATTATTAGTATTTTATGTGTATTTTTAAATATTAAGGGTAATTTGGTAATTTAGGGATAATTTTAGTTAAATATTAAGTTTAATTGGCTTTAATAATTATTTGAGGTATAAAAATGATTTTTACAAATTATTTACTAATTTTAACTAATTAATACTAATTTTTGAAAATTATTTTCAAATTATATATAATATACTAATTTTGTAAATAAATGGATTTTTAGTAATTTGTAATATATGTTTGGACTAATTAAGTAATTTGGTTTTGTAAAATGAATTTTTATTAAATTATATTGAATTATCAATAAATTTTGATTTTTAATAATATTATGTTACTAATTAGGGTTTTTATGTAATTATTGGTAAAATAATTACTTTTGGTGTTTTAATACTTAAATTGCTATATTTTGATATTTAAAGGGAATTTTTGGTATTTATTGAATTTTTATATATTTTATTGTATTATTGAACTTGTGTTGAATTGTGGACCTCGGTTGGGGAATTTTGATAATTCGGGATCCCAATCGAGGGTTGTGAGAATTTTATATTCGAAGTGTATTTTTCTTGCAGGACTGGCTCTACTTTTAAGTAGAGAGATGTCCATTTTACAGAGGAGGTTCTGCCAAATTTTTACTAGAATTCTCGTAAAATGTGACATCAGGTCTAATCCTTATTATGTGTCTGTTTATATTTTATAACTCTAGATCGAGTCTTTAGAAGTCTAATTTAGATGTATTCTAATGTCGTGATCATTTTTATTGTTTAGTTGCACCGAGACCAAGGCCTAGCGAACTAAACTCGTCGGACCAATCTTGAGGAGCGCATCCCTGTGAGTTATTATGATATATAGACATTGCTTTAGGTTGCATGTTTTAGAATTATATGTTTTAAATGTAAATTTTGCATAATTGCTTTATTAAATGCTTAAGTATATCTTAGGTATCTTTTTAGTATATCTTAGGTATATTTTTAGTATATCTTTGGTATATTTTGAAATGAATGCATGTTTTTCCTTTTGAATTATATTCAAATTATTTTTTAAGTATATTATTGATTTATTTTGGGTATATTTCATGAATTGTTTGAATTGATTTTACGTATATATACTTGAAGTATACTTAGTTTATTTTAGGTATATTTCTAGTATATATATGGTTTATTTGATCATTTTGAATGCCATTGTATATACTATTTATTCTCAAATGTATGTTTTAATATAAATGAAGGATATCGATAGAACATGCTTCCTGGTGGGCAGCACTATGACCGAGTACGTACTGGTGTGATAGATTACAGGTTAAATTACTAACTTATTATGGAAATTATGACTTGATTGATTTGATTGATGTGAGATGTGATTGATAGTGTGATTGTTGAAGCTCGGTTGACTAAGTGTCTCGGGGCCAATCACACTGACAATCAAACTGCTGGAGCTCGGTTGACTTAGTGTCTCGAGGCTAATCTACTATCCGGTTGGACTAAGTGAATTTATTTGAAACTAAGTGAGCCTGTATGGCTAGAGTGCTTTCTACTGATAATTGAGGTTGCGATATTTTTCAATATTAAATATAAAGTGATTTTTAGCATCTGTGTGTACATGCCTATATATATATTTATTATATATACTTATGAGTGTTTGCATTTGTCATTTAGTACTACATGTATATATATTATAATAATTCACTCAGTAAGGTTTGACTTCCCTCAGTTGATATTTTTATAGGAGAGTCTTCTTCTTCAGACCTCAACAGTAGGCCCATCCGCTGAATTTCTTCTGCCCTGGCTTTATTATGTAAATCTTTTAGCTAGTTTTATATTGTATTTTAGAAAATTACAGTGGTTGTATTTA
The DNA here is from genome assembly GCA_947683625.1 of Mallotus nudiflorus. Classification (NCBI taxonomy): domain Eukaryota; kingdom Viridiplantae; phylum Streptophyta; class Magnoliopsida; order Malpighiales; family Euphorbiaceae; genus Mallotus; species Mallotus nudiflorus. The sequence goes on along the minus strand of CANTUR010000887.1, from coordinate 83,097 downwards.
TGTTAGTTGGAAGTGGTAGTTTGTATATTATGTGTTGATTTTAAATTCAGAGAGGTGTATCTCTAAATGATGTATTAAATATTTTATTTTATGATATACAGAGATTATTTTATCATAATTATTGAGTTTTAAATTTTGATGTATTTTATATTATGGTATATTTATTTTATTTATTATATGTTTTATTATTTTAAGGCTTGCTACGGGTTCCGGATTCGAAAGAATTCCCATTCCCTAGCACCGGTCATGGCCCCTGGTTTGGGTCGTGACAAAGTTGGTATCAGAGCGGAGTTTTGTGTCAGGGCCTTAGTTGTGAGAGTTGTGGCCCTAGTTTTCAGTGTTGTGTTTTCTTTTAAAACTACTGTTGTTGATTAGGTTCGAGTAGGTCTTGATAAGTATTCCTTGATTTAGTTTTCTATGTTATCGTTAGTTATCTATTTTTTCTGAATCTTTCTGTTTGTCTTTTCAGAATAAGGAGGCATGCGCGTGTCACTCCACCGGTTGTTGAGGCCGAGGATGATGAGTCCTTCCAGGATGAGGTTTTACCTCCTAAGTCGCCAGTTAGGCACAGAGGTTGTGGCAGAGGTAGACCTTAAGGAGCGGCAGGTCACCATAGACAGAGAGAGCTACATGATGAGGAACCTGTAGAGCCAAAGTACGAGGATATTCCAATACCTCCTGTTGCACCGCTTTTTTAGCCTGTCTATTAGCAGGGTAAACCTTATTGAGTTTACATATAATAATAGCTACTATATCAGTATTGGAATGGCACCATACAAGGCATTGTATGGAAGGAAGTGTAGATCCCCTCTGAGTTGGGATGAGATTAGTGAGAGAGCTTTGATTGGACCTGAGATGGTTCAGGATGCTACGGAGAAAGTCACTGTAATCAAGGGCAGATTAGAGACCGTAGTTAGCAGTTAGAAGAGCTATGCGGATCCTAGGCACAGAGATGTAGAATTTCAAGTTGGAGACTTTATTTTTCTGAAGGTGTCTCTGATGATGGGTATAATGAGATTTGGCAGGAAGGGTAAGTTAGCACCGAGATATATAGGACCGTTTGAGATTCTGGAGAGAGTTGGCACTGCTGCATATCAGTTGGCTTTGCCTTCGAGTATGTCTCAAGTGCATCCAGTATTCCATCTGGGTGATTGTGGATAGGTAGACCAAGTCTGCATATTTCTTGCCTATGAAAGCCACTTATTCTATAGCTAAATTGGCGAAGCTGTATGTGAAATATATTGTGCGCCTTCATGGGGTACCTGTGTCTATTGTGTCAAACAGAGGTTCAGTGTTTACCTCTCATTTTTAGTAAAAGCTACAGGAAGTGATGGGCACTAAGTTGGATTTCAGTACTGCTTTTCATCCTTAGACAGATGGTCAGTCTGAGAGGACAATCCAGACACTGGAAGATATATTACGAATGTGTGTTTTGGATTTCGGAGGTAGCTGGGATGATCATTTGACACTCGTAGAGTTTGCATATAATAACAGCTACTATAGCAGTATTGAAATGGTACCATATGAGGCTTTGTACGAAAGAAAGTGTAGATCCCCTCTGAGTTGGGATGAGATTGGTAAGAGAGCTTTGACTGGACCTGAGATGGTTCAGGATGCTATAGAGAAAGTTTTTATGATCAAGAGCATATTAGAGACCGCAGTTAGCAGGCAGAAAAGCTACCCGTATCCTAGACACAGAGATGTGGAGTTCCAGGTAGGAGACTTTATTTTTCTGAAGGTGTCTCCGATGAAGGGTGTTATGAGATTTCACAGCAAGGGTAAGCTAGCACCGAGATATATAGGACTGTTCGAGATTCTGGAGAGAGTTGGCACTGTTGCATATCGATTGGCTTTGCCTCCGAGTATGTCTCTGTTGCATCCGGTGTTTCATATCTTGATGCTGAGGAAGTATATTTTAGACCCTTCACACATGTTGTAGCCCAATAACGTGGAAGTGAATGAAGACCTGACGTTCATAGAAGAACTTGTTACGATCGTAGACTATCAAGTTCAACAGTTGCGTTAGAAACAGATTCCAATGGTCAAGGTGTTATGGTGCAGCAACAGAGTAGAAGAGCATACCTGGGAGACTGAAGAGATGCGAGCTTCTTACCCGTATCTCTTTCCTCCTTGATTCTTATGTAGTCTTTTCTTGAAATTCGGGGATGAATTCTTATAAGGAGGGGAGACTGTAATGACCCGAGTTTTTAAATTATTTTATTTTAAAATAAGATATGCAGTGTTAATAATTTTAAAATTTTATTTGATTATTTTACCATTTTGTGAACAATTATTATTATTTTTACGTTTAATTAAAATTTTCTACATAAATGTATGTATTAAAGTTTATTATTTTAGGAAATATTATTTTAATAATACTTAATTTGGTGCATTAATAATTTAATATTATTATTTTAATAAATTTCATTATTTAAATGTATTTTATAAGTTAATATATATGTGTGTGTGTGTGTGTGTGTGTGTGTGTGAATATTTAAGTGTGGTGTGTGAATTTAGTAAAATATAATAATATATTTTATAATATATAGTTTATTCATTTATATTATATAGTTTTATGTATATAATATATACAAAATAAAAACCCTCCCATTCTCTCTTCTCTCTCCCCGATCCCCCATCCTCACCGCTTGTCACTACCGTTTGCCGGCCGTCGGTGTCCCTCCTGCCCCTCCGCCATCGACCACCTCTTCCCCTATCAACTCCACCACCTTCCCTTCCTTCCTCAGTGCCGGTAACGATAACAACTCCTATTTTTGGCTGAATCATGTTTTCTCGCCGTTCTCCTCCGTTCGACCACCAAATTGGACGTTTTCAGTGCTGTTAAACTCCTGGAGCTTCGAGGAGGTTGATTCCAAGCTCCTTCCAGCCTGAAAATGCATTGTGGTGAGGTTTCTAGCTCATTTTCAATTTTAGCCATTTTTGGTTTTTTGATTTTTTTCAATAATTCTTGCTTGATTCATGAAAAATCCCTTTACAAAAGTTGTTCCCCTTAGCTCAATCTACATCCCTGAATTTTTATGTAATATCCCGAGATTTTAAATAATTTTAAACTGCATCTGGATATGCAGTGTTAATAATTTTGATAAATATATTTGATTATTTAATTAGTTTGTTAATTATTAAAGTTATATATATATAATGTTAATGAATTTACAATTAATGCCACTCCCTCTTCCTTCATTTTTCCCGACGCCCCCTGCCTCCCCTCTCACCATTGCAACGCCATTTCCTCACCTTCGATGTGCCTCTCGGCGTGCCACCTTCCCTTCCAGCTTGCTCCGCCACCTGCTACTCCCTTTTCCGGATTGTTTTGGCTAAGAAATTGAAATTCAAGCTTAACTCCGTTCAAGTCGATTTCGGCCACCAAATTGGAAGCTGCCAATCTCAATCTCTTCCTTGAGCTCTGATGAGTGCATTTCTAAGCTTGGTTTCACTTCTTTTGGTCTAGATTTTTATTGGTGATTAATTTTCTATTTCAGCCATTTTAAGTTCTTTAATTTTTTTTAACTTTGATCTTAATGATTCAAGCTAAATTCCTTCACAAAAGTTACTCCTAGTAGCTTAATCTACATCTTATAATTTTTTTGGAATTTTTGGAATTTATTTTGATTTTTGTGAATTTTTTATTATTTTATTAATATTTTATAATTTTCGTAAATTAATTAAATAATTTGTAAAATTATGATCTATGGTGTTTATAGAGGTTAAAATGAATTTTAGAAATTTATTTGTAATTTTTGTGATTTTTGTGTAATTATTATGAATTTATTTAGTTTAGGTGAATTTTGAAAAATTAGGTTAAATAAGTATTTTGTTAAAATTAATTGGTTAATTGAGTATAATTATTGATTTTATTGAATTATATATTGAGAAATTAATTTTTGAGCAATTGTATAATTTTTAGTGAATTTTTGAATAATTATTGTATATTATGTGAATTTATATATATATTAGGGGTATTTTTGTAATTTTATAATAAATTGGTTGAAAATTAAATTAAATTGGTTTTAATAATTATTTGAGGTATAAAAATGATTTTTACAAATTATTTAGTATTTTTAACTAATTAAAACTATTTTTCAAAAATTATTTTCAAAATATATATAATATACTATTTTTGTAAATAAATGAGTTTTTAATGATTTTTAATATGTTTTAGGGCTAATTATGTAATTTGGATTTATAAAATGAATTTTGGTTAATATTTATGAATTTATCGAGAATTATGGATTTTTAATAATATTTTATTAAAAATTAGGCTTTTTATGTAATTATCGGTAAAATAATTATTTTTAGTGTTTTAAATACCTAAATTTCTATATGTTGATATATCAAGGGTATTTTCTGTATTTTTGGAATTTTAAATGTATTTTGTGTTTATCTCATGAATTGTGAACCTCGATCGGTAGAATTGTAGTTTCGGAGTCCGATTGAGGGGTTGTGTGACTGTATATTCTCGAAGTGTATTTTCTTACAGGACTGGCTCTACTTTCTGAGTAGAGAGATGTCCATTTTACAGGGGAGGTTCTACTGAATTTTTGATAGAATTCTCATAAAACATGACATCCGGTCAAATCCCTATTCCTAATTTTTGTCCGGTGTTTTAGATCGAGTCTCTAGAATTTCGTTAGATTTATTCTGATTTTGTGTTGTTGTTTGTTTATTTAGTTGTGCCGAGACCGAGGCCTAGTGGATCAAGCCCGTCGAACCTGTCTCGTGGAGCGCACAACTGTGAGTTGTTATTTTATATATACGTGTTTTAGGATTGCATGTTTTAGAAATGTATGTTTAAATTTTATGAAATATGCATAAATGGTTTAATAATTGCTTAGGTATATTTTAAGTATATTTTGGTATATTTTTGGTATATTTTAAATTAAATGCATGTTTTATTATTGAATTATACTTAAAATGTTTTTAAGGGTATGTATAGTTTATTTCTGGTTTATTTTATAATTAAATTGAATTTATTTGATATATATATACTCGAAATATACTTGGTTTATTTTTGGTATATTTCTAGTATATATATGGTTTATATTGTTAGTTTAATTAAAGTCATGCATCATTTATTTCATGAATGAATGGATTTATTTTAAATGAAGGATATTAGTAGAACGTGCTACCTAGTGGACAGCACTATGACCGAGTATGTACCGGTACGATGATAGATTATAGGTTGAATTACTAACCTATTTATGGATTATGGTTGGATTGATTTAATTGATGTGAGATGCAATTTGAGAGTGTGATTACTAGAGTTCGGTTGACCAAGTGTCTCGGGGCTAATCACATTGACAGTCAAATTGTTGGAGCTCGGTTGACTTAGTGTCTCAGGACTAGTTTACTGTCCAAATGGAACAAGTGAATTTATTTAGAAGAAGTGAGCCTGTATGGCTAGAGTGTTGTCTAACACTGTTTTGAGGTTGCGATCATTTAGGGTTCTATTTGATCCTTCATAAACGGATATTTCTCAGTGATATATATATAAAATGATTTTTGCTGCATCTGTGTGTATTTGCCTATATATATATTTATTATATATACTCTTGAGTGTTTGCATTTGTCATTTAGTTATGCATGTATATATATTATAATAATTCACTCAGTGAGTTCTGACTCCCCTCCATTGATTTTTTTTTTCAGGATAGTCTTCGTCCTTAGACCTCAGTAGCAAACCCTTATGCCGGATTTCTTCTGCCCCGACTTTATTATGTAAATTGCTTACTTGATTTTATTTTGTATTCTAGACACTGCAATAGTTAAGTTGTGGGATGTATGTTTTATATATGTATGAGATTTATATTTTAAAGGATTGAAACAAGGATTTGTATTGAAAGATTTTATATATTTATGCGATGGACTTGTGATATTAAAGAGTTGATGGATTTTTATTTTATTTATGAGATTTTAATTTCTGCTGCAAGATATTTTATTTATTTGATTATTATTTCATGCTTTTATTTTATTTTAAGGCTTGCTACGGGTTCTGGATTTGAAAGAATTCTTGTCCCCTAACGCCGGTCATGGCTCTTATTTTGGGTCGTGACATTTTTATAATTATTTTTTAGTTTATGTTAGTTTTAAAATATAGGTTAAATATATATTTAATTAGAAATAGTTGGTTAATTATATGTATTTGTTGATGTAATTGAGAAATATGTTGAGAAAATAATTCTTTCGTATTTATATAATTTTTATTGACTTTTTTAGTATTATTAGTATTTTATGTGTATTTTTAAATATTAGGGGTAATTTGGTGATAATTTTAGTTAAATATTAACTTTAATTGGCTTTAATAATTATTTGAGGTATAAAAATGATTTTTACAAATTATTTACTAATTTTAACTAATTAATACTAATTTTTAAAAATTATTTTCAAATTATATATAATATACTATTTTTGTAAATAAATGGATTTTTAGTAATTTTTAATATATGTTTGGACTAATTAAGTAATTTGGTTTTGTAAAATGAATTTTTATTAAATTATATTGAATTATTAAGAAATTTTGATTTTTAATAATATTATATTATTAATTAGGGTTTTTAAGTAATTGTTGGTAAAATAATTACTTTTGGTGTTTTAATTCTTAAATTGCTATATTTTGATATTTGAAGGGTATTTTTGGCATTTATTGAATTTTTATATATTTTATTGTATTATTGAACTTGTGTTGAATTGTGGATCTCGGTTGGGAAATTTTGATAATTTAGGATCCCAACCGAGGATTGTGAGAATTTAATATTCAAAGTGTATTTTTCTTACAGGACCGGCTCTACTTTTAAGTAGAGAGATATCCGTTTTATAAAGGAGGTTCTATCGAATTTTTAGTAGAATTCTCAAAAATGTGACATCAGGTTTAATCCTTATTCTGTGTCTATCTGTATTTTATAACTCTAGATCAAGTTTCTAAAAGTCTAATTTAGATGTATTCTAATGTCGTGATCGTTTTTATTGTTTAGTTGCGTCAAGACCGAGGCCTAGCGGATCAGGCCCGTCGGACCAGTCTTGAGGAGCGCATCCCTGTGAGTTATTATGATATATATACATTGCTTTAGGTTGCATGTCTTAGAATTATATGTTTTAAATGTAAATTTTGCATAATTGCTTTATTAATGCTTAAGTATATCTTAGGTATATTTTTAGTATATCTTTGGTATATTTTGAAATGAATGCATATTTTTCCTTTTGAATTATATTCAAATTATTTTTAAGTATATTATTGATTTATTTTGGGTATATTTCATGAATTGTTTGAATTGATTATACGTATATATACTTGAAATATACTTAATTTATTTTAGGTCTATTTCTGGTATATATATGGTTTACTTGATCATTTTGAATGCCATTTATATTATTTATTCTTGAATGTATGTTTTAATATAAATGAAGGATATTGATAGAACATGCTTCCTAGTGGGTAGCACTAGGATCGAGTACGTACTGGTGCGATAAATTGTAGGTTAAATTACTAACTTATTATGGAAATTATGACTTGATTGATGTGAGATGTGATTGATGGTGTGATTGATGGAGCTCGGTTGACCAAGTGTCTCAGGGCCAATCACACTGACAGTTAGACTACTAGAGCTCGGTTGACTTAGTGTCTCAGGGCCAGTCTACTGTCCAGTTGGACTAAGTGAATTTATTTGGAACTAAGTGGGTCTGTATGGCTAGAGTGCTTTCTACTGATAATTGAGGTTGCGATCATTAGGGTTCTATTTGATCCTTCATAAACTGATATTTTTCAGTATTAATTATAAAGTAATTTTTAGCATCTATGTGTACATGCCTGTATATATATTTATTATATATACTTATGAGTGTTTGCATTTGTCATTTAGTATTGCGTGTATATATATTATAATAATTCACTCAATAAGGTCTGACTTCCCTCAGTTGATGTTTTTACAGGAGAGTCTTCTTTTTCAGACCTCAACAGTAGGCCTATCTGCCGGATTTCTTCTGCCTTGGCTTTATTATGTAAATCTTTTAACTAGTTTTATATTGTATTATAGAAAACTGTAGTAGTTGTATTTATGTTAGTCAAAAGTAGTACTCTGTATATTATATGTTGATTTTAAATTCAAAGAGGTGTATCTCTAAATAATGTATTAAATATTTTATTTTATGATATGCATAGATTATTTTATCATAATTATTGAGTTTTAAATTCTGATGTATTTTATATTGCGATATATTTATTTTATTTATTGTATGTTTTATTATTTTAAGGCTTGCTACGGGTTCTGGATTCAAAAGAATTCCCGTTCCCTAGCGCCGGTCATGGCCCCCAGTTTGGGTCGTGACAAAAACATAGATAGTATCCTCCTCAATCCATATGCAGACATCAAAACAAAACACAAACATAATCAGATTAGCAGTGAAATCAAATAATCAAAACAACAATAAAAAATAAAAGAAAAATCATAAACAGAAAATAATATAAAAGAGTAAAAAATGAAATAGAAAATAACACTGAAGATTTAGATGTTGTACAAATGCCCTTTTTTGCCCCTCATACTAGGATTTTCACTGTTGAAAATGAGTTGTTATTGATTCTGGACTCGGTTTAAAAAAATAATGGTGAATTGTTTTTATTGAAAGAACTATATAAAAAAGAGCTTCGACAAAAGATGGAAATTTTTGGTACACCAGGTGTTTCCAGTGGCGTCTAAGTTTTTTTTAGGGTTTGTGTATGAGTCTTCGTCTTTATGTCTGTCTCCCCAAAAAAATTCCTCTCCCCGCACGCATGTAGACTCTACTTTTAAATGTAGAGTCTGCAAGTACTGGCTTCCTCCTTTGGAGGAACAGACTCATCTCCTTATCAGGAGGAATAGACTCATCTCCTCTTATAAGGATTTGATTTTTGAAAGTTGTGTGCTTTGAATGCATCAAAAATCTTTTTCAAATAAAACTAATAATAAAAATTCAATTTTTAACCAATAAAAAAACTGAAAAAAATAGACAAAAAATAAGAAAAATACATGAAATTTTGAAAAATGGGACTTTTATGCGTCAGTATTGTGCAATGCTGATCAACATTATGCAATGCTGATCGACATTACACAATGTTGGTCGGCATTGTGTAATGTCGATCAGCATTACACCAATGCCAATGCCGATTGGCATTGTCTAATGTGGCTGGAAAGGATGTCCCTGGGTTTGAGATCTTCAAGGAGCAGATTGTGGAAAGCCTAGTGGCCAGCAACAAAGAGGAAGTCATGAAGCAAGTAATTGAAAGGATGGGTGATGATGCTGTTAAGGAGCTGCTGTGTCTACCACCTGAGGAAGAACCACCCCAGGACTTAACTACTGTCATTAATAAGAGTTTCATTGATATTTTTTATGAAGAAACTAATGTAATAACATTCGGTCTTTTTGCAGACGAAGATGTTGTTTTTCTTATGGTCAATGATATGAATGTTGGTTTTGCTTACTTGTTTGATGTGCATCCTGATCGTTCTGTGCGTTATAATTTTGATCATTCATGCATGTTGACATTAATTCAATTCAATTTGATTCATTTAACATGGGCACAAATGATAATCCAAAGAACATTTCTATATCACATGATGTAACTCTTGAAGAGAGAAAAATTTTAAGAGAATATTAACAAAAAGAAAGGTAGTATTCGCTTGGACTTATAAAGACATGTCAGGTTTAGATAGGGAAATAGCATAGCATCACATCCCAACTCATCTAGAAACCAAGTCGGTTAAACAGAAATTGCACAGATTAAGACCAAAATGGATAGAAAAGATAAATAAGGAAATTGCTAAGCAAATACAGGCTAAATTCCTAGAAGTAGTAGACTACCCTTAATGGCTAGCAAACATAGTACCTGTTCCTAAGAAAGATGGAAAAGTACAGATGTGTGTAGATTTTAGGGATATGAACAAAGCCTATCCAATAGATGACTCCCTGTTGCCTCACATTGATGTAATAGTGGATAGCATTGTAGCAAGTGCAATGTATTCTTTTATGGATGGATTTTTTGGGTACAACCAGATCATGATGGCAGTTATGGATAAGATTAAGACAGCTTTCATCATAGAATGGGGGACCTATTGTTACAAGGTGATGCCTTTCAGACTGAAGAATGCAGGTGCAACTTATCAAAGAGCCACTACTGCACTTTTCCATGATATGATGCATAAGGAGGTTGAAGTGTACGTGGATGACATGATGGTCAAATCAGAGACAGGAGGAGGACACTTTGAAGCCTTAGACAAGTTCTTAGCCCAAATTGAGAGGTACAACCTGAGACTCAACTCGAAGAAGTGCATTTTTGGGGTTACTTCAGGGAAGCTGTTAGGACATATAGTGAGTAGCCGAGGAATTGAAGTGGATCCGGATAAGGTGAAAGCCATCCAGGAAATGCCGGTACCAAAGACGGAGAAAGAAGTAAGAGGATTCCTTGGTAGGTTGCAGTATATTAGTAGGTTTATCGTAAAACTCACTAACATTTGTGATCCTATCTTTAAGCTCTTAAGGAAAGATTAGCCGGTTAAGTGGAATGATGATTGTCATAAAGCTTTTGATAAGATCAAGGAGTATCTTGTTAATCCACCTATTCTGAAACTAGCTAGACAGGGTAAGCCATTGGTTTTATACTTGGCTTTAGAAGAGGATGCAATGGGGGCAATGTTAGCATAAAAAGGGTCAGATGGAATAGAGCACACAGTGTACTACTTGAGCAAAAAGTTTTCGTCGTATGAGGAAAAATATGATTTAGTAGAAAAGACATGTCTGATAATGATTTGGGCTACGAGGAAATTGAGGCATTATTTTCAATCTTACAAGGTTCAAGCTATTTCAAGAATAGACCCTCTAAGGTATCTATTTCAAGCATTGGCTTTAACTGGAAAAATGTCTTGATAATTGGTACTCTTAACTGAATTTGATATAGAGTACATTACTACAAAGGTAATCAAAGGAAGAGTAGTAGCAGAATTCCTAGCTCAGAATGCGTTCAAAGGTGAAGAGCAGTAGAATTTGGAGTTTCCAGATGAGAACTTAGCAGTTGTAGAGCACTGGGAGTGGAATCTTTACTTCGATGGAGTTATAAACAACAAAGGAGTTGGATTGGGAGTGATTGTTGTTACACTAAAAGGAGAAACCATACCAATGGCAAAGAAAATGGATTTCAAGGTCACAAACAATATGTTCTAGTCCAAGAAGCAGTGTTCTTGTCCCAAGTCCCACAGACGGTGATCAAAGAAGAAAGATTGATGGTCCCATGGTTATGCATATACATGTAAATATCAGCTGGGGGCAAATCAAAGAATGTAACCAATCTGCCAGGAAATTGCATCTCCAAATCAGGATGGGCTACCATAGCAGTCGAGTCTAATGTGCATCCTAGAATAGTAGCAAACTCTTCAATCATTGGACAAAGCTCTTGCCCATTAAACTTGAATACATGGTCCTTGACATCCCAGAAGATAGAAGCAGCATGTAGGAGATTGTTATTGATAGTCAGGTGCTGAAGAGATTTTAAGGATTTGATGTGGAAAGGTTAAAGCTTATTCCAGTCATCACCATTGAGACTTTTAAGAAATTTCTTCATTGTTTGAAGAGATGCTTGAGTCATGATAGAGAATGAAGGAGAATGCCCCTTGTATGGTCTTATATAAGGAAAGAAGATGAGTTCATGTGGGAATAGGATTCTGCTAGTAAAGAAAGATATGGATAAGGTGATAGAATCTGAGAAGGATTGGGATAAATAGATGATTGGGAAGAAAATCCATTCTTTTAATTGTTTATCTATCCAATATTATCCATCTTGGAAAAGGATTAAGATAAATGGAAAATTAATTAAAAAAGATAATGTTCATTAACTATCTTTTTTAATTAGTTATTTATATATAAAAAAAAAGGGCCCGCTAAGTTGAAAACCCGAAAGAGCAGCTTAGGCAAAAGTTAGGGCAAGCTAGCTAAGTTGAAAACCCGAAAGGGCAACTTAGGCAAAAAAAAATCCATTAAGGTGCAAACACTATTTCAGTTCTATCTAACAGTGTTCGAGACAGTACAGGAATAAAAATAGCAGTATAATAAAGAGCAGTCAAAAACAGAAACACAAAAAGTCAAGAATACAGAAACTCTAAAACACTCATCTTGAGCTCTAATATCATGCCATGGGCTCCATCCTCTAGTAGGGTCATCATGATGATAAGTGTCTGGAGATTTGATGAATGAAGTCCTAGCACTATATGGATAAAAGCCCAAGTCTACAAGCTACCGATGAAGCATCTCATTCTCCCGCCCTAGATCACTGGAATAGCTCTGCATACACAGAAAACACCATATCATATGCATAACATGCATACATTTGCATTGTCTCAATGAGGGCACTTACCCGCCAACTGTCTGTAACCTATATCGTAAATAATCTCTGAGATGAGGCAAGTCCATATAGATACTTTGCATGTGTCCGGGGAATCTATTTTGTAAAATTTTATTAATAGCAATGTTAAGTGTACAGATCCATACAAGAAATAAAGCAAATAGACTCACATGAGAAGCATCTAGTGGATAAAAGCTAGGAAGCTGAGCATCACTAAACTGCATCTGTTGCTCAATTAGAGCCTGAACAGCGGGAGCCCAGTAGAATATAGACTTGTTTGGAAGAGAGACATCACCAAGCATAGCACCGAGAAAGGCCCCATCACGGCTAGACCCAAAGTGCTGAGCATGATGACCAGGACTAGGTCTGGGCTCAGGGCTCTCAATATCAGGAACAACCTCAGTCTCTGGAACAACCTCAATCTCTGGAGCAATTTCAGTCTCCTCATCGGCATCAACAGGAGAGCGAACCTCCTCAAACTGTAAAGAGAAAGAGTGATTCATAGGTTCCAAAAATAGAAGCTGAAATAATGAGAAATTACCTCATCATCATCAATAGGAACATGCTCTAGGAGGCTCTCACGGATAAACTACTGATAATGTCGAGAACGCTTAAGAAAATCTGAGGCAGCATATCCCTATAGTGCATCCCTCAGCTCTAAACCTATAAGATGCATAGAGGAAGGGACATCAGATGGAATGCAACATCGAGAAGGGCCAGAAGACCAACGATACACTCGCTCCCTTAGATACCACATCAGACAGCCATAACCAGAGAGCAGGATCCTCATAGGCTCCAAGCGAGCTGCAGTCACCATGAAATCATATCGCTGGATGTCCTCAACACCCTCCAACCAATCAAAATTTATCTGCAATTTATATAAATTAAGTCTAATCTCTATTAAACTGTAATATACTAATGATTTTATTTTCTTTTTCCTTACCAGGTGCCACTCGATAATGTTCAACTTATCACAGTACATCTGTAAAGTATTCTTGTTGCTAGCAAGGCAAGAAGAACCCCATCTCATCATCAGAGGAAAGGTCCTATCAGAACTAATAAAGTTAAAGTCTCGAATCAGCCCGATCTCTATGCTCCAAATTTGAAAAAAAGAGAATATATCAGAAAAAGGTAAAAAAGAGCAAAACTATAGAGATCAAATAAAGGAAAACATACATGCAAAACGTGCCAAAAGCCACACATCATGATAGCACCTCTACAGACAGTGTCCAGTCTATAATAAATATAAGTGAGTGCAATAGATCCCCAATCTAATGTGGCAACTCAATCTAAGTCACGAAGAGGACCCAACAGAGCGATACTGACCTAATGACTGGTCTTATAAAAGAGGGTCATGCCTAATAATATCAAAAGGAAACACCTCACTTTATGAATAATCTAATGAGGAGTAGAAGTAGAAAGGCGTCTGAATCCCTCAACTAATGATGAAAGAAGAACGTTCTTCTGATTCTTTCGTGCTGGGGTGAACCTAATCAAATCTCACATGTACTGACTCTGTGCATGCTCTGGAAGACTACAATATTTGATGTCAAATGGAACTGGGGATCCTCTAAGGGCAATCCTAGTGATAGCAGAGAAACTCATAGGTGAAACGGTCAGTTCACCCACACAAGTATGAAAAGTGTAGGTATTATCCATCCATCGCTCGATCAAAGCAAATAAAGAATAACAGTCAAACTGGCCTCGAAGAGTCAAAACTGTAGTAATGAAATGCCTAAATCTGAAAGCACAAATCAGAAGTGTCACCTGCTCCGATAGTCCATGAAATAATTCCCAGGCTAGATTAAAACAACCCTTAAACTTCATCAGACGCTATTTCAATTTCAAAAAGAAAATAATAATTAATTAATTAAACAAAGAAATTAAATTGAAGGATTTGATTAGTTAATTAATTAATTAATTTCCCCTTAAAAAAAGTTTAAAAAAAAATTGATCAGCAATGTAGATTGTCGGCATTCCAGATTGCCGATTGGCATTCCAGATTGCTGATCGGCAATCTACTATGCCAAATGGCATTAACTAGGCTAATCAAAAATTTGAAATTCCAACCGGAATTCTAGACATCTGATCCTCCATTCTGACAACCCGAGAGTCAAATTTCATATTTTCAGAGTTAATTTCAATTTATCATGCATTTTCATATTAATTTCTGACTAATATACATGTCAATGTCAATTTCTACTCTAAAACTAACTCTAATTACTGATTATATAGGTAATATTTTGGCAAAAATAAACAAATGCAAGAAAAGTTACCTCATTACCCACATCTCTGCACCTATGGGTATGTAAATGAGTCAAAGGAAAGATAGTTAAGTCTTCTCAAAGTTCTAGATCATTTTGAGGAAAACAAAGAGGTAGAATCCTCTGACATTCTGAAGTCTCAACTCCTTCATGTTGTCTACATAATTAGGAGGCCATAGGATTAGACGAATTGCAAATCGGACAACAAATGGTGAAGAAATGAATAAAAGAAAAATCAAGATCAATTGGAAAAAAAAAAGAAAAGAATAGGAAGAGAAGTGAAGTGAAGTGATCGACAAAAGGGAAAGAATATATAAAATGGAGAATACACAGTTTAATCTTTCCAATTTACTTACTTTTTATCCATCTTTTCTTTTTTGCAATTTAGTCCATTATTGCATTCAGATTAGGAATACATTCCTAATTAAATCATAACATTCATCAAATTAATAATTCATTGAATTATTAAAACTGCATAATGAATTTATGATTCTGAATTTTTTGTCAAGTACAGAATACAAAACAAGATTACAAAACTCATTTTTTGCATTTTACATGCATGATTTCGATCAAAGGTTTCATATGCTGCATAGCAGCTATGATATGAATTTTAAATCATTATGCTATGTGTTGCATAGTAGTCATAACCTTCATTATGTTATGTACTGCATAGCAGTTATGACATAAACTTTCAAATTCCCTAGTGTTAGACATTCCACAGGAACTATAACAAGTTTTCAAATCAATTACACTAGACGTCCCATAGGGAATATAGTGTACATCGTTAGACGTCCCACAGGGAATATAACGAAATTCAATTCAATTACACTAGATGTCCCACAGGGAATATAATGAAATTTAATTCAACTACACTAGACGTCCCATAGGGAATATAGTGTACATCGTTAGATTTCCCATAGGCAATATAACGAAATTCAATTTAACTACACTAGACGTCCCATGGGGAATATAGTGTGCATCGTTAGACGTCCTACAAGGAATATAACGAAATTCAATTCAATTACACTAGATGTCCCACAAGGAATATAGTGTACATCGTTAGACATCCCACAAGGAATATAATGAAATTCATCAGTGCTAGACGTTCCACAGGAACTATAGCAAAATTTCAATTCAATTACACTAGACATCCCATAGGGAATATAGTGTGCATCATTAGACGTCCCATAAGGAACATAATGAAATTCATCATTGCTAGACGTTCCACAGGAACTATAGCAAGTTTTCAATTTATCATCGTTAAACATCCCATAGGGAATATAGTGAAACTCATTTGCATAAAGTCCACTAGATGTTCCATAGGAAATATAGTGTGACTTATCAAACACTACACCTTGCTCAATAATTTTTGCATCAATCTATCACTTAGGATACAATCGAGTGTCCTAATTTCTTTCTTTCAAAACTGTGTGCTTCTATTGCTTTGCTGTAATTTTTCAAACAAACAGCGACAAAAGGGGGCAACTGTAAGCACCCAATTTCGAGATGCAATTGTGCACAATTATGACATAAGCCCTATGATGAAATTCATTCAAAAATTGAACTTGTTTGTTGATTTTCTAGACTTTAAAGACTAAATTGTAAAGTTTTTTTTAGGGTTTGATTATAAATAAATCATTTTTTTAGGGGTCTTGTGGTAATTAAAAGTAATTTTTTAGGATTTGCATTTAAAATGCCGATCAGCATTGGTGCAATGTCGGTCGGCATTGCATAGTGTCGACACGCAATAAGTCCTTTTTTTATTTTTCACGTATTTTTTATCGATTTTTTTTCAGTGTTTTGATTGGTTGAAAATTCAAATTTTATCTGATAAGGTTTTCTTTTAAAACGCAGAAGATTTTTGAAATAAAAAAAATAAAACGCTATCTGATTATCAATCTGTTCCTCCTTTGGAGGAAGTTCAGTATGTGCAGACTCTGTATTTAAAAGCAAAGTCTGTATGCATGCGGAGGGGTATTTTTTTTAGGGTATTTTTTTCTTTTTTCACTCAGAAAATTGACTGCACAAAAACCCTAAAAAAAAACTAAGTCATCATTGAGAACGCTGGAGCACCAAAAAACTTCAATTTTGTCAAAGCTCTTTTTTATACAATTCTTTCAACCATAATGGTCCAACACTATTTTTTTTAAGCCTGAGTCCAGAATTGGCAATAATTTCAACGGTAAAAATTATAGTCTGAGTAGCCAAAGCATATGCACAACATTTTTTCTTTCTTATCTTCTCTTCTTATAAACCTTTTTTTTATTTTTTTTAATTTCGTTATTGTTTCCTTATTTCATTACTAATCTAATTTTTTATGTGTTTTTTGTTTGATGCTCAATTATGGATTAAGGAGAAAACAGTCTAAAATCCAAAAATTGAACAGAAGATTCATGGAATGTCATGGATAAACCTATATTATTCTTTCAATAGTTCTTAGGATTTTTTTTATTTTTCCATTTTTGGTGTTCTGTGTAGTTATTTTAATTTCTGGGTGTATAATCATTTTAATTTTAATTTTGTACGTAGTTTGTAATAGCCCCAGTAGTGGGAATAGTGAAAATTTAATTTTTTGTACTTTAAAATTAATTAGTAATTAGGTTCAAATGGGTAAAAAAAATATTAAAATCAATGGTGGCAGTAGCTTAAATTAGGGTTTGCATGTAATTAATTTAGGGTTTTTTTAGAAAATCACTATAATGTTTATTTGATCCATTTTTTTGTTTGCTTTATTTGTTTTGGGCTTTTTTTTTTATGTTTTTGGGCCCCAAGCCCACGTTTAGGTTTAACCCACTTAATAGGCTTAAAAAAAGGTTTAGGTTTTTAAATAATTAAAATCAATTTAGGCCCATTAGGTTAATTAGATTTTAGGCCTACTTAGTTAATTAAAATTGTTTAAACTTAGCTCAGCCTACTTAATTTCATTTCTTTTAAAATAAATAGACCTAGGCTCATATTTCACTTAAAATAAAACCAATTTAGACTTAGGCCCACTAATTTAATTTTCCTTTAAAATTGAATAGACTTAAGCTCATATCTTAGAAAGACTAAAAAATAGATCTAGGCTCACTAATTAATAAAATATAGGCCCACCTTTATTCCTTTTCACTTGTAAATAAAATGTAGATTTGGCTAACTTATAAAATAAAATTAACATAGTTTAAACATAGGGACATTGCCTTTTTTATGCATTTTTACTTGTAATTTTATTGACCTGTTGTCTTTTGGGTTAGATGGATGTTAATTAGGGTTTAATAAAATTACATGTAATTAGAGGATGAAATAATCATTTATAAAATTATTCTAAAAGAACATGAGAATAAAAGAAGTTAGTATTCCGTATCCAGAATCTCCTGGTTGTGGTGCTAGCTTTCTTTTAGAGAATTGAGTACCACCTTTTTGATTTGTCCCAATTATTACCCTGGGTGGTGACTCCTCATTTCCCTGCCATGTCTTTGTGATAGTGGTTAGTGTGTTCTCTAAGGCCCTGAGCCTAAACAATGTCGTGGTTGCTAAAATCTTGGACACACGCTAAACCCCGCCGTTTACACCTCTTAAGACATGAAACCATGGCCTTCCCAACAGTAGGGCATAGGTAACAGGGATGTCCAGTATAGTAAATTCAACAGTCGACTTTACAGGCCCTGTTTTGACTAAAGCCTGAAATGTTCCCTCCACATTCCTAGTACTATCATCATAAGCTCTGATTATAAGGTTTGAAACTGTCAAGTCATCTACTTTCAAACCCAAATTAGGCAAGATCTTTAGTGGGCATACATTTATAGTTGAACCATCATCTACCATTACAAAGTTGGTTCTCTTCCTTTTTACTTCAACTAGAATAAATAATGCCTTATTATGGTTTCTTCCCTCCAAAGGCAAGTCATCGTCTGAAAATATTATCAGCCCATGTTTCTTTTCTGTCACCTTTGATACCATAGCCTCAGGCGTAACTATCATTTCAATGCTCATATTTGACAAAGCTTTAACTAGAGCCCTTCTGTGACTACCCAAATGCATCAGTAATTCCCAGATGCTCACACTCGCTTTAGCCTTCTTGAGTTATTCCAGGATCAGATCTTCTTTCTGTCTTTCCTCTACTTCTGCATCTTATGTTTGTTCCCTTTCTACAACCCTTTCATTTTGCTTTTCTATTACTCGATAATTCCTCCTGCTTCTAGTAATATGATTCATATTTGGAGTATCACTCCATACATCAACTCCAGTGGTTTTTTCTTCATCAGAATCATATCAGATGCCCACGACCCCAACGATCCGTTCCCTTTTCCCATTTTTCCAAACTTCCATTATGCATGTTTCTTTTCCTTTCAACTCCATTAGCTTGTCCATATGTTGGCTTAGCAGCTCTTTAACCCCTAATTCATCTTCTTCAAACTCATTACCCCATCCTATCGACACGATCTTTTTCATGGGTATGTCAGCAGAAGTGGGTTTTAAATAAAATACTCTATAATCGAACTTACCTGAAGGTTATCCTTGTCCAAAAGGTTCTTCATTGGGTATAAGGTTGAGGTCCTCGAAGGAGCCTAGCACTTCTTCTTTGCTAACCCCTGAGTTGATCATCATGGTGGCTGGTGGTGGAACATTTTTGTAGTTTGGGAAAGGGTTGTTTCTGGTATTTGGGTTGGAATTGGATTTCTCAGGGTTGGTGATTTTTCTAGAGTCTATCAAGTTTTGGATTTCGTGTTTTAGGTGAATGCAGGTATCTATGGAATGATCAGCTACTTGATGAAACTTGTAATAACTATTTGGATCATAGCCAGGGAGATTTGGGTTTTATGGCTTAGAAAAGGTTAACGGTCAGAGTAGGCCTTTTTGGATTAGCCTCTCTAGGACTTTGGAGAGTGGTTAGTTGAAGTTAGAGAACTTACGAGGTTATTGAACTGCATGCACCTCCATAGCTCGACTAGTACTTCCTTATTGTATACCCCTAATTGGGTAGTTTCAGGTTCATGTGCCTCTACCAGTTTTCTTTTTCTCACTCTTAATTTCCTCATCTTGTAACCCATCATCATACAAATCAACAAAGGTTTTGGGATTCATCATCTGTAGCCTCTCAACCAAATTAGGTGACACATTATGAACTATCATTCTAACTTGATCCTTCTCAACAAGCTTATTTTTCATCATCCCTGCTTTATTCATGAAATAAGTTAAGAAATCAGAAAAAGACTCATTTGATATTTCTGTTTAGTCAACTCCAAATCCCTAATTGACACTTCCAATTGAGTATTATAATCATATTATTTCAAGAATGCAGTACATAGTTCCTTCCAATCAGCTTCAATAGACTTTTCTAACCCATGGTACCAATTCACAGCCATTCCTTCCAAAGACAGTGCAAACAACCTAGTGACTACCGCTAGAGGTGCTTTTGTAGTGCTCATGGTTGTTGTGTATTAGCTCAAATGAATTCTAGGGTCTCCTCTCCCATTAAATTTCTACAGTTAAGGCATTTTGAATTTTTCAAGCAGCTTATCACCCTCCATTTACAGTATATCATCAAAGTCAAAAGAATATCCTATTCCTTGTCCTCTAATTAGCTCTTCCATCTTAGACATGTTCTGAGTCAGTGATTGCATCAGCTTGGAGTTATAATCATGGACCAATTCAAGTGACTCTCTCTTTGCCTTTTCTACCATGTAGTTTTCAATGTCTTCCAGTTTCACATCAGTAGTAGGCATATTTCTAGCAGAAGGTTGCCCTCCAGCATTGTTAGTAGCAGGTGGAGAAGCTACAGCAACAGGTGGAGCTCTTATAGCAGGTGGTTGTTCAACAGTAGCAGCAGGTGGTTGTTCAATAATAGGTTGTACTTGTCCAACCAAAGCCTGTCTCAATTCATCTTGCATCATAGCTCTCATGTCATCCATCAAAGCTCCCTTAATGTCCTCCAAGGTCCACATCTCTAGTTGTTGTTCTATTTCAGTCTGTTCAATCTTAGTTGGTTCAGCTTCTAAGAATAGTGGATTGATTGGACTCCCCTCTAGTCTCTCCAATCTGTGAATAATTCCTTAAGCTATGGACTTCGAACTTAAATCAACTCTGGTCAATCTGCCACCTCTTCGTCCCAGACATGAGAAGACCCAGATGAATCTATGATGGCTGTAAAATAAGGTATTAGTATAATGCATGGACTGTATGTATGCATGATGCATGTGTTTATATAACAAATAGCAGGAAAGCACTTAGCAAGTAACAAATATCAAGAAGTAATCAACAAGCAACATGCAAGCATAAGCCTTCCAACCTTATTCCTCCCACACACGTATTCAATGGCGAGTCTCTTTTTCTTAGGATTTTTTGTCTTGGCCTTCATATCAACAGGGGATATTAAGAGCCGACGCGTATGCCAAATCTCTCTTTAAAACAAAAAGCACAGAGACAGCATTTCTAAATATAAAGGTCTAGCATAATCCTTATTAGCCTGAATGAGCTTCAAAGGTATAAGCCTAGGCTTTTATAAATAGAAATACCTCATGAAAATTCAAACAAATAAGCATTTGGGGTAAAGATCCTAGGGGAAGTAACTAGGCCATTATATGTGGTTAGGGTCCGGTGAAAAGTTAAGGTTCCCTTAGCAAGATGCTCTCCATTATGGACTTTGAGTTACAGGTCAAGATCAGAGGGGCCCAACATCCTTTACTAACTCGAGAGAAGATTACCCCCCCTTAAGGACTTGGGTTATAGACTCTAGTCAGATAAGCCAGGTAATCTCTCTTGAACTGAGTTAAGGCTAAGAGTGATGGTTAGCCAATCTATAACTCCATGAAGCTAATAGAATCATGGAATCATAAACCAATGCCATCGGTTTAATAGGGACATGCAAAATGAATGCAAGAATAAAATAATAATCGATAAAAGAATTCTAAAGAACACAAGTAGAATCAGTATCTCTTATCCCCAATGGCGTCACCACTGTAGACGGCGGGGTTTAGGGTGCGTCTAAGATTTTAGCAACCGCCTTAGAGAACACACTAACCACTGTCATAAAGACATGGCATGGAGATGAAGAGTCGCCACCCAGGGTAATAACTGGGACAAATCGAAAAGGTGGTACTCGATTCTCTAAAAGAAAGCTAACAC
Organism: Mallotus nudiflorus; assembly: GCA_947683625.1. Classification (NCBI taxonomy): domain Eukaryota; kingdom Viridiplantae; phylum Streptophyta; class Magnoliopsida; order Malpighiales; family Euphorbiaceae; genus Mallotus; species Mallotus nudiflorus. The sequence goes on along the minus strand of CANTUR010000887.1, from coordinate 61,350 downwards.
CACAACCAAGAGATTCTGGATATAGAATACTAAGTTCTTTTAGTCTCGTGTTCATTTAGAATAATTTTATAAATGATTATTTCATCCTCTAAGTACATGCAATTTTATTAAACCCTATTTGACATCCATTTAACCCTAGGCATCTAGTAAATAAAAGTACACATAAAAAATGCACTCAAGATCGTGTTGTCCCTAAGTCTAAACTATGTTAATTTTATTAAAAAGTTAGCTAGATTTACATTTTATTTACAAGTGAGAAAGAGACTAAATGTGGGCCTACATTTTTATTAATTAGTGAGCCTAGGTCTATTTATTTTACTTTGTCTAAAAATGGGCTTAAGTCTATTCAATTTTAAAGGAAAAGTTAAATTAGTGGGCCTAAGTCTAACTTGGTTTTATTTTAAATGAAATGTAAGCCTAGGTCTATTTAAAAAGAAATGAAATTAAGTGGGCTGAGCTAAGTCTAAAAAAGTTTTAATTAATTAAGTGGGCCTAAAATCTAATTAACTAATGAACCTAAGTTGATTTTAATTATTTAAAGTCCTAAACCCTTTTTAAGCCTATTTATTAAGTGGGTTAGACCTAAACATGGGCTTGGGGCCCAAAAACATAAAAAAACATAACAAAATCAAATCAAAATACATATTCACATATGATTTCTAAAAAAACCTAATTTAATTACATACAAACCTTAATTAACTAAAGCCACCATTAATTTTAATTAATTTTACCCAGTGAACCTAGTTTTACTAATTAATTTTAAAGTGTAGAAAATTAAATCTTTCACTATTCCCACTACTGGAGATATTACAAACTACGTACAAAATTTAAAATTAAACAATTATACATCCATAAATAAAAAAACTACATAGGATACCAAAATGCAAAATAAAGATTAAAAAAAATCCTAATTTCTACTGGAAAATAACACAAGATCTTCCATGGCATTCCATCGACCTTTTGTTCGTCAAAACATAGGCAGTATCCTCCTCAATCCACATACAGACATCAAAATAAAACACAAACGTAATTAGATTAATAGTGAAATCAAATAATCAAAATAATAACAAAAAATAAAAGAAAATTCATAAACAGAAAATAATAGAAAAGAGTAAAAAATGAAATAGAAAATTACACTGAAGATTTAGATATTGTGCAAATGTCCTTTTTAGCCCCTCAAACTAGGATTTTCACCGTTGAAATTAAGTTCTTGTTGATTCTGGACTCAGATTAAAAAAACAATGGTGAATCGTTCTTATTGAAAGAATCGTATAAAAAAGAGCTTCAACAAAAAATGGAAATTTTTGGTATAGTAGGTGTTTCCAGTGGTGTTTAAGGTTTTTTTTTAGGGTTTGTGTGTGAGTCTCCGTCTTTGTGTTTGTCTCCCCAAAAAAATTCCTTTCCCCGCATGCATGCAGAGTCTATGCGCACTGACTTCCTCCATTAGAGGAACAGACTTATCTCCTCTAATAAGGATTTGATTTTTGAAAGTTGCATGTTTTGAATGCGTCAAAAATCTTTTTTAGATAAAACTAATAATAAAAATTCAATTTTTAACCAATCAAAAAACTGAAAAAATTGACAAAAAATAAGAAAAAATATGCGAAAAATCAAAAAATAGGACTTTTACGCGTCGATATTATGCAATGTTGATCGGCATTACACCAATGTCGATCGGCATTTTAAATGCTAATCCTAATTTTGATTTTTTTAACTTTTAATTGCCAAAAGACCTTTGAAAAATTAAATTATTTGTAATCAAATCCTAAAAAAACATTGCAATTTAGTCCCTAAAGTTCAGAAAATCGACAACCAAGTTCAATTTTTGAATGAATTTCATCATAGGGGCTTAAGTCACAATTGTGCACAATTGCATCCCGTAATTTGGTGCTTACACCCCTTAATAGACAACTTGACTATCATGATCCTCTAATACTCAGTGTTAGTAGTTAGAGTCCTCATCTCAATGTCATGTAGAAAGTCTAGAGGGTTTGTAGTCCCGTCAAATGATATCCTACCAACTCTGGCATAAAATAATACTGCCTCAGGGTCAAACATGCCCTACTGATAACCAGGTTACATCTGCAATGCAACTTGAGGTATAGCAGCTTCCTCAAACTCATACTCTACAGGTTCCTTATCCTATAGCTCTCTCTGCCTACAGTGACCTGCTACTCCTCGAGGTTAACCTCTGCTTTTGCCTCTACGCCTGACTGGCAGCTCTGAGGGTAAAACCTCTTCCTAAAAGGATTCATCATCCTTGGCCTTAATGACTAGTGGAGCGACACACACTCGTCTCCTCATTCTGAAAAGATAAAACTAGTGAAATTCAGACAAAACAGATAATAAATAAACAACAGACAGACAACCTAATGATTACGTGGAATACTAAATCAGGAAAAACTTATTGAAGACATAATCGAACCTAATTTACTGCAGTAGTTTTAAGAAAAACATGACTCTGATAACCTAAGTCCACAACACTAATAACCTAGGCTTTAATACTAGGTTTGTCACGACCCAAATTGGGGAGTCATGATCGGTGCTAGAGAACAGGAAGTCCTTCAAATTCAGAACCCATAGCAAGCCAGAAAATTAAAAACTCATGCAATAATAAAATAAAAATACACAAGAATTAAAAATTTATTTAATATAAGAATAAATCTTTATATTATACATAATAAAAATATTTCATACAAGATTCAGATACAAAATCTCAAACCAAAACAACACACTTCTATTACAATAACACTACTACTGCAGTTTTTAGAATACAAATAAGTGTTTAGATCTAATATTTACATAATTTAGTCGGGGCTGAAGAAGACCGGCGCATAGTACTACTAGGGAGGTCTGAAGGAGAAGAAGTAACTATAAAAAAATATTGAGGGGAGTCAAACCTCACTGAGTGAATTATTATAATATATATGCATGCAACCTAAAGTCATATACAGTCAAGCATCAGTATAATAATATACATATACACACATTTCACACAAATGATAAAATCCACTTTTATATAATAATAAATGCAGAAAAATTTTATTTTAATGAAGGATCAAATAGAACCCTAAATTATTACGCAACCTTAGTCAATAATTCTCACTAGTCAACAAACTTACTTAATTCTAAAATAATTCTCTTATCCATTTTTTAATAGTAGACTGTTCCCGAGACACTAAGTCAACCAGGCTCCCGCAGTCTCACTATTAATGTAATTGACCTTGAGACACTAGGTCAACCGAGCTTTCATAATCACATTACTCTCTTACCACAATTTCTTAATAATCGAATAATCAAATTTCACATCAAATGATTTCATAATCTCACCCTAAAATCTAATGCACTGGTACGTACACAGTAGTAGTGCAGCCCACTAGGTAGCACGTTCTACTAATATCTTTCAAATAAATCTTGTAATTATTAAAATAATAAAATACATAATTTAAACATGAATGGCATCCATTCTTAAGAAATATACCAAACATATACCAAGTATATACTGAATATACCAATTGTATACCAAATATATATGATGAGTATATATAAAAAAATATACTTAATATATACTAAAATATACTAAGTATATATATTGCATATATATCAAAATATACCAAAAGTATACCGATATATACATAATCATTTAATAAAATAATTCATGTTTAAATACATTATGAAAACATGGATGCTCATAATTATGTATTCTACATGTAATGCATATATAAAATAATAATTCATAGTTTTGTGCTCCTCTAAATAGACTCACTCAATACAACTATAGAAAAATATAATAATAATAACAATATTAGAATAAATCCCTAACTTTACACTTTTAGGAATTCTAAAGAAAGACTCGATTTAGGTCACGACTTGACCACAAAACCAAAAACTCAAAATCGACGAGACATCACGTTTTATGAGAATTCTATCAAAAATTCAGCAGAGTCTCCTCTATAAAATGGATGTCTGTCTACTAAAAGTAAAGTCAATCCTACAAGCAAACACACTTCAATAATACTCAACAGCACAACACCTCGGGTTGAAACACTGAACTACACAATTTTCCAACCGAGAAACATAATTCTCAAAAATCAATATTTAATAATAATATAAAAAAAATCATTAAAATCCATAAAAATCAATATAATGCATCAATTCAAGTTATTTAAATAATAAATACCTTAAAGCAAATTATTTTTTCAAATTAGGTAATAAATCTCAAATAAATTATATAATATTAATAAAAATCTATTTTTCAATTATTTGAAATTAAAATAGTAAAATTCACAAATAATTATTTAAATAGTTCAAATATGTTATAAAAATAGTTAGAAATTCATTTAATAACAAAAATAAAATAAAATTATTATTTGAATATAATTTCAGAAATTATTATTAATTAGTTAAAAATAGTAATTAATTCATAAAAAATATTTTAATACTAATTATTATTCCAAAATTATTCAAAACATATTAATTAACAATAATTTCAGTTAAAACACCAAATTCACTAATTTATATTAATTTTTCCAAAAATTAATTTTTTGCATAAACCTTCAAAAATTTGTAGTAATTAATCATATCACAATTTCTAAATACTTCCTTCATAAACTATCATCCAAATAATCCAAAAAATTTATTAAAAATAAAAGTATTTTCCAGCGAAGGTCACCGGAACAGTGATTTGCTGGAAAATTCAAAACACCAAAAATCAAAATAATTCAAAAAAATCAAACAAAAATATATGTGAATAGCTTAAGCTACACACAATAACATTTGCAAAGACATTAAGCATGAATCACACCATAACAAGTTCAAAAAAACTAAAATCTAAATTTACATAAACTAAAACTTAAACAAAACTCACAATTTGGATTTTCTAAGCTTGAACCAAGCTAAAAACAAGCTTGCGCGGACTAAGAGGATTCGAAAGAGCACGAGATCGTGAGCTGGAGTCGTTGGAAACGTCACCGATGACGTGATGAAGCTGCTACTATTGCTGCTATTTCTCGCTAGAAACAGGGGAGGAAAGGACTCCTAACAGCGACGAAAGGAAGAAGGAAGAAAGAGGAGGTGACGATGAGGCATGGTGGTGGCAGGCAGAGGCTGGTGGGGCATGGTGATCGTTTGTGCAAAACCACGAAATGGAGGAAGAAGAAAAAAAAAGAAACAAAAAGAAAAGAAAGAAGGACAGAGAAAATCCCAAAAAAATATATCCTTTTTTTATATTTAAAAAATAGGAAAAGACAAAATTTCCACACATATATAATAATAATAATAATAATAATAATAATAATAATAATAATATTTTTAAATAATAATCACTTCCAAATAAATTCCTCTACATAATAAAATATTTAAAATAAAGTAAATAAATACTATTCACAACAATAACGATAATAATATTAACAAATGAATAAATAATCATATACACACTAAAATTAAATTACACTCAATTAATTATAATATATAAAAATTTAAAATATTATTAACACTATATATCTCAAATTAAATTTTAATAATTTAAAATATTGGGTTATAACAACAATAAATGAGTAGCGAAGGCATTGAAAAATAAAAGGAAAGACAATAAATGAAGAAAGAAAGCATTGGAAAATATATTAAAAAATATTTTCCCATCCTTAAAATGGAAAATTATTTTCTCTTGTTTTGAAGTAATTTTCCTTTAACTGGTACACATTATTTACCTTTGACTTATTTTTCTTAGGTAATCCAAATACTGAAAAATATTTTTCAAGGAAAATATTTTTCTAGAAAAATATTTTTCACAAATAGACGGAACCTAATTGAAAGTATATTTTCTATTCTAATTAGGTTAACTTCTATTTTATCTAAATAAAAATTAATTTAATTAAAATATAATTCTAATATAATTGAAAGTATGTTTCCTACTTTAATTAGGCTAACTTCTATTTTATTCTGTAACCAAATTAAATTTAATTAAATTAAATGCAATCCTAATTTGGAAAATACATTTCCTATTCTAATTTAACATCTATTTTATCTCTAATAAAAATAAAATTAATTAACATATAATTCTAATTTAATTGAAAGTATGTTTCCTATTTTAATTATGTTAATTTCTATTTAATCTCTAACAAAATTGAATTAATTAAAATTTTAGTGATAATTTTGTTAAAAGTATATATTTTTCTATTTTAATTAGGTCTACTTATAATTTATCTAATATAAATAAAATTAGATAACATAATTTTATAAGTTTTATTATATTAAATTTAATAAGTAAATAATTAAAATCAAAGTTAATAAATTTTATGAAAATAACAAAATTATATAATTTCTTTTAAAAGTAGATATTTTTGTAAATTAAAAATTAATGAATAAAAAATAAAGCATTTAATTTGTTTGAAAATATATTTTCTGTAAGAAAAGTAATATAATTATCATTTTTAAATATTTTTATAAAATTTAACAAAAAAGAGTTAAAATTAAATTAATTAATATTTATAATTTAATTATTAGTTTGTAATATCCCGTGTTTTTAAAAATATTTTTACACTGTACCGGGATATGCAGTGTCAATAATTTTGACTGTATATACGATATTTTTATGAGTTGATATGTATTTTAAACCTATTTTAATTACTGTGTTTTATTTTCAGTGTTTTACGTAAAATTTTCCCGGGACTTTCATTTTCGGGGAAATTTTCACGTAAACAATGTATTATTAATTATTTTAAATGTATTTACGGGTTTGCATGAACTCATACATATTTTTAAATTATTAAATAAAGCTTGTGTGTGTATATTTATTTAATTAGGGTTTATTATTACCCTAATATTTTATTATTTATTTATTATTATTTGATTATTTTATTTATTATTAAATTATTAAAATTTATTATTTTTTTCTTTTTTCTTTTTTTTTTCTTTTTCTTTTCCTTTTTCTTTCTTTTTCTTTTCCTTTCTCTTTCCTTTTTCTTTCTTTTTCTTTTTCTTCTTCTTCTTCTTCTTCTTCCCGTGGGTGCCCGACGCCACCACTATTCCTCACCGTCGTTTCTCCCTCATCCGGCCACCGTTTTCGACACCGCCGGTCTCTATCTTCTCCTTGAGCTCCGGTGAGTGTTATTCTAGCTTTGGTTTGAGCTAAAATGGTCTAGAATTGCTTAGGTTTTGATTTGAATATTTCGGCCACTTTTGGTTTTCGATTTTTTTGAGCTTCAATTTGGATGATTCATGGAAACTTCCTTCACAAATGTTGTTCCTGGTAGCTTAATCTTCATGTATGAATTTTTGTAGAATTTTTGGAGATTGTTTGGATTTTTGGGTATTTTTGAATATTTTAATATTATTTTCGAATTTTCGGAAATTAATTATTTAAATTATGAAATTGGAGTTTATGGTTGAATTAGGTGTTGAAATGAATTATAGGAATTTATTTGGAATTCTTATGAATTTCTAAGTATTTATTTTTAATTATTGAAGTTTAAGTGATTTTGTAAAATTAAGTTAATTGTGTTTTAAATTGAATTTAATTGGTTAATTGAGTTTAATTATTGATATTATTGATAAATATGTTGAGAAAATTAATTTTGGATAATTGTATGATTTTTGGTGAATTTTTGAAGTAATTTAGGTATATATATATATATATAGGGGTATTTTGGTAATTTTACCCTAAATTGTCTAAAAATGTAATTTAATTGGTTTTAATATTTATTTAAGGTATAAAAATGATTTCTACAAATTATTTAGTATTTTTAACTAATTAAAACTATTTTTCGGGAATTATTTTCAATTATATATATAATATACGGTTTTTCTAATAAAATGAATTTTAATCGATTTTTTACAGTGTTTCAAGATTTATTATGTAATTTCTACGTATGAAATGTATTTTTATGATTTAAGGATATTTTTGGTATATTTGAATATATATTCTGTGTTTGTGGACCCCGGTCGACAGATTGTAGTCTGGAGTCCGACCGAGGGGTTGTGATTGATTGTGGTGTTTATTTTTGAAGTGTATTTTCTTTGCAGGGTCGGCTCTACTCTTTTGAGTAGAGAGATGTCCGTTTTACAGGGGAGGTTCTGCCGGATTTCCGGTAGAATTCTCGTAAAACGTGATATCCAGTCGAACCCTAATTTCCGATTCTGTGTTGAATACTCTAGATTTAATTCTAGGATTTCTGTTAGGGTTATTCTGATGTCGATTAATTATTTCTTGTTTAGTTGCGCCGAGACCGAGGGTTAGTGGACCAGGCCCGTCGGACCTGTCTCGTGGAGCGCATTAGGTGAGTTACTATATTATATATATATGCTTAGGATGCATGATTTAGAAAATGCATGTTTTATTTTGACTAATTATGCATAAATAACATGATTTATATTCAAGTATATTTTTGGTATATTTTTGGTATATAATAAATTATATACATGTTTTATTAATAAAATATATTTAAAATGTTTTTAAATATATTTTTAGTTTAATTCATGATTTGATTGGATTTATTTGACGTATATATACTCAAAATATACTTGGTTTATGTTTGGTATATTTTCGGTATATATATGGTTTATATTGTTGATTTATTTAAATTCATGCATCATGTATTTGTGAATGAATGTTTTATTATTTATTACTGAAGGATATCAATAGAACGTGCTACCTAATGGGCAGCACTAGGACCGAGTACGTACCGGTACGCCTATAGTATTTAGGCTTTATTACTAACTATTTGTGGATATTGATTTGATTATGATTATTGATGTGTGAGATGTGGTTTGGGGTGTGATTGCTGGAGCTCGGTTGACCAAGTGTCTCGGGGCCAATCACACTGGCAGTCAGACTGCTGGAGCTCGGTTGACTTAGTGTCTCGGGGCCAGTCTACTGTCCATATGGATTAAGTGGATATATTTGGAATTAGTGAGCCTGTATGGCTAGAGTGTTGTTTAACACTATTTTTCTGAGGTTGCGATATTCTAGGGTTCTATGTGATCCTTCATAAAAGTTGATTTTCAGACAAAATATATAAAATGATTTTTCTGCATCTGTATGAAATTGCCTGTATATATACATATTACTCATATACTGTTGACTGTATGCATTATCACTTAGAGTGTATGTATATATACTATAGTAATTCACTCAGTGAGGTCTGACTCCCCTCCGTTGACTATTTTTCAGGAGAGTCAACTTCCTCAGACCTCAGTAGCAGGTCGATACGCTGGATTTCTTCCGCCCCGGCTTCTTTATGTAAATTATATACTTGAGTCTTATTTATTTTATCTAGACACTGTAGTAGTTGTAAATTAAAGTATTGGATTTTATGTATTTGTTTTAAAGAGATGTATTATAGTAAAACTGGATTTGTATAAAGATTATACATTTATGAGATTATATATGCGATGTGATGAGTTTTGAATTAATCCAGTTGATATGGATGATATTGTTATATTTATGATTTTTATTTTCCGCTGCATATTATATTTTTATGGTTGTTATTGCATATTTATTTTATTTTTAGGCTTGCTACGGGTTCCGGATTCGAAAGAATTCCCGTTCCCTAGCGCCGGTCATGGCCCCTGTTTTGGGTCGTGACAAAGTTGGTATCAGAGCGAAGTTCGTATCTGAGTGGAGTTCTGTGTCAGGGCTTAGTTATGTGAGTAGTGGCCCTAGTTTTAAAGTTGTGTTTTCTGTTGGACTACTGCAGTGTATTAGGTTCGAGTATGTCTTGATGAGTATTCCTTGCTGTAGTTTTCAGCATTATTCCTCCGTTGTCTGTTTTGTCTGAATCTTTCCGTTTGTCTTTTCAGAATGAGGAGGCGAGCGCGTGTCGCTCCACCGGTCGTTGAGGCCGAGGATGATGAGTCTTTTCAGGACGAGGTTTTACCTCCTGAGCCGCCAGTTAGACGTAGAGGTCGTGGCAGGGGTAGACCTCGAGGAGCGGCAGGTCGCCGTAGGCAGAGAGAGTTACAGGATGAGGAGCCTGTTGAGCCTGAGTTTGATGTTCCTATTCCTCCAGTTGTTCAGCCTGCCTATCAGCAGGGTATGTCTGACCCTGAGGCAGCTTTGTTCTATGCCAGAGTTGACAGGATTGCTTTTGATGGTACTTCTGATCCTTTAGATTTTCTGCACGCGATTGAGACTAGGACTCGGACTGCTCATACCGAGTACCAGAGGATCATGATCGTTGAGTTGTCTGTCGAGGGACCAGCCTTGGATTGGTTTATTCAGATGATCCAGCCCTTTATGATGACGATGACATGGGCTCAGTTTCGAGAGGGATTCATGAGGAGATTTTTTCCAGAGCCTCTTCGTTTGAGCTATCGTCTCCGTTTGACTAGTATTTCTCGTGGAGATCGATCTGTAGAGGAGTATACCCGAGAGTTCCTTCGTCTGGGTAGATATGCTGAGGATCTGATGCGAGATCAGTATTTCGCTGTTACTACCTATGTTATTGGTTTGGGTTCAGCTTTTGCTGGTATGCCTACAACAGGTCTTACTCTCGAGTCGGTGATTGAGCTAGCTAAGGAGATTGAGCTGAGATTAGTTAGGCAGGGAGCGATGCCTGATTATTACCAGTTGGGAGTTCAGTCGAGTGGATTGCAGGCTACTCCGTATTCGAGTTTTCATGTTGGTTCGAGTAGTCAGCAGCGAGGTTCGACTCAGCAGAGTCAGAGACAGCAGCAGCGAGTGCATCGGAGCAGTAGACATGGTCGTGGAGGTCAGCGTAGATCATTCAGATTTGGGTCAGGTGCTTCGAGCAGCAGCAGTGGTCGTAGTTCTGGATCAGCGGCCAGTGTTTGTCAGACTTGTGGTAGAGTCCATCAAGGACCGTGTTATCTGACACCGTTGACATGCTTCAGATGCGGGCAGACAGGACATTTTGCCAGATCGTGTCCTTACCCCGGATATCAGCAGCAGCAGATTCCGTGATTCCCACAGCAGTCGATTGCTAGTGCAGCACCCGTGCCATTTCAGTTACCACCAGCTCAGCATCAGAGTTCTACTCAGTTTGTTCCACAGCAGAGTCGTGGTAGAGGTACTAGAGGAGGTGCTAGAGGTGTTGGCCAGGCTTCTACCAGTCAGCAGGGAGGTCGAGGCCAGGCCAGAGTTTTTCATCTGACTCAGCAGGATGCTCAGGCATCTAATGCAGTCGTGGCAGGTATTCTTTCTGTTTGTTACCTGGATGCTTTGGTTTTGTTTGATCCGGGTGCCACGCATTCATTTGTTTCTCCTATTTTTGCTTCTAAATCTTGTTGGCAAGCTTCGAGGATGGCTTTTCCTTTGTCTGTTGCCACTCCTCTGAGTGATTCTTTGGACACCGATATTGTTCTTTCTGGTTGTCCAGTTCTCGTGGGAGATAGAGAATTATCCGCCGATTTGATTTTGTTGGATGTGATGGAGTTCGATGTTATTTTGGGAATGGATTGGTTGTCTCAGCACTTTGCCGTGGTTGATTGCAGGAATAAGGAGGTGATTTTCAGAATTCCTGGTGAAGTAGAATTTAAGTTTGTTGGTGACAGGAGTTCAGCACCTCAGAATCTTATTTCTGTTATTTCAGCTAGGAAGTTGTTGAGGAAAGGTTGTCAGGGGTTTTTGGCATTGGTTAGGGATACGTCAGTGGAGAAGTTGTCACTCACAGATGTTCCTGTTGCTTGTGAGTTTCCTGATGTTTTTCCCGAGGAATTGCCAAGTTTACCACCTCATAGAGAGATTGAGTTCTGTATTGATGTGGTTCCAGGTATTACTCCTATATCTATGCCACCCTATCGTATGGCTCCTGCAGAGTTGAGAGAGTTGAAGGAGCAATTGCAAGAGTTGTTGGATAAGGGTTTTATCAGACCTAGTGTTTCTCCTTGGGGTGCACCAGTCTTGTTTATGAAGAAGAAGGATGGTACCCTGAGACTGTCCATATGGATTAAGTGGATATATTTGGAATTAGTGAGCCTGTATGGCTAGAGTGTTGTTTAACACTATTTTTCTGAGGTTGCGATATTCTAGGGTTCTATGTGATCCTTCATAAAAGTTGATTTTCAGACAAAATATATAAAATGATTTTTCTGCATCTGTATGAAATTGCCTGTATATATACATATTACTCATATACTGTTGACTGTATGCATTATCACTTAGAGTGTATGTATATATACTATAGTAATTCACTCAGTGAGGTCTGACTCCCCTCCGTTGACTATTTTTCAGGAGAGTCAACTTCCTCAGACCTCAGTAGCAGGTCGATACGCTGGATTTCTTCCGCCCCGGCTTCTTTATGTAAATTATATACTTGAGTCTTATTTATTTTATCTAGACACTGCAGTAGTTGTAAATTAAAGTATTGGATTTTATGTATTTGTTTTAAAGAGATGTATTATAGTAAAACTGGATTTGTATAAAGATTATACATTTATGAGATTATATATGCGATGTGATGAGTTTTGAATTAATCCAGTTGATATGGATGATATTGTTATATTTATGATTTTTATTTTCCGCTGCATATTATATTTTTATGGTTGTTATTGCATATTTATTTTATTTTTAGGCTTGCTACGGGTTCCGGATTCGAAAGAATTTCCGTTCCCTAGCGCCGGTCATGGCCCCTGTTTTGGGTCGTGACAAAGTTGAACTTAAAATATTATATCAAAATGATTTTTGTGTAAATAAAAGTATTAATATTAAAAATTTTGAAGAAATAAAGTGTCATAAGTTAAATAAAAAATTTATTAAAATTGTAATAAATTATAAGTTCAATAGTTATGTAATATTTAAATTTTTATATTAAAATATATAATTTTTATTATTTTTATATTTTTTTATTAATAAGTAACTAATGGTTTTTTATTATCTTATGATTAATTATGATCATAATATTTTTTTTATATGAATTTAGTTCTAGAATTGATAAAAATTGATTATAAAAAATATTGAAATAATATTATATAATTATCTGAATAAAATATTTATAAAAATTATAATGAATTATAAATATCAAATTGTTATATAAATAAATAATATTGTGATTATTTTTAAAATTTTTATTTAATAATAATAATAATAATAATAATATATTTAATTATTTATTTACTATATACCACGAGTCAAATAAAATTTTTATTTACATGATTATATATATATATATATATATATATAGTTACAATTTAATTTGATTTGCCCTCTGGAAGAAATTGAAATCTAATCATAAATTTTTCTTCAAAATTTGTAAAGCAAACTTTTTGTTTAAAAATTTAAACCAAACCAATTTAAATAATGGTTTGATTTAGTTTGATTCAACATCATATCCTAAAATAATGAACGCCCCTCATAAAGCTAATTAATTTTTTTCACTTCTCCTTTTATTTTCTTGGCAGGGTCTCTTCTTCATAATCAGCTTCCGTTGTTTTTAAGAAATAACATTAAATTGTGTAAGAATATTAATGCATGAATTATTGTTGCATATCTAGTAGTATTTGAAGTCCATAGACCTTTGCACCACCACATCAAACGCGCGCGCGCGCGCACAAATGAAAAACTCGAGTATTTATTAAACTTGAAGTTGCTTGATGCATTTTAGCTTCACTTACATATAAATTTATAGTATACATGGGAGAATTACAAGTAAACTAATATAAATCTAATGAAACTCGTAGCTATGATGTATAATCTATGTAGCACGGAAACGAAAAAAGGAGAAATGTAGAAACGAATATGGGAAAATTTTATTTTTTAAAATATAGAAAATGGAAACGTGTAAATATTAAAAGTATATGATTATATAAATAAATATTAAAAATATATAAATATATATAAATATTAATTTTATATATAAATATTAAAAAATTTTATCTATTTTATAAAATAATAATATAATTTTAGAAATTATTTTGTTTAGTTAAAAAAATATAAAATTATGTTTTAATTTATCTCTTTTCTTATTTAGGAAAATACTATAGGAATATTATTCCTCAAATTGGAAACATATTTTCTAATTTTTCATATTTGCAGAAATAATTCTAAAATTTTTTTAAGGAAATTTTTAAAATTTTTAATATGGAAACATTTTCAAAATGCGAAAATTTCTATTTAGAGAAATTTTTGTGCATAATAATGTATAACTCCACATTGGTGCATAGTGCTGCTGCTAAAACGAGAAGGAATTCAGCTATTTCCTAGCTTTCGGGAAGTTGGTGGTGTAATTTATTTAGGCCAGTGCACTAAAATTGAATTTTTTATGTCTAGAAGTTGGATTGTTTGGCGTGACAATTTAAATGCTATTTAATCTGATTTTAATTTCACTCTATAGCTCCAAATAAATTTTCACTTTGTGCAAGGTAAGGTAGGCGCAGAACGAATTAAAGCTATTTGTCCACAAAAGAACATGTACATTGTTAAGTGCTCGATAAAACAGTTATCTAAAACTCACTTTCATGAAATTGAAGTTCAAGTTCGTTATGGCATCACCTTCAGTGAAGCTTGCGGGAGGGCGAATTGGAATTGTAAAATTCTTTTAAAAAAAATCAAATATTTTTATTTTTATTATAAATGTAAATGAATAATATATTGCTTGTGAATTAACAATATATTGCTCGTGAGAGAATAGTTATCAAATAGTGAAGAAAAAATCTCTATATAAAGAGATTGAAATTCATTAATGAGTAGGTTAAGAAAAAAATAAATTACTCTCCAAATTCTGTCAATATTATAGTTCTCCAAATTCTCTCAAAACTCTCTCTAAATTCTCTTAAAATCATTCTATTATAAAATATTTTTCTTCTAATTAAATACAACTAAATTCAAGTTTAGTTCTATAACAAATTAAACAATTCAATCTTTATTTCACAGCACGTTATCAGCATGAAAAACTCTTAATCAAAACAATAAAGTACATATTTATTAATACTTAATATTTATGAATATATTATTTGATTATATATTATCATGGATGACTATGCCTCCGATTAATTTATATATATTCATATTTATATTTATTTCTTCAATCTAACTTTATTTAATTGTTATTTTTATTTTGTTTTACTAACTACACCATTGATGCAAAAATTGTTATAAATTGTTCTAACCTTATGTATGGTTATGCCTCCTACCAATTTATATTTATGCATATTTATATTTTTTTTATTATTTATGTTAATGAAAGGCTATACCCCATTTTATATTAATGAACGGTTTTGCCCCATATTTATACATATCGTTATGTTAACTCACTTACTATAAATAATCATATCAACATTATTTATTAATTTTACTTTATATAATTTATTTCTCAATATATTATATTAAAAAAAATTTCTAACGGCTATATTTTTCATTATAAATAGACAAGCTATAAATTTTATTTATTCACACAAATTCATACATTTTCTCTTTCTCTCTTTACTCTAAATTGTAAACATGATTTGGAATATTTATATTTGTGTTTTGATCATGACTATTATAATTGTTTTAGGAATAATTCATATGGAAGATGATTTTCTATTTGATATAATTTTAAGTATTATTGTATCATTTTTTGTACCGCTATTATTTTGATATAATTAATTAGTAAATTTTGATTATGTTTGATTTTTTTTAGTAGTCATCAAATTTATGAATTCTAATTGAGTTATATTTTTTTTATTAGTTATCATAATGACAAATCTAGCAAAGCTTGAGTTCGTTGCTCTTAACATCTTGGGAAAAAATTATATGTCTTGGATTCTAGATGTAGAAATGCATCTTCAATCAATGGGGTTAATTGATACCATAAAAGAAAATAATAAAACCTCATTGCAAGATAAGGTCAAGTCTATAATTTTTCTCCGTCGTCATCTTGATGAAGGATTAAAATGTGAATATTTGACTATCAAAGATTCAAGTGTTCTTTGGAAGGATCTAAAAGACAGATATGATCATGAAAGAGATGTAATACTACTAGTAGTCACTGATGAATGAAGAGCTTTACACTTTCAAGATTTCAAAAAAGTGAGTGACTATAATTCTGTGTCACGACCCAAAACAGGGGCCATGACCGGCGCTAGGGAACAGGAATTCTTTAGAATCCAGAACCTGTAGCAAGCCTAAAATAAAATAAAATATGCAATAACAATAACAACAACTCTTAATGCAGCGAAAATAAAATCATAAATATCAAAATAATAATCCACCACGGGATTTAAATCAAATCCATATCTCATATATATAAATAAATTCGTTAATACAAGTCCAGTTCAAATATTTAAAGTACATATCTCACGAATTTATACAACTACTGCAGTGTCTAGATTATAAAAATAAAACTCAAGTGAGCAGTTTACATAAAGAAGCCGGGGCGGAAGAAATCCGGCGTACAGGCCTGCTACTGAGGTCTGAAGGCGATGACTCTCCTGAAAAATGGTCAACAGAGGGGAGTCAGACCTCACTTAGTGAATTACCATAATATATATACATGCATACTAAATGACAATGCACAGTCAATAGTAAATATAATTATATATACAGGCAAATACACACAAATGCAATAAAATTATTTTTTTATATATTTTGTCTGAAAATCACTGGTTATGAAGGATCAAATAGAACCCTAGAAATTCGCAACCTCAAAACAGTGTTAGACAACACTCTAGCCACACAGGCTCACTTATTTTAAAATATTCACTTATTCCATTTAGACAGTAGACTGGCCCCGAGACACTAAGTCAACCGAGCTCTAGCAGTCTGACTATCAGTGTAATTGGCCCCGAGACACTAGGTCAACCGAGCTCCAGTAATTACACATCAAATAATCATATCAATTCCAATCAATATTCTCAAACTGGTTAGTAATATAGCCTAAATGCTATAAGCGTACCGGTACGTACTCGGTCCTAGTGCTGCCCAGTAGGTAGCACATTCTATTGATATCCTTCATTTTAAATATAAAGCATACATTCATAAAAATAAATGATGCATGAATTTAAATAAAATTGCAACATAAACCATATATATACTAGAAATATACCAAAAATAAACCAGGTATATTTCAGGTATATACACGTCAAATAAATTCAATTTATTTACAAAATAACTGGAATTAAACCATGAATATACCTAAAAATATTTTAAGAATAATTTATTAATTAAACATGCATATAGTTTAAAATATACCAAAATATACCGAAAATATACCAAAATAAACCTAAGTAATTATTAAACCATGAATGCATATTTTATTAAAATAAAATATATATTTCTAAAATCATGCACCCTAGAGCATATATATATAAAATAGTAACTCACACTTAGTGCGCTCCTCGAGATGGGTCCAACGGGCCTGGTCCACTAGGCCTCGATCTCGGCGTAACTAAACATACAAAAATAACAGACATCAGAATAAACCTAACAAAAAATCCTAGAAACTCGATCTAGAATATTAGACACAGAATTAAAATTAGGGTTCGACCAGACATCACATTTGACGAGAATTCTACCAAAAATTCGACAGAACCTCCCCTGTAAAATGGACATCTCTCTACTCAAAGAGTAGAGTCAGCCCTGCAAAGAAACATACTTCAAAAAACAAACACAAAAACACATCTACAACCCCTCGGTCGGACTCCAAACTACAGTTTATCGACCGGGGTTCACAATCACAGAATAATTATGAAAATACCAAAAATGCCCTTGTATCACAAAAATACATTTTATTAAGTAGAAATTACATAATTAACCCTAAAACACAGTAAAAACCAATAAAAACTCATTTATTTAGAAAAATCGTATATTATATATATAATTAAAAATAATTCATGAAAAATAGTTTTAATTAATTAAAAATACTAAATAATTTGTAGAAATCATTTTTATACCTTAAATAACTATTAAAACCAATTTAATTACATTTTTAGTCAATTTAGGGTAAAATTACCAAAATACCCCTATATATATAAATATACTAAAATTACTCCAAAAATTCACCAAAAATAATATAATTGCATAAAATTAATTTTCTCAACATATTTATCAATAATATCAATAATTAAACTCAATTAACTAATTAATTTCAATTAAAAACACAATTAACCTAATTTTCCAAAATTACATAAACTAATTAAATTCAAAATAAATACATAAAAATTCCAAATAAATTCCTATAATTAATTTCAACACCTATATTTATCATAAAACACAATTTTATAATTTATTTAATTAATTTTCGAAAATTAGAAAATAATAATAAAATATTCAAAAATACCCAAAAATCAAAATAATTTCCAAAAATTCTACAAAAATTCACACATGTATATTAAGCTAAGGGGAACAATATTTGTGAATAAATTTTTCATGAATCAATCAATTCGAAGTTCAAAAAAATCAAGAACCCTAAAATGGCCGAATTGAAGATTTAGCTCAAACCTCATCAACCACTTGTTTTCAGGACAAAAGGAGCTTAGAATAGGGACCACCGGAGCTCAAGGAGTCGATGAAGACCGGCGGTGTCAAAAATGGTGGCCGGAATCGTGATCGACGGCGAAAAGCTCCACTTGTTGCCACCGCGAATTTCGGGCGTTCCAGCGGGCTTCCAACGGCCTGGTCATGTCGGAGAGGAAGAGGAAGGAAGGGGGAGGAGGTTGGCGGCAACTGATGGCGATGAAGGGCGGTCCGGCATGGTGGAACGGGAGGCACAGTGAGGGTAGGGCGTCGGGAGAGAAGGAGAAGGAGGGAGGGGCAGATTGGTAATTTGCTAAAAAATTTTGATTTTTAACACTATAATATGTATATATATATATACTTTACACTATATATTAAAATAATATAAAATCACACACATTAAATATACACCACACACATATAATTTAATATTTTAAAATTTAATACTAAATAAAAATAATTAAATAACAATAAAACTAATTAATAAATAATTAAATATTAGGGTAATTAATTAAACCCTAATTAAATAAATAAATACACATATATACATTATTTAGTACTTTAAAAATATATATGAGTTCATGCAAATATGGAAATCTATTTAAAATAATTAATAATAAATTATTTACATGAAAATTTCCCCGAAAATAGTATTCTTGGGAAAATTTTACGTAAAGCACTTAAAATATCATAAAATAATAAAAAATCAATTTTTATTAAATAACATCTCATGAAATATCATAAATTATACAAAAATTATTAACATTGCATATCCCGATGCAGTATTAAAATATTTAAAAAAAAACCCGGGATATTACATTCTGCAATGTTCATAATAGTATCACAATTAAAATTCTGCGGACAAACAGTCACAGACGAGGATATGCTGGAGAAAACTTACTCCACATTTCATGCATCAAATGTTACACCGCAACAACAATATAGGATGCAGAGATTTAAAAAATATTCTGAACTAATTTCATGTCTACTGGTAGCTGAGAAAAATAATGAACTTTTGATGAAAAATCATCAGTCCTATCCCACTGGCTTAGTAGCATTTCCAGAAGCAAATGCTATAAATTATTCCAGATATAAAAATTACAATAGCCATAGACGGGGGAGAGGTAGAGGTCATGAATGTGGAAGAGGTTAATTATTTAGTCATGGTCATGAAAATAAATATAATAATACTCCACAACAAACTCAGACTCAACCTCAAAAGAAGTTAAAATCAATCATCAATAGTGTTCAAGAAAGGCCCCAACATAAGTTTGAAACTGTGTGTTTCAGATGTGGTAGTAAAGGACACTGGGCACGAGTTTGTCATACACCACCACATCTTTGCCAACTTTATAAGGCATCATTGAAAGACAAAGAAAAGGAAATAAACTTCAATGAGCATCATACTCCTGTTAATGATATAACTTATCTAGATGTTTCTGATTTTACTGATGATTTTATTGACAATGGAAATTGAGACGTCTATAATTTTAAGTATGTTGTTATTACCTATTTTATTTTCAATTCTAAAGAATATGTTATTGTTATGTATGTTATTTTCAAATTAAATAAAATATCCTACTTTACAATTATTTTATGTTTTTACCTTAATTAATTAATTATGTGTTTATCTATTTTAAAGTTTAATATGGATTGTATTCAACATAAAGACGATATTGGAGATCTCTGCATACCAGATATTGGTACTACACATACTATCTTAAAAAGTAGAGATTATTTCTCTGAAATAAAGCCCACAAAGGCAATTATAAAAACAATATCATGTCCTGTAGATCTGATTAAAGGAATTGTCAAAGTTAAATTTATGTTACCAAATGGAACAAAATTTATAATTGATGAAGCTTTGTTTTCACCAAAATCAAGAAGAAATTTATTGAGTTTTGATGACATATATTGAAATGGGTGTGATACCCAATCCATTACTATAAATGGTAATAAATATTTAAATATAGTTTCCTATGAATCAGGAAAAATACAAGTATTGGAAAGACTGCCAAAACTCCCTACTGGATTGCACTACATGTATATACATGTAATTGAATCACATATGACAGTAAAAGAAAAATCTTATGATCCTTCAACAATAAATTTATAGCATGATAGATTAGGCCATCTTGGATCAGTAATGATGCGAAGGATAATTGAGAATTCACATGGGCATCCATTGAAGGGGCAAAGAATTCCTCAATCAAATGAAATGTCATGTACAACTTATTCTCTCAGAAAATTAATCTTAAGGCCTTCACCATCTAAAATTCAGAATGAATCACCTATGTTTCTTAAAAGAATTCAAGGTGATATATGTGGGCAATTCACCCACCATGTGGACCATTCAGATATTTTATGGTATTAATTGATGCATCTAGTAGATGGTCACATGTTTGTCTATTGTCAACTCGTAATGTTGCATTTGTAAGGTTGGTAGCTAAAATTATTAAATTACAAGCACAATTCCCTGATTATACAATCAAAAGGGTAAGACTTAATAATGCTAGTGAATTTACATCTCAAGCATTCAATGATTGTTGTATGTCTACTGGGATCATTGTTGAGCATCATGTTGACCATGTACATATTCAAAATGGTTTAGATGAATCATTGATTAAATGCCTTTAGCTTATTACTAGACCATTAATAATGAGAACAAAGCTTCCTATTTCAGTTTGGGGTCATGCAATCCTACATGTTGCTTCATTAATTCGCATCAGACCTAGTGCATATCATAAATACTCCCCACTACAATTGGCATTTGGTCAAAAGCCAAATATTTCCCATATTAGAATTTTTGGTTGTGCAATATATGTACCCATTGCATCACCTCAGCGCACAAAAATGGGTCCTCAATGAAGATTGGGAATTTATGTTGGGTTTGAAATATTATATATCTTGAACCTTTAACTGGTGATGTTTTTACAGCACGTTTTGTTGATTGCCAATTTAATGAGGTTGTTTTCCCAACATTAGGAAAAAGGGAGAAAGAAGGGAAAAGGGATATTTCATGGAATGAACCATCATTATTGCATCTGGATCCTCACACAAAATAATGTGAATTAGAAGTGCAAAAGATTGTGCACTTACAAGCAATTGCAAATCAATTTCCAGATGCATTTACTGATACAAAAAGAGTGACTAAATCATATATACCAGCAGCCAATGCTCCTGCTCATATTGAAATTCCAGAAATAAAACCTGAGAGTAAAGACACTTATGAGTCTAAAACATGCAAAAAGTGTGGAAGACCAATTGGTTTTAAGGATAAAAATCCTCAAAAGAGAAAGGGAGTACATAATCATATTGATAGCGAGGAAAATATCCCTGAAGAAATAGAAAATAAAGAAAGTCCCCAAATGGAAGGTATAAATGATATTAATCAAGAAATCTCGATTAATTATACTAATACAAGAAAACTATTGAATAGAAATGAGATGAAAAATATTGATGAAATATTTTCATATACTATTGCATGTGAAATCATAAATGACAAAGATGATCTTGAACCAAAATCAATCATGGAATGTCAAAATAGGCATGATTGGATAAAATGGAAAGATGATATGCAGACTGAATTAGACTCACTAACCAAGCAAAATATTTTTGGGCCAATTATTCCTATGCCTAAAACTATGAAACTTGTAGGATACAAGTGGGTCTTTGTACGAAAGTGAAATGAGAAAAATGAAATAATAAGGTACAAAGCTAGACTTGTAGCTCAAGGTTTTTCATAAAGGTCAGGAATTGATTATGATGAAACGTATTCTCCTGTTATGGATGCAATTATGTTCAGGTATCTGATTATCCTAGTAGTTTCTAAGAAATTAGAAATGCGTCTTATGGATGTTGTAACTGCTTATTTGTACGGATCACTTGATAGTGACATTTATATGAAAATCCCTAAAGGATTTAAAATGCCTGAAGCATTAAGTACAAAACCCAAAGAAATTTATTCGATCAAGCTCCAGAGATCTTTATATGGGTTAAAATAGTATGGATGCATGTGGTATAATCGTTAAGCGATTATTTGATTAATAAAGGATATGTGAGTAATATTATCTGCCCATGCATTTTTATTAAGAAAATAATATCTGGATTTGTGATTATAGCTGTATATGTTGATGATTTAAATATCATTGGAATAAAAAATGAGATCCATGAAGCAACAATATACTTAAAGGAAGAATTTAAAATGAAAGATCTTGAAAAAACCAAGTATTGCCTTGGTTTACAAATTGAGCAAATGCACAATGGGATATTCGTGTATTAATCAAATTACACAAAAAAGATCTTGAAACGCTTTAATATGGATAAAGCAAATCCTTTAAGTACTCCAGTGGTCGTTAGATCACTCAATATTGAGACTGATCCATTTCGACCCTGTGAAGAAAATGAAGAAATTCTTGATTCTGAATTTCCATATCTCAATGCAATTGGAGCTCTAATGTATCTTGCTAATTGTACTAGACCTGACATTTCTTTTACAGTCAATTTATTAGTAAGGTTCAGTTCAACTCTAACAAAAAGGCATTGGAAAGGGATCAAACATATACTTCGATACCTTCGAGGAAATGTTTATTTGGGTTTATTTTATTTTAACAATTCAAAACAAGAATTGATTAGTTATGCAGATGCAGGGCATTTATCTGATCCTCGTAAAGCGAAATCTTAAACAGGCTATGTGTTCATAAATAACGGAACTGCAATTTCTTGGCGTTCCCAGAAATAAATGCTTGTCGCTACTTCTTCAAATCATTCTGAGATTATTGCACTACATGAAGCAAGTAGAGAGTGTGTATGGATTAGATCAATGACACATCATATTGAAGAATCTTGTGGTTTTCCAGTCAACAAAAGTCCAACAATTTTGTATGAATATGCATTACACAGTTAAAGGAAGGATATATCTAAAGTGATAGAACCAAACATATACTTCCAAGATTCTTTTCATACACTCAAGAGCTAATAAAAGACAATCATATAGATATCAAGTATATTCAGTCTAGCAAGAATTCAACTGATCTTTTCACAAAGGCACTTCCAACTACAATCTTTAGAAAGCACGTTCACGATATTGAAATGCGACATCTGCATACTATGTGAAGGAAGATTATACATATCAACTTGAAGGGGAGAAAACCATGCACTTTACTCTTTTTCCTTAAGTTAAAGTTTTTTCCATTGAGTTTTATTTAGCAAGATTTTAATGAGACAATTGTAAAACATTGTTATTCAAGGGGGAGTATTATGAATGTGAATGAACAATATATTGCTTGTAAATGAACAATATATTGCTTGTGAGAGAATAGTTCTCAAATAGTGAAAAGAAAATCTTTATATAAAGAAATTGAAATTCATTAATGAGTAGGTTAAGAAAAAGATAGATTACTCTCTAAATTTTTTCAATATTATTGTTCTCTAAATTCTCTCCAAACTCTCTCTAAATTCTCTTAAAATCATTCTACTATAAGATATTTTTCTACTAATTAAATACTACTAAATTCAAATTTAGTTGTATAACAAACTAAGCAATTCAATCTTTATTTCACAATAATTTTTTTATTTATAAGGAGCTTATATGACCTAAATTTTGATAAACTGCACATTATGAGTAATTCTCCTTTTTAAATCGATGATAGCAGGAATTAAACACTATACCTCATGATACTTTTAAAGAGGATTCACTAGTAAAAAATTTAAATATTTAATTTGTTATTATATATAACCATCCAGTGATATATAACCAAGTAATAATTTTATTTTATTAAATATGAGGGGAAAATCACTTGAGAAAAGTCAAGTGATGAATCCTAAAACTAGGGGAATGATAAAATGTTCAAAACAAACAAAACAACATAAGGAAATCCACATCAAAAGAGCAACAACGTCTGCACCACCCAACTCTCTTAGCCTAAACAACAAAAACCGAAACTGACTTAAGAGAACATAGCAAGAAACCATGACTAAACAGACAGCAGGAGCTCAACGACAAAAAAATCCAACAGACTGTAACATGCGAGCTCACCAACAGACAGCAACCCTTGTTATTTATACATGTATATTATTAGTTAATAGGGAGGTAATATAACTTAGGTATCAATAAATTATATAATATGAGGTAGTTCTCTCCTTTTAAATCAATGACGGCAGAATTCTAACTTTATATTTTCGTGTATTTTTTATTAATATAGGAATAAATTTCGATGAATTGTTTGAATTATACACCTTATAATGCTCTTAAAAAAATTTCGATCCACTTTTTCTTGTTACTCACATATTTATATTCTATGCAAAGCTGTAAATAAGGTGTAACTAAATGCCTCTATAAACTTTACAGACAGCCATGTGTAGCTTAATTATTATTTCTAACGAAAGGGGTGAATTTGAGTATATATCAGCCTAATTATCATTTTTAAGCACTAATTCTGTTTTTTCTATAATTGCTTTCATTAATGGATCTTTAAGAGTAAAATAGCCTACGCTGAATATATTGGTTTCTCATATTTCAAGACTATCAATAGTATATACACTCATGATTCAGACTTTTTGGTCTGAATGGTAAGCACTGGTCGAAATGGTACTATTCATGAAATTCAAACTTCATGAATTCCCTTCCCTCTAACAAAAACAAAAAATTAACATACTAACAATCGTAATTTTATGGTTACTGACAAGCTAAACTGGCAAAAAATAAAAGAAGGGAAAAAAAAAAAGTATATACACACTCTTGCACTATCGTGGGAATGGGCAACGTTTGACTCTAATTTGTCTATATGCATGTCGAAGCCAGCAACATTGAGTGAAAATAATGCTACTACTACTAGCTGTGGCTATAGCCAGCCAATGGAGCATTCTGCATGCATCTGACATATAAAATAAATGTGATCGATCGAAGTAAAGTCATGGGACCTTGAGTTCATGTGTTTGTACAACATAATATATAAAGATCAGCTGATGAGTTGGTAAGAGCTTTTAATGTTTTCATTATAGTTTATCACTTCCATTATAGGACAATTTTGTCTCCTCCTCCGGCGATCTGTTATATCGGATGAAAAAAAAAAGAAGAGAAGTTCGACAAGGTTAAGAAAATTACAAATAACAGGCAATTAATGGATAACCACGAAATTAAGCCATATGCTATATATACCAAGATGCACATGTATATAGAAATTATCATTTGGACAAAAAGATCAAACACTAATTGGATACAAATTACAAGCTTCCAAAACATGCATTGATCAAGAGAAAAAAGAAAAAATTACACATGCTACGATCGATTACTTGAATACGTCAATTGGGACTTAAGGAATTTTGAATTGCATGGCAACACATATTTAGATGTGAAATAAGGAACAACTCTACTTTCAAGTACTTAAGTGCAGACTGAATGCATAGTAGTAGAACTAGTATCACTGTTTTTCCTTATTTTTCTTTTGCTGCTAAACAAATTAAACTTAGTGGCCACCGCCTCCGAACCCACCTCCACCACCAAATCCAGCACCACCACCTGCGCCAAAACCTCCTCCAAAGCCACCGCCACCACCTCCACCTACACCGCCACCAATGCCTCCACCTTTGCCAAAGCCTCCACCGGCTCCAAAACCTGCTCCAGTACCACCCCCCTCCACCAA
This sequence comes from Mallotus nudiflorus, assembly GCA_947683625.1. Taxonomy (NCBI): domain Eukaryota; kingdom Viridiplantae; phylum Streptophyta; class Magnoliopsida; order Malpighiales; family Euphorbiaceae; genus Mallotus; species Mallotus nudiflorus. The sequence continues at coordinate 35,319 of CANTUR010000887.1, read as the reverse complement.
ATCCACCCCCACCACCAACACCACCTCCACCCCCTCCTGCTCCACCACCAAAACCACCTCCTGCACCACCACCTAACCCTCCTCCACCTCCCCCGCCAAGCCCTCCACCACCACCTAGGCCCCCACCATGCCCGCCTCCTAAACCTCCACCAGCTCCACCTCCTAGTCCACCACCGCCCCCTAGACCACCACCATGTCCACCACCTAGGCCTCCACCACCCCCTAAGCCTCCGCCATGGCCAATACCACCACCTAGACCACCACCGTGTCCAATGCCACCCCCTAGACCACCACCATGTCCAATGCCACCACCTAGGCCGCCACCTCCACCCCCTCCACCACCAAGGCCACCACCTCCACCTAGACCTCCACCTCCTCCACCACCAAGGCCACCACCTCCACCTAGACCTCCACCTCCTCCACCACCAAGGCCACCACCTCCACCAGCTCCACCACCAAGGCCGCCACCTCCACCAAACCCACCGCCTGCTCCACCTCCTATACCACCACCACCGCCAAATCCACCACCAACGCCACCTCCTAAACCACCATGTCTAAACCCTTTCTTATATATACCACGCCCTAACCCTCCTCCTTTCAACAAACGGCCATGCAAAAGCAAACCCTTATCATCTTTACCATCAACAGTAACATGGAAATGGTCATCGGCCAACACTACAACATTGACAATAAAATGACACAACAAGAGAGCACGCAATAAACGACGACCATAATGGACACCCATCGCCAGAAGCTGATTAAACTTGCCTCTCTGCTGCAATGACTTATACTCTAGGATATATTTATAACTCGATAGAATATAATAGAATAAACAAACCGCGTCAATTTTGCATGAGTAAATGAGGCTCATCTGCCTCTAGACAAGAAATTTATTGGCCCAACTGTCCTCTTCCTCTAACAAAGGCTAGTATATAACAGGTTCTTGCAATAACGATCGTGTCCATCACATGCAACACTGTGGGGGCCTATGGTATAATTAGGGTTTTGACTTCTTATTAGGGTTTTCGTTGAACCTATTTATTCACATTAGATATGTATGGTGTAGTTGTTTCATCCAAAAGATGGAGTCATGGAGCGTGGAGACAACTTGCTTGGACAAATTGAGTTGGCCATCTTTTGCAGATGAAATTGAAAGCTCTCTAAATAAGGCTAAAATTATAATGTGATGCCATTTAATGGTACCCTTCTCTTGCCATTATCAATTGATAATACAAAGAATGAAACTATATGCGCATGCTTATAGCCACAAATTTGTCATCTGTTTTTTTTTATTTTTTTCCAACTTGCATCGTCTTTCTTGCATGCAGTTCCCATCTTGAAGCTGTTATACCATTAATATTTTGCCATTCATTTTAATTAGTTAAACAATATTTATGATCGTAAGTTTTGGCTAAAACAGTGTAGCTTCTCATTGATAAGAACTTTGTAGTCTTGCAATATATAATGTCGCTCATACATTATCATATGGCATTTAAGATGGAGGAAATAAATGGCCACGTCCTTGTCACTTTCTATAGAACTTCATAGGCTTCCTTTTGATTTTGATATTTCCATTTTTCAAATAATTTATTAACTCAAGTAGATGCCATTCAAAACTTTGACCTTTAAAATCAAATCCTATCTATCTTTCTATCTACAAATCCTACATTTATATATATATATATGTCCATTAGCAAAAAGAACGAAATTCATTAGCACGTTTTTTAGTCTGATAAAATGATAGAATCTAAAAAAAACTATTCCAAAGTTTCTGAAAAGGCATATACTAAAAATTTAGCTTATTTGAAAATTTGAATTCAAATCTTTCACTCTAAAACATTTCATGTATAAATTTAGAAAATAAATTTACACCATCCAACCAACTCCCTTAAAAATTTAGTAATATTTTACACCATTCAACCATCTCCTTTTAAGGTTGTTCAAATCCTACTTTAGTTTTTCATCATTTAATTTTAGTCCCAACAATAATTCATAACCAAAACTCATCTTGATTTAGGTTGAGCATACATATATAGAAGGGATTTTTTCTATAAATGTCCCAAAATATAACCTCACAATAAAAATAGCCCAAACTTTTTAAAATTACATGTGTGTCCCTTTACTTAAATTATTTACACAAATGCTCCTTTTTGCGTAGTTTCTTCCTGTGTTCTTCAAAGTCCTTGGTTACAAATCTTCTCATCTTCATAGCAATGCTCAAACTTCGCAAGTGCTTCTTCGCTTCTCTTCTCTTCTCAATTTGTGCTTGTTTTTGTTTTTGCTATGTAATTAATTGATTGCATGTGATTCAATAATGCTTGAGACGAATTATAAAAGATCATCGGCAACTGTAGGAAGAGGAGGAGTAGCAACTATAAATAGTAGAATTGATTTGTGAAAGGATTTCTGTATATTATATTATAAACAGCAAATACATTAATATATATAATACAAAGAGAAATAAGTAACAGAGCTACAATACAATATAAACACTTAACAATAGTAAAAAGCTAAGTCTTATCCTTTAACACCCTCCCCAAACCGTTGAGTCTAATGAAGGGAGAAGTCAGAGCTTGGAAACAATGTGCTGAAAAGAACACAGACTTAATGGTTTGGTGAATATGTCAGCTAGCTAGTCTTTACTTGAAAGAAATCTAACATGAATAGTTCCTTTCAACACATGTTCATGGAAAAAATGGTAATCAAGCTCAATGTGTTTCGTTCAAGTGTGGAAGACCGAATTGGAGTACATGTAGATGGCTCCAATGTTATCACACCATTATGTTGCAAGAGAAGAAGAGGAAATACCAAATGTGAAGAGGAGATGTTTAATTTAAAGCAATTCAGTTGTTGTATTGGAAAGAGCTTTATACTCACTTTCAGACGATGACCGAGTTATTATTGGTTGCTTTTTGGCACATCATGAAATGAGATTGTTGCCAAGATACATTGCATACCCATTTATAGACCGACGATTATTGGGGCATCTGCCCCAGTCGCTATCTATAAAGCATTAAAGATGGTATGACAAACTTCGATCAAAAAAGAGAGAGTAGTGAAGGGTGTGTTTGAGATAGCAAAGTAACTGTTTCAAAGCTTGCCAAAGGTTTTCGGTAAGGTCATGCATGAATTGACACAGATAGTTTATAAAAAATGTTACGTCAGGTCGAGTGAGTGTAGCATATTGAAGAGCTCTCACCAATTGGCAATAAAGTTCTAGTTTAGCAAAGGAGGTTCCATCATTCTTACGAAGAATAGGAGTAGTGGCCATGGGAGTCATGCAGCCCTTTGCATTTTTTAATCCGGATTTATGAAGTAAATCATGAAGATACTTAAATTGATTGAGTGTGATTCCTTTTACAGAGTGTTGTACTTCAATTCCTAAAAAGTAATGAAGTTGGCCAATATCTTGAAGCGTAAACTCAACTTTTAATGCTTGTAAAATGGTAGAAAGTAATTATGGAGATGATGTCATCGACATAAACAAGCAGTAATAGCACATGTGAGTCTTTGTGCAAAATAAATAAAGAATGATCAGCTTTGGAAGTGGTAAAGCCGATGGACTAAAGAAACTGTTGAACTCGAGTGAACTAGGTCTGAGGTGCTTGTAGAATTCCATATAAAGATCGATGGAGCTGACATACATAATCCGAATAAGTAGAGTCAATAGATCCTTACGATTAAGTCATATACACTAGAGATTCAAAAAAGGCATGGAGAAATGCATTGGACATATCAATTTGCTGAAGTGGCCAATGATTCATAGAAGCTAAGGAAATTATGAGGCAAATTATTATGGATTTTATAACCGAACTGAAAGTATCTGTGAAATCAACTCCACCTTACTGATGATAACCTTAGCAACCAATGGGCTTTGTATCTAGAGATTGAATTATCAGGATTTCTCTTGATGCGGTATCCCCATTTATTTCTAATGATATTCTGATTTGAAGGTTTAGGTATGAGTATTCAAGTTTGGGTTTTAATGAGAGCATCAAGATCATGTTGCATTGCTTCTCACTAAGGTTTGTGTTTATTCTTGCTTCAATAAATGATGTTGGTTTAGGTGGATAAAAGAGAGATGGGAAGCTGAGGAAGGCTTGGCGTTTGTTCATCGTGGATTGGCAAAGTGTCATTTTATAGGTGTGTGATAGTGATATTGGTGGGTGTGGGGGATCAGGTTGTTGGTATAGATCATGCAATAATTTGATATTGCAGGGTGAAGATGAAGTGGAGGGAGAAGTAGTTGTTGTCAGGCTGTTAGGTGAGATAGTAATAACAAGATCAAGATCAGGTGAATTAGGTGGAGTAAAATGATTTGAAGAAGATGAGGATAAAGGAGAGGTCAGTTGTGATGTATGGGAAGTTGTTTGAGAAGATGTAAGAGAGAGAGTGTAATATCCCGAGTTTTTAAATATTTTTATATTGCATTGGGATATACAGTGTTAATAATTTTTGTATATATTTATGATATTTTAAGAGTTGTTATTTTTTTCAAGCTAATTTTAATTATTTTATATTATTTTAAGTACTTTACGTAAAAAAAATTTGAAATTTGTATTTTCAGAAAAATTGACACGTAAATAATTTAATATTAATTATTTTGACTAGTTTTACGAATTTGCATGAACTCATACATAATTTTTAAGTGCTAAATAAATTGTATATATGTGTATTTATTTAAATTAATTAGAGCTTAATTAATTTCCTTAATTTTATTATTTAATTTTTTTTTGTATTAATTAATTAATTTTAAGTGTATAAATTATTAAATATAATAAAATATTTGTGTGGTGAGTATTATTTGTGTGTGAGAATATATGTATTACTATAATATAAGGTGGACATATATATATATATATACATATATACATTATTTTATAACAAAAAAAAAAAGTTTGCAGAAATTACCGTTTTGCCATTATCTTCTTCATTTCTTCCCCGATCACTTTTTCTTCCATTTCCAGCAATTTTCAAGTTGGTTTTCTTGCTTTCACTATGCCCCTCAACCTTCCTCCTCCACCTCCAGCCATTTCCACCACCTAAAGCTCCCTTTTCCGGTGTGTTTTGGCCGAAAAATCAAGTAGAGACTGAATTTCATCTCAACTCCGATCAAGCCATTTTTGGCCACCGTTTTTCACACCGTCAGTCTCTATCTTCTCCTTGAGCTCTGGTGAGTGTGATTCCAAGCTTTGTTTCACTTGATTTGGTCTAGAATTGCTTAGGTTTCAATTTCTTCAATTCAGCTATTTTGGGTTTCAAATTTTTTTTAGCTTTAATTTGGTTGATTCATGAAAACTTCCTTCACAAACTTTGTTCCTAGAAGATTAATCTACATGCTGTAATTTTTTTAGAATTTTTGGAATTTATTTTTATTTTTGTGAATTTTTTATTATTTTATTATTATTTTCTAATTTTCTAAAATTAATTAATTAAATTATGAAATTGTGTTTTATGGTGATTATAGGTGTTGAAATGAATTATATAAATTTATTTGTAATTTTTTTGAATTTTTATATATTTATTTGGAATTTATTAAGTTTATGTAATTTTGAAAAATAGGGTTAATTATGGGTTTAATTGAAATAAATTGGTTAATTGAGTATATTTATTGATATTATTGAAATATATGTTGAGAAAATTAATTTTGAGTAATTATATTATTTTTGGTGAATTTTTGGATTTATTTTAGTAAATTTATATATATAGGGGTATTTTGGTAATTTTACACTAAATTGGCTAAAAATGTAATTAAATTGGTTTTAATAGTTATGTAGTGTATAAAAATGATTTCTATAAATTATTTAGTATTTTTAACTAATTAAAACTATTTTTCGTAAATTATTTTCAAATTATATATATAATATATGATTTTTCTAAATAAATGAGTTTTTATCGGTTTTTAACGTGTTTTAGGGTTAATTACGTAATTTGGATTTATAAAATGTATTTTTATTATATAAGGGTATTTTTGATATTTTATAATTATTCTGTGAATTGTGAACCTCAGTCAGTGAATTGTAGTTTGGAGTCCGACTGAGGGATTGTGGTTGTGAATTTGGTGTTATTCCGAAGTGTATTTCTTTGCAGGACTGGCTCTACTCTTTGAGTAGAGAGATATCCATTTTACAGAGGAGGTTCTGCCAGATTTTTGGTAGAATTCTCGTAAAACGTGATATCCGGTCAAATTCCTATTCTAATTCTGTGTCTAAAATTCTAGATTGAGTCTTTAGAATTTCCATTAAATTTATTCTTATTCATGTTGTCATTTATTTGTCTAGCTACGCCGAGACCGAGGCCTAATGGATCAAGCCGGTCGAATTTGTCTCGTGGAGCGCTAACATGTGAGTTATTATACTGTATATATATGCATTGTATATAGAATACATGACTTAGGATTTTTATTTTCATTATATGTTTAAACAATAATTTAATTATAATATGATTTGGTATATTTTCGGTTTATTTTTAGTATATCTTGATATATAAATGTTTGTATATTTTCTATATACATTTAATATATCATTAGTATATTTAGAGTTTATTTTTGATATATGTATGTTAAATATTTAGGTTTATGTATGTTATAATTTAATATTTATACATGATTTAAATGTGCATCGAACCATAATTATTTTATTAAATGATTAGTATAATTTAGGTTTATTCTTAAATAATTGCATGCTATATTATAAACATACACTTAAATTATTTTTAAGTTTATTTTTGGTATATTTTTTATTTATTTCCAAATAAATGCATGTTTTATTATTAAATTAAACCTAACACATTAGTGGTATATTTAGAGTTTATTTTTTGATATATGCATGCTAGATAATTAGGTTTATTTTTAGTATATTCATGAATATACATTAAACCTAAACACATATTTAAATGAACATTTATACATAAATGTTTTATTAAATGATTTGTGTATTTAGGGCATATCTTTTGTATATTTAAGTATATTTTTAAGAAAATGCATGTTATATTATCGTTACTCATTTAAATTGTTTTTAGCAATATTAATTATTTATCTTTAGTTTATTTCATATTTTATTTGACATATATATATATTTATATATACCCGAAATATACTGGATGTATTTTAGGTATATTTTTTGTATATATATATGGTTGATTTTATTATTATGAATATCGTTCCACATTAATTATTTTCAGAATAAATGATTTTTTTGTAAATGAAGGATATCAATAGAATGTGCTTCCTAGTGGGTAGCACTAAGACCGTGTATGTACCGGTACGATAGAATAGGGTTGAGTGAGAGTTAATTTGGGTGATTATAATTGATTTAATTGATTTGACTAAGATTAATGGTATGTTAGATAGTGTGATTGCGGGGCCAATCACACTGACAGTCAGACTGCTGGAGCTCGATTGACTTAGTGTCTCGGGGCCAGTCTATTGTCCATAAGTGGATTGAATGATCTATTGGGTTGATTGAGATGTGAGGTGATAGATAGTGTGATTGCTGGAGCTCGGTTGACCAAGTGTCTCGGGGCCAATCACACTGAAGTCAGACTGCTAGAGCTCAGTCGACTTTGAAAAGAGTCCTAGAGGGGGGGTGAATAGGACTATGAAATAAAAATGAGAAATTAAATGAATTCTTTGCAAGAATTAAATAGAAGTAGAGAAGGAAGAATGAAGAACATAAAGATTTAAGGAGTTCGGATTCAACAACAATCCTACGTCTCCACCTAACTTATCCCCAAGTTAGGATTTTCAATCACCCACAATCTTATTCACAGGATTAAGATTATATAAGAGTTTTATGGCTCACTCTTATAACCTCACAACATGAGTTTTCAAGGCTCACTCAAAAAACCAAAACCCAAGTGTTTCAATGGATAACACTTAAACCAATTCCTTTAGAAATAAATCTCACTTCCCTTCTAATCTAACCCAAGATTTAAGATGAAGAGAAATTCTATTTCTAACACACACCCAACTCTCACAAGAGTTATACAAACAAAGAATTATTTAAGAGAATTTGAGAGCTCAATGAAATCTTAAGAGATAATAAAATGATAAAACAAGTTGCTTCACTTCCATTCAGCTCTAGAGGTATTTATACTAAAAAAATATAGCTTTTGGAGGTGCAAATGATGTGTCCAACATCTATATTTTGAATTATTGAGACTGATGCTGTCAGATAACTATTCATGGATTGAAACCGTAATTGGCTCCTCAGAACGTTTGAATTTGCCCACACTTTCTTCATAAAAGTTGTAGATATTTGAATTATCTTTCCATATCAACTTGAATCACCTAAATTGGACTTCTGTATCTTAAGATATGTCCAAAATACTAAGGATTATGCAATCTGTAATGCAGACTACGGTCAGACAGCTATACCCAAATTAAAGCCGTGATTTGCTCCTGAAGAAATTTGAATTTGCTCATACTTTCTTCATGAAAGCTGTAGATATTTGAATTATCTTTCCATTAAATTTTGAATCACCTAAATTTGACTTCTGTAGCTCGGGATATGTCCAAATTACTGAGGATTGTGCAATCTGAAATGCAGAATACTGTCAGACAGCTATATACAAGTTGAAGCCGTGATCTGCGCCTGAATAGATTCGAATTTGCCTATATTTTCTTCATGAAAGTTGTAGATATTTAACTTATATTTTCATACTATTTTTAATCACCTCAATTGGACTTCTGTAACTCAAGATATGTCCAAAATACTAAGAGATGTGCGGTCTGAGATGGTAGACGTACACGTGAATTTCAACTCAAAATTTGCATAACCAAATGAACTTGGATTTTCTCAAAAAAGCCCAATTCAGAAAGCTTAAGATGTCTGCTTCAAATGTTAAGAAGCCCATTTTCTCATTTAAGAGCTCTAAATATGTCAAAAGCCTTCTTCAATCTCAGAGGTTCAATCAGCCCGAAAAGTCATTATACATCCAAAAGTGTATATGCTTGGTATATGTTTGGTATATAATTCCCTACACACTTAATTGAAATTATTAGTATAAAAATTGTTTGTCAAAGTCCAAAATTAGGAGTTTGATCATGCAAATGGTCAACAATCTCCCCCTTTTTGGCTTTGACAACCAATTTGAAAAGATGATAAATAATATGTGTGTGTGTGTAAAAAATAAATAACATATATAAGCATATTAAATAAAAATAGCTCCCCCTTACAAATTAAACAGATGCAAAATAAGAAATAATTTTGCTCCCCCTTAACATGTGCATAAATTCAATATTTATCATGTATTAGAGCATATAAATAAATGATTTATCATAGCATGTATAAGGGTTTAACAAATATATTCCTTAATCAAAAATATATTTCTCTATTATGCAAATGGTCAACAGACTTAGTGTCTCAGGGCCAGTCTGTTGTCCAGTTTGGAATAAGTGTTCTATTTGGAATCAAGTGAGCCTGTATGGCTACAGTGATGATGGGATTGTTTGAGGTTGCTATTGTTAGGGTTCTATGGATCCTTCATGAAATTAAACAAATGTTTTCTATATTTAGTATATTTATAAAGGCAGAGTTTGGCATTCGTGTGAAATGTGTGTGTGTGTGTGTGTATATATATATATATATATATATATATATATATAAGAATGCCTGATTGTTATGATTTAGTTTGCATGTATATATAGTATAATAATTCACTCAATGAGGTCTAACCTCCCTCAATTATTTTTTTTCAGGAGATTCCATATTGTCAGACCTTAGTTGTAGAGTTCCTTGCCGGTGTTCTTCAGTCCCGACTATTTTATGCAAATGTATATTTTGAACTCTGATTTATATTCTAAAAACTGCAGTAGTTGTGTTATTGTATTTGAGGAGCATTATTTTGTTTGGATATTGTATACTCTGAAAAATTTTATTTGAACACTATACGAATATGTATACATTTATGAAAGGATTTGGAGTATTTATTTTATATATTGATTCAAAAAATTTTAACTATATCATATTTTTTATTTATTTATTGTATGATTTTATTTTCTTAGGCTTGCTACGGGTTCTGGATTCGAAAGAATTTCCATTCCCTAGCGCTGGTCATGACTCCTAGTTTGGGTCGTGACAGAGAGAATAAGAGAAAGAGGGAGAGTTAGGATGGGATAAGGGTAATGTACCTAAGATGTTATTCAAATTATATTGGAGTTGTAGCCAAGGATTAGGAACTGATGGTGTTATAGTGGAAGTGGACTGCTTGAAGGAGAGTTGAGTATGGGGGAAGGTTGTTTCAATGAACTAGACATGCCTTGCAATGTACATGCGACCAGATTAAAGATCGAGACAACAATGCCCTCGGTGTTGGTGTGATGGACTAAGATACACACACTCCTTCAACCAAAAGGAAAACTTATGCCTGTTGTAAGGTTGAAGTAGAGGAAACACTGAGCACCTAAACACTTTTAGTTCCTTGTAATTTGGTGTAGAACCAAAAAATTTTTTAAAAGGACAACATTGAGCAATTGATTGAGAAGGGAGACCATTAATTAAAGTAACTACAGTATCAAATGAATATGGCCAATATCTGAATAGTAAAGAATAATATGACATTAACGTGAGTCCTGTATTAACAAAATGTCTTATTTTGCACTCAGCCACCCTATTTTTTTCATGGGTGTATGGGCACGCCAAGCGATAGATAATTCCTTTAGAGCAAAGATAAAGACACAATTTTTGAAATTCCCCTCCAAAATTAGATTGTAGAGTTCTCACCTTGGTATTAAACTATAATTCCATAAGCTAAACAAAATTAACAAAGATTTAATGAACATCACTTCTATTTTTCATAAAATAAACCCAAGTAAATCTTGTAAAATCATTCACAAAAATGATAAAATATTAAAATCCAAGATTCGATAACATGGGTGTCAGACCCCAAACATTAGAATAAATTAACTTAAAAGGTCTTTAAGAATGATATTCAATAGGATATAATGGAAATTTACAATGTTTGTGTAGGACCTCAGGCGCTACCAACTCTCCCAAAACCAATTGGTGTTAGGAAAGGCGCATACCCTAGCCTTATAGTGCATTCAACACACACAAGCGCCCACGGCATTCGATTGTGACTCGGCCCACTTGCCTCCGCCACGAGACAATTGATGGACACCCAACAATCTCCCCTCAGCAATTGCTCCCGCTGGGAATCGAACCCGTGACCTTGGCTCTGATACCACTTGTAGGACCTCAGGTGCTACCAACTCTCCCAAAACCAATTGGTGTTAGGAAAGGCACATACCCTAGCTTTATAGTGCATTCAACACACACAAGCGCCCACGACATTCGATTGTGACTCGGCCCACTTGCCTCCGCCACGGGACAATTGATGGACACCCAACAGTTTGCCCAATAAACATGAATTACACTGGACTTTATTACATATTTTTAAAAAAGTAAGATGATGAGCATCAATAATTTGCTTGGTGGTTTATTAAGACGGATGTCCAAGACGAGCATGCCACCATGCCAAGGAATTTGCTTAATAAGCAATGCAAATGAAGATGGAAATTTGTAAAGTCCTTGGTCAAGTGCCCCTTTCAAAAGATCTCTCATTATGGTTTAATCCTTGATGAGAAAAAAGGAGGGCCAAAATTCAAAATAACAATGGTTATCTGTAGTGAACTTCTGAACTAAGACTAATGGTTTAGTTATTTATGAAACATATAAACTATTGTGTAATATGAAAGAGTGAGTAAGGGTAGTGATAAAAAAGGTACCAAAATTCTAAATTGGCAAGGCCTGACCATTACCGACAAAGAGCTGTTCAGAGGTCTCAACTAGTTATGAAATATGCAATGCACCTAAGTCAAGTGTGATATGTGAGGTTGCTCCAGTATTGGCGATCCAGGGTTCTAGAGGAGGTAAAGGATGTTGATGAATAAGGTTGGCCTGAGGAGAATAATTCTACTAATATGCTGATAGTGGATGGTTATATGTCTAATACCGTCATCTATAAACATTGGCCAGATGATTAGAGAGGCCACAAATTTGGCAACCACTATGTTGTCCTCTACCACCACGACGTCGTTGCCAAGGGAGAAGCCCATTATGGCGACCTGAAAAGGATGAAGAAGTAGTCGAAATGGGTATAGGTGAAGTAGGCAACAAAGGTGGTGGAGTACCTGGTGTATTTCAATAAGCAACATGTGCAGTAATAGGAAGTTCCTAATGACTTCGAATGAGAATCTCATGAGATGAGAGCTGACTTTGCAGTTCGTTAAAAGAAGGAGGGCCAACTCGCATATTCAGGGTAGTAATCATACTTTGGAACTTAAATCGAAGATTTCTAAAGATGATAGCATTAAATTCAACTGAAGATAGAGGCCGACCAGTAACTGCTAGTTCATTAACTAGTGATTTTGCTTTAAATAAATATTCAGTGATAGTTGAATCATATTGTTTTTATTCTTGAAGTGCAGCTGTAATTGGCGATTTTGAAAAATTGCACCAAAGGTTTATGCTAGAATATGCCAAGCCTTATAAAAAGAGGTAATGTTGGTGAAGTAAAGGAAAACTACTTCAGAAAAGGATGAGAGGATCTAGGAAAGAAGTAATTAATCATTCGTAAACCACAATTGATATACGAGATTGGGAACCATGTTTGCTGTATTGTTAGAGCTGGGATGGTTATTGGTGGTACAGGATTCGAACCATCAATGAAACTAGTTAAATCTTAAGAGTTAAGAAGAGGTAGAAGCTGCATTTTCCAAGCCAAATTATTTTTGGCATTAAGTTTAATTGAAAAGTTTAGGATTTTAAAGGTTAAAGGAGGTAAAGATGAAGGAGCATCAGGAATGATTTGAGTGTTTGTGTGAGAAGCATAACGGCTTTGATACCATATAAAGAGTATAATTGATTTATGAAAGGATTTCTGTATAATATATTATAAATAACAAATACATGAATATATATAATACAAAGAGAAATAAGTAGCAGAGTTACAATACAATATAAACACTAAACAATAGTAACAAGCTAAGTCTTATCCTTTAACAACAATGTCTTCCGGCCTCTTCACTTTGATAGCCTTATTCTTAATCAAATCATTCCATTAGGTAAATAATGGCTTTGATTCCTCCTTTTTCTGTATTTATTTATGCCTTATATATATATATAATTAAGCAAGAACTTAATTGAGTTAATTTTGAAATGGTCAATTTTGGGCTTTAATCTAATTGATGCATATTGAATTAAGTTTGTTTAATTTTTGAAATAGATGTAGGTTATGATGATGATAATTATAATGATAGTGTTTTAACCTAATTTTAAAGAGAATGGTACTAGTTTTAGCAATAGGAGCCTTTCACATACCTCACAAGGCAGCTGATATATTCAAGTCCATGCTTATTCCTAGCAAGATTCAACATATTATTCTTGGGGTTGTTCAGGTTGACCTAGTTGTTGTGCCTATGCCTCAATTTGCTTTTGGTAGAGGTGTTGTAAAAAGGTTTTTGAATGTTTTACTAGTTTTTCTATATGATGTTTTTGCTTTTTAAGTATGGAGATATTGGATTTAGTTTTATATTAAGTATGATTAATGCTTTAGACATTTAAGCATGATGATGACAAACACTTTTTAGTGCTATGCAATTTATGAGTAATTTTCTTGTTCATCTTTTTATCTTATTAATTTGTATGTTTGGCTAATGTGTATTATGCTTAATGGCCATCTGGAGTGTCAGTGATTTGATTATTTTCTTATTAACAGACATTTATAAATGTCTTTAATGTAGTTGGTTTTAATTACTTTCAATTAAGGAGATGGGACTTTAGTTTAATTTATTTTAGGATTATGGATTTTCAATTCTGAAAATTCTAAATTGACAAAAAAAATATAAAATTATAGTATTGGAAACGAAAAGTATTCTAAATTGACAAAAATATATATACACGATTTCAAGGTATTCGATACAATAGAAAATGGAATGACAATTTCATATAATTATAGCGAGCACCACAAATTCAAATTTATTATAAGCATCGCTTTATTATTATCATCATCTTCTTCTTCTTCATCATCTGCATATATAAAACAATATCAAAAACTAAAATTAAACTAAAAAGCTACAGAAATAAATCACATATAAAAAAAACTAAAAAAATACAACACTCTCTTACACTTTTATTCAACTCATTATATTTTTATTGTCTTTGATTATTATTATTATTATTATTATTATTATTATTATTATTATTATTATTATTATAAAAAAAAGTATCAGAAACCTAACATAAACCAAAAAGCAACAAAATAAAAAAAATACCATAACAACATGCTTAACACTCTATTAATCAATAATACCATATTGGTTAGAAAGAGTCCTAGAATCATCCTTTGCAACAACCTATTCAAACAAACAAAAAAGTCACCCATAAACAAAATACAAAAAAAAAAAACATACTATAGACGGTGAGGTTTAGCGCGTCAAAATTTTAACAACCAAGATACTGTTTGAGCTCAAGGCCCTAAAGAACACATTACTATGTCACAAAGACAGAGCGTGGAGATGAGGATTCGTCACTCAGGGTAATAACTGGGACAAATCAAAAGGTCGTAGTCGATTCTCTAAAAGAAAGTTAGCACCACAACCAAGAGATTCTGGGAACGAAATACTAACTTCTCTTACTCTCGTGTTCATTTAGAATTACTTTATGAATTACTATCTTATTCTCTAATTACATGCAATTTTATTTAAACCCAAATTAGACATCCATCTAATCCAAAAAAGACAACTGGTCATAAAATTACATGTAAAAAAATGCATACAAAAGACAGTGTCCCTAAGTATAAACTAGGTTAATTTTTAAAAGTTAGCTAATTCTACATATTTTTATTTATAAGTGAAATGGACTAGAAAAAGACCTACATTTTTAAATAATTTTAGTAAGATTAAGTCTATTTATTTTAATTTAACTAAGGGAATAGTCCTAAGTCTACAAAATGTTAAAGAAGAAATTAAATTAATCAGTGGTCTAAGTCTAACTTGATTTTATTTGAGTGAAATGTAGGCTTAATTCTATTCATTTTAAAAGAAATAAATTTAATAGATTAAGCTACATCTAAATAGATTTTAATGAACTATAAATGGGGCTAAAGTCTAAATTATTTTTTAAAAGAAAAATAAAATGCTTTATTGGGCTAGCCTAAAATCTGAATTTTAATTAAAATAGACCTAAGTCTAATTAACCTAATGGGCCTAAATTAATTTTAATTAATTAACTTAAACCATTTTTAAGCCTATTTTTTATTTAGTGAGTTTGGACCTGTCATGGGCTTAGGATCCAAAGAATTAAAAGGTCTAAAAATAAAACCCAAACCAAAAAAATATAACAAAATCATATCAAACACAAGATTTATGTGATTTTCTAAAAAACCCTAAATCAATTTACATGCAACCCTAAATTAATCTACACCCATCATTGATTTTAATTGATTTTTATCCAATTGAATATAAATTACTAATCAAGCAGAGAATATAAAATTCTATTATTTCCCACTATTGAGACTATTAGAAAATACTGTGCAGAAATTAAAATCAAATTAATTACAACCCAAAACAAAAGCAAATTAAAAGAATGCAGAATTCATAAATCCTAAATTCTACAGAGGTTTTATAGCTCTTAATTCATTGCATTCCATAGATTCTTCTAATGGTCACTGCCCAAAATCACATATCTTTAACCTCATTCCCAGAGTATCACAGAGTAAGAATCAAAAAAAAAAAACAAAATAAAACCAAAAAATTTAATCAATAAATATTCAATCAATAATTCAAAATAAAGAAATCAAATTAAAATAAATAAAAAAGACAGAGAGAAGGAGTGAATGTTGTGCAATGTAATTTATTGGCCCCTCATAGTGATTTTCACCATTTTTTGGAGTTAACAGTGTTGATTTCTTGATTCTTTAGAATTTAAGAATGAAAAGGACATGGTTTTTTATTGTAGGTTTCCTTAGGATAAAAAAACAAAAATGGCTATGGCCTTCTGTGCAATAAAATTAGGATTTTTTTATTTTCTCCCACAGACCTAAAAGGCTTTTTCTCTCAATTTTTTACGCAACTCCTCTCCTTTTAAAAAAAAAAAAGGCCTCCCCATTGCAAACTTCTCTCTTGGCTTTTAAAGTCGCCTGAAGCCAACTTTCCCTGCGTGATCACATAGGAGTTACGCAATATTGGGGATGAGAGCATGAGGCTCTCTATAGATTTTTCTTTTGAATTATGAAATCTAAAAGAGATCATGTGAGATATTTATTTTTGAAAAAGTCTTCCAAGGCATGACATGTGGAATTTGGACCAATAAAAAATTAAAAAGACGTAAAAAATTTATTTATTTACTTTTTTAATTAACAAATAAAATTATAAAAATACCATCAAAAGTTTTTAATTTTTGCAATCAAAATCCTGAAAAATCAATTTTGCAAATAAAACCTTAAAATGTAGTAATGTAGTCCTTTGAATTGCAAAACTTGACACCGGAGGTTAATTCTCAATCAGATATTCATCATAAGGACTTTCATTGCATGCATGCACAATGACATCTGGAAATTGGGTGCTTACACATACATCCTCACTCAAACGACAAACAGCTTTTATAGCAGAATCAATAACAATAAAAAGACTGTCAACATCATTAAATACAGTCTCTTCACTCTAAAAACAAAAAAAAAAACATATCAAAAGCAAAATTAGAAATCAAAACAAAACCAAAAAGAAACTAAATTAATATAAAAAAAATACACCAAATTAAAATCCTTCAACACTTCATTACCATCAACACCATTTTGAACAAAACTATCTTTAATATTAGAATTAAAACCAATATTCTAAGGCAATTTCTTATCACACTTAAAAAAAAACACAAAACAAAGTATCGAAAACCAAAAAGATACAAAAATAATAAAAATAGGACATACCCAATAGAATCCTTTAATTCATCACCACCACCAACAATTTCAATAAACCTTGAATCATAAGCTTCCTTTTTCTCACCGTCTCCTCCCACTTTAGTGACTTTACATTAACTTTCTTTATCTTAAGCACCCTTTTCACAATCACCAACATCTCTTAAACCATAATTAAAAGCACTAAAAGCACCTCTACCTTTCCCTATATATTTGAAACAAGATCAAAAACTAAAATTAAAACAAACACATTACACTACTTTAAAGCTTAAAAATGCTAAAATTATATTTTTGGTGCTTCAAATATATTGATAAAATTGATTCTATTTTATAGTCATTAGAAATTGAAATTATGACTTTATTTTTCTTACCCAAAGTTCTATTATCACTTTTTAGAAATAGTCACGTTGGTTCAATCATAATGAACGTTACATCTTATAAAACATTAAGAACTTGAGTAATGAATTATGTACAAAAAATTTATTGCATGTGAGTTACTTGTATTTTGGCCATCACATTTTGTGTATTCTTATGTCATGACCCAAACTAAGAGTCATGACCGGCGCTAGGGAATGGGAATTCTTTCGAATCCAGAATCCGTAGTAAGCCTTAGAAAATAAAATCATGCAATAAATAAATAAAAAGTAAGACAATTAAAATTTTTCGAATCAATATATAAAATAAATACTCCAAATCCTTTCATAAATAAATATATTCATACAATGTTCAGATACAACTCTCTGAGTATTGAGTATTAAATATCAAAACAAAATAATATTCTTCTGATACAATAATACTACTACTGCAGTTTCTAGAATATATTTAGAGTTCAAAATATACATTTACATAAAATAGCCAGGACAGAAGAACACCGGCGAAGAACTCTACTACTAAGGTTTGATGATATAGGATCTTTTGAAAAAAAAATAATTGAGGGGGGTCAAACCTCACTGAGTGAATTATTATACTATACATACATGCAATCTAAACCATAACAATCAGACATTCTTATATATGTATGTATATACACGGATTTCACACAAATGTCAAACTCTGCTTTTATAAATATAATAGATGTAGAAAACATTTATTTTAATACATGAAGGATCAAATAGAACCCTATAAATCGCAACCTCAATCAATCATATCATCATTCTAGCCATATAGGCTCACTTAAGTCCAAATAGGTCACTTATTCCATTCTGGACAGTAGACTGGCCCCAAGACACTACGTCAACCGAGCTCCAGCAGTCTGATTGTCAGTGTGATTGGCCTCGAGACACTTGGTCAACCGAGCTCCAGTAATCACACTATCAATCACATCATATCTCAATCATACCAATTAAATCATTTATTCCATTTTGGACAGTAGATTGACCCCGAGACACTAAGTCAATCGAGCTCCAGCAGTCTGACTGTCAATGTGATTGACCCTCGAGACACTAAGTCAACCGAGCTCCCGCAATCACACTATCAATCATACCATCAATCTTAATCAAATCAATCAAATTAATATCAATCAATTATAATCACCACAATTAATTTTCACTCAACCCTGATCTATCGCACCGGTACGTACACGATCCTAGTGCTGCCCACTAGGTAGCACGTTCTATTGATATCCTTCATTTACATTTAATCATTCATAATAGTAAAATAAACCAGAAATATACCTAAAATATACCCAGTATATTTCAAGTATATATATGTCAAATAAAAAATAAAATATACCAAAAATAAACCATTAATATAATTAAAAACAATTTAAGTGCATTTTAATAATATAACATGCATTTGCTTAAAAATGTACCTAAATATACCAAAGTTATACCCTAAGCACACAAATCATTTAATAAAATAATTATGCATAAATATTCATTTAAATATGTATATGTACTAAAACATGCATTTAGGTTTGACATATATTCACAAATATACCAAAAATAACCTAATTTTCTAGCATGCATATATCAAAAATAAACCCTAAGTATACCACTAATATGTTAGGTTTAAATCAATAATAAAACATGCATTTATTTGGAAATATATCAAAAATATACCAAAAATAAACTTAAAAACAATTTAAGTGTAAGTCAATAATATGGCATGCAATTATTTAGGAATAAACCTAAAATATACTGAAAATATACCTAAAGTATACTAATCATTCAAAATAATTATGACTAAATATACATTTAAAACATGCATATATACTAAAATGTATTAAACATAAACCTAATTATTTAACGTGCATATATCAAAATAACATGCATAATTGTTTAACATCCATATATATAAAAATATAAACCCTAGATATACCAAAAATATTATAATTTAAATCACTTTAAAAACATATAATGAAAATGAAAAAAACCCTAAGTGATGCATCCTATATGCAATGCATATATATATAGTATAATAACTCACTGGTGTGCGCTCCTCGAGATAGACTCGGAAGGCCTGGTCCGTTAGGTCTCGGTCTTAGCACAACTAGAAAAATAAAATATTAACACAAAATTAGAATAAATCTAACATAATTTCTAGAGACTCAATCTAGAATTCTAGACTCAGACAAGGAATAGAAATTTGATCGAATGTTACATTTTACGAGAATTCTACCAAAAATTCGGCAGAACCTACCTTGTAAAACGAACATCTCTCTACTCAGAAAGTAGCGTCGATCCTATAAGAAAACATACTTCGAATACAAATTTCCCCCAACTCCTCGGTCGGGATCCCAAACTATAATTTCCCCCGATCGAGGTCCACAATTCACCACAAAATACAATAAAATATACATAAATTCAATAAATACCAAAAATGCCCTTTAAGTATCAAAATATGTCAATTTAAACATTAAAAACATCAAAAATAATTATTTTACCCGTAATTTACTTAAAAACCCTAATAATAATATAATATAAGTAAAAATTGAAATTTCTCAAAAAATACACCAATATTAATAAAATTCATTTTATAAATCCAAATTACTTAATTAATCCATAAACTTACTAAAAGTTACTAAAAACTCATTATTTACAAAAATAATATATTATATATAATTTGAAAATAATTTCAAAAAATAGTTTTAATCAGTTAAAAATAATAAATGTTTTGTAAAAATCATTTTCATACCTCAAATAATTATTAAAACCAATTAAACTTATTATTCAACTAATATTACTACCAAATTACCAAAATACCCCTAATATATAATAATTCACATAATATACAATAATTATTCAAAAATTCACTAAAAATTATATACTTACTCAAAATTATTTTCTCAACATATAATTCAATAAAATCAATAATCACACTCAATTAACCAATTAATTTTAACAAAATACACATTAACCTCAATTTCCAAAATTCACCTAAACTAAATAAAATTATATTAATTACAAAAAAAATTATAAATTAAATTCTAAAATTAATTTCAAACTCTATAAACACCAAAAATCACAATTTCACAATTTATTTAATTAATTTACGAAAATTAGAAAATATTAATAAAATTATCAAAAATCAAAATAAATTCCAAAAATTCCAAAAAAAAACTCCAGGATGTAGATTGAGCTAATAGAAACAACTTTTGTGAAGGAATTAAGCTTGAATCACTAAGATCAAAGTTCAAAAAAATAAAGAAACTAAAATGGCCGAAAATCAAGCTTAAATCCTTACCAAATCGAGTTTTCAAGCTAAAGGAAACTTGGAATCTACTTCTATGGAGTTCTAGGATCAAAACAACATCGGAATCATAAAAAATGATTGCCGAAAAGTGGTTGAATAGAGTTAAAGATGGGTTTCGGGTTTCCGGCAACAGCACAGCCAAACAGCGCTGGAAATGGGTGGAAGAAGGTGGCGGAGCAACTGGGGAAGGTGGTGGCACTCTGGGAGGCACACTGAATAGAAGGGAACAGCATTGCACAATGAGGAGAGAGGGTGAGGGCGTCGGGTCATGAGGTTAGGGATGATAGCAGTAAACGTAATTTTTGTATAAGTTTATATATATATATCGTTAAATAATAAACCCTAATAATTACAAACATATATATATATATATATGTCACGACCCAAACTAGGAGTCATGACCGGCGCTAGGGAACGGGAATTCTTTCGAATCCGGAACCCGAAACCCGCCTAAGAAAATAAAATCATACAATAAATAAATAAAAGTACGATCGAATTAAATTTTTTTTGAATCAATATATAAAATAAATACTCCAAATCCTTTTATAAATGAATACATATTCGTACAATGTTCAAATACAAATTCTCAGAGTATTTAATATCCAAACAAAATAATACACTTCCAATATAATAACACTACTACTGCAGTTTCTAGAATACAATTTAAAGTTCAGAATATACATTTGCATAAAATAGCTGGGACTGAAGAACACCGGCGAGGAACTCTACAACTAAGGTCTGACGATATGGGATCTCCTGAAAAAAATAATTGAGGGGGGGTCAGACCTCACTGAGTGAATTATTATACTATATATACATGCAAACTAAACCATAACAATCGGACATTCTTATATATATATATATATATATATATATATATATATATATATATATATATATATATATATATATATATATATATATATATATATATATGTATATACACACATTTCACACGAATGCCAAACTCTGCTTTTATAAATATACAAAATGTAGGAAAACGTTCAATTAAATTTATGAAGGATCCATAGAACCCTAATAATACAACCTCAATAACCCCATCATCACTCTAGTCATGCAGGCTCACTTGATTCCAAATAGAACACTTATTCTAATCTGGATAGTAGACTGGCCCTGAGACACTAAGTCGACCGAGCTCCAGCAGTTTGACTGTCAGTGTGATTAGTCCCGAGACACTTGGTCAACCGAGCTCCAGCAATCACACTATCTATCACCTCACATCTCAATCAACTCAATAGATCATTCAATTCACTTATGGACAGTAGACTAGCCCCGAGACACTAAGTCAACCGAGCTCTAGTAGTCTGACTGTCAATGTGATTGGCCCCGCAATCACACTATCTAACATACCATTAATCTTAGTCAAATCAATTAAATCAATTATAATCAACCAATTTTAACTCTCACTCAATCCTTATCTATCGTACCAGTACGTACACGGTCCTAGTGTTGCCCACTAGGTAGCACGTTCTATTGATATCCTTCACTTAGAATAAATCATTCATTTGAAAAATAATTAATGGAGAACAATATTCATAATAGTAAAACCAACCATATATATATATATACCAAAAATATACCTAAAATATACCCAGTATATTTCAGGTATATATATATATATATATATGTCAAATAAAATATGAAATAAACTAAAGATAAATCATTAATATAGTTAAAAACAATTTAAATGAGTAACAATAATATAACATGCATTATCTTAAAAATATACCTAAATATGCAAAAGATATACCCTAAGTACACAAATCATTTAATAAAATATTTATGTATAAATACTCATTTAAATACGTGTTTGTGTTTAACATATATTCACAAATATACTAAAAATAAACCTAATTATCTAGCATGCATATATCAAAAATAAACCCTAAATATACCATTAATGTGCTAGGTTTAATTTAATAATAAAACATTTATTTATTTGGAAATAAATAAAAAATATACCAAAAATAAACTTAAAAATAATTTAAGTGTAGGTTTATAATTTAACATGCAATTATTTAAGAATAAACCTAAAATATACTGAAACTATACCTAAAGTATACTAATCATTTAATAAAATAATTATGTCTAAGTGTACATTTTAAAACATGTGTATATTACTCAAATGTATTAAACCTAAACCTAATTGTTTAATGTGCATATATCAAACTAACATGCATAATTATTTAATATGCATATATATAAAAATGCAACCCTAGATATACCAAAAATATTATAATTTAAATCCCTTTTAAAACATACAATGAAAATGAAAAATTCTAAATAATGCACCCTATATGCAATGTATATATATACAGTATAATAACTCACATGTCAACGCTCCACGAGACAAACTCGGCAGGCCTCATCCGTTAGGCCTCGGTCTCGGCACAGCTAGACAAACAAATAACAACATGAAATCAGAATAAATTTAATGGAAATTCCAAAGACTCGATCTAGAATTTTAGACACAGAATTAGAATAGGAATTTGACCGGATATCACGTTTTACGAGAATTCTACCAAAAATCCGACAGAACCTCCCCTGTAAAACGAACATCTCTCTACTCAAAGAGTAGAGCCGATCCTACAAAGAAAACATACTTCAGAATAAATACAGAATTACAACCACAATCCCTCAATCGGACTCCAAACTACAATTCACCAACCGGGGTTCACAATTCACAGAATAATTATAAAATATCAAAAATGCCCTTATATAACAAAAATACATTTTATAAATCCAAATTACGTAATTAACCCTAGAACACTTTAAAAACCGATAAAAACTCATTTATTTAGAAAAATCGTATATTATATATATATTTTGAAAATAATTTACGAAAAATAGTTTTAATTAGTTAAAAATACTAAATAATATGTAGAAATCATTTTTATAGCTCAAATAATTATTAAAACCAATTTAATTATATTTTTAGCCAATTTAGTGTAAAATTACCAAAATACTCCTATATATATATATTCACTATAAATGTTCAAAAATTCACCAAAAATTATTAATTACTCAAAAATTAATTTCTCAACATATAATTCAATAATATCAATAAATATACTCAATTTACCAATTTATTTCAATTAAACACATAATTAACTTTATTTTTCAAATTACATAAACTTAATAAATTCCAAATAAATACATAAAAATTCACAAAAATTACAAATAAATTTCTATAATTCATTTCAACTCCTATAATCACCATAAAACACAATTTCATAATTTAATTAATTAATTTTCAAAAATTAGAAAATAATAATAAAATAATCAAAAAATCACAAAAATCAAAATAATTCCCAAAAAATCACACAAAAATTTTGGGATGTAGATTTAGCTTGGAGGATCAACTTTTGTTAAGGCATTTTCCATGAATCCACCAAAAATTCCCGAAAAAAATAAAAAATCCAAAAATGGCCGAAATAAAGAAATCAAAAAATAGCAAAAATGGAGGGGTTAGAGCTCAAACCGAAGCTTGGATTGAGTTCACCGGAGCTTGAGGAGTTCAAGGACACCAGAATTATAAAGAATGGTGGCCGGAATCGCTTGGAACCACGGTGAGCTCGAGTTTCGGTTCCTTGCTGCCACAGCTGCTTGTCGACGCCGGAGAAGAAGGTAGAAGATGATAGAAGGCGACTGGAGCTGCTGGAAGGCCAGACGACACACCGACGGTAGGGGTTTGACGGTGACAGGCGATGGTGGATGGTGGTTTGCATGGGTTTCGAGGGAAGATGAGTTTGTGTGTGTGTGTTTTATGTTTAATGTACATATATATACATCTAATACTTTATATTATAATAATATATATATATACTAATCTCCACACACATATATATTAATATATATACACACACATATATATATTCACACACACAAATAAAATAATACAACCCTAATATATGTGTGTGTATATATGTAGCACATATATTAATCACGCAGATAATGTAGTTTAATAAAATAAACAATATTAAAATAAAATACACTAAGTTAAATACTATTAAAATAATTGTCACGACCCAAAACAGGGGCCATGACCGGCGCTAGGGAACGGGAATTCTTTCGAATCCGGAACCCGTAGCAAGCTTTCGAATCCGGAACCCGTAGCAAGCCTAAAAATAAAATAAAACATGCAATAATAATAACAATATATAATGCAGCAGAAATAAAAATCATAAATATCCAAAATAACATCCATCTCCCATAAATAAATCTTTTAATACAAATCCAGTTCAAGCATAATACAATATCTCGCATAAATATAATACATAAAATCCCACAATTAATTTACAACTACTGCAATGTCTAGATTATATAAAAATAAGACTCAAGTAAGCAGTTTACACAAAGAAGCCGGGGCGAAAGAAAATCCAGCGTACAGGCCTGCTACTGAGGTCTGAAGATGATGACTCTCCTGGAAAAATAGTCAACGGAGGGGAGTCAGACCTCACTGAGTGAATTACTATAGTATATATACATGCATACTAAATGACAATGCATACACTCAACAGTATATATCTAATATGTATATATATATATACAGACAAATACACACAGATGCTGTGAAATCATTTTATATATTTTTTATTGAAAATCATCGTTTATGAAGGATCACATAGAACCCTAGAATATCGCAACCTCAAAAATAGTGTTAGACAACACTTTGGCCATACAGGCTCACTTATTCCAAAATATTCACTTATTCCATTTAGACAGTAGACTGGCCCCGAGACACTAAGTCAACCGAGCTCCAGCAGTCTGACTGCCAGTGTGATTGGCGCCGACACACTTGGTCAGCCGAGCTCCAGCAATCACACCTCCAAACCATATCTCACACATCAAATAATCATATTCAGTCAATATCCATAAATGGTTTGTAATATAGCCTAAATGCTATAAGCGCACCGGTACGTACTCGGTCCTAGTGCTATCCACTAGGTAGCACGTTCTATTGATCTCCTTCATTAATAAATATAAAACATTCATTCACAAATAAATGATGCATGAATTTAAATAAAATAACAATATAAACCATATATATACTGAAAATATACCAAAAGTAAACCAAGTATATTTCGAGTATATATACGTCAAATGAATCCAATCAAATTATAAATTAAGCTAGAAATATATTTAAAAACATTTTAAACATAATTTATTAATAAAACATGTATATAACTTAATATATACCAAAAATAAACCAAAATAAACTAAATATAAACTTAAGTAATAATCAAATTATTTATGCATATTTAATCAAAATAAAACATGCATTTCTAAATCATGCATCCTAAGCATATATATATAAAATAGCAACTCACACTTAGTGCGCTCCACGAGATGGGTCTGACGGGCCTAGTCCACTAGGCCTCAGTCTTGGTGCAAATAAACAAACAATAATGACAAAATCAGAATAACCCTAATCGAAATCCTAGAATTCGATCTAGAATATTAAACACAGAAACAGAAGTAGGGTTCGACCAGACATCACGTTTTACGAGAATTCTATCGAAAATTCGACAGAACCTCCCCTGTAAAATGGATATCTCTCTACTCAAAGAGTAGAGCCGACCCTGCAAAGAAACACACTTCGAAAAATAGGCTCAACAATAAATCCACAACCCCTCGGTCGGACTCCAAACTACAGTCTACGACCGGAGTCCACAAACACAGAATAATTTCAGAAATACCAAAAATACCCTTATTACATAGAAATTCATTTTATACATAGAAATTACATAATTAACCTTTATACACAATAAAAATCGATAAAAACTCATTTTATTAGTAAAACCGTATATTATATATATAATTGAAAATAATTCACGAAAAATAGTTTTAATTAGTTAAAAATACTAATAATTTGTAGAAATCATTTTTATACCTTAAATAACTATTAAAACAAATTAAATTACATTTTTAGCCAATTTTGTGTAAAATTACCAAAATACCCCTATATATATAAATATACTAAAATTACTTCAAAAATTCACCAAAAATAGTATAATTATCCAAAATTTATTTTCTCAACATATTTATCAATAATATCAATAATTAAACTCAATTAACCAATTAAATTCAATTAAAAACACAATTAACCTAATTTTCCCAAAATTACATAAACTTAAATAATTCAAAATAAATACATAGAAATTCATAAAAATTCCAAATAAATTTATATAATTCATTTCAACACCTATAATTACCACAAAACACAATTTCATAATTTATTTAATTAATTTCCGAAAATTAGAAAATAATATTAAAATATTCAAAAATACCCAAAAATCAAAATAATCTCCAAAAATTCCACAAAAATTCACACATGTATATTAAGCTACTAGAATCAACATTTGTGAAGGGAGTTTTCATGAATCAATCAATTCGAAGCTCAAAAAAATCAAAAACCCTAATGTGGCCGAAATAAAAAATTCAAAACCTAAGCAAATCAAGACCATTTAAGCTCAAACCAAAGCTAGAATCACACTCACCGGAGCTCAAGGAGAAGAAAGAGACCGTCGGTGTCGAAAATGGTGGCTGAAAAGTTGATGAACGACAAGGAGAGGAGTTTCGGCCAAAATGGGGGAAAATGGGGCTAGCTGGCACCGGGGAAGAAGCTTGGGTCGGTGGAGCAGCTGGTTGGGGAAGGCGGAGCTGCTGGCGGCACACCGACGGTAGGTGGTCGGAAGTTGCAGCGGGAGGGGAGAGGATCGGGCATGGGAAGGAAGAAGAAGAAGAAGAAGAAAAGAAAAGAAAAGGAAAGGAAAAGAAAAGAAAAAGAAAAAGAAAGAAAAAGAAAAAGAAAAAAATAAATAAAAATAATTTTTTTTAATAAAATATTTGGAAAAAATCACACACCACACATTATTATTTACAATTTAATAATAAATAAAATAATTAAATAACAATAAAATTAATAAACAAATAATAAAATATTAGGGTAATATTAATTAAACCCTAATTAAATAAATATATACACATAGGCTTTATTTAGTATTTTAAAAATATGAATGAGTTCATGCAAGTCCGAAAATATATTTAAAATAATTAATAATAAATTATTTACGTGAAAATTTTCCCGAAAATGAAAGTCTCGGGAAAATTTTACGTAAAGCATTATAAATAATACACAATAATTAAAATAGGTTTTAAATACATATCAACTCGTAAAAATATCGTAATATATATACAAAAATTATTAACACTGTATATCCCGGTACAGTATTAAAATATTTAAAAACACGGGATATTACAATAATATCATTCAAAGTAATAAATATGAATAACGTAAATAAATTATCTAAAATACTGAGTCTCAAAATAAATATTAAATTATTTACGTGTCAATTTTCCCGAAAATACAATTTTCGAAAATTTTTTACGTAAAGTACTTAAAATAATATAAACTAATTAAAATTAGCTTTAAACAAATAACAACTCTTAAAAATGTCATAAATATATATAAAAATTATTAACACTGCATATCCCGATTTAGTATAAAAATATTTAAAAACTCGGAATATTACAATATATGTATATGTATATGTATATATATTATTCAAACTTTTAATTATGCATGAACCCATGCAATTTAATAAAATGAACTAACATAAATAATTAGGTATTATTTTCCCAAAAATATAGGTTTCGGGGAAATTTTACGTTGAAAACTTAAAATAATTTAAAATTAACTTTAATTATTAACAAAATAATTAGATAGTCAAATATATATATATCTTAAAATTATTAATACTGTACATCCCAATACAGTATAAAAATATTTAAAAATCTCGGGTTATTACATCTTATAACTTACTTGAGGAATTTATGAAATAAAATTTCAAAAAATATATTGGCTAATGCTTCACTAATAAAAAAAAAAAGAAAAAATGAAGGAAAAAAAATATTTTTTTTTAAAAGAGAGAAATATAAAAATAAAGAGAAAATAAAAAAAGGGAAGTAGAAAAAATAAAAAAGAGAAAAGAGAAAAGAGAAAAAATAAGAAAAAAGGATAAAATAAAAATTTATAAAAAAAGAGGAAAAGGAAAAAAGAGAAAGAAAATAAAAATAAAAAAAAGAAAGAAAGGAGAAAAATATAAGAAAAAATAATAAAAAAATTTATAAAAAATAAGGGAATAAAAATTGTTAAGAAATTGATTAACAAAAAAGAAAAAGGTTGAGAAATTAAAAAAAAATTAAAAAGAAAAAAATTAATGCATTTTTTAAAATACAAATATCACTCTATTTTGTAATTCATGACAATTCAGAGTATTTTTTGTTGAAAACATTTAAAAAAAATTATTTTTGTAAATTTTCTTATATAGAAACAGACTAGAGCATACATCACGTGACCCATTAAATAATTTGGGCTAACAAAAATTGACCCGCCAACTATGTCTCTTTAGAAATTGATATCGATTTTAGGCTGAGACCCCTTTATTTAGAAATTTTGCACTGAGATTGGGTCGGTGAGTCAGAATCAGTGTGTGTACTGTACTAGACCAGGAATTCAGCAGTGTAATAGATGATGGGCCATGCACAAAGGACTCCTTACACTCTAATGGGCCCTTCTAATCAAGAAAATGTAAATTAAACATTGTGTCAATATTAATTTTTTTTTTAACTCAATACATGACTAATATTATTGAGACCGAACAGTGAACTGTTGGTTATTAATATTTTAAAATTATTTTTGTAAGCGAGTGGACTTTACAAGTTTAGTGAGGAGAGAAAAGAAATTAAATCTAAAATTTCTTCCTACTAAAAGTAAAGCTCTTATCCCTGATTATAATTTCTTTTGAAACTAAGACACCAAATAAAATAAATTGTTAAGTAAATGAAACTGATTTTTCTTTTTTTTTTTGTATGGAGAGAAGAAAATGAAAACTTATATAAGGTTGGTTCAAGTGATAATTGTATTTTCTCCTTAGGCCATCTCCAACCGAGCGCATTTGCTCCTGAGATGGTTCAATCAGACGCTACTTATTGCGTCAAATTCATAAAATGCTACTGTATCCAAATAAATTGCATTTCTTTTTTTTTTTTTACAACTAAATCCTCTAACATATACTTAATATTTAATTTAATTGAAATTGTTATTATATTTATAATTTTTAAGATCATTTATTCCAAACTTTTTATGTTTATAATTTCTTAAATTACCATGTATATCTTATTTGTTTTTTTACTTCACCTTAAAATAATATATTTATTATACAAATTAAATAAATATGTAATAAAACTACTATTTAATAAATTTAAAATAACCATAATTCAACATTAATATTATTAAATCTAAAATTATACATTCTTTTTAAGAAGAACTGTTAAACTCTAAAATTATAATAATTACCAAAATATAATTTATTATTATTTATTTATAAAATTTTAAAATAATAAAAATATTTATTTATTATTTAACTAATTGTTGTGGTCCCTCTTAAGCATTAAAATAAATAATAATAATAATAATAATAATACACCAAAAGTATCAATTTGTTACTGGAAAGTTGGTAATTTGCCGATGAATAATTAAAGCAAATCAATTTTTTATTGATTTGTGAGGATAGTCATGGCTATAAATAGTCTTTCATGGCATTTGGTTGAATACACACAAGCAAGCAATAAAAAAAATAAAAAAATAACAAAAAAAAAAGAGCTAGAGAAAAAATTCATGTGTGAGCTATATGCTTATAAGGATAGTTAAAATAAATTTTTGCTTTAACAAATGTAAGAGAATTTTAAAGATTTGAGAATTTTTTCTCAATGGGTAAGTGAAAAAATAGTGAAATAAATTTTTTAGAGTGTTTAGGAAACACTTTGAGTACTACTATTTTGATAAGAACTCTTTTATTGTATATTTCTAGTGTTGATCTAGATAAAACTCTCTCTTTGTATCTACTATTTTTATAGTGGAAAAAAATTTCGGACTTTGTGTTGTGGACATAGCCCAAAAATTAATAATGAACCACATTAAAATATTGATGTCATTTTTATTATTTATGTAGTATATTTTACCATATATTTTATTCACTCATTAGCTTGTTTTAACCATCTCCATTTATTTATTTGTTTGATTATTTCTACAATAATTTTTATTTTGTCTCTGTGAATATTATTTTATTGCGCAAACTCTGTTAATTTTCCCAATAAATGGTATTCTCGTTCTTGAGACGTTATTAAAATTCTGCAACGATGGAGGCTAAGACTAGTAAGATGATCAATTTAAATGACACAAATTACCATATATGGAGAAATAAGATGAAGGATCTTCTATTTGTGATGAAATTGCATCTATCGGTTTTTGTTACAACAAAACCTGAAGTCATGACGAATGAGGAATGGACATTTAAGCATGAGTAAATGTGTCACTTCACCGGTAGTTCGTTGAAGACAATGTGTACAACCACATTTGTAATGAAACTCAAGCATGAACGTTGTGGAACAAGTTTGATAAGTTGTATGCTTCAAAGACCAATAACAACAATTTATTTTATCTGACAAAATTAATACATATAAAATATCGAGAAGGTTCTTTTGTGTAATGACCTTATATTTTAAATAAAATAATATTATTTTGAGATATGCAGGTATTAATAATTTTAAATTTTATTTGCATGTTATTATTGATAATTGCTAATATTATTTATGTATTTTATTTTAAGAAATTATTTACATAAATAATTTATCTTATGTGAGAATTTTATTATTTAAATGTATTAAAGTTAATAGTATTATTATTATTATTATTATTATTATTATTATTATTATTATTATATTATTATTAGTGTTATTATTGTTAACATTATTATTATTATTAAATTTGATTGAAGGACATTTTAGTAATTTCATAATTATATATATATATATATATATATATATATATATAAGTCAAAAAAACGGGTCAACACTTCTTCTTTTTCTTCTTCTTCTCACCATTGCTGCCAGCGCTGTCGGACCGCCCCAGCTGCCACCACCGATCGCCATTAGCTCCAAACATCCCTAGCTGCCGTCTGATGTCACCAGCCACCGCTACATCGCCGGAGATCGAGAGTAATCAAAACTTAGAGCTTCACGCCGCCGGCGAGATTTCGGCCACCCCAACTCTGTCAACCGGACTCTTTTGAAATTTTTCCTTCCGGTGAGTTTATTTCCGAGCTCCTTTTGAGCTCAAATCCTCTAAATTTTTAGATATCTTCAATTTTTAGTTTATGTGTTTTAGGGTTTTTATTTTTTTTAAGCTTTATTATGTTTGATTTATGCAAACTTGTTTGAGAAATGTTGTTTGTGGTAGCTTAAGCTTCTCAAACATATATTTTTTTAATTAATTTGAATTTTTGGTTAATTTTTTATTATTTAATATTAAATATTAAATTTTTGATAATTATGTTAATAAATTATTTTTAATGGAAATTTTTTTGAATTTGTGTTTGTTATGTGATTTAATAATTTTAGAATTATTAAAATTATTTTTGGTGAATTTATATAATTTTTGAGAATATTAATTATATTATGTTTGTATTATTGAGTTAATTGCGTAATTTTGTAAAAATTATAGTTAAATAATATGTTTTAAATGATTTTAGAATTACAGAGTGTATTAAAATGATTTTTTATAAATTATTTAATATTTTTAACTAATTAATACTAATTTTCAAAAATTATATTCAAATAATATATTATTTACTATTTTGGCGATTAAATGGATTTTTAATTACTTTTAATATATATTTAAGCTATTTGAATATATAAAGTGAATTTTTACTATTTTATATTGAATTATTGAAAATTTGGATTTTTATTAATATTATATTATTATTTGAGATTTTGATTTAATTATTGTGAAAATAATTGTATTTAATTTTTTAATGTTTAAATATATTATATCTTGGTATTTTGAGGATATTTATGGAATTTAATGATTTTTAATATATTAATTATTTTAATTGTATTTTTGGTGAATTGTGAACCTCAATTGGGAAATTGTGTAATTCAGGGTCTCAACCTAAGGTGTTAAGCCTTGTGTGCTAGAAGTGTATTTTTCTTACAGGATCGACTCTATTTTTTAGTAGAGAGATGTCCATTTTATAGATGAGATTCTACCAAATTTTTGATAGAATTCTCGTAAAACGTGACATCGAGTCGATTCTGAAATTATGTATTTATCTGAATTTTGTATTCCTAAATCAAGTTTCCTTTAAAAGTATACGTTAGAAATTTATTCTTATTTGTTACTATTATTTATTTTCTAGTTACACCGAGACCGAGGCCTATCGGATAGGGCCCATCAAGCCAGTCTCGAGAAGCGCAGAATTGTGAGTTATTATTTAGATATACATTGCATATAGGATGCATGATATTGATTATTCATGTTTTTAATATGTATTTATACATGAATTGTTTTATTAAATATTTTAGTATATGTTAGGTATATTTTCAGTATATTTTTGGTATATTCACGGTTTATATTCGGTATATTTATGGTTGATTTTGGTTATATGTAGCATATATATACTTGAAATATATTTAGTATATTTTCAGTATATTTCTGGTATATATATGGTCTATTTCATTGTCATTAATATTAATATGTTTAATTATGCATTATTTATTTCCCATATGTATATTCAATTTTACTTGAAGGATATCAATAGAACGTGCTACCTAGTGGGCAGCACTAGGAACCGTGTACCTACCGGTTATGATAGATTTTAGGGTTGAGTTATTAAATCACTTGAGGTGACTTTTATTTTATTGATTATTCTGAGATTGATGTGATTAAGTAATGTGATTGTAGGAGCTCGGTTGACCTAGTGTCTCGGGGCCAATCACACTGACAGTGAGACTGCTAGAGCTCGGTTGACTTAATGTGTTGGGGCCAGTCTACTGTCCAAAATGGAATAAAAGAATTAATTTGGAATTAAGTGAGCCTGTATGGCTAGAGATATTTTTTTATTAAGGTTGCGAATAATTAGGGTTCTACTTGATCCTTCAATTGAATAAACATTTTTTATCAGTTATTATATATAAAAGTGATTTCAGCATCTGTGTAAAATGCTTGTATATATTTATTATATATACTGATGCTTGATTGCATATGACATTAGGAGGTGCATGTATATATAATATAATAATTCACTCAGTGAGATTTGACTCCCCTCAGTTGTATTTTTTTCAAGAGATTCTTCGTCTTCAAACCTCAGTAGTAGACCCCTACGCTGGACTTCTTTAGCCCTGGCTAGTTTATGTAAATTACTTATCTGATTTTGATTGTATTCTAAAAAATTACAGTAGTAGTGTTTATATCTATAAAATGATGTTTTTATGTCAGAGACCTTTCTCTGAATATTGTATAAAATATTTTATTTTATGATATGACAGTTAAGTATTTATTTTTATATTGATTTAAGTTTTTAATTATGGTGCATTTTTATTTATTTATTGCATGCTTTTTATTTTTAAGGCTTGCTACGGGGTTCCCGGATTTGAAAGAATTCTCGTTCCTTGGCGTTGGTCATAACTCCCAGTTTGGGTCATGATAAAGCTGGTATCAAAGCCCTAGGTTATTAGTGTCATGGACCTAGGTTTCCAGAGTTAGGTTTTCTTTGAAACTACTGCAGTAATTTGGTTTGAGTATGCCTTCAATAAGTTTTCCTTGATTTAGTATTCCATGTAATCCTTAACTTGCCTGTTTTGTCTGAATCTTTTTGGTTTGTCTTTTTAGAAGGAGGAGGCGAGCACGTGTCGCTTTACCGATCATTGAGGCTATGGATGATGAGTCCTTTCAAGACGAGGTTTTACCTTTCGAGCTGCTAACGAGGCGTAGAGGTCAGGGTAGAGGAGTTCACTATAGACAACGAGAGCTACAGGATGAGGAACCTGTAGAGCCAGAATATGAGGAAGTTGTGATACCTCTAGTTGCACCACCAATTCAACCTGCCTCTCAGTAGGGTATGTCTGACCCTAAGGCAGCACTATTTTATGCTAGAGGTTTTGGCCAGGCTTCTTCTAGTCAGTAGGGAGGTCGAGGTCAGGCTAGGGTTTTCCACCTCACTCAGTAGGATGCTCAAGCATCTAATGTCATTGTTACAGGTATTATTCCTATTTGATTCTTGGATGCTTGGGTTTTGTTTGATTCGGGTGCCACACATTCCTTCGTATCTCCTGTGTTTGCTTCAAAGTCATGTTGGCAAGCTTTGAGGATGACTTTTCCTTTGTTTGTCGCCACTCCTCTAAGTGATTCATTGGACATCGATGTTGTTCTTTTTGGTTATTTAGTGTTTATCGAAGGTAGAGAACTACCAACAAAATTAGTGTCGTTGGATGTGATGGAGTTCGATGTGATTTTGGGTATGGATTGGTTATCTCATCACTATGCCGTTGTGGATTATCAAAGTAAAGAGGGTGATTTTAGAATTTCAAATGAATAAGAGTTTAAGTTTATAGGTGATAAGAGTTTTGCACCGCAGAATCTCATCTCCGCTATCATAACTAAGAAGATGCTGAGAAAGGGTTATCAGGGATATTTGACATTAGTCAAGGATACTTTAGTGGAGAAGTTATTACTCACAGATGTTTCTATTGCCTGTGAGTTTCCTGATGTTTTTCCTGAGGAGTTGTCAGGTTTACCACCTCATAGAGAGATTGAGTTCTATATAAATGTGGTTCCAGGCACCACTCCTA